>BTHU01000007.1:3191671-3806671 GCA_036184795.1 Tokudaia tokunoshimensis | reverse complement strand
CCAAATAGAGAACAAAAGAAAATTACAAATCAAGGCTTTTAAAAAATACATTTGCTGGAAGCATTGGGTAGGCAGGTTACAGCAAAGCAGAGAAATCCTAGCTATAGGTTTCAGAAGTGACTGGATCACATTCTTAGTACTCTTTTCACAGTGTTGGTCCAGGAGGTTGAACTCAGATGGTCAGACTTGGCAGCATGAGCTTTTGCCTACTGATCCATCTCACCAGCCCTAGATTTTTTTTAACGTAGTTGTATCTTCTGGTGACTTCAGTTCACAGCTGCATCCATTTCTTATTAGGTATTCTTTTCTAGAAATAAACTCTTACCATAAAGGCTGATTGGCTGTATTTCTCTCCCTCTCCTTTCTTATGTACAATGACTAATTGATGGTGTCTCTTTTTTGTGTGCTTTCTTCAGTTCTTTCTCCTCTTACCGTCTGGTTCTGTCCTCTTCCTTTCTTTCCCTTCTTCCCCTCTCCTCCTCTGCTCCCTTCCTCTCTCCTCCTTCTTCCTTACCGCTCATAGATACACATACAAAGATTCACCGAGTATGACACCCCACCCCACCTCGCCCCCCCTATTTCTCCCATCAGCATCCATGTATCTCAAGCTCATGTGGCACTTACATAGCCCAGAGTAGGCTAGAGATAGTCATTTTCCTGCCCAGACCTCTTGAGTGCCAAAATCACTGGCAAGAACCATTATTCCAAGTTTGTGATTTTTAACACTTTTCTTTAGACTTCATGTTTTAAAATGTAGTTTGATTGTCATTATTAGAATACAGGGGAATGAAATGTATTTTTCCCAATACACAACAGTTTATCCTTGCTTGACATATACAGAAACTATGATTTCTGTCTCTGTTGAATCATGCCTACTCTATCATGAATCAATTTTCTGGTAATGCTGACCCACTGAATACTGATTTCATTTCAGCAATGGGTTTGTTCATGTCTTAATAGTATGCTGGCCTGAATAGTGTAGTTTCAAAGTGCTCTTTATTTTTAGTTAGGCAAGCTATCACTCTCTTATTCAAATTTTTAAAAATGTTGTTACACATTTAGTATGCTACCAGGTCTGGTAAAGTTATTTGCATTATTTACTAGTTAAAGGTTTGTTTTAAAAATTAAATAATTGTATACGTAGGTGTTAGAGGTGACATGGTGGTGACATTAAAAGTCTTCAAAGGATGTTTCATTGTCAGTTGACATTCTTTAGTAAAAATGTGATATTTACTTAATACTACACTAGTGCTATTCATTTTAGTTAAAAAATGTTCTATAAGGAACTAGCTACATGCTTCTAAATGTTATCTTTTAGGGCAACCACAGACAATGCAGTTAGGTCTCTAACAGAGTGTGACAAGAGATATTCAACAGGAACTATCAAGCCAGCTTCATCATCTTGAGAATACATTGAGGTCAGGCATAGTGGTGTACTTGCAGGGGTCAGGCATGGTGGTGTCCTTGCAGGGCAGAACCAGGAGACTTTCTAGCTTGAGACTAGCCTTTACACAGTGAGGTCCAAGTCAACCAGAGCTACATAGTGAGACCCTGTCTTTAAAAAAAGAAAAGACATATATGTTGGGTCTCCAGCTCCCCCTAACAACCACGTGAAACTATTGCAGTGATTCTGAGGAAGAATCGGGGTTATAAACGTTGCATAATAATCAGCATCAACTGCTTGGGAAAGCCACATAGTTTTTTACTCAGGAAAAATTCCTTTCAATAGCATTTCCAAGATACCAGAAGAAGTAGAATTTTTTCCCTTGCATTTTTAATATGAAGGCTCAGGACATCTAGAGTCAATTCTCTTGTAGGTATTAGGTGATGGGAATTTGTTATGAGAATTTTAAAGACTCATATGAGTCTTTAAAATATGAGAAGCTAACACAATCTATCAGCACAGGAGAATTGTCCTATGCTGCTGTGGATTTGCCAAATAGCTCCAGTCTACTGTCAGAAAGAGCATAACTAGCAAGAAAGGACTCAACATGTGGAACACAGTGTCAAGTCACATCTTATGATTAAGTCTGCATCTCTAATTGTGTGATTCTCATCCTTTATATCTTCAAGGGTGTAGCTGTCTAATTCACCTTAGAGGAGTGGACTATGCTGGATCCATTCCAAGGGAACTCTAAGATGATGTAATACAGGAAAAATCAGGACCATGGCTTCTATAGTTAAGTATGTCATCATCCCCATACTTAACCAATCAGAGAACAAGTGTTTCTTTGCTGATGTATAAACTGAGGTGTGCGAAAGAAATATTTAATGGAATATATCTGGCAGAGCCACTTTATGCCATAAATACAGCTAGAATGTTAATATTTTTGTTATGTAATAAATCATAATCATTTCTCTGGGTCTATATTTTAGGAAACAAAGTGGAACACCAAGTGTGAAAAAAGTACCAAATCTCCTGAGAAACTAAGGTAATCTGTACTCCCATGAGACAGCAGTGTACCTCAAGAATCTTGATGTGACAAAATTTTTTTCTAAAGAAGCAAAGGATAGAAACTATTAAACCTTCAAAGTGCTTTAATCTTAGGAAATTTTCTTCAAAATTCCATACATGTTGATCAGCACTAACCTCAAATATTCCCATAATGGAAACAGCTAGAAAATTATGATGCCAGAAGTGATGGGTTGTTTGTTTGTTTGTTTTGAGACATGGTCTCTCGATGTATACTTATCTTGCCTGGAACTCACTATGTAGAACAGACTGGACTCAAAGTCACAGAGATTCATCTGCCTCTGCCTCATAAGTATTAGGATAAATGTTAGGATTAAATTTATTGACACCAAATCCATCAGGAAGTGACACTTTTTATCATATTCACTCCCAGAACATTGAAATGTTATATTGAATTATCTACAAAATCTAAGTATAGGATTATATGGAAAATAAATCTCCTGGGGCTTGACAAATTGTTCAGTGGTTAAGAGTGCTTGCTACTCTCATAGAATACCTAGCTTCAGTTCCCAGCAAGTACTCAAACTAGTATTGTGGATCAAAAAATAATTAACTGTATGTATATAAATGTGGCATAGGCTCTCAGTGTTTGCCAGCATGGAGGGAGTATAATACAATCATACATGGAGGGCCATTGTTATTATAGCTGTCCTCAAATCATGTGGCCAAGTCTAGACATGCTCAAAGACCTCAATAGGGAAGAGATTTGATGTTCTTCTGACAGGTGATTAATAATCTAGATGTGGTGGTGCACACCTTAAATCCCAGCACTTGGGAGGCAGAGGCAGATGGATCCCAAAGTTTGAGGCCAGACTCATCTTCAGCATGAGTTCCAGGACAGCCAGGGCTGCACAGAGAAACCCTGTCTTAACCCCTCCCCCTCTAAATAAATTTAGCAAAATCTTTCATTTTTTAAATAGAAATGTTGGAGAAAACCTAAATGTGAAGAAGATAATATGGAGAAATAAGTCATTCTTGCCTAACTGTGTACCTGATATGTTACAAAGGACACAAAACATGAGTATCAACAATATGAAGGTGAAAGTATAAGCAATTTGAGAACACTTCTTTTTCCCCTCACTACAATCGGAAGCATGAAAGTGCACGTATTGGGGAGACACCTAAAAATCATGCCCATAATGAATGTTGTGGGGAAATATAAAAAATAGACTGGCAAGCTTCCTGCACTACTACCGGGCACTGGCAACTCTGCCCTGTGGGGATGGCAGGCCATGCTCTGGCAGGCAATGCCCAATCTGTTATTATCTCATGGAGACTCTGACTCAGAACTCCAAACTCTCTCCACCCAGCTCGCTAGGTTCCCACTGGAAGGTCACTACCATACCAGCCCCATGTTTCAAAGCCCCCACGGCCTTTGTGGTGCACATCAGGAAAACCCATGCTTTGTTGCTGTATCTTTCTCTCTGGAACCCAGTGGAATCACAACGAGAAGAAAAACATCACACAAACTTAGCTCAGAAACAATGGTAACTCAATCTCTAGGTGCAACAACTAAAACTTTATCTTGTAAGCCCTGTTATAACTGATTCGTCCAGTGGTGAGTCCTAAGGGATCCACCATGATACCGGGAAAACCTAGCAGCTACATATTGCCCTTATGCTATCCCAGTTCCAAAAAAAAAAAAAAAACCACTCTAACCCTCTCCTCCTTCCTCTCTTCCTCACTCCAACCCAGAAGTCCCACCTACTCGCCCAGTGATTGACTCCTTTATTCATTAGGGGATTGGTTCACAAGAAGTCATCTGCATATGTAACTCACTCCCTGTCTGCTACCTCTCCCAGGAGAGCGGAATTTGCATCAAAATACAAACAGCACCAGGCCTGTCCACAACAAATGAAGATGTTGTTTCAGTACTGACCTTAATCACAAGTTGATTCCCAGTGGAAGAAAAGACCACGAATGTAAGTCACACTGAAAAGTGTTCATTTCTTCCAGTTCCTTTAACATCAGCAACTTCACAGTGAAGTCCTATGTATGTAAGCAATGTAGGAGAGTATTTATTCAGTACAGTTTCCTTTGATGCCACAAGCAAAACACAGTGGGAAGAAAACATGTGTGTTTGAGTTATGTGAGAGAGCCTTAACTTCAAATTACATTAAAATATGTGAATGAATTCACACTGGAGAGAAACCCTATGTGTGTACCCAGTGTGGAAAAGCTTTCACTTCGCACATAGCTTTTTACAAATGTGAAACAATTCACCATGAAAGAACCTTACGGATAGAATTGGGGAAGGCTTCATATTCTCCTAATAGCACTCATAAGAATATACACATACATACAGAAGTCTTCTTTTGGCACACAAATGTAACACAGCCTGGATGAAATATTTTGATTATTAAAACCACAAGAAAATCAAGACTAGTAGCCAACAGCATTAGTCCTGTGAAAGTTCTTCATATGCTCAATAAAATAATTGAAAGTCATAGGAAGATCTTAACATGAATTAATTTTTTTTAGAGTGTTCCAGAAAATATACAGTCTGAATAAATGAACCAAAAGTTATAAATATATTGTGCCTATTTGGAACATGTAAGGCAGTCTTTCCCTTTAGCTTTTAGAAAGGGTTAGGCTTTGTAGCCCAAACTACAATTGGCCTGATTATACTCCCACTTCTGTTGTTTTGAATATTTGGATTAGGATGTATTTGAATATTTGAATATTAGGATGTCTGTTTTGACATGTAGTACCTATAGCTCAGAATAGGTCTCTAGACTGTATATTTCTAATTTTAGCTCTAGAAACAAGTGTGAACTATGTAAGAGAAGAGAGATATTGTTTAATCCCAGAGACAGATACCAGTAAAAGCTACATCTGAAAAATAACCATAAGGACAGAAAATGTACTATACTAATGGGATATAATATTATTAGATTTGTTAAGATAATAGTGTATGAGTTTAGTGGGTGGTGTGTTTTTATATAAAATCATGTTTTCTTTTTTCGTTTTAAATTGGTTAATAGTCAACAATGAGTTATATTAGCAGGCATATGTGTCTTTAAACCACTGTAGCTAATGGGACTTTGAAAATTATATTTTGTAAATATTGGGATTTCGGGCAAAGTTCAGATGGTAGAGTGCTTGTCTAGCATTCATGAAGTTCTGGGTTTGATCCCCTGCACTGCATAGATCAGGCATGTTGGCATACACTTGTAATCACAGTATTTGAGCAGAAAGATTAGAAGTCGAAGGTTATCTTTTGTTACATAGTGAATTTAAGGTCAGCCTTATATCCATAAGCCCCTGTCTTTTTTAAATTATAATTCATTTTCATGAAGACACTTTTTAAAAATTTACTCTACTTTTGTATATATGTTTATTTTCTTTGTTGATGTTTTCTGTAAGTTGTATTTGTCTCTTTAGAATTTGAACCTTTTTTAAAAAATCGTAATTATTAAATATTGATTTCCAATCTACTCAAAAGATAGACATAAATATTCAATTGTAATCTTTGATCAGAGATGATTTATAAGTTTATGGGGTTGGAGAGATGACTCAGCAGTTAGGAGTAGTTGATGCTCTTTCAGAGGACCAACGTTCAGTTCCCAGCACCTGAACAACGTTACTGCCTGTAATTCTACCTCCAGGGAATCTGAGACCCTCTTCTGGACTCCCCAGGCACCTGAACTCACATGTTCCCATACACAGATACAATCCCAGATACATGTAAATCACACTAAATCACATCTGTTTAAAAAGTGTGCTAGTTCATCTACTTATTAGTTCCATGTTGAAGCTCATTACTGCCCTGGTGAGGTTGTGGAGCAGATGTAGACACTAGCCGTCAAGCCTGATGAGTTTAGTCCCTGTGGCCCACATGGTAGAAGGAGAGAACCACATCCATCAAGTCATCCTGTGACTCCTGCATACATGCTGTGGCATAAGTGTCCCCCTCCCCTCCCCCACACAATTAGGAAATAAAAAAAATTGCATTTTACTTTTGAAATTATTATATACATACAATCTTGTAATTTTTTTCATTTAAATTTTGCTGTTCCTGCATACATGTTTTATGTCTTTTATTCTGATTGTAATTTCTCCTTTTGTCACTATAGTGAAACATACTAGTATTAGTACCTCTTGCCAGAACTGGTTCAGTGGTCTGGGTACATTTTAAGCTAGTAAATGAATATCAATGTATTTCCTAAAACATGTTAGATACTGCCCACATATAGAGATGCTATTTAACTCCTCTTTAGGGATGGAGAATAAAATGTATGGTAAAGTGAAAATGTAGCAGAAAGTTTACTTCCTGTTAGTGAACTTTAACCTTAGACTAGTACACTTGGAACATTCTCAGACCAAGTATATATTCTGAGATTTGGAGAAACTAGTTTTTTCTTCTGTATTTTTTCTTTCTTCTTTGTGTGTGTGTGTGTGTGTGTGTGTGTGTGTGTGTGGTACATGCAAGCACATGGCACAGCAAATGTGTTGGACTCAGAGGACAACTTTCAGGAGTCACTTTCATCATTAAACCCTTGTGTCTTCCACGCTGTGTCCTCCAAGCTGGCCACCCATTAGCTTCTGTGTAGCTCACCTGTCTTCACCTCACATCTCTTTGGGATTACAGATATGTTCCACTTCATGCACCTTTACTGTCCAGTACCCAACAGTATCTTATCCAGTGTACGCCTATGTAGTGTGTAGTTTTGCACTACCCACCTTAGCTCTGGGAAGTGACCGCACTACCAGCCCCCTCCCAACTTCCCTCAAATCCACAGATAACACACACACACACATAGTTATTTATTTTCATCTTGCTTTCTTGGCCCAATTGCTGGGCACTACTATCTCCTGCCTAGAAAAGTGTGCCCTTAAAAATATTCTTACCTCCATTCCTCCCACCTGCCCTAAACTTCAGTTGGTCAGTTGAATCTAGTCTCTGCTAAACATCTCTGACCACATGCCGATAGAAGTGGCCACAGCCTACTGCTCTTTCTGAGACCTAACATGGTTGCCTGGCTCTCCTCTTTCCAAAGTGTGTTGAACTTCCTCTCCCCTTTCTTTCATCCTCTTTTCCTCCAGGGACCCAGAAGTTTTGCCTGTACCTTCTGCCCAGCAATTGGTCCAAGGCTTTCTTTACTGACAGATCAAGAACCAATTGGGGAACAGGACCTTAACAAGCAGACCTGCCCCCTACATGCCTACGATTTTTTTTTTCTTTTACTGAAAAGTTTCTTTAGTAACCAATTGTGAGATGTAACTTCAGAAACAAACTTAAGTGTTGGTTATTATAAAGAGACTTAAGCATGTTTTTCTCTCAGGAAGCTCACACTTACAACATTTAGTGTGACTATTCTTTTGTGCAATACTGCTCTTTCTACTAACTCCCTGTACAAATCTATTATTTAAAACTTCTTCTTAATAAATTCCAAATCTGCTTCATACTGATTCACCCTGAAGTTATGTTTGTTTTTGTTTTTTTGTGGTGAAGTTACAACTTCATTTTTACCTGTATGGAGGTCTCTGGAAAGAACACACCAGGCAGCTAAAGGTGGCAGAATGCAGCTTTGTCTCTGTCTCATTCTGTCTTCTTGCCGCTGCTACTAGATGGTAACTTTGAATGGACGTTCTCCCAAGTATTTGTACCATTATTTATAAATCTGCAAGGCGGACTCTTTAGAACCTCCATGATGGTGGAGAGTCACAGGTTTGAATCCAAATTATCTTAGGCTATCTTTAACCTGCCTAATACCTAGCCTTGGAGACACATGTGGTTCAGTGAGTTAAAGTGCCTCCACCAAGGCTAAGAACCTGAGGTCAAGCCCTAGGACCCACATTGTGAAGAGAGAACTGACTTCCACATGTGTCCCTCCCCCCCCCTTTCCCCAAGTCTCTCTCTCCACCTTCCTTTGTCCCCAATCTATCACCTCCCCTCAGAAAAGAGCAGGCCTCTCAGGTACATCAACCCAACAAGGCATAGCAAGGAACAATGAGACCAGGCACATACCATCACATCAAGGCAGGATTAGACAATCCAGTAAGAGGAAAAGGGTCCCACACATAGGCAAAAGAGTCATGAACAGCCCTCACTCCCACTATTAGGATTCCCACAAGAACACCAAACTGCTTAGTCATAACACCCCCTATTTCCTCTTTTAAATATTGGAGAGCATTAAATAGAATCAAGAATCACTGTTCTCAGGGCTGGAGAGATGGCTCAGTGGTTAAGAGCACTGACTGCTCTTGCAGAGGTCCTGAATTTAAATCCCAGCAACCACATGGTTGCTCACAACTATCTGTAATGAAATCCGATGCCCTCTTCTGGTGTGTTTGAAGACAGCTACAGTGTACTTGTATATAATAAATAAATAACTTAAAAAAAAAAATCACTGTTCTCTAGAGGATACCCAAGCAGATCCAGTGGGAAGAGAAACTTAGGGAATCCTTCTCTACCATTGCACTATCATGTCTCTGTCCCAGAAGAGCTTAGTAATGAATGTATTTTCATGATATTGATCAATGAGATAGAGGATATAGTTGCTATTATTCATTATCATTCATTCATGCCAAGTTCTAAGCAATGGCATGCTGTGGCCTCTTCAATCTGAAAAGCCTTCCATTTGGTCTTGTGGGAATCCTACTTCTCTACAGTCTAAGCACTTCACTTGGTATTTCTGCTCACTCCCTCTGTCACAGCAATGTTCGACTATATTGTCTACCCTACCATAGGTGTGTCACCCACACATGAAGAATCTCCCTATCCAAAGGATAACTCACCTTTGAATTCAGAGTAGCTAGATCTAGATAGTACACCTAACAGGAGAGGTACTAAGGTCTTGTTCCCCAGTTGGTTCTCGATTTGTCAGTAAAGAAAGCAGGGGGGCCAATTGCTGGGTGGAAGGTACAGGCAGGACTTCTGGGTCCCAGGAGGAAAAGGAGATTCAGGGAAGGAGAGAAGGGCTTTTCTGTCATGCTTTGGAGAAAGAAGAACAAAGCAGTCATATAAGGTCTTAGGGGTGGAAGGGAGCTAGGACCTGTGGCCTCTGCTATAGGTGGGTGGCCAAGGATGTTTGGCAGGGGCTAGGTGGGACTAGCCACTAAATCTAGGGCATGTGGAGAGACAGAGATAATAAATTAGTAAGGGTATGCTTTTCCAGGTGTGAGATAGTAATGCCCCGCAATTAAGAAGGCACATTGTAAAGTGTAAAGGAATTAACCCCCCTCTCTCTCTCTCTCTCTCTGTGTGTGTGTGTGTGTGTGTGTGTGTGTGTGTGTGTGTGTGTATCTGGTAGCATAGCCAACCCCAGGCAAAGGTGGCATCGTTTAAAATTCCACACAACACAGGAGTTCATGCATATCCGTGGAATCAAAGTGATTCAAAGAAACATATGCACCAGACACTGACCAAACTCTGCACCTTTAATTGCCATTTATCCAATGTTCCTCATACTGCACTATACTCTGATTTCTTCTCTCAGACTGACAGAAATGTGTTATTGTTATCTCCAGTCCAGAGACTCTGAGCCTGAGGGTCTCCAGTGTTTTTGATCTGACTACATAAACTTTCACCGTGGTTCCTGTGGCTGTCAACCCTGACCCTAAACACAGTGTGCTCAAGTCTCCCATCAGACTATGCGTCCTTTGCCTTTGATGTCAAGTGCATATTAACTCTTTTATAAGGTCACTTTAATTTCTAGTTCTATCTATGGTCACTCATATTTCATGACTTATGATATTTTCCTCCCACACAGACTTTCTGCTCTCTCAGTATAATTACTAGGTTGACCTCAGAAGACAGTAATCAAAGGACAAATATGTATGGCAAGGTGACTCAGCTCCCACCTTCATGGGAGTGTCTCTTGGTGGATTCAGAACTCTTCGGCCCCAGTTTGTTCCCCTGCAGAACTTGGAAGGTTTCATAATTAATACTTTCTCAGCTTTCTTAAGAATCTAATTTTGACATAAACAAAACCATCTGTAACTTCTCATGTTGTTCTGGTTAGTTTTATTGTGCTCCTTGCAAGTGTGTGTGTGTGTGTGTGTGTGTGTGTGTGTGTGTTGTATGTCTGTTGTGTGCGTATTGTATGTCTGGTGTGTGTGTGTGTGTGTGTGTGTGTGTGGTTCTGGGATAGAGCCAAAGGCCAAAGGCCATATGGATCAACCACTGAGCTATATATCCAGAAAAGTAAATTCCTTATTAAAAGAAGGCACACTGGAATGATGGCTCAGCTGTTCCGAGCACTTGTTACAGGGCAGAGGACCTGGGTTCAGTTTCCAACATTACTGCTAAGACCCATCTGTAATTCCAGTTCTAAATGATTTGATGCCCTCTTCTGGCCACTGTGAGCAATTACACACATAGTACAGAGGCATACATGCAGGCAAAACATATAAAATAAAATAAAAATAAATTAATTTAAAAAAATCTGAGGAGTGGTGGCATACACCTTTAATCCCAGCAAAGGCAGGCAGATATCTGTGAGTTTGAGGTCAGTCTGGTCTACAGATTGAGTTCCAGGACAGCTAAAGCTACACAAAGAAACCCTGTTCTGAAAAGCCAAAATGAATGAATGAATGAATGAATCTGAAAAGACAGAGTGTCTATGTAGTTGTTTGACTAGGTTTGGCTCATGTATTTTAATGCTTGGCCCACAGGGAGTGAAATTTTCAGGAAGTGGGTCCTTGTTAGAATAGGTGTATCCCTGTTAGAGGAAATGTGTCATTGTGGGGGTTAGCTTTGAGGACTCCTAGTGCTCAAGCACCACCCAGGAGGGAAGAGAGCCTCCTCCTGAGGAGGAGCCTATGGAGTTTGGTCTCTCCTGGCTGCCTTCAGATCAAGATGTAGAACTCTCAGCTCCTCCAGCACCATGTCTGCCTGCACACTGCCATGCTTCCATCATGATGATAAGGAACCAAACCTCTGAAACTGTAAGTCAGCCCCAATTAAATGTTGTTCCTTGTAACTGTCAAGTTCATGGTGTCTCTTTACAGCAATAAAAGCCTAACTAAGACAGTGTACAGTACTTCTACACTTGATCTTAGCCAAAAGGCCGAGAAGCGATTGTACAGTACTTCTAATGTATTACTGATTGATGTGAAAGTTCAGGGACAAAACTGACAATGTTTCTTGGCTAAAGTTAGTGAGGACATCTGTACCGATCAGTCAGAGTCTAGCCTCCCTTGCAGAAACACTGCTGCAGGATGCTAGCCTAACACCTCAGAGTGGAACACAGCGACACTCACATTGTGGCTTCTGTTATCTTTGTCTTTCCACTGTTTTACACTGCCTTCATTGGAACATCATCCACCTTCTTGGACTACCCTGCGTTACATAAAGGGGAGAAAGGGATCTTTTTCTTGGATTCTCAGATTGATTAATAGAAAAATTTAAGAATAAACTTAAAATGGAAGCTCAAGGACAATCTTATTGGAATTTAAAAAAGAACACCCTTCCAGAGAGAGAAGCTATAAATCTCAGCAGATGCACAGAATAAAATGGAGGAGAAAATCCATGTTATTTAAACTGGCATTGAGGTTAGACACATGGTGAGTAAGCAGGCACAGGGTAGAAAGGGAGTCTTCAGAGAAATTATAAAGCAGTCCAAAATATAGGGGAAGCCAAAGTTAGCAAAGCATGCTTATAAAGCAAACAGAAAGAATAAATACAGTATTCTTTTGACCACACCTTTTAAGTATTCACCTCAGCTGAGGAGACACAGAACACAAGTGTTTTTTGATGTGGACATTTCAGTATAGTATATGGCATGGATGTTTTTTCCTAGAACATCATCCTTTTGCTGAAGAGTGGAGGACAGCTCCTGACCTGGGACCCTGCTGTCAAAAGGACACTTTTGAGGGGCTTTCCTGTAACTACCTGCAGTGACATGGACCGGGTAACCTGGAAGGACAGCTGGGGATGAAATGGAACGGGCCTGTGAGAGAGAATAAGGAGCCAAGACAAGTTTTCTGATCATGGCTCGAAGTTTTAATGGGGGGCTCCAAATATAAAGGTTGGGGGAAAACCCTTCCCCCAAAGGCTGGAAACTCGTCCCCAGAACCGGTTCTGTTGCTCAGCAGGTGGCTAGTGTCCTCAGGAAACTGCAGGTCCTTGAAGAACAATGGGCTAGAGCTCCACCCTAGGTGGAAAGTAGTGGTTATCCTGCAAGCTCATGACTGAAGTGACTAACACTTATATTGAAAGAGTTAACTCAGGAACTTTAAAAAGATCAGAGGCTAAGTTACATTCCCCCCGACCACAAAGGGGAGGGAGAGACTGACTTAAGGATGGGGATACATTCTGAAGGACTGATTGTTGGTCTCCTACCTCATCACCTAACAACCAATTAGTTTGAATGTAACACTGTTCTGCCAATCGCATTGTGCTTAATGGCAGCGGCCCTGAGGAGGGTATAAAGGCCCCTGCAGCATGAGGGTCGAGGTTATTCTCTTTTCTGTGCAGAGCTGCCCCAGCAAGCTGGTTTTAATAAAAATTCCTCTTGTGTTTTGCATCGATTTCCATCTCTGAGTGGTCCACTAAGGCGGGTCTGGTAAGTTAAGACTGGTCAAATCTTACAGTATATGTTTTCATAGTAACTGGTAACATTAATACATGTATACTCATGACTGTGTGTACCAGATATCTGCCCAGTGCTTCACTGACCATTGGGCTGACCCCTGTAGGTCAGAGGTTGTCTATGTGTAAAGCCACAGGTATGCTGGCCTTCCTATTCTGTCTGTCCTAGACCGGCGAGAACTGTCAATGTGTGGTCTCATTCTCAAGTCTCCACTGGATTCATTTTCAAGAACCACTTAGAGGCCAGATCTCTTGTTGTGTCATTATCCTTTCTGGTCTCAGCTCTCCAGAAAACAAGGTGAAATAGGAATAGGGTGGGGGTGGACAATGATCTTCTATTATATAAAGACTTTAATGTAGGAAAGAATAACCCAGTTTAAAGAAATGGCAAGGGTAGAGAGTGTGGGTCAGTAGGAATGTGCTTGCTAAGCACACTCAGAGTCTGAGGTCTGTCTTATCCCACACAGTGGGAGAGGGGCATGAAGAGAAAAAAGTTCTCAACCAAGTCTCTGCTTAATGGAGAAATTCCCATGTGAATCCATGTCTTACCATGGCACATGTGAGGCTGTTACAATGGTTTGTAAGCACCTGACATCTCCAGCCCTGCTCAGAAGTTCTCTGTGCTTATCAGTCAAAGCCCCTGGGCTTCTGTCCTGGAGGACACATGAGAGATGAACAAAGTTCAATTGTTTTTACTGGCTTTAAAAAGCCAAATGGGACATCTTCTGCAAACTGCCAATGTTCCCTGCAACAACAGTCCCCAGGAAACCAATTCCAAGTTTTGCCAGGGCTCACAGCAGGAGACTTTAGTGACTCTTGGGGCCTCATTAAAAGTTGACAGGCAATTCCAGTCTCCACTTCATTTACACAAATTACAGAGCCTCTGAGGACCAGCCACAGAGATGCAGGCATCTGAGGCTGATGCATACACAGCTGCAGGCTCCGATGGAGAAATCACAGCTACTCACTCTGAAGCAATGCTCCCCAGATGTTTTCTCTGCTTACTTTCAAGCCTAAACTTCAGTGTCTGCCTAGGAAGCAGGACCTACAGTGAAGTATTGGAGGTGGCTCTGTTTCCCCAAGACACAAATGTCCCAGAGACCCACGCAGCCAAATGTTACAGAAAGCACTGTGACATTCTGCTGTGCAGGGCAAGGTCTCCATGGGCCTCCCTGGAGACAGAATGTCCTGCAGGGCTCTGGCACCTCCTCCTCCACTGTGGTGCTCAACACCTTGCCATGCAAATGCCTCCTTCAGCACTGTCCTTTTTACCTGAGTAAAGCCACAGCCCTAAGAGGACAGGAACACAGGGTCTTCTTCAAAGATGTGTTCTTCCTGCCTCAATAGATTCTGTGCTCAGTAACCGTGTGTGTGTGTGTGTGTGTGTGTGTGTGTGTGTGTGTGTGTGTGTGTGTGTGTTTGGGGGATGGGGTGGGGGGCAAGAGGCTGAGACACAGCCCATGAGGAGAGTGCTTGTCCCAGCATGGGAAACAGCACAGAACAAAACATAGCAAAGCCAAACAAAATCTCCACAAGTGGGTTGTCCAGAAGGCTCAGGAGGTAAAGGCATTTGCTACCTAATGGCATGGCTTCTGTGACCTGAGTTCAGTCCCAGGATACCAGATGGTGGAAGGGGGGACCCAAACCTTGTAAGTTGTCCTCTACCTTCCACACACATGCTGGGCCATAGATACCCACACAGCATAAACATGGCATGCACATACTTAAAATAAGTAAGTAAATGTGCTACTATAAAAATTAAAAATAAACGAAAACAAAACAAAGAAACAAACAAACAAAAAGTAGGTAACAAGGCCTGGAAAACTGCTCAGCAGCCAAGAGTGCGTAAGAGAGAGTGCATAAGAGTGCTCTAAGTGGGTTCCTAGAAGAGAGTGCTCACAACTGCTTGTAAACTCCAGCTCCAGGAGGGCCCAAAGCCTCTGTCTTCCATAGGGGCTCTCTCTCTCTCTCTCTCTCTCTCTCTCTCTCTCTCTCTCTCTCTCTCTCTCTCTGTCTGTCTCTGTCTCTCTGTCTGTCTGTTTCTCTCTGTCTCTCTGTCTCTCTCTGTCTCTCTCTCTCTCTCCCTCTCTCACTCTCTCATTCTCTCTCTCCCCCTCTCTCAATTTCTCCCTCTCCCCCCTCTCTTTCTCACATACACACACATGCACACACCCACAACATGGACTCATACATATAATTAAAAATAAAAATAAATATGTATTTAAAAAAACAGCAAGTAAATTGCTCTCTTACTCAAGTTGGGTGACTGGATACTGCAAATCACAACATTCCTACTAAATGTAGATTACTATTCTTTAATTTTCTTGAGATGCATTTTTCAGGTGTGGGTGGCATCCTTTGAGTCCTCCGGTTCTGTGCATCATCCTACTATCATCCTCAGTATCCCACAGTTGCGTATGGCTGGGTCGTTGGTAGGATGGGGAAAGCCCTTGCTGTGTGGAGACTTGTCTGTCTTCTTCAACATCTCCAGCCACTGTCCTCCCTGCAACCTGAACGTCCTGTCCTAATGACCTTTTCTCTTTCCTGGGTGAAAATTACCTTCTGACCTCAGGTCTTTTGTATGTGTGGGTCCCTCTGGTTAGGGAGTCCTTTGCTCCATCCTTGTCTGTATTAGTTATTTTCCTCATTATTGGGACAAAATACTTGAACAAAGCAATTGCAAGAAGGAAGGAAGGAAGGAACGAACGAACGAACGAACGAACAGAGGGAGGGAGGGAGGGAGGAAGGAAGGAAGAAAGGAGGAAGGACTATGGATTATATTTGAAAGGGAATTTTCTCATACAGGGAAGCCAAGATGTCTGGAGCTTGAGGCAGCTGGTCACACTCCATTCTAAGTCAGGAATCAGAGAAGGAGGGGGATAGCCTGTGCTCAGCTCCCTTTCTCATTTGTATGCAGCCTAGGACCCCAGGCCATGGAGTAGCAGCACTCACTTTTTGGATGGACCTTCCTACCTCAATTAACCAAATCACAATAATCCCTAACTGACAAGCCCAGAAATTTAGAATCTTGTCGATATGATAAGATTAATCATCACACCATCTCAGGAACAAAATACCTCAAATGAAATACCATTTTCTGCATGACATGCATGTTGCTCAGTCTACCCTCATCTCTGAGGATGATGTAACCTCTTATAACCAGCAAATTCTCCTCCTCACACAGCTTCATTGTTGTCTAAAATTTGAGCACTGACCACCTCTCTTCTCTCTGATTGTTTCACAAGAGCAGGTGACCTGCTCACTGTCCACTTCACTCTTCCTACTCCTGATCAGCAGTGGATTTAGGCTGGAACTGAGCCTCGTCTCGGGGGTTGTCTAGTCTTTAGGGGCCAGCCTGGTTGTCTTTATCACTTATGACAGCTACCTCTGCTGTCCCCACTTCTTTCTTTACTTCATCAATGAGGATATCACATAGGAGGTTTCCTGACTCTGGTCAGGCAGCTGCTTATCACAGGAAGAAGAAACTACAAATGGAAGGACTCTTCAACACTGATGCAACCACCTTCTTGTTTTAGTGGAAGGCTGCCTTCTTAAGTTTCTTTTTTTAACATTTATTTCATTATTTGTGCTTGAGAGTGTATGTATGTGAGCATGCATCTCCATGATTGGTTATATGGTGTTGGTGATTGAAGCTACAACCTTATGCATGATAGGAAACCACTCTACCAACTGAAGTTTCTGAGTGGCTCCTATATGTAGTTTTGAAGACAGAATCTCAGTATGTAGCCAAGACTAACCTGGAACTCAAGACCCTATTGTCTCAGCCTCCCAAGTGCTAGGATAACAGACATAAACTACTGGGCCCAATTATCCTTTGTTCATGGAATACCTACTATGTGTTAGTGATAAAAGACATTTGTGACTCAATGCTACCTTTGAAAATTCCCAGACAAGGGAGAGAAATGTCATTCAGATATTTCAAGATTAATGCAAGATTGGGTTGATTATCATTATATTTTCTTCTCTAAAATTTTTCCAGGTAAAAAAGGCCCATGTGTTTTGAATCATATTGAAGAGACAAGGTTCCTAACCCACACCCAGGAAAGTGGACTGTGACACACACACACACACACCATCTACAGAGCTGAGCACAGGCCCGGTGCACAACAGGGACTGATGGATACTTGAGACATAAGATGGCTACAGATTCTATTAATTGGACATCCTCTGGGTCAGGCAAATAGCCGAATGAATCCACAAGACTGTTGTGCAAAGAGATTTTATTGGTTCCTGTTGTTTTTCCAGTCGTCACACATTGATTGGCATACTATAAGTGCATAGTGAATATCTGTGGCCTGAAAGAGAGAACAAAGTCTCTAGCTCAAGGAAAGTTTGATATGGGGATAGAGTCAGGGACTTGTTCCAAGAAATCACATACACTGTGCCAGACTCCTCATACCAAAGTGTTTCATGAAAAATTTCTAGGCTGTGGAGGTGGCTCCATTGGAAAAGGTACTTGCCACCAATCCTGACAACTTGGATTCCAGGGAACCACATGGAAAAGAAAAGTGACTCCTATAAGTTGTCATCCAATAAACACAAACACACACACACACACACACAGGACAGGGAGAAGAGGGAAGGAGGGAGGGAAGAAAAAAGAGAGAATATGTAAATACATATAATCTTAAAAATTTTAAAAAGAATAATTTGGGCCTATTTATCCAAGAGAAAATAAGCCCAGAGACACCAACTCACAGCGCACCCACCAGATAGGATGTCAAAATGCACCTGTACTACGATCTTGGTTCCTCTTTGTTCAGTGACTCTAGCCCATCGTTGGGCTATCTCTGGGTACCCAGAGCACTTTGCTATAAGTTATGGCTTCATTTCTTGGCCATTTTTTTCTCCCCTCCTGGTTTGGGCTGGGGTGTGTTACACAAGTGTTTCATGAGAGAGTATATGGGGCCCAGTCCAATACCTTCAGATTCTGCATCACCAATTCAACCAGGATGCTGGAACTTACGTCATAACCTTCACTAATCTCTTTCAGGAAGTCAAGGAGCCCAGTGTGTCGTCAGGATTGGCCGAAAGCACTGGTGTTCTCTTCCCCCCACCCCTGCCCCGTCTCTCCCTGCCCCTACAGCACTTAATCACTGATCAGCATTTATTTAGGACTTAATACTCTGAACTAGGTTTCCGTGAAGGAAGAGTATTTTCTTTCTTTTAAAACAATTTGATATATATTCTTTAGCAAGCTCTCTTTCACACACAATGTGTTCTGTTGATCCTTTTCACCAACGTTCTTTTCTTCTGTCCCCTTCCGAGTCACACAGAACTCTTTCTTCCAAACCCATCCCCTTCTTGTTAGGGTTCTGTCTAAGCTCCACCCCACAATTACCTGGCAACAGCCAAGTATGCCCCGCCCCACAGTTACCTAGCAACAGCCAGGTAGGCCTGGTCTACAATAAAAGAGGGTGCTCGGCCCTCCTCTCTTTCTTACTTATCTTACTTCTTATCTCTCTCTTACCTCTCTCACTCTCAGCTTCTCTCTTGCCCCTCTTGGGCTCTCCTCCCCTCCCCCCTCTCTCCACGTGGTCATTGCCAGCCTCTGCTTCTCTACTCTCTCCCTCTCTCTGCCTTTCTCTGCCTCCACTACCCCCCTTAACTCCCATCCCATGCCCTGAATAAACTCTACTCTATACTATGTCGGTGTGTGTCTGGTCCCTCGGGGGAAGGGATGCCTCGGCATGGGCCCGCTGGGGCACCCCCTTCCCCCACACCACCGTATACCATATTTTCTAAACCTCTTTCTCTTTTTGTGATCACAACACCTACTACTTTCAAGTCTTTTATTTTTTAAAAAATAAAATGTAATCAGGCCTCTTGTATGTGGCTTAGCATAGCGTTACTCTGCGTCCGGAGCAGGCTCCCTTTCCCCTACTGACATAGACGAGGCACGCGGGCTCTGCTTAGCTGCATCCCCACTAGCTCTGACGCAGGGCTGTTTGCTCCGTCTCTGAGAGTCATTACAGATGAGCAGTCATCTGTAAGCAGCAGGTATTGTGGGCTGTGTGACTGAGGTGATGAGCCCTAAGTACCGAGCTGTGCTGGGGTGTGACACTTGTGAGCGGCTGTCATCTACGGAAGCCCCCAGGGAGATGCATCCTCTGATGCTAGCAGAGCTCTCCCTCTGGATTCTTGACGGTGCTGTTTCCTCTTTGAGCTTTCGTTTGTTAGTCTCATCATGTAGGCTTGGATGTGGCATCTAGTCCAAGCAGAGCTACAACTCCTGATTACTCTCACAGATGTCAATCATCACCCTGACAGCTAAGCTACTCTCTGCCTCTATGCCCTCTCCCTGGTCCCTACGAGGTTCCTCCCATCAACAACCTTGTGTTTGGTGCAGAAAAGGAAGAAGCAGGCAGCTGCGTTTTCTCTCCTCTCCCCGAGTGGCTGCTGGTCTCATCAGCCCCCGTTTTGGAGGGTGGGGGATGGTAAGCTCACCTTCACTCTGTTGTAACAGGATCTTTCCTCTCTGCTACCTTGCTGCCCTACTTGCTTTCCATGCTGCACACAGTTAAACTGCAACGGAGAAAGACTGACAACAGATTATTTCATCGTTTTAAATCTATGGAGTTTTTTTTTCCATGACTTTGTGCTGAATACGGCACTTTCTTTTGGAGCAGTAAAAATGTCTCAGAACTAAATAGACATGGTAGTCATACCTCATGTGGATGACTAAATTCTACTGGACTACCTGTTTTCAAATGCTTAATTACTTAACTAAACTTAACACTTAATTTTATGTTAAGTGAGTGTAATTTTGAATTTTAAAAATAGAATACATGGTACAACATATCAATCCAAAAATATGATGCTCAGGGAAAGAACACAGGAAAGAGGTCATGTGAGTTCTGGCTCTGGTCCTAGGACGTGTTCTTCACAGACCACCCACAGAGATGGAAAGCAGCTTCCATGGCTTCCAGGACTGGGGGCAGGAAGGGAAGTGACTGCTGCTAGGACCTTGGCAATGCCACGGTTTTAATGCAGGTAGAGATGCTGACTGCCATACAGTGCAACCCAATGCCTCTGGGTTGTGGTCAATAAGAGAGAAAATTGCACATTAGTTACAATTTACCTCACTTTTAAAAAAGGGAAGTGGGACTCCAGCTGAAATCCCAGCAGTGGGTGCTGGGGGTGGAGAACCAAAGGCGGAGCCTTTCCTGCACTAAGAGTGTGAGTCTGAGTAGTGGGAGGGAAGGAGGGAGGGAACACAGGGAAGAGGAGTGTGGGGAATAAAAGGGGTTGAAGAGGAGGAGGAGAATGAAGAGTGGGATGGGGGAGGGGGAGAAAGGGAGGAGGAGAGAGAATGATTGAGAAATGGAGGGAGATGGAGCAGGAGGAGGAGAAGAAGGGGGAAGGAAATTAGAGAAAACTCCGCGTCTAGTCCTAGCCCAGATGTATGGAAGCAGATTAAAAGACCCTTAGGAATGAACTTTCTAAATGTGTACAGAAGTCGGGAGAGTGGGACAAGGTACCCATGATAGCCACTGTGTCTTGTATTCCTGTACATCTGTGAGTGAGACACACCCTCCACACACCTACATTCACTCTCACCATTTGGGCTGCACACTCCATTAGTAGACTGAGTATGCCCACAAAGCTTTAGAGTGCACAGCCTTGCACAGGAGATACAATCAGACCTGAGCTCTTACATAGATATTGAGACTCCTCTGGCCCCAGAAAGATGACTGTTGCAGCTACACATGGAGCCATCACAGGCAACACAACAGATACATATAGATGATGGGTTAATGCCAGCCCCTGTCCCTCTATATCTATCACTTGTGACAATAAGTATAGTTTTTCCAGGGGGAGACTGTAAGGAAATCCACCTTGTGGGTGGACCTCACATGCTTTCTGAGTTGAAGGTCCACCTCTAGTAATCCCTTTGCCCTGAGAACTCCCAGAGACCAGAAGCAAGTGTCACCTTCTAAAGGATGGCAACCTGAGATGTACACTGGCCTTTGGTGGAGGCCACCAGAACTATTCTGCCCAGTAGCAGAGGAGACTTTGTCTCCCTTTACCTGCACCATAACTCTGTAAGCCCACAGGCTTAGGTGGGAGAGAGAGAAGGCTGAGTCCTTGCTTTATGCCTGTCCTCTGTAGCAATGTTTTGCCACTCAGAAGATCCCTGGGTGGCAAGAGGATGCAATGGGGACCGAAGAGGCAAACTGAGGCCCCAAAAGACTTCTCTAGTCTTCTGTGAGGTCAGTCCACAACATCAAGTGCAGCCCCTGTATCTTCACTGAAGTCCTTTTGTGCCCTCCCTGGTCAGAGAGGAACTCCTCTGGACCCAGAAGATGACAAATTACCCTGGGATGGTACCCTGAGCAGTCTGGGCGCAAGCTCTACATCCACAACACCCAGAGGAAGTTCCACTCCCAGGCGCTTTTACACACCCAGGATCCCAGGATCCCAGAATCTCAAGATCTCAGAATCCCAGGAGTTTGGTCACACCAGGATCTCAGGGTCCCAGAGGCAGCTTGACTCCCAGGAGCTCGGACACACTCAGAATCTCAGGATCACAGGATCCCAGAATCAAAGGATCACAGAGACAGCTTAACTCAGAAGAATTCTGACACAACCAGGATCACAGGAAGGACAGACTCCAGCCAGATATAGCAAGGGCAGGTAGCACTAGAGATAACCAGATGGAGGGAGGCAAGCATAAGAACATAAGCTACAGAAACTAAGGTTACTTGGCATCATCAGAACCCAATTCTTCCACCATAGCAAGTCCTGGATACACCATCACACAGGAAAAGCAAGATTCGGATCTAAAATCATTTCTCATGATGATGATGATAGAGGACATAAATAACTCCATTAAAGAAATACAAGAGAACACAGTTAGAAACCCTTAAAGAGGAAACACAAAAATCCCTTAAAGAATTACAGGAAACCACAATAAAACAGCCGAGGGAAATGAACAAAACCATCCAGGATCTAAAAATGGAACTAGAAACAATAAAGAAATCACAAAGGGAGACAACTCTGTAACTAGAAAACCTAGGAAAGAGATAAGGAGTCACAGATACAAGCATCACCAACAGAATACAAGAGATAGAAGAGAGAATCTCAGGTGCAGAAGATACCATAGAAAACACTGACACAACAGTCAAAGAACATAAAAAGGAAAAAGCTCCTAACCCAAAACATCCGGGAAATCCAGGACACAATGAGAAGACCAAATCTAAGGACAATAGATATAGAAGAGAGTTAAGAGTCCTAACTTAAAGGGCCAGTAAATATCTTCCACAAAATTATAGAAGAAAACTTCCCTAACCTAAAGAAAGAGATACCTATGAACATACAAGAAGCCTACAGAACTCCAAATAGACTGGACCAGAAAAGAAATTCCTTCCATCACATAATAATCAAAACACCAAATGCACTAAACAAAGAAAGAATATTAAAAGCAGTATGGGGAAAATGTCAAGTAGCACATAAAGGCAGTCCTATCAAAATTAAACCACACTTATCACCAGAAACTATGAAAGCTTGAAGATCCTGGATAGATGTCATACAAACCCTAAGAGAACACGAATTCCAGCCCAGGCTACTATACCCAGCAAAACTCTCAATTATCGTAGATGGAGAAACTAAGACATTCAATGACAAAACAAATTTACACAATATCTTTCCACAAATCCAGCCCTACAAAGGATAATAGATGGAAAACACCAACACAAGGAGGGAAACTACGCCTTAGAAAAAGAAAGAAAGTAATCTTTCAACAAACTCACACAAGCATAATTCCACCTCTAAAAACAAAAATAACAGGAAGTAACAGTTACATTTCCTTAATATATCTTAATATGAAAATTAATATTACCAAAATATCCTAATCGATTGAAATTCAAAAATATGAGGAATTAGAAATTTGTTGACTGTCACCCTGTGGTCTCTCTAATTTGGTAATTGGAGAAAGATGTCCAATATTGTACAACCCATATACACTTTCTTCCTGTTTGTATGAGACTGTGTTTTGCTGTGTACCACATAATGGTCTTGAAATCATGCTTCTTTTATCTCAGTCTTTCTATTAGTAGGATTGTTTATTTGATGTTTTTACACTATACTATGGTTTTCAGAACAGCTTACATATTTCAAAATTATCTATACAGACAAAAGAAACGTAGACAATTTGGGAGGTGACTTGTAAGAGAACAACAAAGAGTGAGAGTGAATGTTTTGCTTGATATTTATAATTATTGTATCAATTTTGAAGAAGAGGACCTTATAAGTTACTCTTTTTCTGAGATGAATGACTTTCAAAATCATCACAGCCAATGAACCAGAATCTTACCCTTACCTAATGTCCGTGCCACTCTCCAAACAGAACCATTGTTCATTGAAACAGTTGATAAATTATTGCATGGAGGGCTGGAAAGATGGCTCAGTGGTTAAGAGCACTGACTGCTCTTCCAAAGGTCCTGAGTTCAAATCCCAGCAACCACATGGTGGCTCACAACCATCCGTAACAAGATCTGATGCCCTCTTCTGGAGTGTCTGAAGGTAGCTACAGTGTACTTACATATAATAAATAAATAAATCTTTAAAAAAAAATTACTGCATGGATAGACCATCTTAATACCATTTCTTAAATGAATGTAACCTGTTCCCTGTGGGCTGAAAATGATGACAATCACTTAAGTCACATAGTTTTGTCCATAGCAGGAAATCTGTATTCAAATAATTGTGTCTACAATTCATTCCTTGGCACAGTAGAACTGTCAGCTCTTAGTTTAACTTCTATGGAGGTAAAACTCTTTGATGCTATGAGGGACATTGAAGTACAGCCTTATCACAATGAACTCCAATGTCTAAAAATTGTTCTTTTTTTGGCTTGTACCACAGTAAGAGCCAAGATTTTAAGCTCTACTAAAAACAAAACAAACAAACAAAAAGACTATCTTTTTATGTTCATTTAATAACATGTCCATCATTTTTATGATTGGTATATATATATATATTTATACATATATACATATAAATATATATGTATATATAGTGGTGAATATAATAAAACATTTTTAAAAATTAAAAAAAAATAAATATGAAAAAAAAGAGTGAGAAATGTGTGATCTGGACCTGGAAAGGACTAGAAGGGGGAGAGGCTAGAAAAGAACTTTCCCACATCCAGTGAACAGCCCACAGCCATAATTAAGCAGAGTGGGCTATTTACAAAAATAAGAGACATAAAAATAGGAAGGGCAGATGTCTGGAAAGAGTCCAGAATGAGTAGTGGACAGGATGGGAGAGGGGAATCAAGGTGAATAGGACTAAAAGTCCTTAAATTGTCAAAAGAATGAATCTTCAAAATTCCAAAGCCATAAAATACAACTCCCAAAGTGATGAACCTCGTGAGTCTCCCTTTTCCCCCGGGTTCCTGGCACTGGCCCATGAAGATGAAGGGAACAGAGTAGATGAACAGGGTTTCGGGCCTGCCCCTGAGTACCAACGGTGATCACTACACAGACCAGGACCAGTTTGGGAGGCAGATCAATTTTACTTGGGATGACTCAAGGGTTATATACTATTAGGATAAGCGGGTAGGAATATCCAGGGTGAGCAAAGGCCATTGGCTGAAGGCTTAACAAGAAACCTCATTAGCGTAGAGAGGCATTCCAGTAATCTCAGGTGCTAGCTTCTTGTCAGGAGAAATGAAGTTGAACCTGTAATCTTAACAAAGGCTACATGACATTCTGCAGAAAGAAGTGTGTGTGGGTTTTTGATCTCCCCAGAGAATGAGAAGCCCTGCTGATAAAGGGTGTCCACCATTTTGCATCCAGTCCAGAAGGCTATCTGGACAATGGTAGACTTCAACCTTCATTAGTATGGCGACAGATCCTTAATACAAAAGACAGGAAGGCTCGGCAGGTACAATCATTTGCTGCCAAGTCTGATCACCAGAATTGATTCAGTGGACACACTGTAGGAGCAGAGAATTGACTCCTAGAAGTTGTCCTCGGACCTCCAGTGCTAAATACATGCAATTTACTGTTTTTTTTCTTTTGTTTTGTTTTTTACAAATAAGAACGAAAGAATAGAGGATCTGAACCCTCCTTCCCTTCTATAACCTGGGTTTCTTGAGAGGAGCTAATGTATACACACCAAAAGTCTTCTTCTAGGCTGCTCTGGGCCAAATGGTTACAAGTTAAGGATCAGGTGTGGGTCCTCTTGGGTCCTAAAGTTCAGGGTTTAGTTCCTAGGCAACCTAGGAAATGGGTCAGACCTGGTTGATGATGACTGGTCCTCTGAGTGTGTGTGTGTGTGTGTGTGTGAGAGAGAGAGAGAGAGAGAGAGAGAGAGAGAGAGAGAGAGAGAGAGAGAGAGAGAACCAAGTGTGCAGGTTGCTCAGGAACTAGGTAGCCAGGAAGGAAGGAAGAAAGGCCAGCCTCAGCCCTTCTGGCCCTGAGGCTTGGGGATGGCAAAATACAAGTGAAAGAGGATGTGAGTTGAAAAGCCCTTCCTGAAATCCAATAACTTGGAACCCATTATGTCTGATAATAAAGAGAAAAGACGAGGTAAAAGTAATAGTAAAATTAAAACCAAATTTGTATCCATGAATCAGTATCATATGGAACAGTTTTCCTACCTAAAATTAGTACATTACTCTGTAGCTTTGTAATGTGCTTTTCAGAACAGCATCAGGAAACATATATAGCTTTCCTCCTTCACATACCCCACAATGATCAGGTTTAACTTCCTCCATGCCCCAAAGAAAAAAAAAGCTGATGGCTTCAAGCTGACTGGTTGCT
Source organism: Tokudaia tokunoshimensis (assembly GCA_036184795.1). NCBI lineage: Eukaryota > Metazoa > Chordata > Mammalia > Rodentia > Muridae > Tokudaia > Tokudaia tokunoshimensis. The sequence goes on along the minus strand of BTHU01000007.1, from coordinate 3,780,870 downwards.
TTTCAAATAAATCCCATCTTCTGGCAAAAACCTCTACTGATACAATCATGTGATATTTATCTGACATGGACTGACTTGAATATTTCTGCATTGAATAAATAGATGCCAGACATTGTGATATCCTTCTGATCCCAGTATACAGGAAGCTGATGCAGAAAGATCAGGAGTTTAAAGTAATCTCCAGTTAAGTAGGCATTGCTCAAGGCCAGTGTGAATCACATGGGACCCTATCTCATAGGAAATAGCAAATTATTGCAAATAAATAAAAAAGAAAATATGCTTCTACACTTCTGGAGAGACAGAAAAACAAAGAACCAAAACTCTCAATCCATGAGCTGTTTTGGTTATCATGGTTTGAATACTCACTCTTTCAACTAAGATCTTTCTAGAAGATTCCATCATTTAGGATATAGCTCAGACATTGTTGCCTTGTCTTTGCTATCACCCAAAGACAATTACTTTTCTCTACTGAACTCCACAACACTGAGATCTATGTAATCTGCTTTCCTGTGGAATGTCCGACAGTGCACCTTTAGATTACTTCCCCAAGATTACCATCATAGTCCCACCATTTGACATGGGGTCCATGCTTATTGTCCTGACTGTTGTTTGTGTAAAGTTTCATTGTATAGATGATATAATGCTAATCTGTGTAGTTAGTCTTTGCTATTTTGTGGGTTCCTCTTCCCACCCTTTATCCCCAACCCCTGGTTTCACTTCCTAATACTAGATAGGAGAGGAAGAAAGATAGGAGAGAGAGATAGAGATCCTTGAAAATAATATTTTTCCTTTTGTTTCTTCTTTGACCATTGCTACTAACAAACCACAGTCAACCTCCCTAAATGACCAATAAGACCAACCCCACGTCTCAGGGCTCTAGCATTTATAGATCTTCGGAAAACTTCCAAATTTTTATTCCAATCACACAATCACAGAAACACACCACTGCTAGATCATGAGGCAAATCACAGTGAGCTGCTGCAGACAGTCCAAAGCAGCCTCATATCCCCACACCTGGAAGTAAAATGAAAACACAATCTTATAAAATTTTTATTATTTAATTTAACTAATATTTAATTGAATTAAATTTAAATGTAATGTTTAATTTAATTAATATTTAAAGAAACCAAAATTTTAGAATTCTTGCTACAAACTTTTTCTTTTTTGGAGATTTAGAAACAGTTCTAAAAGACATACAGTGTACCTAAAGGAATGAGGGTGGGAGATCAATCCATACAAGGGGCAAGGAACAGGCTCAGTTGTAAAGTTCTTGAAAATACAATGGTCTGGTCAAATGCATTTGATAATTTACAAAGTTACTAAGAAAATTCTACAACAGTTAATGTTAATAAAGGTAAAAGAGCTGTGGGTATTCTTAGGGCTCCTGGCATATCAGCAGACCTTCATACCCCACATTGCCCAAGTTGCCTATCCTTTGTAGTACCTGATAAAGAGGAGTGCCATATGGGATTGAGACAGAAGGTCTCAAGAGGCTTTTGAGGAGGCTAAGATCTTTGTGGGACAGGTGAAACAGTTTCATGCCCTATTATCCCAGGGTCAATTTGGATTAGAAGTTATCATACACTCAGAAAGCTACAGTTTGGGATTACTGCAGAAAGAGCTTAAGCAACCAATTCCACTGGAACTTTGGTTTTGGTCATGGAAAGGAGTAGAAGTTTAAAACACAGAGCTAGGACACAATTTCTAGCAGCATACAAACGTCACAGCAGGTAGAACACTTCACATGGTGTCCATAAAAGTAGCTTATCCAGTTAAGGTTTAGACTGAAGGCCTTCTGACCATGCTGCTTTCTGTGGCATCACAGAATCAAATTCTACAAAAGTGGCATGCATGTTAACAGCAGAATGGTATAGTATCTGCAAATCCTGTCACCAATACCATATAGTCTATCCTGGAGCCAGTGTCATTTCAGCCACCAAATCCCTCCAGTAACTGAGCCAACAGTTAAGTTAGATAAAATCTTAGAAAGGACATCACACATCCCCATAAATGCCTAGCACGTAGATGGCGAGGAGATCAAGAAGCAGATGCCCTCACTAAAGCATGGGTCATCTGCCCTCTTGTTCCACAAAGACTGCTCACGGGGTTCATGAAAAGCCTGGTCCCAGGGAGTCAGCATGGGTTAGAAAACAGCAAGTGTCACTGGCATTCCTGTAGAACATCTGGACAGTCTATAGTCGTCTGTTTTTATGTCAAATTGTGGCCTCAGCCGATGGATGCTATGACTAGGCATTATTTAAATTGACTTGCCACGTAAGTGACTCACAAATAGACTTTAGAAGGCCTATGGCTGTCGTTGAGAGGTGCAAATATTCCCTCTCCCTTGAGGGATGTAAATACCCCCTCACCCATGTGGACACTGCAATAAACCTCTTGCACAAGCATTTTAGAACAAGTGGGCAACAGGTGAAGCCATAGTCAAGGGTCTCATCCAAATCAGCATCATGCGTGGATGCCTATGGAGAATTGTTAGGGGCAGGGCAGTCATTTCACTAACATGGATGTGCAGAACTGGGATGCAGACAATCATGTCCAATGGTTCTTACACCCACTGTGCAACCCTAGTGGACATGAGCTAATTGAAAGAAAGAATGGGCTTTAAAAAAAAAGTTCTTCCAAGACAATACAGGCTATTGACATTCCTCTTGTGTTTACACAAGAACTTGATAATGCTCCACTGCTGAAGACACAAGTAACATTGGTCTCAAGACATGGAGAAATCAACACAGTATGGGCCAGGAAGCTTTCTCCCTTGTAGACTACCTCTCATTTACTGGAAGGTGGCCCATGGGTGCAATAGTGACACAAATGTTATAGACTATCCAACCACTTTCTGGTTGGATTTAAGTTCTGTTCTACAGAAGGAAACACATGCCTGGTACTGAAATCTGGACAAGAACCCACAGTTTGGAACTCCAGTAACCAGAACTCACAGGTTTTAGATCCTGTCTTATTTCGTGAAGAGATATCACGACCAAGGCAACTCTTATTTTTAAAATAAGGCATTTAATTGGGGGCTTGCTTGCAGTTTCAGATGATTCACAGAGAGCAGGCAGAGAAAGAGACACTGAACCTGGCATGAGCTTTTGAAACTTCAATACCCATCCAAAAAGACACACCTCCTCCAACACAGCCACACCTCCTAATTCTTCCCAGTCTAACAACTGATGACTAAACATTCAAATGTATGAGTGTCTTAGTTATAGTTACTATTGATGTGATGAAACACCATGACCAAAGCAACTAAAAGATAAAAACAGTTTATTCAGTTTATGCTTCCACACAACATAGTTCATTATCAAAGGAATTCAGTGTTGCGGGAAATATTAGAAAAATGAACCTTCCAACTCTCCTTGGGGTCCAACCACGCTCTCCCGCACCTGTCACCGCCAGCTCTCTGGAGCTAGTCCCTGCAGCATCTGGCTTGCTTGTCCCATGTTCCCTCTCTGTCACAGTCCCCTGTAACCAGTGATCCCAGACTCCAGTAACCAAATAGATCCACCAACCTCGTGGTTGCATAACACAATACCCAGTAACCCAGTAGAACCAAGACTCTGAAAGCTTAATTAACCAATCAGATTTATATATCAATAAAATCACAATTTACAAGATGCCAATACAGTAATTTCAGAGTCAATTGATAATGATAAAAGCTTTAGCCCAATATTTCTAACCTTGTGAAATCATAGCTACTTGTGACTGTTAAAACCATGTGGGATCAGGATCTTCTTCCTGTCCATCCACCTCCATCTTGGCTTCTCCCTACTCTCTGAGATGCTCTCTGTCTCTGCAACTCTTAGCTCTGCCTCCCTTTTCCCTGTCCAATCACAGGCCTCCCACTGTCCTATTGTGATTGGACAGGGAAAATCCTGTAACAATTCAGAACAGGAACTCAGGCAGGGTAGGAACCTGGAGTCAGGAGCAGATGCAGAGACCATGTTGGATTGTTGGTTATTGGTTTGCTCAGTCTGCTTTCTTAAAAAACTTGGACCACCAGCCCGGGCATGGCACCTCTTAAAATGAACTGGGCCTTTGTGGGACCTTGAAAGGCAACCTGTTTTCTGGTTGAGCAAGGTTTAAACCCTAGAGACCCAGCAGATAACTCTGCAAGGGATGGAAGGAAGTTTGCCATGCTCCCAGACATTAGGCTCCTGACATGATGCCTTAGCGCTTCATAATTCGGTGGCCATCAGGAACATAGGGCAATGCCCCAAGTCCCTGGTATTCTGTCTGAACTCCTCCCCACAGTTACCTGGCAATAGCCAGGTAGGCCTGGCTCACTATGAAAGGGGCTATTTGCCCCCTCCTCCCTCTCTCACTCTTACTCTCTTGCTCTCTCTCTCTCTTGCCTCTCTCTCTCTCTCCCTTGCCCTTTCTCCCCCTCTCTCCGAATTCCCTTCCCCCTCTCTCCATGTGGCCATGGACTCCCTGCCATAACAAGAAACACCTTAAAACCATGGACTGCCTCTTTTCCTTGGGAGCCACTGTGCTGGAGCAATGGAGCAGTTCTTCCTCTAAAGAGCTGTGTGCATCTAGTCTCACACAGGAGGCCTCCCTGCGCTCCCAGCCATGTCTCTGCCAAGTCAAGCCTCCCACCCAAGCAAACCAAGGACTCTCGTCCCCTGGGGACCCACCAGAGCTCTCCTCCCCCTCTTTTCCCTTTGACTCCAGGCCAGAGCCAGCCTGCGGACCCCCATTCCATTCTCAGCTCCTCTGTGACATCCAGCAGTGTCTGCAGTGACGAAGAGCTAGAACCTGCTGTCCTTGGCCTCCATGAGACCTGGGGACCCACGAGTCAGCTTCTGTCAGTTCCCTGGGGAACTCAGACTACACCTCTCCACCCCCCCCGGAGTGGGGTACTGTGGCTTCCCACAGCCCGACAACTGCCCGGTGGCTGCGTGGGGTGTGCACAGTCAAACTTCCCCCTGTCCACCTCACCCAGCAGCACGAGCCCTAGCTGGACGTGGGCCACCCCTTTTAACCCACAGTCCAATTAAGAAAATCCCCTATAGGCTTGCCTACAGCCTGATCTTATGGAAGCATTTTCTAATTGATGATCGCTTTTCTCTGATTACTCTAGCTTGAGTCACATTCACACATAACTAGCCAGTGCCATGAGCTTATGGAAAGCATTCTCATTCAAACCACCACAGATGTCATCAGAGAACTTTCTTTGTGTATTGAATGGTGTTAATTCAAAAGTCCACCACTGGTCAAAGTGCAGAGAATAAGTATGTGTAGTGCAGCCAGCCACAAATGGGACGTCAATGCCATACCGCCTAGGCTCAGAAACATCATGGAAAAGAATGGAAAGGATATAGGAGCCACAGGTTGTCAGTCTGCATTTCCACCACAGCTGGGGCATGGGAACACCCTGCCGATGTGCTAATAGGCCAAGAGGCAAACACAGGGCCTTACTGTTCAGAACTTGGACACAGCCAGGGCAGGAATGTCTCTCAGGGAAGGCTGATCACAGTCTAAGAGAGGGATCCCAGTCCATGTTCTTTTGGGCAAGAAACAGTGAGATCTGGGACAGGTGCTGTGGTTCTCAAACTCCTGTGTACCCAGAGGCCGCAGGGGATCTGAGGATGCTCCCTGAGCCTGGGATGAGGTGGGATCCTGTTTAGCTCCAAATGAGTGCTAAAGTACGGAGGGGCTGAAAGACAGGTCTTCTATGAAAGATCTAGGTGCTACTCTCTATGGCAAAGGCCTCCCCGGACCCCCGTGGTGATCCTTGATGAAGGAGACAGTCCTTGCTTGTTTGAACTGTTTTATTCATTTATTATGAGAATGCATATGTCTTACTCAGGGTGTCTATATACTTCCTGGTGTTGGCCACCTACAAATGGAGTCAGGGGGCTATTAAATTAAATTTAAAAAGAGGATATGAAGCTTGGGGGGTAGGAAGGTGGGGTGGATCTGAGAAGAATTAAGAGAAAGGAGTTGGTAGTTAATATGGAGTAAGTATGTTGCATAAATTTTTCAAAGAATTAATAAAACTCTTACTAAAAATAAATGTTACATTATGTTTACATCCTGAGTCACAGAGAACAGGCAGAGATGAAAATATATGCACCTCATTAATAGAAATAATTGTATTGGTTTATGTATTAAAAATAAATTTAATTAAATTGTGAAGGGGAGAAAACAATTAAAGAGCTTAAATGCAGAGACACCCTGCATTTGTGGAAGAGGTGATTCCCAGAGGCCATTAGGTCGCTAAATGTAACCCTCATCACCAGAGGTAGGTTACTTTCCTATGAGTTATTGGCCGGAGAGGCCCCAGAGGCCCCATAAATCATAAAGACTTATTACCATTGATATTGGCTGCATGCCAGAATTATGCAGTACAGATACCAGAGGCTTTGGTAAAGAAAAACAAAGCTGGGACTGAACTGGAAGCTCCCTCCCTACTGGCTGGCATTCATGGTGCCTGAAGGTCCTCTGTGAGCTGCTAAGGGAGAATTCTCACCAACAGTCCTGCTTGGCTCTGAATTTTGTGGGTGAAGATACTGAACTGCCAGGCAGTGTGTGCCCGTTTGTGCACAACTCTCGTGGGTGTACTCAACAGCTTTCCAATTTAAGAACAGGGCCCAGAGTACTGAATTCACATCTGGTCCTCTAAGCCGGGAACAACTCTGTAGTGAGGAGTCACACGTTGCAGTGGGAAAGCTACTGCATGCTATTGTTTTATTAGGTGGAGGTGATGTGCCCTTCAGATGGGGGTGGCCGTCAGCCTCATCCAATCATCAAAAGAAACTTGCTTTACAGTGAGTTGTATGCAACAGAGATTCACAGCTACTGATAAAGCTCCTGAGAACACATGACTTCTGCTGTGGCACAGTGGTCCAATGATTAGACATGGATGGTCATTGATATCATCCACTCCCAGGCTCAGGGAAACTCCCTCTGTTACAAAGAAGGTGACAGAAGGAAGAACAGGTGGAGAGACACATAGCTATTTCCTCCAAATTCAAACATTCCCTCCAGAAGGGAGGAGAAGGCTCAGGAGACTCTAGAGGAAACCAAAACATCACATATCTTGGAAAGTGGAAACTTGCAAGATTCTTTAAGACCCCCTCCCTAGTCATATAGAAAGAAAAACAACTGTGGGGGTAGTTTGTTGGGACCTGAAAGTTGTGCAGACGTCTCTAAGGTTGTGGCTTTCCTAAGATGTCACCCATGTCAGAAAGGACTTTTTAATGAGGGAGCCACTTCTGAGTCATTCCAGCTGCTCTAAGTTTCCCTCTACCCGCACTCTTGCTAGTAAACCCAATAAAACATCACTGGTTCACTGAGTTGGACTTGGCACAGTCATTACTTTGATCGTTCATGGGGTCCCTTTCTGTGTCCAGTAGACATGTTTGTATTGCCTCTCTCCAAGAAAAGTCTGTCACATAACAGCTGTTTTTTCTCTCCTCCTGTAGATACTTGTTAAGCACCTACTGCGTGTCAAATAGCATGTAGCCACTGGAGGAACAATTAGAAATAAGCAAAATCCATTCAGCTTTACTCCCAGTCTGGATCCCTGCCTTTCTCAGTCTCTCCATCGGAATGACCTAGAGATGCTCAGTTAAATAGAAGCGCAAGTCATCTCCTCTACCAAGCTTGAGTCAGCCCCTTCTGTGAACAAAGCCTGTGCTTGGGACTGCAGACAGGAAGCAGGGAGAACCCATTCCTCCCTCCAGAGAAACTACCCCCCACTCTTTCCCCTTTTGATTAGGGACTATGCAGACATTTCCCCCTTTCTTCAATTGATCTCAAACACATGATCTTTAAATAAGTGTGAAGAAGTTTCCAAGAACAAAATAATCATTACCAGTAACCAAAAACCATCATGTTATGCATTTATTTCACAATATCTGAATGATGTCACCTTCTGTGATAGCTTGAATAATGGCGCCCATGTATTTGAATACTTAGTCACTAGGGAGAGGCATTACCTGAGAGGGATTAGGAGGTGTGTCCTTGTTGGAGTGGGTGTGTCCTTGTTGGAGTGAGTGTGGCTTTGTTGGAAAAGTATGTCACTGAGAGTGGACTTTGGGGTTTCAAAAGCTCAAGACGTTCCAGTGACTCTCTCTTCCTGCTGCCCATGGATCCAGGCATTGAACTCTAAACTACTTCTCTAGCACCATGTCTACCTGTGGAACCATGTTTCCCACCATAACAATAATGAACTAAGCCTCTGAAACTGTAGGAAACCCCAATAAAATGTTTTCTTTCTAATAGTTGCTATGGTCATGGCATGTCTTTACAACAATAGAACACTAAGACACCTTCCTTTGCCTGGGATTGCTAAAAGTAGAATTAAGTTCCGAACATTTTTCATCTCTAGCACATAGTAGGTTTCCCATAAATATTTTAAAACAAACCAGATTTGGTTGCTCATGCCTATAATCCTAGCACTTGGGATGCCAAGGCAAAAAGATCTTGAGTTCCAAATTTGTCTTGGCTACATATACCCTCTATCTCTCTTTCCCTCTCTCTTTTTATCTGTTTATTTATCGATAGATAGATAGATAGATAGACAGACAGACAGACAGACAGACATGGGCCTGGCATGCAAAGACCCTAAGACCAATCCCCAGAATCACATAAACTTGATGTGGAAATAAAGACCATGCAATCCTAATTTTCCACTCAGAAGGCCTAGCTCCAGCAACCACACATGACTCATTTACTCTGTCTAACATCATCATTATCTATGCATTTACTTATTTAGGGTGGGGGTGGAGACACACGTAGGCACACATGTGAAGGTCTGGTGACAAGTTTGTAGGAGTCAGTTCTCTCCCCCACTATATGAGGTGTAGGGATCTGAATTTTTAGGTTATTGGGTTTAGTGGCAAGATTCTTTACCTTCTAAGCTATATTGCAAACTCCAGGATTTTTATTGTTTGCTTTTTGTTCAGGGCTTCATGTAGCCCAGGCTAACATAGAACTCATTGTGTAGTCACTAATGACCTTGAACTCTTGATATTCCTGCCTGCCTCTATCTCCCAAGAACTGAGATTACAACCCAGTACTGTAAACCTTGTCAATAGCCCATGGCAGGAGAGGTCGTGGGCTTTAAAAGGAAACCCAGTACTGTTGTCTTGCCAAACCACCATGTTGTCAAGCTGCATCTCCAGCATTTGTATTCATGCCCATGGATTAGTGCTGCCCTCAGACTTGGCCAGGGAAGCCTTTTCTGCAGCAGGCAACAGTTAATGCAGACTGGTAACTAGTCAAAGTATTAAGAAAAAGTGACTGTAGAGTGTTCATCCCTAAAGGGGGCATCTGTATCAGCCCACCAAGGCTCAGGGAACATCACAGAAGGGGAGGGAGGAAGAAAGTCAGAGCTGATGAGGGGGAGGAATGCTGTGAAGTGCTGACTTCTGGACATGGCCCGGCCACCACGCTCACGAGCTCATTGCTCTTGTGGTTACCCACACAAGATCAAGCCAATAAAATGACTAAACATTCCTGCAGTTGGATTCAATTGGTGAGGGGGTGGGCAAAGGAGGAAAACTAACCCAGAAACTTCATTCTCAAAGACCAGGGCAGGATAAACGGGGAAGATTTCATGGAGGAGATCGCATTCCAGAGGCTGTGTAATTAATCTTATTAAATTGGTTAGGCTTGAATCACCGGAAAACAGGTACTTGGGCATTTCCATGATGGGGTATCCTGATTAGATTAACTGAACTGGGTAGGGCCATTGTACATGTGGGTGCTGCCACTCCATCGCCTGGGGTCCTGGGCTGCACACAAATGAGAAAGGGAGCTGAGCACAGGTGATCACAGTTCCTGACTTGGTATGTGGTGTGAGCAGCCTCCTCAACCTCCAGCCATCATGCCTTCCCAGATGTGAGAGAATGATGCCCTTCAAAATGTAATCCAAAATCACCCCTCTCTCCCTTAAATTGCTTTGTGTGGATATTTTGTGCCAGTAATGATGGAAATAATTAATATAGGCAGAGAAAAAGCCAAGAATGCACCCCACATATCAGAGGACCCAACCAGCATAAACAAAAAACCTGAGGTCCAAATGTAATTTCTCTTCCAAGGAAAGAGAAAAGGTCATTAGGACAGAACGTTCAGGTTGCAGGGAGGGCAGTGGCTCAAGATGCTTAAGAAGACAGAAAAGGCTCCACATAGGAAGGACTTTCCCCATCATCCCAGCGACCCAGCCCATACGCAACTGTGGGATACTGAGCGCTGGGAACTATAATTCAGTGAACGGTACCAGGTGTGCCCATGCCAAGGTGTCCCCCTGAGAAATCACACCATGCAACAGATCTTGTATAAGGGAGTTTATTTTGGGGGAAAGATAGGGGTGAGGGCCTGGAGAAGGGGTAGAGGCAGACAAGTGGACATATAGTCAGCCAGACAGATGGGAGCAGAGCTGTGAGGGCAGGGAAGGGTGGGGACAGAGTGACAGGCATTTTCTTTCCATCGGTGACACAGATATTGGCCAAATTAGACCAGATTAAAAGTAAATAAAGGCAGTTTATTAGGAGGCAGTTCTGTGTGGGTTCACCGACTCATGGGTGGAGGTCAGTGGAGACACACATCCAGGGTAAAGCAAGGGGCTTTTATAGAGTTTAGGCAAGGAATGATAATGCACCTGCTAAAAGCTGGGATAGTGTCGAAAACTCAGCCCCTAGGCAAGCACTCTTGGGTGGGATGTTGGAAACAGGGAAACAAGGAATGATGACATGTTAGCCTGGAGTTTTCTCCAAGCAGAGTTTCCTCTGTGTGGGCAGGGTTGGGGGAAGGAGCGCAGGGGAGGTTTCCCAGCTTGTGCAGATGAGCAGGGATTCCAGCCAGACACAGAGTAGGACAGAAATAAGGCCAGGAACTCGTGGGAACAGAGAGAGAGGATTGGGGTGGCAAGCAGTCTTTTTCTACGCAGCCTGCACCTGGCTGTAGCAGGTAATGACAGCAGATGATGACATAGGCCATTGCCACCTGTACGTTAGCACTGTGGATGACGGTGTGATGATGCACAGGACACGAGGGCTCAAATGATGCCACCCACACCTGAAATATGCATCTCAGGGAAATAAAGATAAGGAACGTTAAAATTCAGTGTCCAGCCACACAGATTGAACAAGAGAGTAATTTGATTGCTAATGAGAGAGACCTGACTTGGAACTTCCCACCAGGCCTTAGGAAAGGTCCTTCACACCCCCTCCCTGCCCAGCCAATTAATGTAAAGGTCACCAGAACCACCATTCATTACATGCCTAGTTGATGTTGCTATAATCTGCCCTCAAAAATTGTATAAAAGGCTTATGAAAGAAAGAGAAGGGGTCGCCTCTCCTCGGGATGCTGGATGACCCCAGCATGCTGCAACAATAAACTTTTCCATCAAACTCCATTCTCAAGTCTCATTTGGGGTCTCCCAGGAGCTAAGGCTCACTTTGAGTCTTACACTACATTTTAAAACAAGGATCTATGTTTAATTTTAGTTCTATGTTTATGTGTGTCTTTGTCTGGGGGGATGTATGTACATGTGTGTGCCAACATCTGTGGAAGTCAGAGTCCTTGAGTCCATCTGGAAATAGAGTTACAGGTAGTTGTGATCTGTTCTATGTGGGTTCTAAGAACCAAATTTGGGTCCTCTTCAAGAACAGTATATGCTCCCATCTGCTGAGCTATCTCTCCAGGCCCTGTCTGATGTTTTTCTTTTCTTTCTTTCTCAAATTGCATCACATTCATTTGCTTATTTATTCATTTATTTATTTTATGTGCATAGGTGAGTGGGTGTCCATGTCACAGCCTGTTTGTGGAGGCCAGAGGACAAATTATAAGGTTTGTGTCCCCCCTTCCACCATCTGGTTACCTGGGACTGAACTCAGGTCACAGAAGCCATGCCATTAGGTAGCAAATGCCTTTACCTCCTGAGCCTTCTGGACAACCCACTTGTGGAGATTTTGTTTGGCATTGCTATGTTTTGTTCTGTGCTGTTTCCCATGCTGGGACAAGCACTCTCCTCATGGGCTGTGTCTCAGCCTCTTGCCCCCCACCCCATCCCCCAAACACACACACACACACTCACACACACACACACACACACACACACACACACACACACGGTTACTGAGCACAGAATCTATTGAGGCAGGAAGAACACATCTTTGAAGAAGACCCTGTGTTCCTGTCCTCTTAGGGCCGTGGCTTTACTCAGGTAAAAAGGACAGTGCTGAAGGAGGCATTTGCATGGCAAGGTGTTGAGCACCACAGTGGAGGAGGAGGTGCCAGAGCCCTGCAGGACATTCTGTGTGCCAGAAGCAGGGAGGCCCATGGAGACCTTGCCCTGCACAGCAGAATGTCACAGTGCTTTCTGTAACATTTGGCTGCGTGGGTCTCTGGGACATTTGTGTCTTGGGGAAACAGAGCCACCGCCAATACTTCACTGTAGGTCCTGCTTCCTAGGCAGACACTGAAGTTTAGGCTTGAAAGTAAGCAGAGAAAACATCTGGGGAGCATTGCTTCAGAGTGAGTAGCTGTGATTTCTCCATCGGAGCCTGCAGCTGTGTATGCATCAGCCTCAGATGCCTGCATCTCTGTGGCTGGTCCTCAGAGGCTCTGTAATTTGCGTAAATGAAGTGGAGACTGGAATTGCCTGTCAACTTTTAATGAGGCCTCAAGAGTCACTAAAAAGTCTCCTGCTGTGAGCCCTGGCAAAACTTGGAATTGGTTTCCTGGGGACTGTTGTTGCAGGGAACATTGGCAGTTTGCAGAAGATGTCCCATTTGGCTTTTTAAAGCCAAAAAAAACAATTGAACTTTGTTCATCTCTCATGTGTCCTCCAGGACAGAAGCCCAGGGGCTTTGACTGATAAGCACAGAGAACTTCTGAGCAGGGCTGGAGATGTCAGGTTCTTACATTGTAACAACCTCACAAGTGAACACCTCAGCGGTACCACTTCAGCAGGATTCTCTTGGGACTTTTGTGTTTAAACAGAGACCTGGCTAAGAAGTGTCTCTCCTTATGTTTTTGTTTTACTTTGTGGCATTAGGTTTGGAACTCAGAACACAGAATTTTGGCCACACTGTACTACTGAGCCACGCCTTGAATTATCTTCAGATTCTCAAACACAGATAAGTAGCCAGACATTCCTACAATAATCACAATATGGCTTTAGAACAACTATGATTCCCATACTAAAGGCTGCAATGACCAAAGAAGAAGGGATGAGGGAGTAATTTTTTCCAGTAGTGTAGCCAATGATAAGTCACCCATGCTCCAGTAAATGACTCCATACCCATGCTCACCAGAGCAATCCTAATAAAACTCAAAACAAACAAAACAAAGCTGACATTCTCACTGTGAAGATCCCAATGGTCTTCTACAAGAAAAATATGTCATATATTCTACTGAAATGTCTATCTCTTAGAAATGTCTGGTGCTCTGTCATCTCCAGCTGATGGGAAGAGTAAGGAAAACATGAGCGAAAGAAAACCAAAAGAAACACAACCACAAGCCCCCACTCGAGATCCAGTACTTAAGTGAGGTTATTGATCAGTGATAGGATAAGTCAGTCTAGTTTGAATACAAACCTCCCAAAAATGTAACAGCTACACTGTAATCCTTTAATTAAGGACGCATATTTTAGGAAGACAGATGCACCAGCCTCTTTCATATTGAGATTGAGAGCTATCTTATAGTAGAAACAAACAAGGTTCATTCCTGCTTATGACTGTCCCATCTGCAACCTTAACTACACATGGTTCTGAGCTGCTGTCAGTAAATACTTCTCCATGAGTCACTTGATACGTGAAATACTAAGATTCCACTAAGATACATGAAACCCTGTTTGGAGACTAGACTGGGCTATAGTATTAGTGTGTGTCACATGCATGCAGTGCCTTCAGAATCCAGAAGGGAGAATCATGTCCCCTGGAACTGGAATTATAGAGTTATGAGCTGACAGCTTGTTGAAGGCACAAAGGTCTTTGCATCCATAGACCACTAGAGAACCATGAATGCTAAACATACAGGGGCCTTTTCTCAATGGAGGAGATAAAGTACCTGTTTTCCTGCCCAGAAAGCTGGGAGTAAATATTGTTAACAGCCTGGTGACCTTTTTGCTTTGTAGGCAGAGCTCACCCACCTTTTGCTATAGAGGCAGACCTCACCTAAATTACCCAGAATGTTTATCTCAGACTCTCCTTCTCTAGAAGTTAAATCTATCCTTAGGAGAGATATCATACGTATTTTATAGCCTGCTGTCCTCTGTGCTATCTGTCAGAGACTACACTATATTCTTATAACTATAGAACTCACCCTCATGGTCACATGCACTTTGTAAAGGAGTTTTTAAGTAGTCGCATGTTAAGCTTTATTGTACAGCTGGAATAAGAACGAGTGTTGTCAAACAATATAAAGTATCTTGGTGTAACTCTAACCAAACAAGTGAAAGATCTGTATGACAAGAACTTCAAGTCTCAGAAGAAAGAAATTGAAGAAGACCTCAGAAGATGGAAAAATCTGCCATGCTCATGGATTGGCAGGATTAATATAGTAAAAATGACCATTTTGCCAAAAGCAATATACAGATTCAATGCAATCCCCGTCAAAATCCCAACTCCATTCTTCATAGAGTTAGAAAGAGCAATTCAAAAATTCATCTGGAGTAACAGAAAACCCAGGATAGCTAAAACTATTCTCAAGAGTAAAAGAACTTCTTGGCGAATCAGTATTCCAGACCTCAAGCTGTACTACAGAGCAATATTGTTAAAAACTGCATGGTATTGGTATAGTGACAGGCATGTAGATCAATGGAACAGAATTGAAGACCCAGAAATGAATCCACACTCCTATGGTCACTTGATCTTTGACAAAGGAGCTAAAACCATTCAGTGGAAAAAAGATAGCCTTTTCAACAAATGGTGCTGGTTCAACTGGAGGTCAACACGCAGAAGAATGCAAATTGATCCATTCTTATCTCCTTGCACTAAGCTCAATTCCAAGTGGATCAAGGACCTCCACATAAAACCAGACACACTGAAACTAATAGAAAGGAAACTAGGGAAGAACCTTGAACATATGGGCACAGGGGAGAATTTCCTGAACAGAACACCAATAGCTTATGCTCTAAGATCAAGAATTGACAAATGGGACCTCATAAAATTACAAAGTTTCTGTAAGGCAAAGGACACTGTCAAAAGGACAAAGCGGCAACCAACAAACTGGGAAATGATCTTTACCAACCCTTCATCCGACAGAGGGCTAATATCCAATATATACAAAGAACTCAACAAGTTAGACTCCAGAGAGTCAAATAACCCTATTAAAAAATGAGGTACAGAGCTAAACAAAGAGTTCTCACCTGAAGAATATCTAATGGCTGAGAAGCACCTAAAGAAATGTTCAACATCCTTAGTCATTAGGGAAATGCAAATCAAAACAACCCTGAGATTCTATCTCACACCAGTCAGAATGGCTAAGATCAAAAACAAAGGAGACAGCAGTTGTTGGCGAGGATGTGGAGAAAGAGGAACATTCCTCCACTGCTGGTAGGATTGCAAGCTAGTATGACCACTCTAGAAAGCAGTCTGGCGGTTCCTCAGAAAAGTGGGCATGACACTCCCGGAGGATCTGGCTATACCACTCCTGGGCATATACCCAGAGGCTTCCTACCTGCATGCAATAAGGACACATGCTCCACTATGTTCATAGCAGCCTTATTTATAATAGCCAAAAGCTGGAAAGAACCCAGATGTCCCTCAACAGAGGAATGGATTCAGAAGATGTGGTATATCTACACAATGGAATACTACTCTGCAATTAAAAACAATGAATTCACGAAATTCTTAGGCAAATGGTCAGAACTGGAAAATATCATCTTTAGTGAGGTAACCCAATCACAAAAGAACACACATGGTATGCAATCACTGATAAGGGGATATTAACCCAGAATCTCGGAATACCCTAGACGCAATTCACATATCAATAGATTTCCAAGAAGATGGAAGGAGAGACCCCCAGTCCTGGAAAAACTGGATGTAGGGGAATACCAGGACAGAGAAGCAAGAAGGGGTTGAATGGGGAACAGAGGGAGGGAAGGGGGCTTATGGGACTTTCGGGGAGGGAGGAAATGGGAAAGGGGAAATCATTTGGAATGTAACTAAAAAAAATATAGAAAATAATAATAAAAAAAGAGAAATGGAGACACATCAAAATGAGTATGAAGAAACCAACTGGTTACTTGAATAATCCAGGTGAAAGATAATAAAAACTGGATTATGTAATAAAAAAAAATCCCCTGTCATGCAAAGTCTTCATCTTAAAGACTCCACAGGCCTTCACACCATCATTTCCATAAAGGTATTTAGGTTATTCTCAAAATTTTGTTATTTCAAAAAATGCTGCAGTGATTATGTTTATGTATCAATATTTCTGCTAGTCTGTCCCTAGGAAAGAAAGAATTTAAATGGCTAAGCATGTACTGTCTACTACAACTTCTGATATTTTTGTCAAATTATTATTTAAAATGTTGTATCAGTTCATACTGTTATGCCCACTGTCTGAGAGTGTATCTTTACTACTTTATTTTGTCATTAGTAAAAAAGAAGAAATGGAACCTGACAGGTAAAATTGGAATTAGAATTTACATTTCACAAAAGAAAAAAAACCCAAAAACAAAAACAAAAAAATACCAAAAAACCGAGTGTTGCCTGGGAACTTTTTTTCCCAAATTATACTGTGTTTTACTACACTTGATCTTAGTCAAAAAGCCGAGAAGCAGTGTACTGTGTTTTAAATATGCTGGCAATGAACCACCTGGCATCAGACTCCCCAAGAATGATGCAGGTTGATGAAGTCAGTATAAACCAAGTCTCACTCTCATCTCTTCACATGTTCACTTCTCTGCCTAGATGCCTATGAGGACCCCCTCAACAGTCAGCATGCTTAACCACTTTCTTATTAGATGACTATAATTCCAGGTATCCACCAATATGTAATCAACTGGAAGACTTGAACTCTGTAACCTAAAGGTCTTGAGATTCTTTCCTATAGCACAGAGGGGGAGTCCAGGTCTAATCACAGTTCTGAAGAGTATTTTCCATGACATGCACTACTGTTGTATAATGCTAAGTCTGGCTTGGACATGTCAGGAATGATGTAACATGGTTCCTGCCTCTTGAATAGAGCCATCAGGGCACGGGCCTCCATGAGTGTCAATACTTGCTATGGGCATAAGGCTGGTTTGAATAATATATATATTATATATAATATACATTATATATTATATTATATATGTATATATGTATACATATATATACATATGTATACGCAAATATATACATATATGTATATGTATATATATATATATACATGTATATGTATATATATATATATACATACATATTTTACTTCACATTCCTCTTTTGGGAAATGTTCTCTCTGCCAAGGTTAATGACTCCATGATAATTAGAAGCAGCACAAGTCCAGGAGGCAAGGGTGTGTCTGTCTCAGAAAAATGGTAAATGCTGAGACCTTCAGGACAGACCTAAAGGCTGTGGGAAAGAACTATGAAAACATTATATATATATGGCTCGAGGACATGCTGACCACATACCCTGGTTTGTTCCATATGTTCTGAATGTTCTGTATGAAGTTTGCTAATCTTAAGAAATTACACAAAGCTTTCCATAGGACCCATCAAATCAAAGGTCAATACGAACTGCTATATCTAAAATATCTTGAATCAGAGCTTACCACTGGGCAGTCCTTCCTGCACATATGAACTCACTGAAGTTTTTGTGGCTGACACTGAAGAATGCTACTAATAAGCCAAAGAGTGATGATTATAATACTCACATTCTGTTACCTCAGTGTTCTGAAACTCCCCTGTTCACCACTCCACCACCCAATTTACCTTACTCAGGACGAATCAGCTTAAAGGTTAGCTGATAATACTTTGCCTAGTAAGCCAACTGCTCCCCTCCTTGCACTTTAAACTTTTGAACCTGGTTTTTCCTTTAAAAAGCCTACCTCAGAGCTGACTAGGACAGCAGTTGGGGTCCCGAGTCTTTTTTGTGGTCCTGGACATCCAGTATTAAGGTGTGTGTTCAATAATCCATTTTCTTAACTGAGATCAGTATTTGTTTGGTTTGAGTGGTGATTCCAGACCCAAACAAAAACCTCACAAATGTCAGGAAACCCCTGAAAGTTGCAAGATTTACAACGTTATATAAGTAGTAGGGAGGGAGGGAGGGAGAGAGAGAGAGAGAGAGAGAGAGAGAGAGAGAGAGAGAGAGAGAGAGAGAGAGAAATAGACTTTATAAGGAACACCAAGGATGCAGCTCTCTCAAGCCATCAGAAGCAGGGTGGGTTCTTGTGTGAAATAGCTGCCTTTGCGTCCTCTATGCTTCTGTAAGTAGCCCTTTCTCTACCCCTTGTAAGTAGTGTCAACAATCTCACTAGGTTTCTATATCAGGCTTGGGCAAGTCCTTTGGTCTGTCCTTGTTTCCCTACCAAGGGGAATAGATGCTTGTTCAGTTCTCAAACAACCACCCACCACTCCCAACTCCCTTGTCCTCAATGATGCATAGCAGATAAGGCTAGCCCAGTATAGTCTCAGCTTTTTGGAAGGCTGGTACTGAGTGAGGTCCCTTTAAGACTAAAAGTTTAGACTCACTGGGGGAACAAACCACTCTTAGGAGCAAGCCTCAGGCCCAGCAGTAGATAGCCAACACCAAAAGAACTCAGAATACATTGTATGAAAAAAAATCTATAAAAGATAAAAAGAAAAAAACAAAGGAATGATAGAAAAAATATAATAAAATGAGGCATTAACAGTTGGGGGAGGAGGGGGAAGAACAGGAACGTAAGAGCACCCAGGGCAGTGCAGTGAGGCTCCTATTCAAAAACCAAACAAAAGAAACAACAAATGGCAGACTTATTAGGTTTAATAAACCTAAAATTTTAGTTTTCTCAGAAACACTGAAGAGTCCCAGAATGAGAGTTTTGAGGTTAGAAAGGAGGTCAAGGAGATGTACCTCAACTTCAAAGGTTCTCTGAGCTCCAGCCTGGCCTCCATCCTGCCTGGACACTTCCCTTAGCTTTCTATTGCCCAAGAGAGTAAGTCCAACTAAGCTGAAGGACAATGTAGAGGCCTGTGAACGCCAGATGAAGTCAGGGATCTGGACCAAAGGACACCAACCCCATCTCCTGCTCCACAACTGCTGGCTCCCCGTTGTTCTCCAGCGCCCCCTACTGGTATTTGGCGAGCCTCTGGCACAGGTGATATCTGCAGAAGTATGTGGGTGGGTGGGACTTGTCTAGGTGCAGGGAGTCACTGCGCGCTCAGCGGCTCCACCCGCAGCCACAGCCCGCCCTCCGCGCGCAGGATCAGCTCCGGCTTCCGGCGCGGCTCCTTGTCGTCTGGCAGGACGCGGAAGCGCAGCAGCGTCAGCGCCAGAGCCACCTTCATCTCGTTCATAGCGAAAGTCTGACCTATGCAGTTCCTGCGGGAGGAACAGGGTAGGGTCTCTGACTGTGACCTGAATCCCATACAGCACCCACCTATCATTTCAGTGATTTCAGTCTGGCCTAGGTACTTTCCCCCACTGGTCAGCCAGCTGGAGGGCACCCAGGGAGAACTAACTTATTTGGGACCCCTCGCCTGCGTTGCATTCTGGATCCGGTGAAGCTCAATCAGACTTCAGAGCCCAACTCACGTGAGCACATGAGCTCAGGGTTGTGGTTCTTGGACTTCCCCGAGCCGTGCTCTGTACCTCTTTACTTAACCTGCCGAGATTCAGGAACGAGATCCGGATCCTTACTGTCCCAACTTTCCATCATTTCCATCTTGCCTAAACCTTTGCCCCACCATCTCAAGCCTCCTGGCATTACCTTGGCCCAGCAGAGAAGGGAATAAAAGCCAGAGGTGACCTGTCCTTGATATTTTCTGGGTCAAAGCGGAAGGGGTCATAGACCTGAAAGAGACAGAGAGTGGCATCTCCTAGCACAGCCAGAGACAGAATCCTGTATGTGCTAAGGACGGTAAGTTCTGATTTCCCCAGCCCCAAACTGCTCCCTCCTCTAGGATCATTGTGATGAAAAAGAATGGGAGAAGGGGGCTACAGCACCTCAGGGTCAGGCCACACAGTTGGGTTGTGATGGGTTCCGAAAATGCTGATGTTGCAGATGACACCTGTATGAAGTGGGGCCAGGAGGGTAAGCCTGCTGCTGAATAAACTTTGCTGTGTGCTCAGGACCTTCCTTCCCTGTCCCGTGGGCACCTTTAGGGATGACCCGGCCATCTGGGAGCACAATGTCCTGGGTGCAGCATCGGGAGATGACCGTGACTGGGGGGTGCAGCCGCAGACTCTCCTTGATGCACATGGTCAGGAAGGGCAGCTGGGCCAGGTCGTCCCTAAGGAATACACCACACAATTATCCAGGAGCAAAACAGGTCACCAGGCCCTGGGTTGGCCACATAACCTTTCCTCACAGTGCTAAAACATTACCAAGGAAAGAAGTAGGAAAGTGCTGGAGAGAACTTAGTCAGGTATCTTTAGAAGCTTTTTCTGAAGCAAACACATCCAAATGTCTATCATAAAAGCAACTCAAAAATTCCTTAAAGAAATATCCCTTTGGTAAGAACAAAATCAAAATGAGTTAAGAAGCAACCCAGACAGTGTTTGCCCTTCTTCATCACCCTTATCTATCTCTGGTTCTACACAGACAGTGTTTGCCCTTCTTTATCACCCTTATCTATCTTTGGTTCTACTGCCTGTTTGAGAATCTCCCTCCTTTCCTCCCTCCCATCCTTCTATCTTCTGTCTCTTCTCTGCACACTGATTTATTTTTCTTTTTTTTCTCACTCTACTCCTTCACATACAAACTCTCTGTTCTCTCTTTTCCCCTACGACCCTCCTCATTTCCCTTCATTCTCCTAATTCTTTTTCTCCTGTTCTTCTTCCCTATCCTCCATCACTCCTCCTTCTTTCTTCTACATTCTCCTCCTTTTCTCCAAAGCTTTTTCTTCATTATTTCTCCTCTTTCTTATCCCCTTCCTCCTCTCAACACCCTTCTGGCTCACTATGTAACATATTTGTCCAAACTAAAACATTCCATCCAGAGGGAGCTCCAAAAGACTCAGAATGTGAACAAAACTTATAAGGACCAAGATGTGAACAACTCACAAGTCTTAGGAAATTCCTGAAAGCTAGGAGATACACAAGACCCATCCTCAAGTTTAAATAAAAGGTAATATCTACTGGACAGAGAGATATTCTATAGGAGCTCCAAGAATGTGGCTTTTTTGAGTCCTTATCTATATTAGGGTGAGATTCTCAGTGATACAGCTATAAATAACCCCTCATCATTACTCCTTTATCTGTATTAGGGTGAGATTTTCGGTGTTAGTTATAAACAGCCCCTCATCATTACTCATGTGAATAACCCTAATAAACTCATTGTTTTGCCAATGAGTTTGATGGAATCATTTCTTTGGTCTGTAGTCCATGAGGGCAAGTAGGCATTTGTTCACATCTCTCCAAGAAAAGTCACAAAACACCCCTCTTCTTATCTCTTTCCTTTCCTGCCACCTCCTCTTCCCTGTACCTCAGTCCCAACCACATGTCTCCCAATCCTCATTCAGGGTCCTGAATTGAAACGTATCCTGTGCTCCAGTCTTGCTTCTCTTACTTTAAACCTCACACCTGCCAGTATGTCCTGGGGAGCGTCCTGAGGCAGGACTGTTCTCCCATCAAGCTTGGAGCTCCTGACAGCACTTCTCTCAGCTGCATCCATAGCCCAGGATGGAATTGTTATGAGAATCCATTATGGGAGGATTAGCTGAATGGATGGGTGGACAATTCAATGGATCGCACAGCACACTGGCTGATTATGTGTAACCCAAGGTGTCACTTGTGAAGTCCTATTCTGGAGGAAATAGGGAAGAGAAGAACAAACAGACAGGGAGGGAAGACACTGAGAACAAATGTTATCTGAGACAAGGGAGAGGTGGGAAAGTGTGTGTGTATGTGTGTGTGTGTGTGTGTGTGTGTGTGTGTGTATACACATATATTGAACATCTGCAAAGTGACATTATCTGCCCACACACTATTATATTGTTAGTCTGTCCCAAAGCATACAATGTCCTCTTATATAAACAAGGCAGATACTATTCCCATCAAATAGTAATGGAAGAATCATAAAAAAAGAGACCCTTCCTCTACCTGAGGAGCAGAGACAAGAGGGGTGCCTCCCGGTAAGACACCGAGACCTATGCTCACCACTCAATCTCTGTAGACTCTCGATCCCTCAGGAGCTCCTGTACCTCCTGCCGGCAGCGCTCCTGGTACTCCGGGTGCCTCGCCAGGTTGTACAGGATCCAGGAGAGCCCACTGGCTGTGGTGTCATGGCCTGCAGGGCAGATAGGTGGGCTTCGGTCTTAAAGCTACTTCCGCACCACAAAGTGGGTAGCAACCAGGCAGGAAGAAGCCCAGGAATGATGGGAAAAGGGGACAACAGATGATAGTGGGATGATAGTTGAATGGACAGGGTCCGTTCCATATGTGCCCAGAATGGAGGTTTCCCATTCACTCTGTAGTCCCACACTGGGAGCCTCACCCTCAAACATGAAGGTGTCCGCCTCTGCTCTAATGTCCTCATCTGACAGCTCCTTTCCATCTTCATCCTGGACACAAGACAAGACACCAGATCACAGCAGTTCCGGGGCTGTCTAACTTGAGACAGCTCTTAGGTCCCAGATCACAGCAGTTCTGGGGCTGTCTAACTTGAGACAGCTCTTAGGTCCCAAGCGCACTGCGCTCTCTCTCTTGATCACCACCAGAGGTCTTCACCTCCAGATATAGTTCTTGACTCTCCTGCCTCCTGTTTGTTTGTTTTTCCCTGTTGAAGGAATTAGCGAGCTCTGAATTTTTCCAGTTTCTGTATCTAGGAAACAAAGGAACAAGTAACGTTGCATACAGTATGACTTCATGGCCGTATTCCTTTGAAATTGGAGCTTAAACATTACTCTCATTACAAGTATGTCCTCCTTAGGAAGGAGTGCAATACTTTCCGTCAACTGTTCCATAACTGTGTGGTGGGAATGGTGTCTACCTAATGTTGCACACTTTGGGACAGAAAGGGTTGGACTGACAGGAGAAATACTGACAGTACGACAATGTGCGAGCACAGATGATGTCACCTTACATATGACCAGGAAATAAACTTCCCCTTTTCTTTCTTTTTCACTTTTAAATATTTTCGTGTTCTTCTCCTGTGACTGTTTTATCCTGCTCCCCAGTTCCTGTTGTATTCTCTTGTTCGATTCGTGGGTGCTACATGCAGAAAATGTATTTTATGTCCTCTGGAATCTATTAGGCTTGCATACCTGTAGAATTCACCTGTGATTGAAGAAAACTTTGACACATAATGGTATATGTGCATGAACATGCCCTGATGAAATGCGTTAGTTTGCACACTCGACAACTGATTTAAAAATTTCCTCTTCAGCTCTCTTGTCTCTTATTCTCTTCTTTTCCCAACATTACTCTCTCCCTACACTCCCATCTCGTCTCCTCATCCCCATATCCCTCTGCTCTTTTGTCTCCTGCTTTCTAGCTCTTCCTCCTTTTCGATCTATCCGTACTCCCTGAAACAAAGAAGACACAGATGTGCCGGCTCTCCTGTGAAACTTGTGAGATTCTCAATGTATTGATCTTTTCCCTGTGGTGTAAGATCTGCTGACACAGAGATAAAATCATCACATCACCTGAGAGAAGAGGAGCTGGGATGGAAGTCATCTTCCAGTTCTAGGCATACATACAGCTACAGATATGCTTCTCAGCACCATATTAAGTTGTAAATAGAGTAAATCTGAGGTTCTTCCGTTTCAGATCAAGCAGGGCTGTGCTGAGTGGGTTCTCGTGTAATCTCTATAATTTTTCTTTCTGGCCTGTCCCTCTTTTTCTCAAATGACTTCCATGGCCCTTAGGTATCCTCTACATCAAGTCCCAAATCTGAACTGTCTTTTGATTCTATATTTGACCTTGTCATTAAAGTCGAGCTTGTAGCACAACCATGTAGTCCTTGACTTGGGAAGTTGAGACGGCAGGATCCATTCACGGACAACACAGTGAGACTAGTCTCCAAAATGCTACGTATACCTGGCACATATCTGTAATTCCAGAGTGTTCAAGGTGAGGGAAGGAAGAACATGAGATTGAGGACAGCTAGGGCTGTTTAGTGAGATTCTATCTTTTAAGAAAAAAATCCCTTGCAAACACAAAAAGAGCTATTTAATGAATTGATTAAAAATTTTTTTTGAGATGCTGTTTCACTGTGTAGCGTTGACAATCCTGGAGCTTAATGTGTAGACCAGGATGGCCTAACTCACCACGATCTTCCTACTGCTGCCTGTAGAATACTGGGATTAAAGGTGTCCATTATCTCACTCAACAAATTAAGTTTAAGCAGCACCATCTCACCTCCTGAGAACCCACCTTGCTCAGGAGCAGCACATCAATGAAATCCAGAGTTTTGGACTTAGCCTTGGCCTTGAAGACATCATCCTCATGCTTACTGGGGAGAGTACGTCGTCGATCCTGGATGACAGCATCTGTGAAGTTGTGCACCAGGTGGCAGGCCTCATGGAAGCGCCGCCCATTATGGGTGAGCTGATAGAGTGAGTCTATGTGTAGAAGCAGTTGCTTGTACCGTTTGACCACTAAGGCACTGAGCTCCAAGATGGCAGAAATATACTCACTGGGCTTCCTATATGAGTATAGCATGAAGGGAAGCAAGAATTCAGTGCAACTAAAGTTCAATATTTCCCAACAGGATACGCAGTAGTCAGAAACAGATGGCCTTACAAATACATGAGTGCCATTAGTGGTGACATTTGACCGTGACATCTCACTTATCTCTCTATGGTCCATCCTCATGAGCCTTGGGACCTAGAAGCATCTGAGAGCAACACAGCTGTCACTCCTTTCTTTTCTTTCCTTCCCCAGATCTAGCTCTCACCCACCTGCTTTCCAACACCCCACTCAGCTAGGAGCTCTTTTTCTTCCAGTAATACAGTCTTTCTATAGGATCCCTGCATTTAGTGACAGTCCACCTTGTATCTACAAGACAATCAGTATCTACAGAGCTGATATGATCATGCCCCTTTACTGCAGTTTGGAGCTGTTTCCCAAACATCCATCTCTGGGGCTGTTAGAAAGTGTCAAAACCATTAAGAGATAGGACTTAATCTAAGGAGGCTAGGCCATTATAAGTGTGCCTTGGCCGGGCGGTGGTGGCGCATGCCTTTAATCCCAGCACTTGGGAGGCAGAGGCAGGAGGATTTCTGAGTTCGAGGCCAGCCTGGTCTACAAAGTGAGTTCCAGGACAGCCAGGGCTACACAGAGAAACCCTGTCTCGAAAAACAAAAAATAAATAAATAAATAAAATAAAATAAAATAAGTGTGCCTTGGAGAGGATATTATGACTCTGACCCTTTCCTGACTCTCTTTACTTCCTGACATGAGGAAAACATTTTCCTTAACACATGCCCCCACCAAAACAATAGAGTCTAAGAACCATCAGCAAAAGACTCCAAAACTGTGAGCCAAACAACCCTATTTTTTTTTATTAACTCAATACACTTAGGAACTTTGTGACAGCAACAGAAGTGACTATAAACACAAACACCCTTCATAGGAATAGTAGGAGAACATTCCCACCTTTGGCTAGTTTTCAATGTCCTAATAGTTTAGACCCTGTGTTGCTATATACTGATTGTCAACTGGACAAGATCTAGAATCATCTCATAGACAAATTTCTGAGCACATCTGGATTCTCAAGACCGGGTTAATTAAGGTGAGAATAGTCACCTTAATGAGAGCAACACTATTCCATGTCTGAGTGTTTCAGACTACACAAAAGGGAGAAAGCTAATTGAGCATAACCATTCTTTGCTCTCTGCTTCTTTGCTGTGTATTCAATGTGACCATCAGTTTCACATTCCTGCCATAGTGACTCCCTTAACTTGATGGACTTCCCCTCAAATTTAATCCAAAGCAAACCCCTCCCTCTTTTAAGTTGCTTCTCGTTGCATCAACAAGAAACACAGGTAATACATGAAATTGGTATCAGAAGTGGGGTCATAGCTGCAATAATACTGACCACGTGGCTCTTAAGCCTTTAAAACCTGTTTGTAGTAGAAACATAGAATTTAAAATGCTGATCCAGAAACATCATTAAATTCTGTAAGGGGAGCTTAAAGGAAAATTATGATTGGAAGTTGGGAGACCAGAATGTCAAAGAGAAATGCAGACAATGGAGACCTGGATCATATGGTTTTCAGTTTTGTTTTGTCTGGGGTCGGGGCATCAATCAGGAGCTAGACTAGAATCCATTCTTGCTATTTTTATGCAAGTTAATTTGGCAACATTCTACCTGGGTCCTGAGAATGTGGGGATGAATTAAAAGGTGATAGATTACCAAGTGATGGTGGTGCATGCCTTTAATCTCAGCACTAAGAAGGCAGAGACAGATGGATCTCTGAGTTCTAGTCCAGCCTGGTCCACAGAGTGAGTTTCAGAATAACCAGGGCTATATAGAGAAACCTTATTTCAAAACAAAACAACAAAAGGAAAGCAACAAGAATGAAAAGGTGATAGACCTTTTGAGTGAAGGAAATTTCAAAATAGCATAAATACTCAGGCTATCAATGACTTCTGCTCACTTGCACACTTGTTTGTGTTTAAAATGAGAAGTGCGTTTCTGAGTATGCAAAAGGAGAAAGCCAGGTGAGCCTAATCACATTCATTACTCTTTGCTTCCTGACTGCAGACACAATGTAGCCAGCTACCCTGCTGCCTTTCCTTCCATGCCATGAAGGGGGTTTCCTCAAATTGTGAGCTAAAATAAACCCTCCCTTAAATTGCTTTTATTGATTATTTTGTTGCAGCTGTGAAAAAAATTTCTAATTCAGTGTCAGTCTGCCAATCTCATATTTCTATACCAGATGATCTACTCACCTGCATCCCTGGTCCTTGTTCTAAATCACCTCCCCCAAGAAGCCCCCTCTTTTTCCTCCTAGACACCCGTCCCTACTTTATCACCTCCCAAGTCCATAATCCAGGTTCTCAGACCAAAGGGAGGGACTCACTCCTGGCAGTTGCTATCAAAACTGAAGACACATTTTTGCAGACTATCCAAGGTCATCAGGCTGATGTTCTTAAACATGTCCAGTCGAGTGCTGCCGCCTGAGGCCAGGCGCTGCCACTTGGCCTTTACAGAAAAAGAAGTGGTATCATAACCAGGTCTGAGCTCCTTGAGATTTTTCCCAGTCACAACTACAAGAACTGATACCCAAAATCAGCCTCCCATATCTCCAGTCAAACACTTGACCCCAGGGTTCACCATACACGAGCGAGAGTGAAACTGTTATGCCAGACAGAAGACCCAAAAATTAAACACAGAAGCTCTGTGTGGTCAAGCCTCAGTTCTGACTACCATGCTCATCACCATCACTCAGCTCATTGTCCTCTGTCCCACATTGTCTTCAGCAGCAAGGTGATTTGACTGCATCAGATAAACCACGATGGAGCCCATTAGCCACTATTTCTAGATCACTTATCCTCTAATATAGTGGGACAAGCTCCTTTACGCCTCCGAACCTCAGGTTCATTCTTAATGAGGAAAAAAATGACTTTTATCTCACAGGTTGGTTAAAATTAAATTTGCAGCATAAATTATGGAATTGGGTCATGATCATCAGTTCCATAACATGTCAAGAATTCAGTAAATGGCATTATTCCTTATCTTGGGTGTTATAAGTTGGACTTAAATCTATCTCTGTGTCAGGTAGGGCAGATATCCATTGGTTTCTAAGCATCCTTTCTAAGTGTTCCAAGCAAAAAATCATCCAAGTGTTCTTCACCTGGACTATTTCATAGATATTTCAGAAAGCCTTGAGAGATGTAGTGATGGCCTTCTATGGGCAAATATCAGGCTTATTTCAGTTTGTTATAAAAACAGAGTCCCTAAAACTCAGTTCCACAATATAGGGCATATGTTGCATCCTCTGAAGGCCATTTGTAATACCCCATGGAATTTATATGTTTTCAAGAAAGGACGGAAGCCAGTAGTATACTACGAGTACCTGACTACCTTCCATATTTGAATAAAGAATCTTGTATGGTTTGGCAGAATCCACAAGTGTTGGGGTTGGTCTGGTATTGCTATGTATTCAAATGTTAAATTCTGTACCCTAAGATCTGGTTTCCCCAAGACAATGGAATTCTCAAGTATGCCAGCTTTTGTTGTACAGATCTAGCTCTCCGAGTTAATTGACCAATAAAAGGCAGGACTTGAGAATGACTGAGGGGGGTCTCAGGAGAGACCGGGGAAGGAAAAAGGAGACAAAGTGAGGAAGACACATCCATGATAGGAGAGGGACCGTGAGCATTTGGCCAGGAGAAAGAGCAAGTAACAAGGGATATATGGCTGAGATGTAAGTTAGAATAGCTCTAAACTTGTCCAGTCTAGGCGTACAGCTCGTAAATAAAATACCAGGATTGTGTGTCTTTAATACGGGCTAGTTAGAATACAAAAATATCATTTACATACAAGTAAACAAGCTGAGCAATCAGCTAGCAAGTAGAAAAGAAAATTGCTGGCCCTTCATGTGGCGCTCACTCATGCCCATGCCTATCTTGTTCCTCAACCTAGTGTAATGTGAGTTTTCAGCAATGTCCTTTACAACACTGAGCCTATTCTATCACCCTTCGCTTCTGTGTTAGATTGATGACTTTGACTAATATACTCTGGAAAAAGGAAAAGGCTATAGCTTCAATGAAACCTTAGCTTCATGTGACTTCTGGCTTCTTTCTTGTAGAACTCTGTGCCATGGGAACAAGTCCAGGATGTTGAAACTAAGCTAAATTAGCTTGAAGATGATAAAGTCCCAAGCATCAAGGAATTATGCTGATATTGAGAAAGCTGACTGACAACTGATCATATGTCACCCACGAGTGACCCAAACTCCGTTTAGAAGGGCCAACCACCTGACCCACACCCCTGTTAGTAACATCAGACCTCATTGTTTCAAAATCAGTGTGTGCATAAATGCCTTGCTCATTATTGACAATTTCTAGGTAGTCATCATGTCTGCATTTAGTTTTCAGGGCAACCACCTGAGAAAAATAGAACCTAACTCTTTATAAGCACTCACCATGTATGAAGACATGGCTCTATGGTATCATCTTGGATACAAAATGGAGAGGAAAAATAAAATAAAACAATGGCTCCATTGTGGAGGTGTGAATATGCTTGACCCATGGAGTGGCACAGTTAGGAAGTGTAGCCTTGCTGGAGTAGATGTAGCCTTGTTGGAGGAAGTGTGTTACTGTGGGGGTGCGCTTTGAGACCCTCATCATAGTTCCCATAGATAAGCGCTCCTGACTGTAGTCAGATCAAGATGCTTGTAGAACTCTCAGCATCTTCTTCAGCACTTGTCTGCCTGGACACTGCCATGATGATAATAAACTGAACCTCTGAAACTGTAAGTGAGCCCCAATTAAATGTTGTCCCTTACAAAAAAATTGCCTTGGTCATGGTGTTTTTTCATAGCAATGGAAACTCTTAAGACACCCATCTTAACCCTTTAGAGAACATATCTGATCTATCTGAAGTTACTTTCCTGAGAACCTGGGTTTCGGAGACTCACATGCATGATGTTGGTGCTGTCGTTGAAAATCTTCACATAGGGCTTCAGGATGTTGAAATGGAAGGCCGGTGTCAGCATGCGACGATGGCGGCTCCACTTGTCACCATCACTCAGCAAGAGCCCATCTCCTGGTAAGGACATCATGGCAGTGGCATGGTGTGATGTTCACCTCCACCCCCGGGGATCTTCCTGGGCCCTTCATCTGTAGTACTCACCCAGCCAGGGTTTCAGGAGACTGTAGAAGATTACTTCCTTTAGGGCAACTGAAGCTGACATGAACAAGGATGATCAGGGCTGTGAAGACACTAGGAACGGAACTTGCAGAGATTGTGGGGGCAGGGCTCAGCAAGGTGTAAGCATGTCTGCCCCAAATCCAGCATAACAGGGTTAGAGAACACAGGATACAGAAGAGGAGGAGGGAGAGGAGGAGGAGGAGGAGGAGGAGGAAGTATGCTAGCTAGATGAGATAGAAGCAGGTGTGATCAGGAGATGGCCATATCAATCTAGTTGCATACTGAAGGTAAGGCAGAGGCAGCGGAATCACTACAACAGTCCCATCTGCCTCTACTCCAGTCACCTAGGCAGCTGGAGACAGAACAGAGACCCCATCAGTAGGCAAACAGGTTAGTCCAATGTCCACTTGGATCAGAAAACAGACACCTCTTTAATGTGGGCGGAAGATGTAGATAACTGCTTGCCAGGTCTCCATCTACCAGTAGCATACACCCCCAGTGGTGCACACCATACCATGAGTGCACAGGGCACCTTCCTCTCAGCTCTGAATGGAGATAAGTGGAAAGGAATCCAGGGATCTCTAGGCTTTCCAAGGAAAGGACTATTAAGGCAGAGGGCCAGAGGGAGCCCTGAAGATTCTCCCATCCTCTGGGCTGAGCCCCGCCTGGGCTTCCTTCTGGCATCTTCAGCAAAAAGTGGAGAAAGTCAAGAGAAAGAAGGACTGGGCTACTTCAGAAATCACACAGAAGCATGAGTGTGGAGACTAGAAGCCCTCAGCTTCCCACAACTACAGCACCAGCAGCCTTCCCTAAGTACCTGAGGCACTGAGAACAGATCGAATGATGTCAGGGTGGCACAGAGTGACGATAGGGAGGATAGGACCCATCCATGTCATGAAGCCCTGGGGGTAGGTGGCCACCAGCTTAGTCACCTCCTTCAGACCATGCTCAGTGGGAGTGATCTACAAGACAGAGAGGAACAGTCACCTCCTGAGCCGGTTTGGCAGGAGTCAAGCACATGATGGTTATGAGATGAGATGGCCAGAAAGAAGCTGATACGGCAAGACTTCTGGATATCGCTAGGATGGTGTTTCCAGAAGGCATTAGTGTTTGCATCAGTAGTCTCAGTCAGGATGACTCACCCTCTACAGGGTGGGGCAGCGCCATCCAATCTACTGAAGAAACATCTAGAGCAGTGGTTCTCCACCATTGTAATGCTGTGACCCTTTAATACAGTCCCTTCTGTTGTGGTGACCTCCAACCATAAAATTATTTTGTTGCCACTTCATAACTATAATTTTGCTATCACTATTAATCATAATGTAAATATGTGATATTTGATATGCAGCCTACATATCTGCCTGTGTGTGTGGAGACCCCCAGGTTGAGAACTGGTAATATGGAGCAATTAGATAAAGAAATCTTAATCCCATTTTCTGACTGCAATGGCCATCTCTTCTCCCCACAGACAGCACAATGCAGGCTCTTGGCTTTTGGATTCTTGTAGTAGGATCATACTGTGAACCCCAAGTTAGTGCTGTTTACTAGAAAAAAACATTTCTAGTTGTGGTGTGACTCAGCCCTTCACACTCACCTTTGATCCTTTTGATTGGAATACACACACACCCTTAGTACACACCTTTAATTCCAAGCAATGAAGGTAAAGTTAGTTTGAAAAAAAAAACACCCTTGTTTGAAACTGATGTGTAATTGAGTGGCAGACAGAAGAGGATGTGCCCAACTCCCCTCCAGAAGGAAGAGGAAGGGCAAGCTTCTTAAGAGAACAGTGCGGAGAAAAAGAAGAAAAGGGGGAGAGAGGGAGGGGAGGGGGAGGGGGAGGGGGAGAGAGAGAGAGAGAGAGAGAGAGAGCGCCAGAATCAATCAGCCTGGAGAGGAGTTTGAGCCAGAACAGCTGAGTTAAACCAGACAGTCAAAGTTCAGAACAAACAAGGGTGAGCTTGTTAAGCAGTGAGTCTCAGAGACTGAAAACTTCTAGGCCTAAGTAAGATTTTAAAGAGGCCAGGAGTAGGCCTAGGTTAGCTGGTTGAGGCAGTAAACATCAGAGACAGCAATTCCTCATGCGAATAAAAGTTACATTTACAGATTCTACCCTATCCCACTGGCTCCTCCCTCCCCCAAGATCTCCCCATACACAGGATGCTGACCCTTCGGCCTCAGATCGAATTATTTACAGGTTGGCTTCCACCTTGCAGATGGCATATTGTAGCATGCTTAGAATCCATAATTACATAAGCCAACGACCATAACACAATGTACCCCCCTCTCTGCCCTCACTCTTTTATATATATGTGTGCATTGTATAGAATTCATATGTGTATCATGTATGTCTCTCTGTGTATATACATATATGAATATAATCATGTGTTGCATAATGATGTTCTTATCACTGACACACTACATAAGTGTGGTTCTGGTCCTACAAGCTCATTATGGACCCAAAGAATTCCTATGCATAATACCTTTTATTATTGTTATCCTATTTATACATGTATTTAGATATATAAACACCATTGTCTCACAAATACCTACAATATTCAGGACAGCACCATGCTGTAAAGATTTGCACAAGTAGCCTACACCATATAGGTTTTTGCTGAGTCCTGCTCCATCTTTCTCAGGGTTACTGCTGAGTCTCAAGGGTCTATCCCAGGACCAATGGAGAAGTTATACAACCTACCTCAGAGATAGTCATCTTGGCTTGAGAGGATGAATGTTCTTTGGAGGTACTAATTTCAGCCCCAGGGAAAGCCATCAGAGAAGGTCTCAACTGGGGCTTAGGGGTGTCTAGGAAACATTGTAGCCTGTTAGTTGTAATTGACAACTTGACAGAGCCTCTACTTGCCTGAGAAGAAAGTCTCAGTTGTGTGGTATTGCCTAGGTCAGAGTGGGCTATGGGCACGTCTTTGGGGGACTGTCTGAATTGTTAGTTGACTTAGAGGGGCCCAGGCCATTTCATTTGGCACCATCTTCTGCACAGATGGTCTTGGACTGTATTTTTCAAAAGCTGGTTAAACATGTACTTGAGAGTGAGCAAGCAGGCAGCGTCTCTCCATGCTTTCTGTCTCAACGTTCCTGCCTTGACGACCCTCAACCTCTTTCCTCCTGAAGTTGCTTTTGGTCAGTGTTTTATCACCGCAACAGAATGAAAATAAAACTCGGATTCTCCTACATGTTTGTTTCTGTATGCTCTACATGTCTGCAGTCCCAACTATTCAAAAGGTCTATAGGGAAGGGACTAGTCAACCCGAGGACAAGAGGTGACCACTAACTCTGTAGGAGGGCAGCAGCTCCTACCTATGAGCCCCACGCTCTCACCAAACGTCACCCTGTGGGTGATGTCACTGACATGTACAGATGTTGTGAGCTTCACTATTTGCAAATGAAGCAACTAAGACCAAGTCACCCACCCAAAGGCAAGAACAGACTTGGTCAAAGTCCAAGGTGTGGGGTCATGGAAAGCTTACGGGAGGGTGAGTAGACAGCTCTTACGCCGGCTGGGCAACAGGACTCAATGGTCCATCTTAGGAAAGAACTGCCAGCTTTAAAAATAAAGGGGGGGGCGCTTCATGAACAAGAGGCAGGTAGGCAGCCGATAGTTCTCTAGCTCCATGTGTGGTAGGAGGGGAACACCAGAGATTACCCCCAGAAAAACATGGAAGCCCTGATATTGATTGACAGAAAAATGGCACTGACCTTGGACAGAGCTTCTCAAGAGGCCTCGAGTCCAGCCGACAATGATGGAACACCAGGGGTCCCTAGTGTGTGTGGTCTACCCCCAGAAGCCCCTCAGGGTCCCCAGTGTGTGTGGTATACCCCCAGAAGCCCCTCAGGGTCCACCAGTGTAAGAAAGACAGACTAGAAATGAGTCCAGAGCAAAGCAGGGTGGAGGGCAGGGATATGAGAAAAGCTAGTGAGGGTGCTGGAGGGCTCCGGACCCGGATCCCTGAGCTCCATTCCTGGTCCGTTCTTTCTGAAATGCAAGACCCACAGTCTGTTGCTGCACTCACCATGCCCAGGTGACCCAAGAACCAATTCCATTTGGGGGGTTGAGGGAAATCACAAAGATGATGATATGTTCTGTAGAAGATATAGATCTGAGTCAGGACACGGACCAAGAGCCAGGAAGCTCCGATCAGCAGCAAAAGCAGCCATGGTAAGGATGTCTCCAGCCTCAGTCCCAGCCAGGACAGGTCCAACTGTGACATCCTGTGGGGCAGATGGACAGACAGTGAGATTGGGAGGTAGGAAGAGGGTTGGGGCCATCAGGGATAATGGATCAGGGATATGAATAATGAAGAGAGAGAGAGAGAGAGAGAGAGAGAGAGAGAGAGAGAGAGAGAGAGAGAGAGAGAGAATATCCAAAATGCCTGAATGAGGCTGCCAGGAGATGTTACCTGGAAAACCCCATGTCTGAAGCCAACAGGATTACTCTGGCTTTTTGGCTTCAGAGAGCCGGTTATCTAGAAATAAGCAGCCAGGCTCAGGCTCAGCCCTCTGTCTAACCTAGTATGGGCGCTCTCAGACAGGCACCTTTTCTCAGGAACAGTAAGTTTCCCACAGTTCTCCTTCCTCTAGAGTTTCTTTGTTCCTGGCTTCTGTCAGGAGGATGAGCTCAATTATGTCAGCCAATCCTTCCCAGGCCCATCTGCCTCCTCCTCCTCCCGTCCTGGGCAGATGGCCAAAAGGAGGGGGTTGGGTCGGCAGGGACAGAGTGAAATCAATTCAGGGTCACAGCATGAACACCAGACCTTTAGAACTTGGTCCCTCTCACATCTTGGGGGTAGGGGCTGGAGGATGGGGATGGAGGTTGGGGGAAGGATAGATTTGGGAGTGGGCAAAACTGAGGTTAGCAGAGGTAAATCTGAGCCCAACATGCACAGCAAAGTAGGGGTATCTCTACTCGCCCAAGACTACGGTGTATCTAGTAAAATCATTAACAGGAATTCAGGTGCCAGGAAAATGCAGCCAGGCCGGACCTGGTCACAGACTATCTCCCAAAGTCCTCTGCACTGGACTGCACTGACAGCATGTACCATTTTTAAATACGCGCGCACACACACACACACACACACACACACACACACGTATTATATTTTTACTAATTTGTTGAGAATTTTATACATGCATAAAATGTGTTTTGATCAGATTCACCTCCTACTCTCCTGCTTAATTCCTTCCAGATCAGCTCCTTACCCACACCCCTCCTTTTGTTTCTTTCTTTCTTTCTTTCTTTCTTTCTTTCTTTCTTTCTTTCTTTCTTTCTTTTAATAGCTTGCTAATTCAAATAGGTGTTGTACCTATCAGGGACAAAAGGCTTACCAGTGGTCAGACTCTCAAAGAAAACTGACTCTACCACCACCATCAACTGTCAATAGCTCCTCAGCTAGGGGTTAGGGCTCAGGATCCCTTCCCCAGGGCTGGAATATTGACTATCTTGAGCTTGTGCAGGTCTTGGGTTCACTGCAGCAGCTGTGACTTCACTAGAGCAGAGGTCCTGTCATATCCAGAAGGCATTGTTTGATCCTCTCCTCCCAGACTTCTGACTCTTACAGTCATTTTGCCCTAACTTTCACAAAGATCCTTGAATCTTGTGGGGCCCATGTGGGCATGGTATGGTTTCACTTCCACTCAATGTGAGTCTCTGCATTAAGTGTTGTCCACTGCACAAAGAAACTTTTCCAACGAGGTCTGAGACCTGCATGCAGCCTTTCATGGCACAAAAGTGGGAGACTCCAGGATGCTTCTGCCTACCATCTACACAGTCTGGCAAAATTCTAATACTGCTCTGAAGCAGCCCAGGGTCTGGATAGAGACACTACTCTCTGGAGCCGGAACAAAGAGTACAGCCCAATGATTGAGTCCCCAGGTCAGATGCCAGGAGTCAGCAACCCAGTTGGGAGAACATAGCTTAGGTTGATCTGGATATGAACTGAGACACAGCAAGAGGGAGGAGACATGTGACGTTGAGGTGAAGAGCAGCCCTGAGCAGACGGGTCCAAGCAGAACATAGCATTGGTCAGAAGACACAGTCTACACGGGCCACCTTTTTTGAGGGTTACTTACGGATTTTGCAGCTGTGTAATCCAAGCTCAATGACTCACTGGCTTCCAGGGGTTCTCCTATTTCCACTTCCTTCTCTACAAAAGTACTAAGATTATAGGTTTGTACTATTATGCCTGACTTTCTATGGGTTCTGGGGATTTTAGCCCAGGCCCTTATGTTTGCACAAATATAATAACCCAAGTACTAAGATTATAGGTGTGTGCTATTATGCCTGACTTTCTATGGGTTCTGGGGATTTGAGCCCAGGTCCTTATGTTTGCACAAGTATAATAACCCTCTGGGATTGCAGGAACAGTTTTGTTTTTTTTTTCTTTTAATTAAAAGCTTAAAAGGCAGAGAAGAAATGTTACTAGAGATCTTGGGGCGTTCCTGAAGACTCACCGTATGATAACAAAAGAATTACTTCCCCATTTTTGTTTGTTTGTCTCAATAATTAAAGTGTTGTTTGAGTGAGAAACATCTTCCATAGTCTAAGGCATTTGAATACTTTGTTGTTGCAGAATATTTGATAACACTGTGAACCTGAGATAGTGTAATTTACTGGAAAAACCTGTTTATAGTTGCGGTTTGGCTCCACCTTAGCACGTATCTTTAATCCAAGAGCTTTGTGCTTGAATTACTTGTAAACAGGATTAAATAAATTCAACCTTTGGTCAAGAGGCAGAGCAAGCAACCAGCTGACAGGAAGTGAACACAGGATTATGAAGAAAAAGCCATAGAAAGTAACAGGAAGTCAGGAAGATGGATAGAGAGACACACAGGAAGTAGAAGGGAGGGAGATTCAGTTTGGAGGAGGGTTTCTGAGATGGTTAGGGAGGAGATTTGCTTCTGGGAGGCTGGTTGAGGAGAAAGGTCACTGGGTACTTTCTCTGCCTCTCTGAGCTAGCAGGCGTTCACCCCCAGCCTCTGGCTCCCGAGTGTTCATTGGCAAAAATCAAATGATTGAGATTTTGTTAAAAACAACAATTTGTCCTCACCTGGTGGCTTGTTTGGGGAGGGTTAGGAGGTGTGGCCTTGCTGGAAGCAGCGTGTGTGTGTGGGGGGGTGGCTGTGAGAGTTTAAGGCCTCACCCTACTTGCAGTTTGCTTTTTCTGGTGCTTATGGTTCAAGATGTGAGCTTTCAGTTTTCTGCCCCAGCCCCCACGTCCACCTGCCATTATGGATTCTGTCCCCCTGGAGCTGTAGCCCTGAATAAACTCTTATGGGCTGTGTTGGCCAAGCTGCTTTATCACAGCAACAGAAAAGTGACTAATAAAAAGAAACTCAAGGACAATAACAGACTCAAGCAGACTAAGGATAATTTATTAGAGTTTCAAAGGAATTCCCAGGGCCACTAGCCATCATTCTCAAAGCTGTGTCGAGGAGGAGAATGGAGAAGCCAAGCAAGCCAGCGTGAAGGTCAACCACGTGGTAACAGGTAGTCACTCGATGAAGAAAAGAACTTTAGAAAAGGTGTTAGGAAGTCCACAGCATTAGGGAGTTTAAAAGGCATAGTTAGACTCTTGCAGGTGTCCAAGAGAAAAAGGAAAAATTACTGACTCAGATGGTGAGCAGACCAGATCAACCCCATGTTGGCTCCTGGGCATTGGACTAGGATCTGGGAAGATAGAGTATGTTATTTTAAGGTGAGTCTCCCTTCCTAAGACTGGGTGTCTGGCTAGACCCCTGATCCACACAAAGAAAAGGGCATGACTCCACCTGCAACTAGATCACAGTCACTCACCTAGCTAGCTTCATAGCCCTCTTTCTTATATGAAGTGTGGATAGCAGTTTGCACAGCATTTACTATTCTATGCGACCATCATTTATAATTTAAAAAGGAAACTAGTGACAATTTTGTAATTTTGTTATTTTTTTAAACACAGAAATATAAGAATATGGTTTCACTTTAATCCCAGGTATGGGATATGGATCTACTTCAGATTGTCCACAGTAGCTGACTTTGATTTGCTTTGTGCTCTCACAGGGATGTGATTTTGCCAGCTGCAGATCGTTTCTGAGATTGTGTGATACTTGGTATTCTGGGGACGTTTTAGAGGGATTCTAAGAGCTCTGAGAGGCATGCTGGTTGGTTGGTTGCTGTTGATCGCAGTTTGTCAAGTATTCACAGGCAAAGAAAAAACAACAAGAAGAAATTAGATATCCTGACTTCAAAGATCAAACTTGCCCCTAAGAACTCCACACCCCTCATCAGCAGGAAGTAGTCTGACAATGGCATCACCCATCTTTCAACCCCCGACTTATTCAGGGGTCTCTTTTCTCTCCCTTATCTAGTGTTAGGGGCTTGTTGGGGTGGATGAAAAGGGTGGTAGAATAAAGAACTCACAAATTAGCCAAAGAATGGCTGCAGGGAACTGTCATGCGTAACATGCAACAAGACTCCATACGTGTGACTTGAGAATCAGCATCATGTGTGGGAACGGACTGCATGACACCTGTCAGCTCCAGCTGTGACACGGGGCACTTTTCTTCAACTCGGGGCACTACGGTTTTCTCATACTCTCCAGAGGAAATCACAGGGCTGGTGTGAAGATTGGATACATAATATTGTCTTATTCTGTATTAATAAGGAATTAAAGCAGTACTCTCTAGTGTACAGACAGCACCAAGACTGGGCTTTCCATTCTTACCTTTGAGATAGAATGAGGACATGGCTTCTAGCTAGGATTCTTGGGTCCCTTTCACATCAAGGAACTTGGAAGCTATAAACATCCATTAAGCATCCTCTGACCTTAGCAGCCTTCTGAAAAAAACTGTGAGCTTCTGGCTTGGGATCCAGTAAATTAATATATATATATTTATATATATATTAAAATATATATAGTAAAAATATATAAAAGGTAATATGTATATAAAGTATATATATATATATATATATATATATATATATATATATATATATTTATAGCTGGCTTCAGTCTTTCACCAGCTGTGTGGCCTTGAGCAAGTAAGTTACCTTCTCTGAGTCTCAAATTCCTAAGGGCATGATCTTATGTATGCCTGTGGGTGTGCCTGTGCCAGTCACCATGTTTGTCCTATTTTAGATTCCCTAGAAGCAGGCTGCAAAAAAACAAAAAACAAAAAACCAAAGCTCAAATTCTATTCTTTGGAAGTGACCCTTAGACAAGGTTTCAACTGCCAGGTGCTAAAAGCTGACCCTGGAAACCACAACACAGTGGGAATGTGGTGGGAAGGGTAGGCGGGAAGGGGGATTTAAAGGCATGTGCTGAAGTCTGCACAGCGTCCACCTGGGCTCAGACATGCTGTGAGTCTCTGGGAGACAAACAGTACCATGTACATGCCTAGAGTCATCTCTGGAGCAACACACACACACACACACACTCATACCACACACATACACACTTAAAAATCAGCACAGTATGTAAGCACACATATACAAAAAGGCACACATAAAAACCTCCTCCACATGTACACACATGACACACATTATAAATACATTTGCACAAGTGCACACAGTCACGCTCAGACATCAAACACATCCACAAAGTTTCTTACACCATGAATTAATGACCTAAGAGCCTGATGTTCTCAAACTGGCCAGCAGAAGGAGCATCTTCCATTCTCAGACCCACGGGCTGCTTCATTTCCCATCCTTTCTGATCTCAAAGCTTATTTGTTTTGAGCAAGAAATGAGACATTCAGGAGCCCAAATATCAATTATGGCATGAGTCAGGTTTGCAACGAATAGATTAACTGGTGAGAGAGAAAAAGGTAAGGTCTTTTTTTTTTAATTGAGGTACTGTACTTGTTGCTTCAGGATATCTAAACAGCAACTACGAACTTATAAAGCCCCAACAACACCACCAAACACAGTTCCACTAAAGCTCACCCGAAGGAACAATGAGTAGTGACTTACAGAGCACGAATAAGAGGCTGTGCACAAGTGTGCATGACTCCAACGCAACTTTTCCATATGTGACGACTAAATGTAGGTTGTCAACTTGACTATACAGGGAATCAACTAAAACCCAAGCAGCTGGGCAGCCTCTGAGGGATTTTCTTGACTGAATTACTTGAGGTCAGAGCCTATCCTAAATCTGAGTGACATCTTGTGGTGTCAGCCCACATAAAAGGTCGTGGAAGAAGGAAGCTTTTGCTTTTTGCCTGCTTGCCCTCACTCGTGCTGGCAAGTTCATCTGTCTTGTTGCTGAGTATTTCTTCTCTGGTCTGAGAACCTTCTTTTTCAGGATTCCCATGCAGACTGAAGACAGCCCAAAGCAGTTCTCTAGGAATCAATCCTCCGGAATCTCTGCTCCAGGTTAACACGACTGAGACATCCAGCCTTATGAACTGAGCCAACAACTGTAGATGGCCATTGTTGGACTACCCAGACCACCAGCAGGCCACTTGAATAAACTTCCCTTCAAATATATATATACAAAAATATATTACTATGTGTTTTCTATCAATTCTGTTTCTTTAGAGACCTCAGACCAACACATGATAGGTGAACTTCAGTTAACCTTTCTGAGTGTGCATACTCTAGCACTTCCTCTAGTTGGAACAAAATAGTTGATAAATGCTAGGAGGACTGGTTTGAATATCAGTATTCAGTGACCCTCCCCACCCTGCCTTCTATGACAGAATGTCTAGACACAAGTCCCATTGTGACGATCACTTGCAAACAGGCACAGCCAATCTAATGAATGTAGTGGCAGTTTTGCTTAGATGGCCACGTTCTAAAAGACTATTCAAAAGGGAATACTGATTCAAATGGATTAGAAGCTGGGTGTGTGAGGGCAGATGAGAAAGAAGATTAAAAACGCAATAGACCGTATGCAAGTAAGAGCTGAAGGAAACACTACAAAGTGGGTGTAGGTGTTTCTCTGCCAGTGAA
Source organism: Tokudaia tokunoshimensis (assembly GCA_036184795.1). Classification (NCBI taxonomy): domain Eukaryota; kingdom Metazoa; phylum Chordata; class Mammalia; order Rodentia; family Muridae; genus Tokudaia; species Tokudaia tokunoshimensis. The sequence goes on along the minus strand of BTHU01000007.1, from coordinate 3,739,997 downwards.
ACAAGCTGCTGTACACAGTGCTTCACACTGCTCCCAACAGGAGCTGCCAAATGTAGCCCCACAAAAAGTGCTCTCATGGGTGAGTGTTTCAGATCCAGAGATAGCAGGTCCAGACCAAAGACACTTTAGTACATAGTGGATGAGGCCTATGTGTGGGCAGGCAGTAGCAGAGAAGATGCTGGAGAAAGCACAAAGGAGTGGATTGGGGATTGAAAGTTGAGACCAGTGGAAAAAATGATCACCTTTACCAGGCTGTGGCGTTTTGAATGAGAATGGCCCCCATAGGCTCATATATTTGAATACTTGGTCTCCAATTGGTGCAACTGTTTGGGAAGGATCAGGAGGTGTGGCCTTCTTGGGGTAGGTGCGTCACTAAGAGAGGGCTTTGAGTTTCAAAAGCCAATAGTGTTCTCACTTAGCTCTTCCTCTATCTGCCCCGATTGTGGATCAAATGTAAGCTCTCAGCTATCACTCTGGTGCCATGACTGCCTGCTGCCATGCTCCCCTCCATGACAGACATGAATTAACCCTTTGAAGCTGTAAATCCCAATAAACTCTTCTATATGATGTCTTGGTAATGGTGTCCCTTCACAACTGAAAAGTAAAACAGAAGTTGGTATCAGGAAATGGTGTGTTTCTGTGATAAGCCTGACTGTGCTTGTTTTTTGAGGAATGTGGAAGCCTTTTGGACTTTGGACTAGAAAAATGGTTAAACACTTTTAGCAGAGCTTAAAGCTTAACGAACCATCCAGAAGGAACAAAGAAGAGAGTAGCGGTGAGAGCACTGTGGGCTATAGGTTTCAGAGGGGAGCAGTATTAGCAACTGGCCTAAAAACCATTCTTAGGATATTTGGGCAAAGAGTGTGGCTGCTTTCTGTCCTTGTTTAAGGATCTGACTGAGGCTAAATTAAAAAGTTTTGGACTAATTTCATTGGCAGAGGAAATTTTAAGATAGCCTAATATTGGCTAAGTCACTTTGTTATTAGTAATCACTCTTATGTAGGTCTACAATGAAAAAAAACACAAGCTGGGTAAAAAAAAAAATCAAATTTGAGGAGAAAAAAAAAAAACGCTCCAGAAAACATACTGGAGCCAAGTCCTGTGCTCAAAGAGTTGGGAAGTTTAAAGAAAGGTCTAATGTTAAATGGAATAAAGGAAGTTGTGCCCCTAGGGCAAGACTCTACACAGCTAATCCTGAAATTTGTAAAAGAAAAAGACCCAAGGGGTCATCTCCACTAAAAAATAAAAAGAATTAAAAGGTTATGCAAATCTAATCCAAGGAAGGAGCCAAATTTCATCCCAAGGAAGCAGAAAAACATGGTTATGGCTTTAGAGTCAAGAAAGATGCAGGATTAAAGGGGTTGTGGAATCATCCTCCATGGTTATGGAAAGGCACTGAGGCCAGGCACGGGGCAGCAAACTGCCTGCATGGAAGCCCTGAGAGGCCATTGTGTGATGCTCTGAAAGTGAAACCTGGATTGTGTTGGAGATGCCAGTGTCACCTGTTACCTGCCAAGGAAAGCTACAGACAGGAAGTGGAACCAGCTCAACACAGAGAAGTGTTTGCAGTCACTGGTCATAGATCAGAGGTTTATTCTACTGGATTTTCATCTTCCTTTGCTCCAATATTTTTCCAGTATTGCTCACTATGCCACTATTCTTTCTTTTTGAAACGGTCATGTGTGTTCTGCGCCCTTGTGTTCTGGAAGTATATAGTTTGCTTTTGGATTTTCCAACAGGTTGCTATTAAGAGATTGCCTTGAGTCTTAGAAGAGGCTGAAACTGGATTTGAGAGTGTGAAAGACAATGGAGACCTTCAAAGATGAACTAAATGCATTTTGAATTATTATATGGCCGTGAACCTATGGAGGCTAAGGAGTGGAATATGGTGGTTTAAATGAAAATGGCCCCAATAGCCTCATATATTTGAATATTTGGTCCCTCAGTAGGTATACCTGAATAAGAGGATTAGGAAACACAGTCTTGTTGGAAGAGGTGGGCCATTTGGGGCGACTTTAAGGTTTCAAAAGGTACCATTCCCTGTGTGGGGGGGTAGGGGGTGGGGGTATATATGTGTATGTGTGTGTGTGTGTGTGTGCATGCGCGCGCGTGTGTGTGTGTGGTGTGTGTGCATGCATGTGCATGTGTACACACGCACATGTCTGACTTGTGGATGAAGGCATAAGCTCTCAGCTGTTCCTAGCAACATACCTTTGCTCTGCCAGCATGGACTGTATCCTCTGAAACCATAAGCCCTAATTAAGTGTTTTCTTTCATAAGTTACTTTGATCATGATGTTTTATAACACCACTAAAAAAGTAACTAACACACACAATTTTAAAAAGAAATCTTTAAATAAATACACTAATACCAAGGACAGCCCCAAACAAAAATCGATTAAGTTAAAAATAACTAATAATATAGTAACATGCTCCGGTGTTCCCGAAAAGATCTTAAAGATGACTAATGAAGACTCATAAAACAGTTTAGTGTCATGGCAAGATAGTCACAGCATTTCACATGAATCGCTCTGTAAAGATGAAAAATTTTAAGTTAGACCCTCTTCCTCTGGGGCCTGAGAATCTGAACTTGTGAACTCTGAGGGAGTGCCCACAGGGTGAGAACTTGCAGAACAATCCTGAGAACTACAGCTGCGTGTGCCAGATAAGGGACATGAGCCCAGTTACTAAGGACCATATCCTGACCATCTGGAGACACCCCTGTGAGAAGTACTTCTGACTAGAAGTTTCTACCCCCCTCCTGTCCCGAATTTTGTGGTTTTTACCTTTATAAGCTTGTGTGATTTTTAGGCTCAGGACTCTTCTCCTCCCCTCCCGCGTGGGGTACGAGTTGAGTCCCAGCTAGCTGGCCCTGAATAAAAATCCTCTTGCGGTTTGCATTAAGGATTGTTTCTTGTGAGTGCTTTTGGGGTGGTGCACTCCCCGGGCAAGAGCAAGGATCCTCTGGACTGAGGGTCTTTCAGCTCAAATCAACAACAACAAAAAAGTGTATAATAAAAATATTTTTGTGGTGGAACTCACATAACATGAACATGAAGCGTTTAATGATATGGAACCTTCTCATGCTCTATTTCCAAGACATCTCATTAGCCCACGAGGGAATCATATTCCCATTAAGCATCCCCTCCCCTTCCCCCCTCTCCACAGCCTTATCAATCACCTACAGGGTTTTGGTTGCTATGGGTTTATCTACTCTTAACATTCCATAAGAGAAATCATAATATGTGATTTTTTAATGTATGAGTTTTGTGACTTGTGCAATGTGAAGGTTCAGCCATCTTATAATTTGTCAGGATTGTTCCTCTTATGGCTGTGGAACGTCCCATTGTGTGACTACAATGCTATGTCCGTTCATTCATTTGAAAGTGGGGGCTTGTACTGTTGCCACAATTTTGCAACTGTGAGTAGGACATAATATAGCTTGAATGTGAACCACCCACACAGGCTTATTTGTCAAACATGTGGTACTTGCTTAGAAAAGGCAGTGCTTGGTTCAGGAAAGGAGCTGAAGCAAACAAAATTACCCTTCAAAAATTGACTTTATTAGGGAAAGGGGCATTATAACTTTAGGAGCAATGATCAGGCCTTGAGGTAAGAAAGCATGAAAAGCAGTAAGTATGTCAGAGGCAACATGATGATGCCCTTAAAGGAAAGACAGGCTTCACTGTAAAACAAGGAGAGGAATTTTATTATGAGGTATAGGTTATAGTGGAAGTAAGAGAGACTGACATCATAAACATGACAGAAGGGGAGCCCCCAGGGATGAGCCTTCAGAAAAATCTGAACAAAGGAAAATACTCGACTTTTGCATGTTTTCAGCTGGTGGTGGGAAATGCGACACCACATGACTTAGTCTGAGATAGCTTTGGTGGCAAAGAGCATGAAGGAACCAGGTGCCATGAATTAGGGGCTGTTGGGCCTGTGATCATCCAGAGAAAGTCAGGGATCTTTGGCTCAAATCATCCAGCTGGCCTCCGTAATTCTGACCACCGGACGGATCCCTGGCCGCCCCTGCCTGCAGGGTGACAGCACTGCTGGTGCTGTGCAGTCTACAAGGGCAGAGTCACGCCTATTTGCTTACTGAGAAATCCAGGGCAAAATAGATGGGTTATTGTGCTTGGGTTCTCAGCGGCTCCACCCGCAGCCACAGCCCGCCCTCCGCGCGCAGAATCAGCTCCGGCTTCCGGCGCGGCTCTTTGTCGTCTGGCAGGACGCGGAAGCGCAGCAGTGTCAGCGCCAGAGCCACCTTCATCTCGTTCATAGCGAAAGTCTGTCCTATGCAGTTCCTAAGGGAGGATGGAGAGGGGACTCTGGCTGTGCCCTTTGCCGGGACCCAGACAGGCGCCCTCAGACCCAATCTGACCCGGTCCCTGTCACGCTGAGAGATGCTAAAATACCGAGCACACCTCTAGTGCTTATTTCGGACCTTGCCCAGAGTTTAGGCCACAATACAACCCAGCGGGAGGGAACCGCACTGCCGCCATCCTCCCTGGCCGCTCTCAGAACTTCCCAAATAGGTTCTCCCAACCTTGTTGAAATCTCTACCATCTCAATCCACCTTTCCTCACTACCAGGCCCAGATCCTGCTCCACGACCATGAGCTTGCTGGTCTCACCTGGGTCCCGCCGAGAAGGGAATAAATGCCAGAGGTGATCTAGCCTGGATGTTCTCTGGATCAAAACGGAAGGGGTCATAGACCTGCAAGAGACTAGCCATGGTGAAAAGGTGGCATCTACCAGCCCAGCCAGAGACAGAGTCTTGAATGTGCTAGGAAAAGTGAGATCTGATATCCTGGGGCCAATGGGAATGACCAAGAATGGGGACACAGCACACCTCAGGGTCCTGCCACACAGTCGGGTTGTGATGGGTTCCAAAAATATTGATGATACAGATGGTACCTGTGAGGAAGAGGGGCGGGGTGAGCAGGGTAAGCTGCCCGATGAACATTGCTGTGTAGCCTTCCCTAAATTTTGTGCCTACCTTTAGGGATGATCCTGCCATCTGGAAGGGAAATGTCCTGGGTGCAGCATCGGGAGACCATTGTGACTGGGGGGTGCAATCGCAGACTCTCCTTGATGCACATGGTCAGGAAGGGCAGTTGGGCCAGGTCATCCCTGAGGAACACACCACACAATTATCCAGGAGCAAAATCAGAGGCTGCTAGCCTCTGTGTTGCCCATTTAATCTTTCCTCGCAGTAGTAAAATAATCTTGAGAAGAGCAGAAAGTTAGGTAAGTACTAGAGGAAATTTAGCCAGGAATCTTTAGAGAAGTTTGTATGTTTGTTTTCCTGAGACAATGAATTGTTCAAACACCACCATTTTAAAAACTAACTCAACAAATTTACATTAAAATGAATACTTCTTATGGCAAAAAAAAGCAAAACACAAAGAAAAATAATAAACTGATCTAACTTTTGTGTTCTTCTGTCTCTCTTCCTCACATATCCCATCTACCCTTTCCCTCCTCCCTTGTCTTCTCTCAGAGTTATTTCTCCTACCTCCTGTACTTCCATTATTGCCCCTTCTTTATCTTCTGTCTCCCTATCTCCATTCCTCTGTACACTTCTCCTCTTTTTTATACCCTTCTACTACCACTCATCTTACTGACTTCCTCCATCAGCCAACATCGTCCTTAGACCTACCACTCTAGTTACCAGTCCCACACAGATGTTCAGAGACTTTCCCAATCAAACATATCCTTTCCTCCTGTACTTGCTTCTCTTATACTCTCAGTCCAATGCCTTCCCATGGGTCCTAGGGCTATCTTAACCTAACACTGTTCTCCCACCAAGCTGAGAGCAGAGAAAGGCTGTCCTCTGAGCTCTCTTTAGCACAGACTAAGTTGGGTACCAAGTTGGGATAGAATGGCAGTGTGGGACAGTTTGATGAGTGAAGACTAGATGCATGGATGGTTCAAAGGTTCAAGAAAACATACATATGACTTTGATTCCCCAATGTCTCCTATGGATCCCTGAGCAGGATAGTAAGGAAGTAATTAGAGAACAGAAGAACAACTTATCAGGAAGGGAAGACATGGGGAAATATTAAAAAGGACAGAAGTCCAGGAGAGGAAAGGAAATTCATTTATTCAGTGCATGCAAAGTAGCATCATCTGCCTTCACAGTGTTATCATGTCAATGATTCTCTTTGAAGTCCACATCTTTCTTTCCAATACATAGACCCTTTCTCTGCTGATGAAGTGGATGCCTCCCCCACGAGCCAACAATAGAAGAATCATTTAAAGAGTCCCCTTCCCCACCTAAGAAACAAAAGCAGGAGAGGGGGCTCAGGGACAGTCTACCATGGCCTATGCTCACCATTCAATCTCCTCAGGATGACGATCCTCCAGGAGCTCCTGCACCTCCTGCCGGCAGCGCTCCTGGTGCTCAGGGTGCTTTGCTAGGTTGTACAGGATCCAGGAGAGCCCACTGGCTGTGGTGTCATGGCCTGAGGGACAGACTTGGGTCTTTGGGCTGTTTCAGCATCACTGAAGTGGACAGCACTCAAGCAATGAAGTTTTAAGGAGGGATTGGGAAAAGATAGAATGCAAGGAATGGAGAAGCAGAGAGACTCCTACCCCTTCTCTGGACTCACACTGATGCCCTTACCCCTAAACATGAAGGTGTCAGCCTCAGCTCGGATGTCCTCATCTGACAGTTCCTTTCCATCTTCATCCTGGACACAAGGCAAGTTCTTACATCACACAACTTCTGAGGACTCCCATGTCTAATAAAAATTAAATCTAGAGATCCTTTTCCAACCAGGCATACAAGACCTTCATATTCCTGAATTTTTCTTAGTCACCAATACACAGGCAAGTTCTTAGCTTCCTGCTTTTTCCTAGTTGAAGAAATCATAGACTCATGGGTATTTTCTACTTCTATACGATGAGTGATTTCTCTGGGAAGAGTGACTGACCACCTTGCAAATAGAATCATTGCAGGGCAACTCGTCTTGGCTATTAGACATTAAGCATTGCTTTAAGCCAGTGTTCCTCAGCAAACCACTATCTCCAAAAATATTTGCATTACAATTCATAGCAGTAGCAAAATTACAGTTATGAAGCAGCAACAAAAACCACTTTATAGTTCGGGGTTAGCACAACATGAAAAAATATATTAAAGGGTCGCAGCATTAGGAAGGTTGAGAACCACTGCTCTAAGTCTTTGACTTTGCTCACTAGGTGGGAAGAGTGGACTTCCTTTGTACCATTCTTCCTTTATTGCTACTTGATTTGTCACGAAGGTTGTGTCTGTAGGGTGGGAAGATTTAGAATGATGGGAGAAATAGGAGCAGTGTGTGACTGTGTGGGTCCTGATGATGTCACAGTGTGTGTGGTTGGTAAGCGGGCTAGCTTCCCTTCTACCCTCTTTTTCAATTGCTACTTTTCAAATGTGTTCCCTCTCTGGCTTCTCTCATCTTGCATTCTGATTCCTTCCCTGCTCTCCTGTCCCACTACTGAGTCTAAACATAGAATTTATCTTATTTCCCTTAGAAGCTATCAGGTTTACAAACCTATAAAACTTACCTCAACCCTTGGTTAAAGTTGTTTATATTCAAAAATAAAGTCCCTTCTTTACTTGAGAAAATTTCAGAGAAATGCAGGGTGGTTTATGTGCATGAAAATGTCACTGTGAAATGCATTTTTATAGCTAAAAATTAATCTTACATTCCTTGCTTGCTCTCCTGTCTCCTCTGTCCCTCCTTTCCGATAATCTGTTTATCCTTCATTTACTTTACCTCTCCTATTCTCTTCCCTCTCCCTCTGTGTATCCTATTTCTTTCTCTGAAACCAAGAAGACATAGATGTGATGTCCTATAAGCCTCCATGACTCAAAATATATGGGTCTTTCTCCTGTTGTGCAAATCCTGTCGTGAATCCTGTTTGAAAGAGAATTGTCCAATAGTCTCACATATTTGCATGCTTAGTCCTCAGTTGATGAACTGTTTAGAAAGGATTAGGAGGTGTGGCCTTGTTGGAGGAGGTGTGGCCTTGTTGGAGGAAGTGTACCACCGGTGGGTACTGAAGTTTCAAACGCCCACTCCAGGCCCAGTGTTTCTCTGTCTCTCTGTCTCTGTCTCTGTCTCTGTCTCTCTCCCCCTCTCTCTCTGTGTTTCTCTCTCTGTCTCTCTCTTTCTCTCTCTCTCTCTCTCTCTCTCTCTCTCTCTCTCTCTCTCTCTCTCTCTCTCTCTCTCTCTGACTTGCCTATGAATCAAGATGTAAAGTTCTCAGCTATTACTCCAGCTCCAGCCTGTCTACTTCCAACTATGATGATCATGGACTAATCCTCTGAAACTGTAAACAAGACCCAGTTAAGTGCTTTTTTTATGAGTTGTTTTAGTCATTTGTCTCTTCAGAGCAGTAGAACAGTATCTAAGATACCTGTCATCAGTCATCCTCTCCTACAATCCTTCCCCCATCCCCTTCCCTTTATCCTCTGAGCAAGTGGATCCCCCTCGGTATCCCCCAACCGTGGCACATCAAGTCTAAGATTGGCTTTTAACTACAAAATAATGCATTTCACAGTAACATTTTTGTGCACATAAATGCCAGATGAAATAATGAAATCACCTGGGAAGGGAAGATCTATGAATCAGGAGTGATTGATACCTTCCTAGCATGACTGCTATAATGTGTGATCCACACCGACTGAAATTATGTGCAGTGTCTCCCAAATACAGATACTATGATTCACTAACTTACCAAGTAAGGCCCTTCAGTTCCAGACCTAGAAAGACTGTGTAGGCTATACCCCAGTATGCTCTATACAATGTGTTTTTCTCTGACTTGTCTCTCTTTACCTCAAATGCTTTCTATGAATTCTAGGGTTTCTCTACATCAAGCCCAAGTCATTACTGAAACATAAAAAGTCATACCATCTCACATTCAATACAAGCATCCACTCTATTTTTTTATAAAATCATAAAGAGTTGGAGCTGGGGAGATGGCTCAGTGATTAAGAGTACCCACCACCCATGTGGTGCCTCACACTCATCTATAACTTCAGTTCTAGGGAATTCAGTTCTCTCTTTTGACCTCTGCAGTCACCAAGCATGCATGTGATACACATACACACATGCATACAAACACTCACACACACAAAACAAAAATAAATTAATCATTTTTTAAAGTCATGAGAAGTGATACAAACATGTAGTGCCAGAAATCGGGCAGGAAAATTCATTTACCCAGCCCCGAAGATGAGTCTGGCAACATAGTAAGACACATTTCAAGAAAGCTACCAAAAGCCAAAAGGGTTGACATGAATATGTAATCCTAGCACTGGGAAGCTGAGGCAGGAGGAGCATGAGGTTGAGGTCAGCCTGGCCTACAGTGAAACTCTATCTAAAGGAAGAAAACAAAGCTTCAACTAATTAGTTTTAAAAGCTCCATTGCACCTCTTAAGAAGCTGACCTTGGTTAGCAGCAGTACATCAATGAAGTCCAAAGTCTTGGACTTGGCTTTGGCCGTGATGACATCACCACCAACATGCTTGGGCAGAGTGCGACGTCGCTCCTGGATGACAGCATCGGTGAAGTCGTGCACCAGGTGGCAGGCCTTATAGAAGCGCATCCCATCAGGGGTGAGGCGGTAGAGCAGGTCCATGTGCAGAAGCAGCTGCTCATGTCTTTTCACAACCAGGGTACTGAGCTCCAAGATGGCAGCAATATACTGGCTAGGATTCCTGCACAGTGAGAACACGAAGAGAAGCAGGGATGCTGCAGACCTAAAACCTGAGGGGCATCTCTCAGCAGGAGGGGGGAACTATTTCCTAACAGGGTACCGAGTAGCCCAACTCATCTAGAAACGATGGCAACATGTGCTAGGCATGGGCCTTGATGGTGACATAGGAAGACACGCTATCTCAAGCCAGAAAGGCTTATTACGTCTGTGATCTTGTTTCATAATCCTATCAGTGCATGCCCAGTTTCTTCTCTCCCTTTTTTCCAATCACAGGAGCCTAGACTTTTCCCTAAGCATCTGCCATGTAGTACGGACACTAGACTCCTCTCTTTCCTTTCTGACACAGGGTCCAGTTCTGCTTCTCTGCTCCCAATATTGTCCATTAGAACTCATCAGTTCTTGCAATTTGCTATGACCAGTCTCAATTTGTTATCCCCTTGTACAATATCGACCCTATTTTCTTTTAAAAGACAGTCACTGCCTACAGAGCTCTTCTGTACTATGGGTATGCCTTTAAAGGGGGGTTAAAACCTTGGCATTTCTCTCTCTTTACTTCTTAGCTGCCTGTGTTTCCTCCAACACATGGTCCCCTCCATGATACAATTTTGGGTACAGATCCAAATGACACTAAAACCATAAGCTGAAATAAATATTTCCTCTATTTTATAATCTTAGATATTTTGTTAAAGTGATAGATAATGAAGATCTCTCATAGTTTCCTAGAAACTATGACCTTAATTCACAGAATGAAGTTCCACACTTTTCTTGACTTTCAATGTCTGCATGCTTTAGTTACTGTCTGTTCTCCCAGCCTCCTTCCAAATGCCTCATGCCAGATGCCCATGATCTAACTCCCCTGAATCTCTATGCCTTCCTTCTCTCCACCTTATGGGAGGGGCTACTCTATCCCCCCATGTGGTTGGTTCAGTGGCAGTTCTGACCCACTTCTTCCATGGAGTCTCTTCTGCTTGCTCTGGTCAGTCTTCCCTCTTCTACCTCTTGCCTTGAGTCTGTGGGCCAGAATTCACCCAAGACCTGAAGTTGAAACTTACTCCTGACAGTTGCTGTTGAAGCTGAAGACACATTTCTGCAAAGTGTCCAAGGTCATGAGGCTGATGTTCTCAAACATGTCCAGACAGGCACTACCCCCTGAGGCTAAGCGCTGCCACTTGGCCTTTGAGAAAGAGAGAGAGAGAGAGAGAGAGAGAGAGAGAGAGAGAGAGAGAGAGAGAGAGAGAGAGAGAGAGAGAGAGAGAGAGAAAATGAGTTGGATTTTGGCTCCCTGAGGTTCTGCCCAATCTCAACCACTCAAATGAGCAACTTCAAACCAGCCTTCTGGATATTAGCTCTAGATAACCTACCTCAGGTATAACCCAAACTGTGTAATAGTAGAATCAGTTACTATAGCAGATGAAGACCCAAGACTGGGACAGAAGTCCTGAGCTCAGGTTCCAGCTCGGATTCCCATGTTCTGTGCTCCCTCAGTCAGTTAATTTCCCTCTTCTGATTCTTGCCTGTCACATCTTTAGGAAGTTAATTTGATCTTAGGTAAGTCTGCTAAACTAAGAGGAACCCCATGTACACCATTTTTCGCTCACTTCCTGCAGGATAATGTGAACAAGGTCTCTGATATATTTGACCCTCAGATTTATCACTAACAAGTAAAAGGTAATCACTGTACCTCATGGGCATGAGGAAATTGACCAGCAAATATTATTGAACTGGAACTTCACATCAGGTCTAGCCTGTGACAAGCACTGAACACATAGTGTCCTTCTCATGATCACTTCTGTCAATTGATTTCAAAACCCTCCCTTTGTTGAGAGTGTTCCGTTGTTCCTTGAGAAACTTTGTTAGACATTCCAAGAATGAACTATCATGATGTTCTTATTTTGGGCTATATCTCAGATGTTATGGCAGAAAACCTGTGGATACAGTGATGACTCTCCATGAGTAAAAATAAGACTAAATTGTGCTTGTTATAGAAGCAGATTCCCTAAGACTCGATCATATTATTACATATAACAATATTTATCATTGTGGCTTATTATTTAAATTCCCTAAGACTCAGTCATATTATTGTATTATGATTAGGTCATGAGGAGCTCCTGCTGTAGCCCACTTGTATTGCTCTCATGAACTCTGGGTACCTTGAAGAAAGGATAAAAGCTGGAGTGATGTACATGCTGCTAGCTGTGCAGTCAGTAAATGTTTGGCTTTTCCATCTGACTCAAGGCTATGGAATGTTCTAGCAGAATCTAAACCGATAAACAAGCAAACATACCAGTTTACAAGTAAGGAATCATTCTGGAACCCTTACCCCAGTTCTTCTTACCTTGTTCAGGTACCACATTTCCAGCAACATCAGTTAGATTTTGACCCACTTTTAATTTTGTTTGGCTTATGAATTAACCAACAAAAACTGGTGAGATGATGAGGCTACCATCTCAATTAAATCTAAGTTTTACATCATATCCTGCTTCTCTCATTCTGGTGGAACTCTGTCTGTGCCACAAGCCTTGGGTGCCTCACAGGGGAAAAGGACCATGAGAACACTTGCTGAGCTCTCCCTGCCAAAGCCAGACTAAATTATCTTGATGTCTCAAGCTTCAAACATAAGAGAACTGAGCCAGAATCAGCCGAGCTGCCCACCTGATCCGCAGCTGATCCTAAGACACCAGTGACCTAGACCTTGTCCAGAACAAACAACCAATGTGCTTGGAACTGCCAAATCATGTCTGTGTTCAGTTTCCAGGCCATCAAAAATTAACACCTGAGCACCCACCATGTAAGGGGCCATGACTCTATGGTATCATCATGAACACAAGCAAAATTTTAATACTAAATCACACATGGGGAATCAAGTCTGGGGGAAACTACAATGGGCCACCATGGCTCCTTAGAGCCAGTACTGTGGACTAGATCTGTCTGCAGTCCCTTAACCACCCCTCCCCAGATTCCAGTTGGGCACATGGGTTCTGGGGACTCACATGCATGATGTTGGTGCTATCATTGAAAATCTTCACATAGGGTTTCAGGATGTTGAAATGGAAGGCAGGTGTCAGCATGCTACGATGGCGGCTCCACTTGTCACCAGCACTCACCAAGAGCCCATCACCTAGGCGGGTGACCATTGGCAGTAGGCAAAGGTGGCACCTTTCCCTGGGCCCCAGGGTTGTTCCCAACCATCTCACTGCAAGAACTCACCCAGCCAGGGTTTTAGGAAGCTGTAGAAGATGTCATCCTTTGGGGCAACCGCAGCTGACAGGAACAAGAATCATCAGGGACCAATGGAAAATGCAGAAGATTAATTTGGGAAGAATTTGGTGCCCTCATCAAAGGTGTGCATGTCTACATCAAGCTAGAATGGCAAGATTGTGGAGAAGTCAGAGGAGGCAGGGAGTAGGGGAGAGGAAAGTAGGAGCCAGACTAAGACATAGGAGGAGGTAGGACAAAAGTGTGGCCTGACACTGCATAACATACCAGTGATGGTTTGTATATGCTTGGCCCAGGGAGTGGCAGTATTGGGAGACGTGTCCTTGTTGGAGTAGGTGTGTCATTGTGGGTGTGAGCTTAACACCCTCACCCTAGCTGCCTGGAAGCCAGTATTCTGCTAGCAGCCTTCAGATGAAGATGTAGAACTCTCAACATCTCCTGCACCATGCCTGCCCAGATGCTGCCATGCTCCTGCCTTGATTATAATGGACTAATCTTGAATCTGTAAACCAGCCCAAATTAAATGTTGTTCTTTATAAGAGTTGCCTTGGTCATGGTGTCTGTTCACAGCAGTAAAACCCTCCTACATGGTCTAACATGTCAACACAGGACAACACTCTAAGACCTTTACATAGACCTAGCACAACCATTTATCCAGCACTTTCTGTCACCTCCTGACATATACATGCGACACAGGTGCACACTACATGTGCAATGTCTTAGTCAAGGTTTCTATTGCTGTGAACAAACACCATGACCAAAAAAGCAAGTTGGGGAGGAAAGGGTTTATTTGGCTTACACTTCCATATAACTGTTAATTATTGAAGGCAGTCAGGATAGAATCTCAAACAGGGCTGAAACTCAGAGGCAGGAACTGATGCAGAAGTCACGGAAGGGTGCTACTTACTGGCTTATTTTCTCATGACTTTTTCAGCCTGCCTTCTTATAGAACCCAGTGCCACCAGCCCAGGGATGGCACCACCCACAATGGGCTGGGCCCTCCCCAATTGATCACTAATTAAGAAAATGCCTTACAGCTCCATCTCATGGAAGCATTTTCTCAACTGAGTCTCCTTTCTCTCTAATGACTCTAGATTGTGTCAAGTTAATGCACAAAGCCAGCTAACAACATCCTAACACATAGCATGTGCTAACATAGATAAATGCACATAGTCTTCCTTTACATGGCTCTCCCTAATGTAACATATTGCTGTGAACTGACACCATGACCAGCAACTCTTCTAAAGGAAACTATTTAATTGGGGCTGGCTTACAGTTCAGAGATTCAGTCCATTATTGTTATTGCAAGAAGCATGGCAGCACGTAGGCAGACATGGTGCTGGAGAAGGACCTAAGAGTTCTACATCTTGATCCAAAGGCAACAGGAAAACACTGGGTATGACTTGAGCATCTGAGACTTCAAAGCCCACCCCCCTAGTGACATATTTCCTTCAACAAGACCATACCTGCTCCAACAAGTCTATATCTCTTAATAGTACCATTTTCTGTAGGCCTATGGGGGCCATTTTTATTCAAACATATATTGGAGAAGGTCTGATGATTCTCAGTGTATACCAGAGTTGTCTTAAAATGGTCACTGTAGGGTGCAGGGAGACTATTCATTTGGCAAAATGCTTGCCATGCAAGCAGAGAGCTGAGTTCTGTCCACAGCATCACATAAAGAGTTGATGGTAGTGGCGTGCACTTTTAAACCCAGCTCTGAGAAGGCAGAATCCAAGTAGATTATGGGTATCCATCACAGTCTAATCAGTGATCCCTAAGTCACAGTGAGACTCTGTTCCCTAAAACAAGGTGTATGGTTCATGAGGATATCCAGTGTTGGCCTCTTACCTCCACATACATAGGCACACAAATGCAAGTACAATCCCATACACACACACACACTTGTACATAGACAAAAATTATCATCATGTTAGCATCTCAGATGTGTGACGAATGCAATCTAACGTCAGACATGGACACACACTAAGACCTACTTACACAAATTTCAAGGTATCAGTCATGTCTCAGTGCAACTCTGGAGGACAGATATCAAACAATCCTAAACATAGTCAAAATGTAATCAGAAGGATAAAAATACAATCCCAAACAACTGATCAACCACACAGAATCCAACATTCCTCCTATGTCTGTTACCCCTTAGGAGTCCCAGCCAGGGCCATCATCACATGATCCCAGGTATAAACCATATCTATCCAAGGATAACGTATATTGTCCTGTCCTGGCTACCCAGCAAGGTAATCACTGCTATTGCTAACCACCTTACCTTGGGTTACCTGACCAGCTGGAGACAGGACAGATACCTCAGCAGTGGGCAAACTGGGACCGGTACAGTGCCCGCCTAGAGCAGAGGAGGAAGACTACACAGATGACCACCAGCCAGGGTCTCTATTATCATCAGCCTGCTTCCCACACCAGTATGGCTGTACAATACACTTTCTTTCTACTTCTGAATTAGAGGAAAGAAAGAGAACCTGGAGCTTGCTTCTCTAGGCTGCCAGAGAGGTGAATTAGTTGTGCAGGAGTCAGATGGAGCTTTGGGAATTCTATCCAACCCTTTTTCCATCTCTGTGCTGAGCTCTGTCTGGGCTTCCTCCAGACATCTTCTGTACATAGCAATCCTCAACCCTCAGTTATCGGGACAAAAAGACACATTCACTCTTAGGATCCCAAGCACAGCATTAATGTGGGTTCTCTTTCCACCATTCTCCAGACTGAAACCCAGGTATTCAAGTCCCTTGAGCTCAGCCTCCCACACACTAAGTGAAGTATCTGAGACCTGATCCTGGGACTTTTCATCAATAGCCTGGACTCTTACTCATGAATCTGCTTTGTGCTTTCCAGGCCTTCCCAAGATCAGGTAAAGGCAGTGACTTAGTAAGAACTCTCTGTCTTGTGGCTCAGGTCAGCAAATTAAAATTAATTACAAGAACAGGACCTCTGGGAACTCCATGAGTGAGGCAGGCTGTCCCATGATCAGAGACTCATCACTTAAACCTTGATGAAAAAGCTTGCCTAAAAGGGAAATTAAAGCCTGGGAAGGTAAAACAGACCTGAAGACAATTCTCCCAGGCAGGTCTTTACAGTCCATAGATTTCCTTTATTTCTTTGAACTAAGCCAGGTGGATATCACTCATACCGGACAGAGACTTAGCCATGCACAGAAAGCAGGGAGCCTTCCTGGCAGATGTTAGAGCCATGGTCACTCCCTCCCCCCAAACCCAACTCCTGCTCTCTCTCAACCATGGCCTGAGCAAGTATGGTAATGTCAGAGAGGAGGGTAAGTGGGTCAGGCTGGAGTGGAGCTTCCTAATAAAGATTCTGGGCCTACTCAGTGAGCAATAAACATATGATGGACAAACCAATAGAAGAGGAAAAATATAGAAATAGAAGCTGGATCCCACATTAGTATACACTGGCTCACTCCTGTGCCTGGGGATGGGAAAGGCTGCATTCCTACATAGGCCCTGCACAACCTGCTCCTACTTTAAACATTCCTATTATTGGGGTAGGTTTGTCTTCATTCCAAATACCTAACTTTGTCTCTCTTAGACCTTCACTGATCTAGTGTCAGGTCATATCTGGTCTGGTCATGATTCCTCTTCTAGGAAGTCTCCCTATGTGTACTAGCAGAGATCTCACTTCTCCATTCAGCCATCACCCACCTTCCTTAGGGCCATTCCTGATCACAGGTGGTTGGAGCATCTTTGTCAGGACACATCTCTTCCTGATTGGGTTTCACTAGGACAGAGCCTTGCTCAAGACCTCCTGGCACCCCAGGGGTACCAAGAAAGCTAGGATGGGGAGGGAGGCAATGGCTGCAGTAGCAGAAGAAGAGACTGACATGGGACAGTAAGTACATGAGAGAGCAGAGAGCCTGCGAGAGATAAGGGAGGAGCACACACCGAAGAACGGAAGTCAGGACTAGAAGTTCTCAGGTTCCCACAGACACACCACCAACAGCTCCCATGGGTACCTGAGGCACTGAGGACAGATCGGATGACGTCAGGGTGGCACAAATGGATGAGAGGAACTATAGGGCCTAACCAGGTCATGAAGCCCTGGGGGTAGGCGGCCACCAGCTCAGTCATCTCCTTCATGCCTTCTTCAGTAGGAGGGGACTGGGGAAAAAAGACAAGGGCAGTCCTTCTTGAGATGGCTCTTTTCAGGGATCAAATTGGCAGGATGCCCACATAAGCTGAAGTCACAATATGACTTCTTGTTGCATCCATGATACTTTCAGAACACAGTATTCACAGCAGTAGACTGAGTCAGGATGTTCCTCCCTCCACAGTGTGGGTGGTACCATCCAACCCAGTGAGGATTCAAATGAAACAAGAGACAGAGGAAGGGGAAATTCACTCTTCCTACCAAAATTGGAGCACTCAGCTTCTCATGCCCTCAAATATCAAAATTCTGGTACTTGACCTTTGGACTCCAACATTTATGTCTGACACTCCACTTTACACTGGGCCTTTGTTCTAAGACTAAATTGCTACACCACCAGCTTCCTGTTCCTCCTATTTGCATGTGGCATTGTGGGATTTCTCAATCTCCTTTATTACTTAAGTCCAAACTTTGTCTACATATCGATCTACCTATCTATCGATCCCTACCTTCCCCAGAAGCCCCAGGAAATGTAGTGACCACGTGTCTGGATGCTGCAAGACAGAAGAGGAAATCCCTGCTTCTCCTTGCTTTGTCTTCATCAGTCATGGCCCGGTATCAAGCCTGCAACTTATGGTCAATAGATAAGCTATATTATCATACTGTCCACCTCAGAGAAGCCCCCTTTGTCTTGAGAAAATTAATTTCTCAGGTGGAATCAATTTCAGCTCCAGGAAAAGCCTCAAGGCAAGGTCCTGACAAGGAAATGTGTGGACTGTGCTTCGGGCTCAGGGTTTGTCCCCAAGGTTTCTCGAACACGCTCTTCTGACTGCATATACCAAGTCTCCAGTTCCCACTAGGCAGAAGGTTTAAAACTCTGGATCCTCAGCAGATACCAAGACCACAAAAGGGACCCCTAACTCTCCATAAAAGTGTCAGCTCCCCAGCAAGCAACCACTACCCACAAGATAAAGGAACCTGTGCTGGTTTCAAGGACTTGTATGCATGCTTTGAGATCTGAAATAAATGAAGCAATTAAGATCAAGTTAACCAAAGGAGAGAACAGACCTATGTTAAAGTCCAAATGCTGTGTAATAATTTTTAGCGTCAAACAAGGTCACCAAAGGATGAGCCTTCTAGTTGAATCCAGGTTGTGCAAAAGGCCTCAGTGATTAATCTTAGTAGAAAAGAGCAACCTAAGGAAGATATGATCCAGGAACGGGAAGTGAGGAGTCAGCAAAGAACTCTCCAATGGCACAGGTGTGCTGGAGGTGTATGAGAAAGGCATGAAAAGTCCCTTCTGGAACAAAGCAGGAATCCGGGCAGGAAGCTGACTCTATCACGAGGCCTCAGGAGACCTAAGCAGCAGACCATGTGTGAATGTGAGGGAGGGGTCTTGGGACTATGAAGCCCATCTGGGAGCCCTTCAGTGTGTACCAGAAATGGAAAAGAGGCTAGAGAGAAATCCAGAATAGACTGCGGATAGAAAAACAGGAATGTGAGAAGAGCTTGAAATGTAGCACCGAAGACCCTAACTCATTCTACCCTCAATTCCCACATCCATGGGGATCTCTGCACCCTCACACCCCAGCCACTAGCCCACCTAATCCCTGACTCTCCATCCATGCACCCTCATACCCACATCCCAGACCATCCTTCTAACCAACTCCTTGACCACTGGGAGGTCCCCACACCCTCATAATTCAGACCCTTCCTGTTACCATACTCACCATGCCTAGGTGACCCCAAAACCAATTCTTCTTGGGTGGCTGAGGGAAGCCACAGAGACGTTGACACTTTGCATACAAAGTGTATAGCTGGGTAAGGCAGCAGGCCAAGAACCAGGAAATCCCAACCAAGAAAAAGAGTAGCCATGGTGAGGCTGACATGGGCCCCAGTCCCAGCCAGGATAGGTCCAGATGTCGCATCCTATGAGACAAATGGTACAATGTGAGTTCCTGAACCCCAGGGAATTGACAAGGGCACCCTGTAACAATGGACAGGGTGGGGACTATGAATCCTGATGTCAAATCAGGTGGTAGAAGAGACGCAGTGTAGGAGAGGAGCTGTGAGGTGAGATATAAAGAGCAGAACAAGAGGCAGATGACAGAAATAAGAGTCTGAATAATGTCTCAAATTGCGTGCATGAGACCAAGCTTTCCTGGAGCTGTTACCCAGAAACCACCGAATCTTCAGGACAAGCTTGATCACTGTGATCATCTAGCTTTAAATATCTGGCTCCCCAACACCACACCAGACATGATCAGGGCTCTCTCAAACCCAGGAGTTCTACTTCCCCTAGCCTGGCACCTTTTCTCAGGAGTGGTGTCTCTCCCACAGCTCCTTAATCTCTCTCTTCTGAGGCCGCTTTGGATAATTGCCTAAAGGAAGCTGGGCTCATGTGTGCCAGCCAATCCTTCCCAGACCTGACAATGTCCTCCCAGCCTGGGCATGAGGCCAAGAAAGTAGGTTGTCAGCCAGCTGCACAGGGGAACTGAGTCAGGGTCACATGGAATAGAGATCCTCAGGACTTGACTCCTCCCACTTGAGGTAAGAGACAAGATTGGTATGGCCAAAGGTGACCTTGAGCCCCACCTTTATTGCCTCTCCTGCCCTTCCAAAGACAAGATATATTGTGTTTTGAAAAATCATTAACTTGGGATTTCAGGTGCCAGGAGATGAAGGCCAGGCACATCCCTGAATTTCTCCAGAGCTTCTATGCATGTTTTTATGGGAGGAATGCCTGCAGGGGTTCTGGTGCAGAACTGGGAGACTCTGGAATTTCTGTCCAGCTCCACAGCCAGGCCGCAGTCAAACCCTACCTCCATGCAACACCGGGTCTTGGTAGACATGTTTCTTTTAGAAGTTGTTCAACAAGTGATTTCCCAGATTGGATTCCAGGGATCAATATCCCAGCTAGAAGAACACAGCTGAGGCCGGGCTGGAGCTAGTATATGAAGGGAGGAAGAAAGGTGTGTGAGATGGAGGCTAAGATGGGCTAGCAGCAGATGGGATTCAGGCAGAACAATTCAGGGCCCTTCTTGTTCTTCTATGAAACATGGACAGCATCTAAAATAATATTTACTACTTTGCACATTGGTTATTATATATTTTTTAAAAGGCTGTATATCATCATCCTTGGTGCATGGTCCAAGTCCACATGTCAGCTTGTGAGACATCAATGCACTTGAGTATGAAGCCTCACATGCAGACCATACATTTCCTGTATGACCAGCTGTGGCCAGCACTTAGACTGAGCTTTCCATTACTTCTGTGAAGGAATGAAGACATAATCAGACATAGGCAAGACTCTTAGTTCCTTTGCCACACATCAGGGAATATGTTAGCTTTAACCATCCCTTGTGCATTCTCTAATCCTCAGCAACCTTTAATGAAAGCTCTGAACATCAGTCTTGGCATCAGAGAGCCCCAGGCAAAGTGGGGCTCTGCTACTCACCAGTCCTATGACCTTGAGCAAGTGAGCTGCCCATCTGGGCCTCACACTCCTCAGTAACTTGGCCACCATAGTCTAGAGGTGAGGGTGCTGGAGTTTGTTGACATGTGTCTTAGTTTGTGCTCCCCAGAGGTCAAACTATTCTTTTGGAGGTGAGCCTAGGACATAGTCTCAATTGCCATGCATCTTCTGGAAGGCAATCCCAAGAAACACCAGCAGCACTGTGGAGAACTGGAATGGGAAGAGGAGACAAGAGTCAAAGGCTACTTGCTGAGTGAGGTGTGTACTGTGATCATTGGGGCTCAGCTTGGTGGAAGACAAGTACTCTTGGAGACACAGTACTAAGCGTGCTTCTTAATCATCCGCCCAGACCAAAGAAATATAGACATGTATCTGCCCACACCTAAGCCTGAGAATTTGGAATGTGTAGGCATATTACTGTGCACTGTGTAATTCAAATCTTGATTTCTATGATTCCGTATCTGGTTGCAATCTTTATTCTAGTATCTCCTGTCTCAATGTTGTATAAATATCGCTCCCAAATTATTCCCTGATTTGTCAATAAAAATTGATCAGCCAGTTACTGGGCAGGGGAGAGAATAGGACAGGACTTCCTTCCCTTCCTTCCAGGGAATGGAACAGGAGAGAGAAAGAATGGGAATTAGCCACAGGGAGAGAGGCCAGGAGAGACTGTGAGAAAATACCTGGAGTAAAGAAAGCCATAAAATTCGAGCATCTCAGGGATTTGAGCTAGAAAGTAGCCAGAGTAGCTTAGAGTACTAAAATAGAGTAATGCTGCTCTGTTGTTCTGTCCTTACAGTTTGATAAATAAGTATAATAGTCCAGTCTCAATTGTTTGGGAGCTAGCTGGGTAAGAGGAAAACGGTAACACACTTTTTAAAAAGCCACTAACAGAACTAGTCCAAAGACAGTGTTGGTGTGGAGTGTGGAGCTTGCCATACAAAGGCCTGGCTGGGAAACAAGGCCAGTAAGGCTCCAAGAGCATCTCCAGTGATACACACAGCCCTGTGTGGATGATTCTAGTACACACACACACACACACACACAAACACAAAACACACATAAAATCTTCCCAGAACTATACACAATTACCTCCCCTCACGCACGTATTACACACATATATGCACAAATGCACAAATGCACACACTCAACATATACTAATAGACACAAGCACATAGTCTCTCACATTGTACTACTGATAAGAGTTCTTAAAGAAATATTATTTTC
The DNA here is from genome assembly GCA_036184795.1 of Tokudaia tokunoshimensis. Classification (NCBI taxonomy): domain Eukaryota; kingdom Metazoa; phylum Chordata; class Mammalia; order Rodentia; family Muridae; genus Tokudaia; species Tokudaia tokunoshimensis. Next base: position 3,718,245 of record BTHU01000007.1, on the reverse strand, counting down.
TTATATATTATTATATTAATATAATTAAGGAATTGTATTATTTTGTTATATTAGTATTATTGTTATTCCCAATCCTCTCCAGAAAATGGAATCTCCTCTCCACCCACAGACCAACATGCCCAACAGCAGACAGTTACAAGTGATCCTGGGCTTGTTTTAAAAATTACTCAGGCAGTTGTATTACAGCTTCAGGACCCCACAGATCCATATTTCTCTACTCTCTGCACATTCATCATCCCAATTCTAAGCAGGCTTTCAAAGTCTGTTCAGAACAGGAAAAGGAACATTCAGCACCTTCAAATATCCATTACTCTACAAAGTAGCTTGCTCTTGGGTGCATCCCAATAAAAACAAACTTGCTTTAAACTTGGCTCAAAATTGAGGTAGTGGTCTTATTCTCATCTGGTGGGATTAATAGGGCAACTAACCTTGTTTACAGAACTGCTGTTGCACGTACGACTTCAGAGCAACTGTGACCTCTTGCACAAGATCAAACCAAACAATAATCTTAGCATGGATCGAGGAGGGGCCTACAAATTCCCACCCCTTAGCTAAGAAGCTACTGGCAGCTGAAGGCCACTGGGAAAGATAAAGTCAATTTTCTTCAGGGATGTGGTCCTAAAAAAAGTCTACCCATGCTCTATAGTAGGTGGCACTACACCTCTGAATATACAACCAGAATTAAGCAGACTCAATGGGTTTAAATAAAACTGTATGAGAGGGGAAACTTGGGGGAGGTATAGGGAAGGAATTGGAGGGAAGGAAATATGGGTGGCTTTTTGAAGTGACATATGTATATACTAAATTCTCAAACAATAAATTCTTAAAAAAAACTCTTTGTTTTTAAGTGACACCAAGGGAAGGTTCTGTTTTTGGGCGATTGGTAGATATTCTATTTCAAAGGCAACTGTTTTCTAACATGTGTGCAAAACTCACCTGTAGAAATTGTGCATTAGAAGCTGTGCCAAGGACTCACCCGGTAACATCCAAAGGACTAAAGTATTACATGTTCAGTTTAGAGCCTAAAAACCACCTGGCCAGATTTCTAGATTCTTACTTCCCAGAACAAAGAATTGGACCTGGGACATACGAATGGTAAGGTAGAAAATTCAGATAATTTATTAAGAAATAGAACACTACTGAACGTGGACTTGGGTGAGAGAGCTGAAAGTTTAGAAGTGCTAATTGCCTTGTTCCAAGAGGTGGCGAGCCATTACAGGTCATTTACATGGACCTCCCTCTCAAGATTCATATTTTCTTTTTGAGTACCCAGAAAAAAATTTATTCCAACTCCTCATCTTAAAAACAAACAAACAACAAACAACAAACCTTTTACATGTAATTTATTTTTATTTAAGTTTTCCTTTATTCTGGAGACATTCATACATGTGTATAATGAAACATGATCATATCTACCTCCTCCAATCCCTTCTATATATTCCTTACAACTCCCTTCACCTATACCTCCAACGCATCCCAACGGGCCTCTGCATTCCAAGTGCAGGGCTTTAAAAGTGTGCCACCACTCCCAGATTTAAAAAAGATTAAATAAATAAATCTGTCATCCAGACTTTGACTCAGAAGGTTTTTCTATCTCCCTTAGTCATGGCAGATATGTTTGCTAGGTATATTAGATTAATAGCTGTGGTCCTTTGAGGCTGGTGTATAAGGGAGCAAATCTCTATCCCCAGTCCACCCATGAACACCCATGAACTACTCACTGATATAGCAGGCTCCCTGGTGGCTAGGCTCCCCTTGGTATCTTCCACACTCTTTGCCCAGCTTCTGTAAGGCTTAGAGCTGCTGTCCAGTGAGCAGACTTTCCCTGCTCCTGAGGGTATTCTGAACCAGTGTCTGGGGCTGACTCTTGCTCCAAGTCTCCATCTCAGTCTGACTCTCATTCTGGATCTGGCTCCTGCTCTAGATTATGCTGTGGCTCTGGATTGTACCTTGAGAATCGTATAGTTCGATTTCCAACCCAAGAGATAGGACCCCTAAGCTTCTTTTACCAGGAAGAAGCTTATTAGGTCAGCAGGCTTCTGACAGACTATTACAGACAGCTAGAGTCAAACAGCTAGAGTCTCAAATGTAGTAGGGTGGAAATGTTTATATATTTTCATTTTTTACTCCATATATATATTTATATATAATGTATTATATGTGTATATATATATATTTATATATACATACATTTATGGCTACATACATTCTGATTGGCTGTGTCAAGCTACCAGGCAAAGAGAAAGAGAAGATAGAGGGGAAGGAAGGGGTTGCATGAGAGATTTGGTCAGGCATGCATACACTGGGGTACTGACCAACTAGCACATACACAAACATGTTTGTGTACATGTTTTGTGTCTGTTTTTTTCTTTCTCTTAGCTCTCAGTGCACCAGAAGTTTAGCATGGTCTTACCTTTTGAGGTAAGTTTCTGATACTTTTGGACTGAGTGAGCACTTGGCCCCATGTCTGGTGTTCCCTCACATTCGACTGGGTTGATTTAGATGCTGCACCAGATTGATTTAGTTCTGGAGACAATTGTGCTGGTTCATGACTGAGTAGCCAAGGCAGGTAACTCACATGAGTATGTGTGTCACAAAGTTCAAGGTGTGACAATAGCCTGGGGCTAGACAGGGAGAGTGTGGCATAGGTCTCCGACTGACTCAGGACTGGTACAGTCGCATGTACTGCAATGAAGAGGCTGCAGCCACACTGGGGCTCAGAGCACCGGCTGCAATTTGAATCTGAAATGCCCAGTAGGCTCATGATTTGAATACTCGGTCATCATCTTGAAGACAATGGATCTGTTAGGACATAGGACCTGACTGGTAACAGTAGGTAACGAATCACCAGCCTTCAGAGACGATGCCCAATTTCACCTCCAGACCAGGTCTCTGCTTCCATGCAGACTATATTAACTACATGCCTCTTGTTCCCAATTCATGTCTTCCCTACAATGAGAGACTGCAATCATGTCGAGCAGCCCTTCTTCCCTCTGCTTGATTCTGTCAGTTGTTTGGTAGCAATGATGTGAAACTAATTGATACAGCGCTCCAGCGAACACCCCTGTGCACATATATGCTCGAGCACCCATTCTTATGGTGGTGAATACATACCCCCATGAGCCTGTAAGATCATGTAAAAATGAGGGTCTGCTTCTCATAGGAACTGATAAACTGTCTTCTACACAACCACACCATTCTTTATTCCTACCAAGAATGTACAAAGGGCCCAATAACTTAACATCCATCCTCATCAAGACAAGAGAAGAATTTTATGAAATTAAAATGGAAGGTCAAAAGTGGATATCACCTGGATTTACTTAAAATCCTTCCCTAAACAATACTCAGAAAAGATCTGTCACTTCTCAGAGGGACCCTGGGTCGCACACTTTAAAGTAAGTCCCAAACACAAGCTAGATGTAACAAGCAAGAGAAAAAAGACAACCCAAACATCTGCTCAAGACTGCCAGCCTAGCCAAGGCATGACCTTTCCCACATAGTCACCAGTACAACATACACCAGGTATAAAAGGGACCCACATGTACAAGTAAATGTGACCGTACAGCAGGTGTGGTCACACAGAAGACATCAACAGAATTGTGCTCCAGACAAGCTACAAGACCAGAGGTAAATGGATGATGTTCAGGTGCAACAGATTCAGGGACATAACCAGCGTGGCCAATCCCTCTTGCTGTTAGGACACATGAGTCGCTGGAAGGGGCACAAAAATTTCAGAGGTGGACAAGTAGGGGCTGGTGCAGTGTCGAACTGGAGCAGAGTTTAGTGAAAATGGGATGCAAGGCTGAAATGAACACATGCCACAGCCCCACCCATCCACAGAAAATTTTAGTAATTCTATCCAGCACCTCTTCATGTTCCATTCTGAGCCCTGACAGAGCTCCCACCCAGCATCCCTGCTGCCTCTGAAGAGAACCTGTGTCTGGATTTTGCAAGGGTGAAAGGAACCACGGCCTCCCCTTATTCTTGTCTGAGTTCCACAAGTTTATCCAGGCCCAGGAGATAAGTTATTCTGACTTCTTGTGACATTCTGGCACATCCATACAACCTCCAGCTCCTCCCTTGGGCAAAGGGTCACACACCAGGGACCTTTCAGCTTTGACAGGTTCTAGAGGAACAGAAGTGACCTCTACATCTCTATTAGGGTGGCAGCTCCCACCCACCAGCACTAGCTGCCCACCAGCCTCAGACAGAGCTTCCTGAACCTCTATATACAGCCTACACTGAGCCACACTGAGCCTAGATGGCTAAGCTGTCTAGGTGGGAAGGCAGATGTAAATCAGAGTTTCAAAGTGTGGGCTAAAGCGTGGGGTCAAGGAAGGTTCGTGGGAGGGTGAGTGGACAGCTTTTATCCAGGTAGCAAGACAGGACTCACCATCCATCTTAGGGAAGAAAAGAATAAGGAGGAAGTGGCCCAGGGAGGGGCAGTGGGAAGTCAGCCTGCAACTCTGCTGTAGCCTAGCTGAGCCCCACCTATGTGCAGAGATCAAAGATCAATACTGGAAAATAGTAGAAGGTCAGAAATAGGCTTACATTAGGATAATACAAGATAAAATAAAAAGGTCCTGGACTTCCAGTCAAGAAGCCTGAAGTCAGCAGATACTGAGGCACTGCCAGGGGTCTTCACTCTGTATATTCTACCCCGAGAACTTCTCAGTGTCTTCCATTGTGAGGAAGACAGTTGTAAATGCCAGTGCAAACTAGGGGTGGGGAGCACAAGGAGGTGAGAAGGAAAGGCACAGCCAAGATCATCAACTAGCCCGCTCCATCCCTCTGAGCCTCATTTCTGGCCCCTTAGAAACCCGTCCACCCTGACACTCTCACCCATTTTGATACCATACTTACCATGCTCACATGGCCCATATGGTCACATGTAGGGACATGATGATAATTCCCATACGCAGCATAGACCTGGACTGGAATGTGAGCCAGGAGCCCGAAGGTCCCCAGCAGCAGCAGGAACTGTCATGGGGATGCCACCTGAGACCCAGACCCAGCTCTGCTGTGGCATCTTGCTGGAAAGATACACAGAGCATGAGTTCCTGAGCCAAAGAAATAGACAAGGACCCCCAGACACTCTAGACAGTAAAGACTATGAATCCTGGAAGCAAACCAAGGAAGAAAAGGGAGACATAATGAAGCTGAGGGAAAGAGGCAGCAGGAGGAGGAGAAGAAGGAGGAGGACTAAGACAAGAGAAACACAAAATGGGGGAGGGGAGGGAGGAGGAAGGAATGACTGATCAGAATCAAGACCTCCCTAAATTACAGAGACAGTACTAGGGTTAAGTTATTCAGAAACATTTGTCTCAGAGGTTGCCTGGTTCCCTGCTGCTGCCATGCCTGGTCAGCTGACTTCCTCTCCTGTCTAGACTAGGACTGGCTGGCCCTACCATCTCCAGTCTGGCACTTTCAAGAGTAACAATCCAGTATAACTTTCTCCCTCTTCCTCTGGAATTCTTTTATCCCTCATTCATGACTTGCAGGATGCTGTAAAAGGCTGGATTTGGCTGGCTCAATTCATGTTAAACTCTTGATGCTCTTTCCCTGACTAAGAAAGTGGTCAAGATTGAGGCAGAGCTAGCCTGGTACAGAGAGGAGACAGGGAAGGCTTGCCCAGCATGTGCATCTGGGCCTTGGGATTGGATCCTCTCCAGTGGAACACAGGTGACTCTGAGTTATGTGTTTCCAGGACCCCTTCCCCATCCAAGGACATGGTACACTAAGTAAAAGGGTGACTTGGGAATCTGCAAGCTAGGAGATCAGAATCTGGCCAACCTGGTCCCTGATCATCTCCTGAGCTCTTGTCCAAACAGTCTGGGTGGACAGCAGGTTCTGTTTTTCAGTACAATATTAGAAGGCTATGGGATTGGAGACCCTGCTCACTAGCTGCCCAGTCTGTCTTCCAACAGCCCAGGGTCTCAGCACAGACAAGACTTTTGAGAGTAGAAGGAACCTTAATTGGGGTTTCCAGTTACCAGGGATGGAGAGGCCAGCTAGAAGAACAGAGCTGAAGCTCCATTGAGTTAAAGCTGGGAAGTGTGGGGCAGGGGGAGAGGCATTGGTAAGTGGAGACTGAGAGAGGTCCTGAACAGATGAGGTCCAGGCAGGGGAAGGAGTCCTTCTTTTTCTTAAATGGAACCTGAATAGCATGTTAAACAATATATATCAGTCTATACACCCATGATTTCAAATCTTTACAGAGGCCCAGGAAAGAGACAAGGACATCCAAAGACAGTGGACAGAGGAAGGAAATATGAAGTTTTTTGGCAATCAGGGAGGGTAAGAGACTCAGAACAATGGAGGGTAAGAAATAATGTGAAAAACAGGACAAGAAAACAAATAGAAAGAAAGGGAGAAGGGGGGAAATAAGGGAAGGACTCAGCTAGGAAGATGTGGAGGAGAAAAATGCATGGTTAGAGTCCCAGCCTGCTTGCATAAATCATAAGGAAATGACCAATGCCTCAGTCACACAGAGATTCCCAGCCTCTGGGCCAGCTGACTTCTGGAACTGTATTAGCCTTTAGGAGTGTCCAGTGCATCCCTAGTAATAACCCTACCCAGCTTTACCACCCGTCACCTGCCACCTTCTCTCAGCAACAGTGAGTCTGTCCACAGATTCCTCACAACTTCTCTGGAGACCTGCTGTCCTTGGTTCCTGGCCTAGAGGATGCTATGAGGAGTCAAGCTGAATTGGACCAGCTAGGACCTCTTAGGCCGAGTTTCTCCCAGACTGAGAAAATGGTTAAGATATGCACATAGGACAAGCTATGTTAAGAGAAGAGGCAATTCATTGTCAAAAACCATGGGCACCTGGTCCTTAAGATTGGACACTTCTTTATGGAAGGTAGGGAAAGATTGGGGGGTGTGGACAAAGGTGATTCACCTAACTGCCACACCTTCTAAGGACAAGGTGCATCAGATAAAAGAATTAGTGGGTTTAGGAACCAGACCAGGACCAGGTCGAGCCTGGCCTTTGAGCATCTTTCAAGCCAGAGAAAGGAATGTACCATTTCTGGGTACAGAGCTGAGGTTATGTGGTGCCCTTACCCACAGCAGCTCAGTTTGGGAGAATTCTTGTTTTGCCAAAGTGTGAGACATCTTCAGTCATAGAGTCATACTGTAGTATGTCAGTTGCTGTCAGTTACTTCTAGAGTACAGTCGACAACCATGGCAATACCCTTTATATATGGGGGACCTCTAGGACCTCTCTGGGAACAGCTCCTAGGAAGGTACCAGAAGTAGCTGTCAGTTACTTCTAAAGTACAGTTGACATCCATGGCAATACCTTTATATGTGGGGGATCTCTAGGATCTCTCTAGGAACAGCTCCTAGGAAGGTACCTGATCCTTGACATTAAGAGTTTCAATCGACAACTATACAGTTTTTGTGGAGCATCTGTTTCTTCCTTGGATTGGAAGGAAGAAATGATTGGACCAGGGAATGGCACTATTTGGAGGTGTGGCCTTGTTAGACCAGGTGTGGCCTTGTTAGACCAGGTGTGGCCTTGTTAGAATAGGTGTGTCACTGTAGGCATGGGCTTAAGACCCTACTCCTAGCTGTCTGGAATTGAGTAATCTGCTAGCAACCTTTAGATGAAGATGTAGAACTCTTGGCCCTCCTGTACCATGCCTGCCTAGATGCTGTCATACTTCTGCCTTGATGATACTGGACTGAATCTCTGAACATTTAGCCACAACTAAATGTTATTTTTATAAGAGTTGCCTTGGTCATGGTGTCTGTTCATAGCAATAAATCCCTAACTAAGACAACTTACTTACTCCTTGTGAATATATTTGTCATCCTTGCTTGTGAGTTTCTCAAAGGGGTCTCTAAACTGGCAAGACACTTAAAAGTTAGCATTGTGCAATCTATATAAATGAAACTTTTTCTACAGATGGGCAAAATAACAATTCAAAGTCTCAAATCACCATCCCATAATGAATAGTGGTTATGGAGACAATCTAGTGAAGCTATCTGAGAGCCTTGTGTTCTGAGCAAGTGTCAGGTGACAAGTTCACAACTAAGATGATATAAGGTGAACTATTAATAAGGACAAATACAACATAAAATGATTTTCTCACTTGTATTATCTGGCTGTCTCGTTCTGTGGCATTTCATAGAGTCTCCATGCATTTCCCTCCCCTCCAATGAACAGTGGAGCTGTCTGGTCTAGCCTAGGACTAATGGGGAAATGTTCACCCACCTCCTTTATTGGGTGAAAAATTGGGGTGCACCCAAGAGGGAAACGTGCATGATTTATTTAGGAAAATAGCTACCTACCCCTTTGTCAAGCTCAATCCTTTTAACCTTTTTATATCTTGTTTACAATATGCTTATTGTCTTTGATACCCCTGGACACCCCCAAGAACTGAGATGTCACGTTTTTATGTATCTGACTCTTTTCATGGGTTCCAAGGTTTGAATCCTGGAAGGGGCTCTTCAGCATAGATCTAACTTGTGCATGTTACTTTTTCTTGTATCCTGTCAACTGTAAGAAACAGCAATACACCGAGATCTCTATTGTATCCTCTCTTACAAAGGTCATTTTCCACTGAGCATCCATCTCAGTATAAAGCCTGTTTTGCTACCCAGAGCAGTGGCCACACAACCTCTCTGGTACCCTGTTGACACTCTTTACCTGCTGACATTCTTACCCTATGTTTACCCTATTGACATTCTTTACCTGTTACTCCTACAGACAACTGAATTTATTTAAACATCCTTAGGACGTCCACACACTCACACACAGGCTCCACCCATCACACGGTCATGCCTCCCCATACCACATGGAGGAAGAGTGCCTCACATGATTCCCCTCCCCCACCCCAGACTCCAGACCCAAACTCTGGCTCTTTATAGAAGACTCAGCCTTCATTGTTTTTCTCAGCACCACTGCAGGGGCCATGCAACCAGTAACATATAAGGAGGTACACTATCCAATACAATGCAGGAAAAGGTTGCCATCAGAATCCCCAACCAACCTCTGGTTCCCTTCTACTACCTCATAGTCCCCACCCAGATAATCCCTCTGGGTAGAGGACTCAGCCTTGGTTGCATGGCCCTGTACCCATTTTAGAAACCATGTAACCACTGACATAGCAAGAAGGCACATTATTCCTTACCACATATGGAAAGGTAGCCTATGACATTCCCCACCCCCATAGATATTCCATCCTCAAGCTGTTCACCTTCAGTTATGTTTTGTTACCCATGGCCAGGACCATGCAATTTCTCCTCATCAGTGTCCAATTTGGTGAACCCATGAGTTTTTGTAATTGGGGTTTGAATGAGAGTATGAATGAAGGGTTACTTACAAAGAATAGGGATAGCTCAAAGGCAGCTACATCATCAGAAAGCTCTCTTCAGCATTGCTGACAGCTCCCCAAAACTGTAATCCTGGGGCTCTCTATGCAACTGTAGGCAGCTACAGTCCAAGAATCTTTATTTCTGCAATTTAATTGGTCAGAGTCTCTGCCCACAGCAAGGATTTGCCTTTTTTTTTTTAAGGTTTGGTCTTTTGCTGTGTACTCAAATTTTAAGTGTGGCCCCCAAGACCTGGTTGTCCCAAAGACAAGAGAGTCTTCATGTAGACCCAAGTGGCTATGTGACCTTGCCCTCAAATTATTTCTGATTGGTAAATAAAGATGCTGATGGCTAATAGTTGGTCAGAAGAGACATAGGTGGGTTTTAGGGTTTCTAGGCCTGTGGGGTCAAGAGAGAACCATGGAGTGGGAGAAAAGATGAAGGAGGAGAGAGAGCACCGTGGGTTAGGAGTCAAGAAAGCACGCCCTGAGGGCTGGCCAATTGGAGTTACAAGCAGCCCAGATGAAAATATAGTAAGTAATACCTCAGGATTCTCAACAGGAATGTAGATTCTGGTAACATAGAGGGTATATATCTATCTGCCCAGTTCTTGTCCTGTTTAAGGCTTATTGAAAATATAAAGGATGTATGTGTCTTTTATCTGGGAACTAAATGGTCAAAGTTGTGGTAAGAAACCCTGAATGCGGATTAAAATTTTCTACAACATTTTTAAAAAATCAAAAACCAAAACAAGCCTGCTGGAGAGGACCCTCCAGACTCCTCCAAGTTCCTGTTTTCCCGTCAAGTCTACAGGCGACCGTCTGTTTACCTTACCAGAGTTATAAGCCCCTCATTTGGAAGGGGTGTTGCAATTCTGAGCAAAATTCCACACAACTGCCCCGAGGGTCACACTCCAGTAGTTTGACTCCTTGGCAGTGCCGCCCACTGAGCAACCTTCCCAGCCCAGCATGCTTATTCTCGCTAGTCATGACCATCCCATTTTACAAACGCCTTGCATTTTAACTAAACAATGATGATGTTATAAACTAGCATAACTCAGATTTGGAGTTGTTTTGTTTTATTTTGTAGATTCCACCTTTCTCACCTTGTCATTCCCAATGATTGCTGGCCATGATAGATACTCATTGATTGCCAGGCATTCTTTTTTAAGCATGCAAATTTTCTGTCTTCTTTAATAAATGAGATTGGGGCTGGGGAGATGGCTAAGTCAATGAAGGGCTTGCAGCACAATTGTGAGAAACTAAGTTCAATTCTCAGCACTAATGTTAAAAAAAAATCCTGCGTAGAGTGACATGCACCTGTAACCCTGAGAAGGCAGAGACAGGGGCCAGTCAGTCTAGTGGAATCACTGAATTTCAAGTTTGGTGAGAGACCAACTCTGAGTTCAGAAACTTGGGATAGAAAGTATGGCAGCAGGGCTGGTTTCTTCTAAGTCTTCTTGTCTAAGGTTACTATTGCTAGAATGAAACACTATAACCAAAGCAACTTCAGGAGGAAATGGTTTATTTAGCTTACAATTCCACATCACTGTTCGTCATGGAAGGAGGTCAGGACAGGAACTCAAACAGACAGGAACCTGGAGGCAGGAGCTGATGCGGAAGCCAGGAAGGGTTCTACTTACTGTCTTACTCCTCATGGCTTGTTCAGCCTGCTTTCACCAGCCCAAGGATGGCACCAACCACAGTGGGCTGAACCCTCCCCCATCAATCACTAGTTAAGAAATTGCCATAGAACTGGAACTTATGAAGGCATTTTCTCATGCTCCTATCATATAACTTTAGCTGGTACGAAGTTGACATTAACTAGCCAGCTCAGCTTCTCTCCTGGGCTTGCTGAGAGTCATCTTCTTCATGTGTCTTCACACAGCTTTCTTCTGTACCCATGCCATCTTTAACGGACTATCTCTTTTTCCTAGCTAGCCCTAGAAATGGCCAACTGTGAGCCAAAAATAAAAGAAATTTTGCAATCTTCTTCCTTCTTTTCCATTTCTGCCTATAAGCAAATAGTGGTGCTCTTTGGTTCAGGAACTAGAGATGTTCCACCCCACAGGTCTTTTGCCAATAAAGACAGTGCTATCATTGAGTTGCTCAGTCCCTTGTCTGTCTTTCCTTCTCACTGACTACAATTCTCACCATAAGACCCAAGGTATCCTACCATGCTTCCTTCAGCTGTCTGGGCCAGAACCCCGGGTGTCACATGGAGAGACCCAAGTGATAGATGACATCCAAAGGAGAGAAAAATTCTCACCTAACAGAACAGCAAACTGCTGCTTAAAGAGGGTAAGTGTTGTAGAAAATTTAAATCCCTGTACTGGCTGGTTTTGTGTGTCAACTTGACACAGGCTGGAGTTATCACAGAGAAAGGAGCTTCATTTGGAAAGTGCCTCCATGAGATTCAGCTGTGGGGCATTTTCTCAATTAGTGATGAAGGGTGGAGGGCCCATTGTGGGTGGTGCCATCCCTGGGATGGTAGTCTTGGGTTCTATAAGACAGCAAGCTGAGCTGGGCAGTGGTGGCACCTACCTTTAATCCCAGCACTTGGGAGGCAGAGGCAGGCGGATTTCTGCGTTCGAGGCTGGCTTGGTCTACAGAGTGAGTTCCAGGACAGCCAGGGTTACACAGAGAAACCCTGTCTCGAAAATATATATATAAAAAAAAAAGTCTCAAGAGAGCAAACTGAAACAACAATATGAACTACCCAGTACCCCCAGAGCTCCCAGGGACTAAACCATCAACCAAAGAGCACATGGAGGGACCCATGGCTTCAGCTACATGTGTAGCAGAGGATGGCCTTTTCAGATATCAATGAGAGAAGCCATTGGTCCTGTGAAGACTCAATGCCCCAGTGTAGGGGAATGCCAGGACAGGAAAGTGGGAATGGGTGGGTTGGTGAGCAGGGGGAGGGTGGATGGGATAGGCGGTTTGTGGAGGGGAAACAAGGAAAGGGGATAACATTTGAAATGTAAATAAAGCAAATATCCAGTTAAAAAAAGAAGGTTAAAAAAAAAGAAAAGAAAGAAAGTGAGCAAGCCAGGGGAAGCAAGCCAGTAAGTAACATCCCTCCATGGTCTCTGCATCAGCTCCTGCTTCCTGACCTGCTTGAGTTCCAGTCCTGACTTCTTAAGAGATGAACAGCAATGTGGAAATGTGAGCTGAATAAACCCTTTCCTCCCCAAATTGCTTCTTGGTCATGATGTTTGTGCAGGAATAGAAACCCTAGCTAAGATAATCCCAAACCAGGATTTCTACTCACCTTGATTATTCAGTTCCCAGATAAAAGACACAACCTTTATATTTATAATAAGCTTTAAACAGCACAAGAGTTGGGCAAATATCTACTTCTTATAATTAGAATCTAGGCAAGCCTCCAGCCCCTCTCAATCATGGGATTGATCCCTTTGGACAGCCTTGAGGTCTGTCCAGAATTGCCCTATGGATGCTCTCAAGAAGAGACCGCTCAGAGAATCAATGCTGTGTAAAAACTTCCTGGGGAGTTGCAACACACACACACACACACACACACACAGACACGCACAAGAACATACATACGTACATACATACATACATGCATGCATGCATCTACTTATCTCAGATAAGGAACTAGTACGTGGTGTAGCATTTTCCTCCAAGAATAAAACCTTCCATCTTGGTGGGAGGCTTATTAAGAAACAAGAGATTTGCCGGGCAGTGGTGGCGCACGCCTTTAATCCCAGCACTTGGGAGGCAGAGGCAGGCGGATTTCTGAGTTCGAGGCCAGCCTGGTCTACAGAGTGAGTTCCCGGACAGCCAGGGCTACACAGAGAAACCCTGTCTCAAAACAAAAAACAAAAATCAAAAGAAACAAGAGATTTAAGGGGAGATTAAGGATGAAATAAGATATACTAAGATATTGGTTTGCAAACTGTGGGTTGTGACCCTTTTGACCCTTCCACAGTGATTGTCCAAGACCATCTGCATATTAGATGTTTACAATTTATAACAGCATCAAAATTACAGTTATGGTGTAGCGATGAAAATAATTTTATGGTCGGAAGTCACCACGGCATATGGAGCTGTATTACAGGGTTGCAGTACTATGAAGGTTGAGAGAATTGCTCTGGGGAAGTGAAACATTCTATCCTGTGGGGAACCTCATTGAGATCAGAAAATAAATAATTTTTTTTAAAATCCAGAAATAATGGAGCAGCTTCAGGAAGTCAGTGAACCTGACCAGATTCACTAGACCCCCTCCCTCTTCAAGCCTGTCTAAAGCAGTAAGGCCTGCTGGGAGAGACTCTCAGACTAGCTGAGCTGCCTGGAGGAGCAGAGATAAGCTGAGCTGTCGGAAGAGGCTCAGAGCCACCAGGAAAGGACCCCCTCCAGCCTGCTGCGCCGACTGCACCCACACTCCTCCAAGCAACCCCATAAAGCTCATTGGTTCACCAAGTTGGACTTTGGTGGTGCCATTACTTTGATCTGTCATCGTTTCCTGCCTGGTTTGTTCGTATCTTCCCAGGAATAGTGTCACACAGTGTTCACCACAGACCAAAGTGACAATTACTGAGTCCAACTCAGTGAACCAGTGATTTTTTTTATTGAGGTTACTAATCAGAGTATTGGTGAGGGCTTACTTCCAGAAGCAGGGATAGCTCTAAACAGTCCACCCACCCATGACAAAAGGGTAACAACACAGGAAAGCTTTAACCCTGAGCATGCTCAGTTTCCTCCCCAATAGTTGTTTGTTTCTTCTATAAAATTCAAGAGGGAGCCTCAAGAGTTTGGCGAGCTGAGCAACGGTGTCACATGCCTTTACTCCTAGCACTCAGGAGACAGAGGCAAGTGGGTCTCTGTGAGTTGAAGGTCTACAAAGCAAGTTCCAGGATAAGCAAAGAAACCCTGTCTAGAAACAAACAAACAAGCAAGCAAGCAAAACCAAATCTGGCTAGCTACATAAGATGCTGTTTGCCTGTTGAGCCTCATAAGCCTTCCCTCTTCCTTCTGGATGGAACATTTCAAATAGGAGGAAACTGCTTTAGAACGTGAGACTCGGTAGGACTTCTATGAGATTGGGTGGGGAAAGACAGTAATCCGGCAGTGGCAGAATGTTAGAAGCCACTCCAACCTCCATCTACCTAGCCTCACGGCCACCTCTGTCCTGTCATCAAGGACAACAGGTGCCAGGTCTCAGACCTTTCAGAAAGAAGGTATGTGTCCCTCCTGGAATCCCACAGTAGTCATTACACGGAACCCAGGAAAACTGGTCTTATCAATGCCTGCTGTTCCCAAACTGTCCTGCAGAGGGAGCATTCTCCATGGTCAGAAGGCCGACAGATTACTCTGCAGCAAGTAAGAAAAAGGCCTAGCTGTGTTTTTAAGAATTACACAGGCATCTGTTGCAGTCTGTGTAATGCAAAGACCCACACTCCCCCACCCCCTGCACCCGTACGTCATCACAATCCTAGGCAAAAGCAAAGGAAAAGGGAAAGTATCTGCACAGGGTCCCCAAGATTTATTTGCTTCAGAGGGACAAAGGACAGGAAGTAAGTAACAAAGAAGAAGAGAACAACGGAGAAGGGGCCGGAAAGACAAGAGATGGGACAAAGGACTGCTTCTGGATAGAGAGGAGACAGAGGTGACCCACAGGCAAATGACAGTGGCCAAATAAGGGAAGAGACCTGGGCGGCTGCCTTTAGGTATGCAACCTAATAGTTTAGCAAGGCAGAGAGGTGGGGAAGGGCAAGACCTGCCAGGCCTAGGCTGGCCTCAAATTTTCTATTCCAAGATATCCTCCAACTCATGATCCCTCAGCCACAGGTACTGGATTTCAGGTACGAGTCACCATGTTCATCTGACAGTTTTAATGGCTTCATGACGAGGGTGGAGGAATCAAAGTCCAAAACTGTTACTAGAAAGGAAAATTATAAGATTCTGTGAAATAAGTAGCATTCTCAGTGAACACTGGCCAGGACAAAAGTTAAATGACGGATTCTGGAAGTGTGACTTCGTTCATTTTAAGTGTGCCTTAGCGATCTTTGGTATCACAAGCCTAGAATACCATTTAACATGCTTCTCAACGGGGCTAACATATACCTTTTCTGAGAAACCACTTTAGTCAAACTTTACAAATACAACCCCCCCCAGGTGTAGTGCGCAGCCCACTACTGTAAGGGCAGCATCGAGAAGCCAAAACACTGGAGGAGTGCTTCAAATATAATGAAGAGAAAGAGGAGAAGGCAGAAGAAAGTGGAAACAGTGTAATTAAGACTTTGTTTCAGTGACTAAAGAGTCTCAAGCGTGCCAGAAACTCGTCTTCCTCTCCTAATTTGCTCCAAAACCTACAGTGGCTTTAACAGGATGAAGTCCATGCTTGGGCTGCAAAAGAACTCTCAACATAAAAGCCTTGCTGGGTTAATCAGCAAACAGGTTCTTTGGCCCCTTCTCTTCAGCAAGACCACTGCTGATTCTGTGGCCCTCCAGCGCCCCCTCCTGGCGTTAGGTGGAGCCACGCTAATTCTGGGATCCAGAGAGGACAACAGGAGGGTGGGGTGAAGCAGTCCCGGGTCAGGTTTGGGGTCACTGTGCGCCCACGCTCAGCGGCTCCACCCGCAGCCACAGCCCGCCCTCCACGCGCAGGATTATCTCCGGCTTCCGGCGCGGCTCCTTGTCATCTGGCAGGACGCGGAAGCGCAGCAGCGTCAGCGCCAGCGCCACCTTCATCTCGTTCATAGCGAAAGTCTGTCCTATGCAGTTCCTAAGGGAGGACAGGGTGGGAACTCTGACTGTGCTGGTGCCTAGACAGGAGCTCCTGGACCCAACCTCATTCAGGCATGCACATGGTCAGCCCTTCACCTGCCAACCCTGGGTTCTGCAGACTTTTGCACATACCCTAAGCAGAGCATGGGAAGGAGAACTATGACCCAACCATCCCAACTCCACCCTATTCCCACTGTCAGTCCCAGAATCCACCCATCACCACAAGCCATCTGGCCTCACCTGGGCCCCGCGGAGAAGGGAATAAAAGACAGAGGCGACCTCTTCTGACGGTTTTCTGGGTCAAAGCGGAAGGGGTCATAGACCTGAGGGGAGAGGCGAGATGAGGCTTCTAGGTTGCTTCTCTGTGCACAACCAACCAGCCCCAGAAAAGGCAGACACGGAGACAGGAATGACAGCTTCTTGTGTCCAGGTTGAGGCCGCATCCCCTCCCCAGGTCTCATAAATGCTTGGAGGAGCCCCCACCTCAGGGTCTGGCCAGACTGAAGGATTGTGATGAATACCAAAGATGCTGATGACACAGATGTTCCCTGTTGGGTAGGAGGATCCAGTCAGTACTAAGTCCGAGAGCTGCCCCCTAGAGACCATTGCCCTACTCAGATGCTTCTCATCTGCTCCTCCCTTCACCCTTGACTTGGAGGACACCTTTAGGGATGACCCGGCCATCAGGTAGCACGATATCCTGGGTGCAGCGGCGGAGAAGGTCTAGGACTGGGGGGTGCAGCCGCAGACTCTCCTTGATGCACATGGTCAGGAAGGGCAGCTGGGCTAAGTCCTCCCTAAGGAACACAACACACAAGTATTCAGAACAAAATGAAGACTGGGCTCAGCCTCGCCAGCGTCTGGTTGGATTATAACCACTTGACTCTCAAGCTTAGTCATGTAACAAATTATATTCCAGATTAATCAAGGATGTTTGCAAGTTTCTTTGTTTGTGTCTAGCTACTAAAAACAACCTTGGACTCCTGATATTTGTCATTCCACTTACCAAGTTTTGATGCCACAGTGGTCAACTAAGACCCAGGACCTTGGATCAAAGATTAATACTACACTCCCCCAAAATCTCAAAAACACAGGGAGGGGGAATCCTAACCTGAAATATTTCTGATTAAACATATTCTCCACAGATATCCTACATTTGATAAATTTGCTGTGCACAAGCTTTAAGATGTTTATACAATGTAGTGGTACTCAGGAAAATGGAAGGTAGAAATTCAGCAATAAATAACCAACCTAGGTTACAAGAGACATTGCATAAAAAATCAATTATGTAATAAAGTTTAAAGCAGAAATAAAAGTCCTTAAAGGCCTATAAGGGTTATTTAAATGAATATATGGATCTGCACCCTGGAGCTAGGGCTATACCCCAGCCCTCTACAAATTCTGCCCAGAAGAGAGCTGGTCTCCCAAGAGTGCTCTCACTCCTAAGACCAGAGGTAAGATAACCACATTCTCTCCAGAAACTGTCCAAAGAGGGACCATCCAGGAGCACACAGGGCACAGGAACAGTGGAGCAACTGGGGACAGGATCTTTCTGGTCTCCATCTGTACCACTGTACTAAGGCTGTCCCACAACCCTCTGCATTCAAATCCCACCCAGGAGGGAATTGGTCTTCCTACGAGTGCTGATCACAGGCTCGTAGGCCCACAGGAGGGAAATGCTCCAGTCAGAGACAGCAAGACCAACTAACACCAGAGATAACCAGATGGCAAGAGCAAGAACATAAGCAACAGAAACCAAGGCTACTTGGCATCATCAGAACCCAGTTCTCCCACCACAGCAAGTCCTGGATACCCCAACACGCCAGAAAAGCAAGATTCAGATTTAAAATCATATCTCATGATGATGATAGAGGTCTTTAAGAAGGACATAAATAAGAAATACAGGAGAACACACCTTGAAAGCTCTTAAAGAGGAAACACAAAAATCCCTTTAAAAATTACAGGAAAACAAAAGCAAACAGGTGAAGTAATTGAACAAAACCATCCAGGATCTAAAAATAAAAATAGAAACAATAAAGAAATCACAAACAGAGACAACACTGGAGATAGAAAACCTAGAAAAGAGATCAAAAGTCAAAGATGCAAGCATAACCAACAGACCACAAGAGATAAGGAGAATCTGAGGAGCAGAAGATACCCAAGAAAACATTGACACAACAATCAAAGAAAATGCAAAATGTAAAAAGCTCCTAATCCAAAACACCCAGGAAATCCAGGACACAATAAGAAGACCAAACCTAAGGATAATAGGTAAAGAAGAGAGTGAAGATTTTCAACTTCAAAAAATATCTTCAACAAAATTATAGTAGAAAACTTCCCTAACCTAAAGAAAGAGATGTCCATGAAGATGCAAGGAGCCTATAGAACTCCAAAAAAGACCAGAAAAGAATTTCCTCCTGTCACATAATAATTAAAACACCAAATGCACAGTAAGGGGAAAAAGTCAAGTAATATTTAAAGGCAAACTTATCAGAATTACAACAGACTTCTCACCAGAGACTCTAAATCCAAACGATCCTGGATAGATGTCATACAGACCCTAAGAGAACACAAATGCCAGCCCAGGCTACTATACCCAGCAAAACTCTCAATTACTATAGATGGAAAAAAACAAGATATCCCGTGACAAAACCAAATTTGCACAATATCTTTCCACAAATACAGTCCTACAAAGGATAACAGATGGAAAACTCCAAAACGAGAAGGGAAACTATACCCTAGAAAAAAAAGCAAGACAGTAATCTTTCAACAAACCCAAAAGAAGACAGCCATAAAAACATAATTCCATCTCTAACAACAAAAATAACAGGAAGCAACAGGCCGTAGCCTCTGCCATCTTTGCTCCGGTGCTAGACCAGACAGGAACTCCAGGTAAACAGAAATTTCCCAAGTATAATATCGCTTGGGACACAGCCAGCTAGGGTTCCACCTGTGCCCAAGAGCAGGGCAGCTCTGTGGTTGTCTGGGTGCCAGCTTTTCTGTGGGACATCTGCCCTGCACAGTGACCCAAGTCTGGAGGGAGTGCAGCAGCCTCCGCCGTCTTTGCTTTAGTGATAGACCAGACAGGGACTCCAGTGCACCATCTCCAAGTGGCACAGGAACCAGCCATCTACCCAGCTGCGTGGAGGAGTCAGGTAGCACAGGTAAGACCTGCATTGCAGAGCAGATGACCCCATCCTGAATAGTCTGGCAGGAGATTTCCAGCTCTGTTCCCAGGATTGGGACCATCCTCTGCCATAGTGCACCATCTCCAAGTGGCTCAGGAAGCCAACTGTCTACCCAGCTGCTTGGAGGTGTCAGTCAGCACAGGAGAGACTTGCATTGCAGAACAGAGGCGCCATCTTCTGCCACTGGGTACCATATCCAAGGGATACACGGAGGTAACTAACCACTCAGGAATGCAGAGAGGCCCGGTGGCTCACTAGGACTACCCCTGCTGCTAAGAGGAAACAGCCTGAAACCCTAAGGACACAAGAGCCTAGGAACAGACTGGGACAGGAGTCTTCTGATTACTGCCTGCACCCAGAGTTGATCTGGGCCACAGAGGTACATACCCAAATACAACTATAAGAGAGCGGGTCTTGCAGAAGTCCTTACATATCAGTGTACACAGAGAGAACAGGTCTCCCAGGAGCACAGAGAAACCACAGTCAGAGACAGCAACACCAGCTAACACCAGAGATAACCATATGGCAAAAGGCAAACGCAAGAACACCACTAACAGAAACCAAGGCAACATGGCTCCATCGGAACCAAGTTCTCCAACAACATCAAGTCCTGGATACCCCAACACACCAGAAAAGCAAGAATTGGATTTAAAATCACTGCTCATGATGCTGATGGAGGGCTTCAAGAAGGACATAAATAACTCCCTTAAAGAAATACAGGAGAGCACAAACAGGGAGAAGCCCTTGAAGAACTGAGGGAAAACACAACAAAACAAGTGAAGGAATTGAACAAGGCCATCCAAGATCTAAAGATGGAAGTAGAAACAATAAAGAAATCACAAAGGGAAACAACTTTTCCCTGCTTTTAATATTCATTTTTTGTTTAGTACATTTGGTGTTTTAATTATTATGTGACAGGAGGAATTTCTTTTCTGGTCAAATCTATTTGGAGTTCTGTAGGCTTCCTATATGTTCATGGGCATCTCTTTCTTTAGGTTAGGGAAGTTTTCTTCTATAATTTTGTTGAAGACATTTACTGGCTTCAACAGTAGGGAAGGGAAACAACTCGGGACATAGAAAACCTAGGAAAAAAGTCAAGAGTCATGGATCCAAACATCAACAACAGAATACAAGAGACAGAAGAGAGAAACTCAGATGCAGAAGATACCATAGAAAGCATTGATACAACAGTCAAAGAAAATGAAAAATGCAAAAAAAACTCCCGACCCAAAACATCCAGGAAATCCAGGACAAAATGAGAAGACCAAACCTAAGGATTATAGGTATAGAAGAGTGAAAATTTCCAACTTAAGGGGCCAGTAAATGTCTTCAACAAAATTATGGAAGAAAACTTCCCTAACCTAAAGAAAGAGATGCCCATGAACATACAGGAAGCCTACAGAACTCCAAATAGATTTGACCAGAAAAGAAATTCCTCCTGTCACATAATAATTAAAACACCAAATGTACTAAAGAAAAAAGATTATTAAAAGCAGTAAGGGAAAAAGGTCAAGTAACATATAAAGGTAGACCTATCAGAATTACACTGGACTTCTCACCAGAGACTATGAAAGCCAGAAGAGCCTGGGCAGATGTCATACAGATCCTAAGAGAACACAAATGCCAACCCAGACAGCTATATCCAGCAAAACTCTCAATTACCATAGATGGAAAAACCAAGGTATTTCATGACAAAAACAAATTTACACAGTATCTTTCCACAAATCCAGCCCTTCAAAGGATAATGAATGGAAAACACCAACAAAGGGAGAGAAACTATACACTAGAAAAAGCAAGAAACTAATCCTATTCCAACAAACCCAAAAAAAAAAAAAGATAACGACACAAACATAAAAATTACAACAAAAATAGCAGGAAGCAACAATCACTTTTCCTTAATATCTCTTAACATCAATGGGCTCAATTCCCCAATAAAAAGACATAGACTAACAGACTGGATATATAAACAAGACCCAACATTTTGCTGCATACAGGAAACACATCTCGGTGTCAAAGACAAACACTACCTCAGAGTAAAGGGTCAGAAAACAGTTTTCTAAGCAAATGGTCCCAGGAAACAAGCTGGAGTAGCCATTCTAATATCTGATAAAATAGACTTTCAACTAAAAGCCATCAAAAAAGACATGGAAGAACACTTTATACTCATCAAAGGAAAAATCTACCAGGAAGAACTCTCAATTCTGAACATCTATGCTCCAAATACAAGGGCACCATCATTCGTTAAAGAAACCTTACTAAAGCTGAAAGCATACATCGCACCCCACACAATAATTGTGGGTGACTTCAACACTCCACTCTCCTTAATGGACAGATCAGGGAAACAGAAACTAAACGGAGACACAGTAAAACTAACAGAAGTTTTGGACCAAATGGATTTAATACATATCTATAGAATATTTCATACTAAATCAAAAGAATATACCTTCTTCTCAGCACCTCATGGTACCTTCTCCAAAACTGATCATATAATTGGTCACAAAACAGACCTCAACAGAAACAAAAAAATCGAACTAATTCCATGCCTCCTATCAGATCACTATGGATTAAGGGTGGTCTTCAACAGCAACAAAAACAACAGAAAGTCCACATACACATGGAAGCTGAACAATGCTCTACTCGATGATACCTTTGTCAAAGAAGCTCTGAGTGCCTCCAAAAAGAAGCTGGAAAGGCATACACTAGCAGCTTAACAGTACACCTGAAAGCTTTAGAACAGAAAGAAGCTAATGCACCCAAGAGGAGCAGAAGGCAGGAAATCATCAAACTCAGGGCTGAAATTAACCAAGTAGAAACAAAAAGAATTATTCAAAGAATAAACACAACCAGGAGTTGGTTCTTTGAGAAAATCAACAAGATAAATAAAACTTTAGCCAGACTAACCAGAGGGCACAGAGACAGTATCCAAATTAACAAAATCAGAAATGAAAAGGGAGAAATAACAGAAACTGAGGAAATTAAAAAAAATCATCAGATCCTACTACAAAAGGCTATACTTGACACAACTGGAAAATCTGGAGGAAATGGACAATTTCCTAGACAGATACCAACTACCAAAGTTTAATCAGGATCAGATAGACCATCTAAATGGTCCCATAACCTCTAAAGAAATAGAAGTGGTCATTGAAAGTCTTCCAACCAAAAACAGCATAGGACTAGATGGTTTTAGTGCAGAATTCTATCAGACCTTCAAAGAAGACCTAACACCAGTACTCTTCAAACTATTCCACAAAATAGAAACAGAAGGAACACTACCCAACTCGTTCTATGAAGCCACAATTTCGCTGATATCAAAACCACACAAAGATCCAATAAAGAAAGA
Organism: Tokudaia tokunoshimensis; assembly: GCA_036184795.1. Classification (NCBI taxonomy): domain Eukaryota; kingdom Metazoa; phylum Chordata; class Mammalia; order Rodentia; family Muridae; genus Tokudaia; species Tokudaia tokunoshimensis. Next base: position 3,695,644 of record BTHU01000007.1, on the reverse strand, counting down.
GAACTTCAGACCATTTTCCCTTATGAATATAGATGCAAAAATACACAATAAAATTCTTGCCAACCGAATCCAAGAACATAGCAAAATTATCATTCACCATGATCAAGTAGGTTTCATCCCAGGAATGCAGGGATGGTTCAATCTAAGGAAATCCATCAATGTAATCCACTACATAAACAAACTCAAAGAAAAAAAAACCACATGGTCATTTCATTAGATGCTGTGAAAGAATTTGACAAAATTCAACAACCTTTCATGTTAAAGGTCTTAGAAAGAACAGGAATGCAAGGCCCATATCTAAACATAGTAAAAGCAATATACAGCAAACCAAGCCAACATCAAACTAAATGGAGTGAAACTTGAAGCAATCCCACTAAAATCAGGGACTAGACAAGGCTGCCCTCTCTCTCCATATTTATTCAATATAGTACTTGAAGTTCTAGCTAGAGCAATTAGACAACAAAAGGAGGTCAAAGGGATACAAATTGGAAAGGAAGAAGTCAAAATATCACTATTTGCAGATGATATGATAGTATACATAAATGACCCAAAAAACTCCACTGGAGAACTCCTACAGCTGATAAATAACTTCAGCAAAGTGGTTGGATATAAAATTAACTCAAGCAAATCAGTAGCCTTCCTATACTCAAAGGATAAACAGGCTAAGAAAGAAATTAGGGTAATGACACCCTTCACAATAGCCACAATATAAAGTATCTTGGTGTGACTCTAACCAAACAAGTGAAAGATCTGTATGACAAGAACTTCAAGTCTCTGAAGAAAGAAACCTAAGAAGACCTCAGAAGATGGAAAGATCTTCCATGCTCATGGATTGGCAGGATTAATATAGAAAAAATGGCTATCCTGCCAAAAGCAATATACAGATTCAATGCAATCCCCATCAAAATCCCAACTCCATTCTTCATTGAGTTAGAAAGAGCAATTATCAAATTCATCTGGAATAACAAAAAACCCAGGACAGCTAAAACTATTCTCAACAGTAAAAGAACTTCTGGGGGAATTAGTATCCCGGACCTCAAGCAGTACTACAGAGCGATAGTGTTAAAAACTGCATGGTATTGGTACAGTGACAGGCAGGTAGATCAATGGAACAGAACTGAAGACCCAGAAATGAACCCACACACCTATGGTCACTTGATCTTTGACAAGGGAGCTACAACCGCACAGTGGAAAAACGATAGCCTTTTCAATAGATGGTGCTGGTTCAACTGGAGGTCAGCATGCAGAAGAATGCAAATCGATCCATTCTTATCTCCTTGTACTAAGCTCAAGTCCAAGTGCAACAAGGACCTCCACATAAAACCAGAAACACTGAAACTAATAGAAAAGAAACTGGGGAAGTGCCTTGAGCACATGGGCACAGGGGAAAATTTCCTGAACAGAACACCAATAGCTTATGCTCTAAGATCAAGAATTGATAAATGGGACCTCATAAAATTACAAAGTTTCTGTAAGGCAAAGGACACTGTCAAAAGGACAAAATGGCAACCAACTAATTGGGAAAAGATCTTTACCAACCCTATATCCGACAGAGGGCTAATATCCAAGATATACAAAGAACTCAAGAAGGTAGATTCCAGAGAGCCAAATAACCCTATTAAAAAATGGGGTACAGAGCTAAACAAAGAATTTCCACCTGAGGAATATTGAATGGTTGAGAAACACCTAAAGAAATGTTCAACATCTTTAGTCATCAGGGAAATGCAAATCAAAACAACCCTGAGATTTCACCTCACACCAGTCAGAATGGCTAAGATCAAAAACTCAGGAGACAGCTGGAGCTGGCGAGAATGTGGAGAAAGAGGAACACTCCTCCACTGCTGGTGGGATTGCAAGCTGGTAAAACCACTCTGGAAATCGGTTTGGCAGTTCCTCAGAAAACTCAGCATAATACTACCGGAGGACCCAGTTATACCACTCCTGGGCATATACCCAGAAGACTCTCCAACATGCAATAAGGACACATGCTCCACTATGTTCATAGCAGCCTCATTTATAATAGCCAGAAGCTGGAAAGAGCCCAGATGTCCCTCAATGGAGAAATGGATACAGAAATTGTGGTATATTTACACTATGGAATACTACTCAGCTATTAAAAACAATGAATTCATGAAATTCTTAAGCAAGTGGGTGGAACTGGAGAATGTCATCCTGAGTGAGGTGACCCATTCACAAAAAATCACACATGATATGCACTCACTGACAAGCAGATATTAGCCCAGAAACTTTGAATACCCAAGGAACAATTCACATATCAAAGGATACCCAAGAAGAAGGAAGGAGAGGTGCCTGGTCCTGGAAGGGCTCAATTCAGCAGTTTAGGGGAATACCAGGAAGGGGAGGTGGGAGTGGGTTGGTTGGGGAGCAGGGGAAGGGAAGAGGGGGTTTGGGACTTTTAGGGAGGGGGGAACCAGTAAGAGGGAAATCATTTGAAATGTAAATAAAGAATATAACTAAAAAAAGTAAAAAAAAAAAAACCAGGAAGCAACAATCACTTTTCCTTAATATCTCTTAACATCAATGGAATCAATTCCCCAATAAAAAGACATAGATTAACAGACTGGATATGTAAACAGGACCCAACATTTTGCTGTATATAGGAAACGCACATCAGTGACAAAGACAGACACTACCTCAGAGCAAAAGGCTGTAATTTTTTTTCCAAGAAAATGGTCCCAAGAAAAAAGCTTGAGTAGTCATTCTAATATCGAATAAAATCGACTTTCAACCTAAAGTTATCAAAAAAGATAAGGAAGGATGCTTCATACTCATCAAAGGAAAAATCTACCAAGAAGAACTCTCAACTCTGAACATCTGTGCTCCAAATGCAAGGGCACCCACATTCATAAAAGAACTTTACTAAAGCTCAATGCACACATTGTACCTCACATAATATTAGTGGCAGACTTAAACACCCCACTCTCAGCAATGGACAGATCATGGAAACAGAAACTAAACAGAAACACTGTGAAAATAACAGAAGTTATGAACCAAATAGAGTTAAGAGATATCTATAGAACATTTCATCCTAAAACAAAAGAATGTACCTTCTTCTCAGCCCCTCATGGTACCTTCTCCAAAATTGACCATATAATTGGTCACAAAACAGGCCTCAACAGACACAAAAAGACTGAAATAAACCCATGCATCCTATCTGATCACCAAGGACTAAGGGTGATCTTCAATAGTAGCAAAAACAACAGAAAGCCAAATACACATGGAAGCTGAACAATGAGCTACTCAATGATAACTTGATCAAGGAAGAAATAAAGAAAGAAATTAAAGACTTTTTAGAATTTAATGAAAATGAAGGCTCAACATACCCAAACTTATGGGACACAATGAAAGCAGTACTAATAGGAAAACTCATAGTTCTGAGTGCCTCCAAAAAGAAACTGGAGGGAGCATACACTAATAGCTTGACAGCACACCTGAAAGCTCTAGAACAAAAAGAAGCAAATACATCCAAGAAGAGTAGATGGCAGGAAATAATCAAACTCAGGGTGGAAATCAACCAAGTAGAATCAAAAGGAACTATACCAAGAATCAACAAAACCAGGAGCTGGTTCTTTGAGAAAGTGAACAAGATAGATAAACACTTAGCCAGACTAACCAGAAGGCACAGAGACAGTATCCAAATTAACAAAATAAGAAATGAAAAAGGAGATATAACAACAAATACTTTGAAAATCCAAAAAAATCATCAGATCCTACTACAACAAAACTGGAAAATCTGAATGAAATGGACAATTTTCTAGATAGATACCATGTACCAAAGTTAAATCAGGACCAGATAAACCATCTAAACAGTCCCATAACCCCTAAAGAAATAGAAGCAGTCATTAAAAATCCCCACCCAAAAAAAGTGCAGGACCAGATGGGTTTAGTGCAGAATTCTATCAGACCTTCAAAGAAGACCTAATACCAATAATCAAATTATTCCACAAAATAGAAACAGAAGTTACACTACACAATTTGTTCTATGAAGCCACAATTACATTCATACCTAAACCACACAAAAACCAAAGAAAGAGAACTTCAGACCAATTTCACTTATGAATATCGTTAATACTTAAAAATACTTAATAAAATTATTGCAAACTGAATCCAAGAACACATCAAAATGATCATCCATCATGATCAAGTAGGTTTCATCCCAGGGATTCATGGATAGTTCAATATATGGAAATCCATCAACATAATCCACTATATAAACAAACTCAAAGAAAAAACCCACATGATCATTTCATTAGGTGCTGAGAAAGCATTTGACAAAATTCAAAACCCTCTTCATAGCAAAAGTCTTGGAAAGATCAGGAATGCAAGGCCCATATCTAAACATAGTAAAAGCAATATACAGCAAACCTGTAGCCAACATCAAACTAAATGGAGAGAAACTTGAAACAATCCCACGAAAATCAAAGACTAGACAAGGCTGTCCACTTTCTCCCTACCTATTCAATACAGTACTCTAAGTCCCAGCCAGAGAAATTAGAGAACAAAAGGAGGTCAAAGGGATACAAATTGGAAAGGAAGAAGTCAAAATATCACTATTTGCAGATAACATACTATATTTAAGTGACCCCAAAAATTCCACCAGAGAACTCCAAAACCTGATAAACAACCAGCAAAGTGGCTGGATAACTCACACAAATCGGTAGCCTTCCTCTGCTCAAAGGATAAACAGCCTGAGAAAGAAATTAGGGAAACCACACCCTTCACAATAGTCACAAATAATATAAAATACCTTGGTGTGACTCTAACTAAGCAAGTGAAAGATATGTATGACAAAAACTTCAATACTCTGGAGAAAGAAATCAAAAAAGATCTCAGAAGATGGAAAGATCTCCCATGCTCATGGATTGGCAGGATTATAGTTAAAATGTTAAAATGACCATATTGCCAAAAGCAATCTATAAATTCAATGCAATCCCCATCAAAATTCCAACTCAATTCTTCATAGAGTTAGAAAGAGCAATTTGCAAATTCATCTGGAAAAACAAAAAACCCAGGATATCGAAAACTATTCTCAACAATAAAAGAACTTCTGGGGGAATCACCATTCCTGACCTCAAGCTGTATTACAGAGCAATAGTGATTAAAAACTGCATGGGACTGGTACAGAGACAGGTAGATAGATCAATGGAACACAACTAAAGAACCAGAAATGAACCCACACACCTATGGTCACTTGATCTTTGACAAAGGAGCTAAAACCACCCAGTGGAAAAAAGATAGCATTTTCAACAAATGGTGCTGGTTCAATTGTTGGTCAGCATGTAGAAGAATGCAAATCGACCCATTCTTAGCTCCTTGTGCATAGCTCAAGTCCAAGTGGAACAAGGACCTCCACATAAAACCAGATACACTGAAACTAATAGAGGAGAAAGTGGGGGGAAAGCCTCGAACACATGGGCACAGGGGAAAATTTCCTGAACAGAACACCAATGGCTTATGCTCTAAGATCAACAATTGACAAATGGGACTTCATGAAGTTAACTAATGTTGCTTGAATAAGCATGAGTGGTGTGTAAGTGTGTGTGTGTGTGTGTGTGTGAATCTGTGCCTGACAATGCTCTCCCAGGACTGGTTTTTCACAGGGCCCTGCATAAGAAGCAAATGTCCACCACTAACTGCACCCCCACATAACAACTTTATTCTAGTTAGAAGAATGAATATCCAATGAAGTTAAATCAAAAGTCCAGGCAGCGGAAAGTGATATTAAAAATAAAAGATGGAGCCAATCTACTACTTACTAAAACTTATTACAAAACTGTAGTTATAAAAATGAAAACATTTTCTTAAAAACTAACCAATGAGGCCTGTGGAACACAGAACTGAGGCAGGCACAAGATGAGAGACCACACACCGCTGAGATATAGAGACATGGTTTAGAGGAAGATGTTAAGAAAACTAGCAATTAGCAACAAAAAGAACGAAATGCAGCCAGGAAAAGAATCCCGGGACTGGAAAGTGGAGGCGAAGTTAAGCTCAGCTAAAGGATAGGCTGAAGGGTGACTTGATCTGAACAAGCAGCTGTCTCAATAAACAGACACACAAAACAAACGTTTGCATTTGATGGCACACACCTTTAAACCCCACACTTGGGATGCAGAGGCAGGCAAACGTCTATGAGTTTGAGACCAGTCTGATCTACACAGTGAGTTCCAGGTCGGCCAGGGTAACACAATATGATCCTACCTAAAAAAAGAACAAATCAAAAAATCTTGGCCCCACCAAATATAGGGTAGATTCTCTCAATACATCAGAAATACTAAAACTATAAGTTAATTAAAATGTCTATCATTCTAAAGATTTGTCATTTCTTCAAGGTGAGTCTTTCTTTCCCACTTGGTATTTTGTATTAAGATTTATTTATTTAAAACTTATTTATTTGTTTTATGTCTATGAGTGCGCTGTTGCTGGCACACCAGAAAAGGGCATCAGATCCCATTACAAATGATGGTGAGCCACCATGTGGTTACTCAAAATTGAACTCAGGACCTGGAAGAGCAGACTTGGTATTTTGAAATGTTTAAAATGTTGCTAAAAACTAGACAAAGATACATCATGGGATTTCACAAGGATTGAAGAAGAGGTGTCTATTAACTACAAAGACACTCAAACAAAAGCCAGAAGGAGATTCGCAGGATGGGAGGAGAATCAACAAAAAAAAAACTGGGTTTGAAAACTCTGTAACAGACCCTAACATGCTATATCTGACATAATTATTAAATGAAGATGTGAAAACTGGCTATGTAACCCCTAAAAGCACAGGGGTTAAGACTCTGTAAGCCAACCTTGGCTACACAGACACTCCAGGTAAGAAATGCAGCAAGGAGCACGGTGACCAGAAGCTGTAACAGCAGAAACTACCATGCTCACCACTCAATCTCCTCAGACTCTCGGTCCCTCAGCAGCTCCTGCACCTCTTGCCGGCAGCGCTCCTGGTACTCCGGGTGCCTCGCCAGGTTGTACAGGATCCAGGAGAGTGCACTGGCCGTGGTGTCATGGCCTGAATGGTAAAGAGACAGTCAGGTTTGTTTCTCTGGCCTGTTTAAGCACAATGGGGTAGTTGTATCCAGACATTTAGGCTCCAAAAAGGAATACATAAAAGGAATGGAGAGATTCAAGGTATGCCCACAATATCTACTAGGGATTAGCAGACCTCTACCTGCTGTGTAGTCCTACACAGGTACTCTCACCTCCAAACATAAAGCTGTCAGCCTCTGCCCGGATGTCCTCATCTGACAACTCCTTTCCATGTTCATCCTAAAGACAAAACAAGACCTTCAATTCATACCATGTCTGAGGTGGTGTTCAGACCACCCATGTGTTTGAATGTTTGACCACAGAGAGTGGCACTATTAGGATGCGTGGCCTTAATGGAGGAGGTGTGTCTTTGTTAGAGGAACTGTGTGACTGTGTAGGTTGGTTTTGAGGTCTCCTTATGCTCAGGCTCTACCCAGTGCAGAAGACAGTCTCCTGGCTCCCTTCAGATGAAGATGTAGGACTCTCAGCTCCTCCTCCAGCATGTCTGCCTGCACACTGCCATGGTTCCCTCCATGACGATAATGGACTGAACCTCTGAAACTGTAAGCCAGCCCCGATTAAATGTTGTCCTTTATAAGAGTTGCCTTCGTCATGTTATCTCTTCACAGCAATGAAACCCTAAGACGGGTAGTAGGAGACAAACTCTGGTACCGCTGTGAACACAAGGTGCCTCCTCTATCTTCTCTAGAGCCTGCTTCCATTTCTTCTTTGGTTTCTTGCCCACTGTTTGCTCTTTTAGCAGAGCCTTCAAAAAAGTCACATCTAAAATAAATCTCTATGTCGTGCCTATTTTCATAAGCATAGTCTGTAATTCCCCAACACTCTCTTGGTTAAATCCAGCTTCTGTCTAACACGGACCATGACGGTTCCTGTAACGCAGACCCAACATGAGCTCACCTTGGCCAGCAAGAGCACATCAATGAAGTCCAAAGTCTTAGACTTAGTCTTGGACTTCAGGAACTCATCAAGGCTTTGACTGGACAGAGTGCGACGTCTCTCCCTGATGACAGCATCTGTGAAGTTGTGCACCAGGTCACAGGCCTTGCGGAAGCGCCGCCCATCAGCAGTGTGGTAGTACAGGAAGTCCACGAACAGGAAGAGCTGATATGACCTTTTTATTACGAGGGAGCTGAGTTCCAAGATGGCAGAAATGTAGTCACTGGGAGACCTGCAGGGCAAGGCAGAGAGAGGAAGCAACTTAGCACACAGCAAAACTCCAGCCAGAGTTCCAGGATTACGATTCATCCAGAAAAAGGCATCCATGACACACAAATTCTGCTTCCTGCTCCCCACAATAGCCTCCTGACACGGATCCCAGGGTATATATAGATATCATTTTGTCTCCTCATCCACTTGGCAGCCGTTCCTCCTCTTCCCCTTCATCTCCTGTGACTCTGCCCAGGCTCACACACTCCTCTCCAGGTTCCTTGCATCCTCTGTCTCTCCAAAGCTCCTCTATTGGTTAGACTGTACAAGGGCACTGTGACTAGAAACCCCCCCTATACAGACACCTTCTCTTATGCGCTGGGCAACTCTGGATGGAGTTCACACCCTTCCGGCTGGACATTCAACATCTTTAAGATCTGGCCACTTGCTGGAAACGGTTGCTCCTGATTGTGATCCCAAAATCAGGAGTTGGATGCAGGAAGATCAGAAGCTCAAGGTCAATCTAATCTATGTAGTGAGTTCCAGGCCAGACTAACTACAGACTTTTAAGAAAGAAAAAAAGAAGGCGATGGAAGGGAAAGAGAAAAGATATACTATATGGGTTGTCTTAAGTTCCTGTTCTAAGGCTGAGACAGGGACTCACTCCTGACAGTTGCTGTCAAAGCCAAAGAGGCATTTCTGCAGACTGTCCAAGGTCATGAGGCTGATGTTCTCAAATATTTCCAGATGTGCACTGCCTTCCAAGGATAGGTGCTTCCACTTGGCCTGAACAGAGAAAGGACAGACATAGGGATGAGCCTTTGATCCTTGAGCTCCTTCTTAACACTAAACAACAGAAAAGGCCCCTGACAGCAGGGAAATCCTAACTCTGGTGGGAGCAGAAGTTACTATGGCAGATGAAGACATCAGGTTAGGAGACGAAGCCCTTGGTCAGCTTCCTGCCTTCTAGGTTGGTCAAGTCTTCCAGCACAATTAAACTGACAAGACTTATTACCTGTAAAGTATACTTCAGCGCTCTATCTACCTTTTATGCTCTCTTATTTCTAGTAAACTTGGAGAAGAGTGGTCTCTCTGACCCTTCATTTAATCATCCATAATATGATAGTAATATGCATCTCTACAACACAGCAATATGGAAATTACATCAACTAATGTAGACCATGGAACTGGCATAATATTTCATATGCAGAAGGCACTCAAAAAGTGGTAGTGATGATTATCATTCTACTTGGCTCTAGAAATTACCTCAGTTTCAAGTAAATACTCAATTCTCAGTCTTTACATTGAGTCCATGTAAAGTTTCTGCTTTCTCCCCCTTGAAACCGGAATTTTCCATACTTGACAGCAGAGTGAACTCAGCTCTATACAAGACCTTAGGTTTGGTTTGATTTTTAAATAATTTTGACCATATTCACCCATTCCCCAACAAACTTCTCTCTGAAGGATCTTAGTTTTTTTGAAACAAAGTCTTGTTGATGTAGCTTGGACTGGCCTATGATTCACAATCTTTCTTCAGGAGTCTCCCCAGGCAGGTATTAAGAAGTGCATCACCTTGACCAGCTTTAGAGCAATGAAGCCTAAACTAGTATCCTACACAGAAGAGCTTCTTCTATAGTCAATGTGAACTATTGGTTGACTTTTCAGGGCTTCTGTGAAGAAGGGTAGATACTGTCTGCTGTGAACTCATCCACATGCTAGGAGCATGACTCCAGGGTACCATCCTGATCACCTTTTAAGAACAGACAATTACTCTCACTTTAAAGATGGGGAAACTGAGACACGAAAAGAAAACTGATGTTCCCCAAGACCACAAAACAGAACCACATCTTCAGACTACATCTGTCTGAAGCCCTTACTTTTTCTAAAATAGTCTATGTGGGACCCCAGATTTGAGGAACTCACGTGCATGATGTTCACACTCTGGTTGAAAATCTTCACATAGGGCTTCAGGATGTCAAAGTGGAAGGCGGGTGTGAGCAGTCGACGATGGCGGCTCCACTTGTCACCTGAACTCAGCAAAAGCCCATCCCCTGGGAGGGCAGCAATGTCAGTGACAAAGGTGGAAACTTCCTCGGACCCTAATATGTCCTCTGACCCTCACCTTAAGATACTCACCCAGCCAGGGCTTCACAAAGCCATGGAAGGTCGTGTCTTTTGGGGCCACAAAAGCTGCCATGGAGGAGGACAATCAGGGGCCAGGAAAAGGATGTCAGATGAACTATGGGAGGGTTGAAGACTCCCAGCCCCAGGGCCATCCATTTCTCCACCAAATACAGGATGGCAAGACGGGGACAGGGGCAAAATAAGTATGAAAAAGAAAGGAGATGAAACAGGACCAGACCAGGCTGCAGCAGCAGGGAGAGCAAGGGTCACCTGACAGGGCACAACACGCCTCAGTACACTTACTCATGGCTACTACATGGTCAGCCATGTCTTCCACATCTGAGACTACTACAAACAGTCCACAGGCCTTTGCAAAGACCTGAGGCACACCATCAATCTGGCTCTCTGACATGTCCTGACACATCCTGGTACATATGAAAGAGGCACATGTTATCACGACCTGTCATTAGAACACACATGGCATTCTCTGACATGCCACACCACAGTGTGTAACATTCTGATGTAACCTGTTTGTACTCTTCAGATAATTCCAGATTGGCATTTAAATGTAGTCCCATTCAAGTCCCAAATGTGACCTACATAGGTCACAGACCCCTCTAGCTCTCTCTCCTCTATGTCATACTAAGCAAAAGTTTTCAGAATTAAGGGCTCATCTATTTACAGAGCCATGTGCCCACCATGGAGATCTGTGTCTTCCCTCTCCAGCCATCAAACATCTCCAGGGCCAACCAGACACAGCTGACCCTTCTGGACTCTGGTGCATCTTTCCCTTTAGTTCTTTGAGTTCCATCTCTGTCTAAAATCGTCTCCAGCTTGGGTCACTTCTATCCAAGGTGGCTGTGATAGCTGAGCCTTACTGAACTGGGGAGGTGGGTGTGAGTTCACACTATGTTACATGCCTCCCACAACCTCATCCTTTTATCCAGGAGATACCCATCTTGCAAAAATACTGTTGAATATCATTGAGGACAAATGGTAAGTAAAAAAGCACTATTTTGTTCTGTTTTACATAGGACTATACAGATCCATTTGCACTCCATATTTGGAAAGATATCTGTGTGTATGGATTTTCAATAGCACAAGACACACACATTGTTAATAGTTTGCTATTCTGAGTTAACTACTCCCAATCAGGGAAGTACCAAAAAGAATGTTATACCCATACCACAGAGCTTTATCAAACTCAGCATCTTTAGGCTGAGCCCAACAGCGCAGAGGTTTGATAATGAGAGAGAAATTCAGGACATAAGGAAAGAAACTTAGAATCTCAGAGGCAAGACTGACTATGTGACCAAAGGGTTGGAACTGAGCTCTGGAAAATCTCTCCACTTTTGCAGGCTGCAGAGGAGATATGAAGTAATTTTTCAGTTGGTGGACTCACATACTCTCTTCTCAGATAACATTCTAAACAAAGCACAATTTAAAGATTCCATCCCTGTACATGGAGCGATGAGACAGTAGAAGGTAGCTCTTGCAGAAGACCAAGGTTTAGTTCAAGGCACCCACATGGCAACTCACAACCACCTGTAACTCTGGTTCCAAAGGATCTGCCACCCTCTTATGGCCACTGAGGGTACTGCATACATGTGGTTCCCATACATCCATACAGGCAAACACTCATAAAATTAAAATAAAGGTTTAACATGATACCGTTAGTATCAACACTCAGGAGGTTGACAATGGTGGGTCTCTATGAGTTCAAGGCCAGTCTAGTCTACAAAGTAAAGACCAGGTCAGATAGAGCTACAAAGCATCTCAAAGTAACTAAATAAATGTTTTTACATGTCTATATGGTGTTGTTACTGCTGGGAAGGTAAAGATAGGTGAATTCCTGGGTCTTAATATCCAACCAGTCCAGATTAGTGATTGAATTCCAGGGAAGAGAGAGGTCTGGTTGCAATAAAGGTAGATAGATTTACAACAATAGTAATCAGGTTGTGTTTTGTCCTCTACATGCATGCACACACACATGCATATGGACCCACGTACACCCACAGACACAGGTATACACACATAGGCACAAAAATAATTAATCAAAGAGATAGGCAATTTTCCCCAGCTCTAGGATGGAACCTTCCAATTTGTTCATGGTAGTCAAGTGTTCTACCTGGTGGTGATAGATTCCAAGCCAATACATTTCTTCCCTGACTTAGATCACACTTGAGCTTCTATCACCCACAGCTCAGATTTTAGCAGCAACATAGACTCAGGACCTTATCCAAAGTCACTCAACAGGTTAGTGGCATGGCCATGGCACTGTCAGACGCATCCCCATCTGGTGCTCAGCTTGGTCAATCCAGGGTTAGAAAGACCTTAGATAATAGACAGAGAAGAATCCAGTGGTCAGCATCCTGGAAGGGATACCTGAGGCCTGGAGTAGGGGGGCCACAAATGCAGGGTCAACAAGCCTCATCAAAGGGATGATGGGTCCCAGCCAACACAGGTGGACGTCTCGAAATGTCTGGCCTGCTTCAGTTATCAGCCGCATGCTTTCCTCATTGTTCGTGATCTGAAGATGGAGAAGGTTGAGGCCAGTCCATGCACAACAACTTGGATTCTCCTGTTTTCACCCACATGTTCATCCCTCTAACCTTCCTTCTTGTACCACTCATTCCAGTCTCTTGATGAGTCAATAGTTCAACTGAAAGTGTCCCTTCCTGTAGCCACATCTATATACATCCCTTTCTCTGATGCATTACTCTTCTAATTTCCCTTTTGTGATGTAGATATAGACAATTGAAGGATCAATTGATAGATAGATAGATAGATAGATAGATAGACAGACAGACAGACAGACAGACAGACAGACAGACAGACAGACAGATTCATACACACAGTCTGAATTGTAGACGATAGGTGACTAACTACTTGATAGAGAGATTGATGATAAAGAGGATAGGTTTGTTGATAGATGGATGGATGGATGGATGGATGGATGGATGGATGGATGGATGGATGGACAGACAGACAGATTGATAGATCAATAGATTGATGATTGATAGATAGACAGACGGACAGACAGACAGATGGATGCATGATAGACTTTTGTTAGATATGTAGAGGATTATAGACAGATACGTGATAGACAACATAGGTAGCTGACATTATGATAGGTAATTGTGGCAGAGGGAAATTATTAAAGAGGTAGATTTCAATATTTTTGTATATTTATTTCATTATCATAATTCTGATTTTTCTCCATTTCCTTCATCTGATCAAATACTCTTTCCACCCTCTTCTATATCTGTGTATCTTTTTGTCTATGGAATTTTTACTACATCTAACTCATCTATCTTTCTTCTTCATCCCTTCCTTCCTCACTCCTACATCCTCCACTCCAGTTAGGTGTAAACTTACAGCTAATTTTAACCCCCCCCCCCGATTCTCTCACTTTTCACCACAGCCTATTAAGACCAGCTCTGTACAGGTACTTCTCCAGAATGGCAGCAAAGAATCGTGGAGGTTTCCAAATCTTGATTACCATCTCCAGAGAGGTGTGAACTTGGAAGTCATCTAAGGAAGGAAATATTGGCTGACTTGGGAGCTGGGTCCCTGAGGTAAGGAGAAAGTTTTAAGAAAGAGAAGAGAAGAAAAATGGGAGAGGGTTGCAGGAGAGTCATATGGAAAGGTAATGATGGAGGGGACCCAGCATTGGACAGAGAAGGGCCTCAGGGAGCTCAGAGGAGACCAAGAAGGATGTAATTCTGCAACCAAATAGGAGCTTCTAGAAAAGGTAGACAAGCCAATGCACCAGAGAACTGTGAGCAAATGAATAGATAGAGCCAGGACTCAGGGACATGGAAATCACAAGTGTGAGAGAAATGAGAAACAGACAGGGAAGGGAACAACAAATGGCAACGATCCTTTGTCCACAAGCAGACAGTAGAGGGCAGATGGTGTTGGCACAAGCATTTAATCCCTGGGGAGGCAGAGGCAGGCAGGTCTCTGTGAGTTTAAGGTCAGCCTGGTCTACAGAACAAGTTCCAAGAAAGCCAAAGCTACACAGAGAAATTGTGTAGCAAACAAAACTAAACAAAAACAAAGAACAAGAAGATGAAAAAGAAGAACAAAGGAAGAACAAGAACAAGTAGAAGAAGTAGAAGGCAGAGGACAGGGGAGAAGGAGGAGGAGGAGGAAGAGGAGAAGGAGGAGGAGGAGGAAGAGGAGGAGGAAGTGGAGAAGGAGGAGGAGGAAGAGGAGGAGGAGGAAGAGGAGAAGGAGGAGAAGGAGGAAGAGGAGGAGGAGGAGGAGAAGGAGAAGAAGAAGAAGAAGACGACGACGACGACGACCAAGTCCAAGACCAAGAAGAACAAGAACAAGAACAAGAACAAGAAAAACAACAAGAACAAGGAGAATAAGAACAAGATAAACAAGTAAAAGAACAGGAAAAACAAGAAGAAGAGGAAGATGAGTAGGGGGATGAGGAAGAAGAGGAGGAGTAGAAATAGGAAGAAGAGGCGGAGGAGGAGGATGAAGAAGAAGGAGAAGAAGCAGCAGCAACAACAGACTGGAGGTTTCGTACAGAAAGACCATGTTGGAGGTATAGGAATGGGAGCAGGTACGTCGCCTGACTCTACAGTATCACTGTGGATAACACGACAGAACATAAGGGAATATGGGGTCATCAACAACAACACTTCCAAATGCCTCAAAAAAATTGAATTGTCAAGAACCTCAGACTTTGAATCTTAATGGGTATCTGAACTCATGGAGAGATGAAAGAGGCCTGTCAAGAAGCTGATAGGTTAGCATATACGAAGGATGGAGATTCTGAGGAGACATCGGATAACAATGGTTAAATGAGAATGTTGGTAGGAAAGAGGATTCTGTTGAGAGAAGCAGTACTTGAGTGGGCAGCATTGTGATGATATCTATATTATTAGTGATATCTAATCCCAAGACATGGTTCTGCAACATGGAACAGCATGGAGCAAGGGAACCTGTGGCCTGGGAAGGGTGCTGAGTAGGAACTACTCCCTCCCCAGGAAGTACAGTCATTAGGAGTCCAGAGAGAAAATAGTCATGCTATGATGTAGCTTTGGGATAAAGTTGTTGCTTAGCGTGCACAAACCGTAGACACTTCAGATAATCACTACCAAAGTTAAAAAGTGTTCATCTTTGACCTACATTGCATAATGGAGCCCACTAAGGCATCTTCAGGACAGAGGGCAAGATGAGAAAGGAGAGTGCCCAAGAAGTGGAAGGGAAGAAAAAACTACAATCCCTCTTCTGCCCCCAAATGGTAGGTGGAGGTACAAAAATCACAGCTGAATCCTATAGGGCAAGTAGCAACCCAGAGAGGTACAGACACTGACCTGAAACCAAGAGAGATGAGCCAGACAGGAGGCAAGACCTTGGACATACTGAAGGAAGACCTCAAATCCAGCAGTGAAACTGAATGTACCCGGGATGCCACCCCTCTGCGCTATTCACCACGGGAGCCACTGAATGAGACAAGCATCCAAGCATTCGAGGAAACCTCAGTCCTGGTGAGAGTGTGACCACAGTGGGGCTGGTGCCAGGTAAGGAAAAGAGAAAGGCCGAGGAGCACAAGTTGGAAACAAAGACAAATGAATGTGGGGCTGCGATGGGGAGAGAGGGGCCCAACTAGCTTTCCTTGCTTCTCGCTGCTTCAGGCTCCAGACCTTTCCCGAGTTCTAGGGAATACGTACACCCCGATACCCCAGCCTATCTGCTGGCATACTCACCATGCCCAAGTGACCCAAAAACCAGTTTTTTTTAGGGGGCTGAGGGAAACATCTGAGGCGGGAACAGTTCTCACAGAATGAGTAAATCCAGGCAAGAATTCTGGCCAAAATCCAGGAAGCTGCTCCAAGCAGCAGAAGACGCCATGGCGAGGTTACCACAGAGCCCAGGTCCAGCCCCGACCAACTTAGCCGCAGCATCCTGCTGAGCAACCGACACAGGGTAAGATCCTGAGGTTTGGAAGAGTTGCCGGGAAATTTAGAATTACTGAGACTGTGTGGATCTGGGAGTACAGCAAGGAAGGGGACGGAGATGCAGAAAGAGACCGAATGAGAAGGGGGTACACCAGACAAGAGCTGGGGAAAGTCTGGGATGGCTCTGCCTGAAGCACAGCTATCCAGAAACCCAGGGTCACTTGTGCCAGTTGTCTCCGTGGAGCCCCCACAATGCTGATAAACTCTTCCTGATCAGAGTCGGGACCCTCTCTGGCCTCACACCCCAAGCCGGTACCTTATCTCAGGAGCAGCCTGTCCTCTCTGATCTTCTCCTCACTCCTGAGAAAAGCATTTATCCCAAGCTTCCTAACTGCAGAGAGTTGTGTGCGAGGCTGGGTTTGGCTGGACTGAACCAATCAAATCCCGCCCAGGCTCAGTCACTTCCTTCCTGGCTGGGCAGCAGGCCAAAACAAGTTGGGCAGGGCCAGACTGGAGTGGAGGGGAGGGACTCAGAGCGACAGACACACAGGCAGGTGATCTATATTTAGGATGCAGCATCTCTGAGTCAAAGGCTAAGGTGACCCTGGGCCACCGAATTTACAGCCACCCTGGCCCTTCGAAGGGCTACAGTCTAGTGATAAAAACATGAAGGAGGAAGTATAGGTGCCAGGATGAGTCGTTCAGGACTGGACGTTCCCTGAGCATCTCTCAGGGATCTCTGCACATCTCGCTGGTGGGGGTGCAGCACGCAGAATTTCTCACTGCAGAGCTGCAGACCTGTCTCTGGAATGCCTCTGCTCACCAGCTACAGTCTTGCAGAGTTCAGTCCTATCCCTTAACAGCCCAGCCCCTGGATAGAAACAATTCCAAATTAGACCAGAAAATCCATCCATGGTCAGACTGAGAGATAAATGTCCTGGCTAGGAAAACGCCTGGCAGCTATAGGGTCAGAGTGTTTGTGTGGAGGAAAGGAGTCAGACTGAAATGCTATGAGCAGAGGGGCTAGGGGCAAGAAGGAACAAGCCTGGAGTGAATTGTCTTCCCAGTATGAAATGCGGAATTGACCTTAACAGGAGTATATGTTGTTCAGAAACCCTAGATTGCCATGTCTTATGAAGAGACAAAAAACAACTAGCACTCCCCTTAGTGCAAACCCAGGTGTGGAGTTTAGCAGCAGTACCTCCCCCAACTCCCACCTCCACAGCCAGCACTCCCTCTGGCACAGCTGTCTCCTGTCCTTGGAGTAAGCAGAAAATTAATATCCTTGGAGTGATAATGCCTCCACGCTTAAGCTACGAGAAAGAGACAACCAAGTCTTCCCAGCAGTCAAAAAGAGACGTAACAGCTGTGGCCAGCTTACAACAACAGGAAAGAATGAACTAGTCACTGAAAATAGGATGAGTTATTCCTTTCTCCGTCAAAGTGGTCCTTTTCCAGATATATGGTCCCTCCTTGCTCTTGGAGAAAATGTTATTAGTTTGAAGGATGGCGTTCCTTCTCCCCATTTACCCAATCATGTAACACCAAGGCTTGAAAGCCCCAGCTTGAAATTTTTCCCTATATAAACCCTAAGTCCCTAGACCCCAGTGTTACATTCCTAATCTATTGCCCATGGAGGGTTGTGTCCTGAGTCTGAACTCAAATAAAAAGACTCTTGTGTGTTTGCATCAGAGTTGTGGTCCTTAGGGGTCTCATGAACTGGGCATAACATTGTGGGGCTCATCTGGGATTTCCCAGCAGATTCCCCAGGACCACTAACTGGGAGAGTCTAGTGCAAGCTGGTGAGTGTTCGATATTTCTGTACTGTCTTTTTGTCTCTGTTCTCAATTTCATTTTTTTGAGAAAATTTTCATTTTTCATTTTTTTTTGAGAAAAGCCTTGAGGTGTCTGTATAAGCAGCAAAGAGTGACTTAGAGCAGCCACGATGGAGGGTGAATTGGTCACCTGTAGGGGGAAAGAATTCTCGGTAGAAGAAGTAGAACCTCACCATTGGTTGCATTCTTCTCCATGCTATTTTCCATTTCCGATTCAGGAGTCTGTGGGTCCAAGAGTTTAGATTCAGTTCTGGTTTCAGTGGTGATGAGGCTACTTTGTGCATGTGTGTTTGTTTACTGTGTTCCTTGTGGTATTTAGTTTCTATCTCTACTGGACTTTGACGGTCACTATGGGACAGACTGATTCTGACTCTCTCAATATCGTTTTAAGCTCATTTTAAGGAAGTCAGGGCCAAAGCCACAACCTCTCTGTAGATGTGAAGAAGGGGGAAAGGACCACTTACTGCAGCTTGGAGTGGCTGACTTTCGATGTTGGCTGGCAGAGATGATAGGAAAGGGAAATACATACAATCATCTATGGATATATGGGAACTTGATTGACATGTAATACAATTATGAGTGGGTCTTAGAATGCACAGACCTGCCCATGAACAGGAACCCTCTTCTTCTCAAACACCCACAGTTGCTTCCTATCACTCACATGATTACATCTATGTTTAGTTGTAGGTCAGTGACACTCTAGAAGCCCCCAACACAATACAAACTCTTTATATCCATAGCTAGGAGTGGGATGTTGAGTGGTTGGCCTTATTGATGGGGTGTTGATGGGAAGGTGACCCATCATAATTGTATTATGTATAATTGTACTATGAAACACACTCATAATTGTATTGCATGTTCAACCAAGTTCCCGCATATCTGTGAGGGATCTTATGTATTTTCCTTTCCTATTATTTCCTGTCTTATCGTAGTTGGACAGAAGAACTAGAGGGTAAGACCAAAATACTTTAGTTTTAAGACATGGAGAAATCAAGATGGAACTGACCTGGAAACATCTTCCCTTCTGGCAGGCTTTCACAGTGCCAGAGAGTGTGAGGCAAACAGCTGAGAAAGAGAAAAATCACCCATGGTTTTACCCAGCACTGGACCCCAAATCCTACAGTACTGACTTTCTGGGAAAGTTATGTGGATTAATGCCATAGTGATGTTAACAACTTGATAATAAACAAACACTTTCTTGTACTTGAAGCCTGCTCCACAGAAGAATTCATGTCTGGTAAAGTAAACCTGATCAAACTGCATGAGTGGGAAGGTCATGGGGCATAGAGGACTCCTCACTGCCATTGTTTTGGTTAGCAGATATGTTGTCAAACTGTCTCCAAAATACTTATGTCTATATGCATAAAGTAGTGCTACTCTCAACCTTGGCTAGAGAAACACCTTTTTTTTCTGTGAGCTGCTGTTAGTGAAACACTTATAACAAACTGCTGGGAATAAGTAACTGCTATGTTCAGTCCTAATTGGGACAATGATATCCCACCAGATGCCTAAGGCTCAGAGAGAGCATCAAGGAAGAGGAGACAGAATGTAGAACTGAAGGATGGGAGAAGTGCTGTTAAAGCCTGTCTTCCTCACATACAATGGTGGTTATACTCATGAACTCACTGCAGCTGTGGTCAGCTGCCCACCAACACCCCACCAATAGTGCCAACCACACAATATCCCACTCCTAGCTACAGAGCAGTTGACAGTCCTTGGTTACTGAGAGGGGACTATCATTTTTCTCCAGGAGTGGAGCCATTGGCAGGTTGCCCATTATGCACTCAGGCAAACAACTCTAATTAAACTCAGTGGAAAAAAAGGATGAAGAAGACAAGGAGAAAAGCATAGAAGGAGCAGGAGAGAGAGGTGATGAGGGGAGAGAGAGAGAGAGGGAGAGAAAGAGAGAGATAGAGAGAGAGAGAGAGAGAGAGAGAGAGAGAGAGAGAGAGAGAGAGAGGAGAATAATCAGGTGGCCAAACCTTTAATCCTAGCCCTAAGGAGGCAGCCACAGGAGGATCTCTGTGAGTTCGAGGCCAGTCTGGTCTACATGGGGAGCTCGGTGTTGCCAGGCAAGATGGGAAGGTATGGGCTTGGAAGGGTTCCAGAGAGCAAACCAAGATGGGTGTAAGAGGGGGAAATGAGGCGAATATGATCAAAATACACTATAAACATGTACGGAGTTGTCAAAGAGTACATAAAAAGTATTCTTAATAAACCCCCATTTTTAAGTTCCAGAAAAGTCTCATCAGCGTAGAGGCCAGTGGTGAACAAAAGCAGAGGAGGTCTGGTTCAGAGATACTAACCCAGTCTCCCCCCAACACACCAACAGGATCTGTTTCCCTCTGGAGCCTCTGCTGATGCTCAGCGAGACTCTGTTTATACAGAGATCGCAAAGGTGTATGGATGGATGAGGAAATCACAGGCCTGGAGAAGGATCACTGTGCACCTGCACTAAGAGACTGCACACACAGTCACAGCCCCGTTCAGTGCTCAGGATCAGCTCTGGCCCTCCTGGGAAGTTCTTTTTCCTCGGGTATGATGTGGGAGCTCAGCAGAGTCAATGCCAAGAGCCATCTTCATCTCGCTCATGGAGAAGGTCTTCTATGCAGCTCCTGCAGGAGAGCAGGTAGCCATTAGAAAGTCCCAGAGGCCAGGGAAGTGAGAGGCTCCCAGGACCCAACAAGGATGACTTTAGCCAAAACAAGCAACAAAGGGGAGAGAGAACCTGTAGAGACCACCTCTAGTAGATAGGCACAGCCCCTAGTTGAGAGATGGGGCCACTCACCCACCTCAAAAATTTTAACCCAGAAATGTTCCTGTCCAAAGGAAAGACAGGGACAAAAGTTGGAACAGAGACTGAAGGAAAGGCCATTCAGAGACTGCCCCACCTAGGGATCCATCCCATCTTCAGACACCAAATCCCAACCCTATTGCTGATGCCAAGAAGTGCTTGTCCACAGGAGCCTGGTATGGCTGTTCCCTGAAAGGTTCTACCAGTACCTGAGCAATAAAGAAACAGGTACTCATGGCCAACCATCAGACTGAGCCTGGAGACCCCAGTGGAAGAACTGGGGGAAAGACTGAAAGCAGAAGGGGATTGTAACCCCATAGTAAGAACAATATCAACTAACTGGACCACTCAGAGCTTACAGAGACTAAACCACCAACCAAAGAGTATACATGGAAGGATCCATGGCTCCAGATACATATGTAGCAGAGGATGGCCTTATCTGGCATCAATGGGAGGAGAGGCCCTTGGTCCTGTGGAGGTTGAAAGACCCAGCATATGGGGATGCTAGAGTGATGAGGGTGGAGCGGGTGAGTGAATGGAGGAGCACCCTCATAGAGGCAAAGGGAAGAGGAGAGAGGAGGGATGAGATGAGGGGGGTGCAGAGGGGTAACCGGGAAGGCAAATATCATTTGAAATGCACACAAATAAAATGATTAATAAAAAAATGTACTCCGGATAAATGGAAGATGTTTGCTTGTTATTTTGATGATTTTAAATAAAGTCTCAGGCAATGAAAAAGGATCTTAAACTTCTGAGTCTCCTGCCAAAGTGAGAGACAAAGTTATGTTTTAAATTTTAATTGCTGTGCTTGAGAGATTTCTGAAACAAAAATGCCTCTGATCTGTAAGCCCCTTGCCCAAGCACAGATACTTCCTGAAATACTGGAGGCTATTGTTTATGGGAAGTAAGAATCCACATGTTTTCACTTCTCTAAACAAGTTTGCCCAAGTTGGGCAAAGTCCCAACTACTAAGGTGTGCTTGGTCAGAGACAGGAGGTGTGTATGTGAGAAATACATCATGATATATGCTTGCCACTGACTGGCCCTGATGGGAAATGTGGTGAATTGTGGGTTTAGCTTTTTTAAGGCCCTGCAAACTGTGACTCAGGGCCATTTTCTGGAAACCCTGGTATTAGAAATATTTATAAGGAAAACACATCCCTTAAATGATATTTTTAAATGCTTCCATAAATTCAAAATGAAAAGGCTCTAAAACATGTATTCAGTGACCTGGGTGAGGTGGCATTCAGCTCTCAGGAAGCAGAGACAGGAGGATCAGGAGTTAAGGACCACGTTAGGCTACAAGAAATGCAGCATCTTTACTGGAGAGATGGCTCAACGGTTTAGAGCACTGACTGTTCTTCAGAAGGTCCTGAGTTCAAATCCCAGCAACCACATGGTGGCTCACAACCATCTGTAACAAGATCTGACTCCCTCTTCTGAAGTGTCTGAAGACAGCTACAGTGTACTTACATGTAATAAATAAATAAATCTTTAAAAAGGGAGGGTTCTTAAAAAAAAAAAGAAATGCAGTATCTTAGTCTGAGGAGACAGCTCAGGTGATAAAGGCACCTGCCAACAAGCCTAATTACATGTGTCATATGCAAATACATACACACACACAAATAAACTTAATTTAAATTTGTAGAAGAAAAAGTTCTTAAAATACAATGTGGTGGTTTGAATAAGAATGGCCCCATGGGCTCACATATTTGTCTGCTTAGTCTCCAGTTGGTGACCAGTTTAGGAAGCATTAGGAGATGTGGCCCTGTTGCAGGAGGTGTGTCACTGGGGTAGGACTCTGAGGTTTCAAAAGCCCATTATCAGGCCCAGGTTCAATTACATTCAGCCTCTCTCTCTCTCTCTCTCTCTCTCTCTCTCTCTCTCTCTCTCTCTCTCTCTCTCTCTCTCTCCTCTCTCCCTCTGTTCCTGTCCCCATTCCCATCCCCCTCCACCTCTACCTCCTCATCCCTCTCCCTCCCTCCCTCCCTCCCTCCCTCCTGTCTGTAAATCAGGATGTAACTCTCAGCTACTTCTCCAACACTATGCCTGCCTATTTGCCAACACACTTCCCACCATGATGATAATGGACTCAACCTCTGAAGCTGTAAGCAAATCCCTAATTAAAGGTGTTCTTCTATAGGTTGCCTTGGTCAAGGTGTCTCTTCATAGCAATAGAACCCTAAGATATGCTGTAAGATTCTTTGAAGACTTAGATTAATTCCATATTCAAGGCTAGCATAATCTATTATAAATGTGTCAGGTTTTCTAAATAATCGACACTGAATAGATCGTCTGGCCCAAAGTTCCAAAGTCCTCCCCAGTCCTCCCCAAAACATGGTCTGGTTGTCACAGGAATACCCCACTATGCTGGTACCAATTTGTCTTAGTCAGGGTTTCTATTCCTGTACAAACATCATGACCAAGAAGCAAATTGGGGAGGAAAGGGTTTATTCAGCTTACATTTCCACATTGCTGCTCATCACTAAAGGAAGTCAGGACTGGAACTCAAACAGGTCAGGAAGCAGAAGCTTATGCAGAGGTCATGGAGGGATGTTACTTACTGGCTTGCTTCCCCTGGCTTGCTCAGCCTGCTCTCTTATAGAACCTAAGACTACCAGCCCAGGGATGACACTACCCACAAAGGGGCCCTCCCCATTTGATAACTAATAGAGAAAATGCCCCACAGCTGGATCTCATGAAGGCACTTCCCCAAATGAAGCTCCTTTCTCTGTGACAACTCCAGCATGCGTCAAGTTGACACACAAAACAGTACAGAAGTCACTGTATCCAAAGTCACTCAACAGGTTAGCCACAGAGACATGGCCACCGTCAGATACAGTCCCATCTGCTGCTCAGTCTGGTCAATCCAGGGACAGAAAGACCTAAGATAAGAAACAGAGAAGAATTCAATGGTCAGCATCCTAGAAGGGATACCTGGGACCTGGATCAGAGGGGCAAAAAAATGCAGGGTCAACACAGGGATGACTGGTCCCAGCCAACAGAGATGGACATCTCGGAAGGTCTGGCGCATTTCAGTCACCAGCCACATGCCTTTCTTGTTGTTCTGGATCTGAAGATGAAGAAACCTGAAGTTATCCTGGCAGGTATCTTGGATGTTCCTACTCTGCTCACCACACCCTGCCCTTCTCACCTCCTACTTGAGTTATTCATCTTTGACTCTTACTCAGTCATCAGGGTTTATTATGTTTGTCTCTTACTCTACAAACGTTTTCATCTACACAACTTTCTCTGATGGGTTGCTCTCCTTATCTCTGTTTTGTGTTCTAAATATGAATAATGGATAGATGGGTGGATATGTGGATGGATGAGTGGATGTATAAATACATATATGTGCACATATAGGATGTGTGTGTATATATAGGATACATGATACATAGATGTATATATTAATATATGCACCACAATGATAGTAGATAGATAAGTAGGTAGATAGATGATAGATAGATAGATAGATAGATAGATAGATAGATAGATAGATAGATAGATAGATGGAGATAGAGACATAGAATAAATATATGATAGATTATTTAACGAGATGACATAGAAAGATATGATATATGACTGAAGGGATAAAATTATTAGCTAAATGTAAATATATATCTGTATGGGGTTTTTCTTTTCTGTAATTGACCTTTATTTTTCTCTCCATTTCTTTCATCTGCTCACTCAGGGTGCTGGTTAATTTCTGTCAACTGGGCACAAGCCAGAATCATCTTGGAAGAGGGAACCTCACTTGAGAAAACAACACTATGATACTGACCTCTAGGCAAGACTGCAGGCATTTGCTTTATTAATGATTGATGCCGAGGACCCAGCCTTCTGTATATTGTGCAACTCTTAGGTGGTCCTGGGAGGTGTAACAAAGGTAGTTAAACATGAGCCTAGGGAGCAAGCCAATGAGCAGCATTCTTACATGGTCTCTGCTTCAGTTCCTACCCTGACTTCCCTTCAGGTAGACTATATTATAAAATAAACCCTTCCAGTTCTAGGTTGCTTCTGTTCATGGTGTTTCATGACAACAATAAAGAAGCAAACTAGGATATGCCCCCTTCTCTCCTCTCTCTGTCTTTGAGTGCTCTCTCTCTCTCTCTGTGTGTGTGTGTGTGTGTGTGAGAGAGAGAGAGGGGGGGGAAAGAGGGAGAGTGGGTGTAGTTTTACCTCCCTTTGTATCTGTGGGAGACTTCTCATATGATTCTTCTCATCTCTAACTTTCAAGTCATCTTTTTTTCACCCCCTGCCCCTTCCTCTATACTTCCCACTAGGAATGACCTGACAGCTAATTTCATTCTACCCAGTTCTCTCAGTCCCACTGTCCCAAAACCATAGCACAGCCCACTAAGATGAGTTCTTGGCAGGGACCTTGTAGTAGTGGGGTGTGATGATTCCCTAATTGGTTCTTGATTATGTAAATAAAGAAGTCCTGGAGCAAATTGTTGGACAGAAGGGACAAATAGGACTTCCAGATCCAGGAGAAGGAAAGAGAGACAAGGGAAAGGGGTGGGGGGCTTTTTGGCTAGGCTTTGGTAGGAGGAGCATGAAGCAATCATGGAAGACCAGAGAAGCTAGAATGAGGGGCCTCCACCACTGGTGAATAGCCAAGGATGTTGCTGGAGACTGGCTGATATAGGCAATCTGATACAGGCTAACTAATAAGGTTAGGGCAGGAGATTCTGCACCCAGCAATTGTACTATCTGGAAAGTTAAGAAATAATAAAGCTGTCTGAGGCTCTTTCATCCATGGAGAAAAGGTGGTCAAAGAAAGTGAGAAGCTGGATCAATGATGGCAGCTTGGTGGGGCTAAACCAGAAGGAACAAAAGAGAAGCTGAGAGGAAGTCAGTGGAACACAGACAACAGCTCCCAGCTTTTTCTGTATGGGATAGCTGTGCTTGATACTGGTCTAAGCCAGATGGAACAAAAGGAACCAGGAGAAGTCAGAGCATGGGCCAAGCTCCCAGGAAAAGCAATAGCGAGTTTTTAAAATTACTCACAACAGGACCTCCCCAGCAGTCAAAGAATCATGGAGGTTCTCAAATCTTGTTTCTCTGCTCAAGAGAGATGTGAAGTTGGAAGTCATCTAAGGAGGAAACTTATGGCTGACTTAGGAGGTGGACCCTTGGGTAAGAAGGTTACTTCAAGGGGATGGAAAAAGAAAGGAATAGAAAGAGGATGGCAGGGAATCATGTGAAAAGATTGGAAGAGGGAGCCAGCAATAGACACAAAGAGCACTGAGAGCTAGGGAGACAAGTGGGGGTGTCATAGTGAAGCCTGTGAACATCATCTTGGAAAGAAGGCACCTTGGTATGGAGAGACAAAATGCAGCTGGACAGATTCCATCTTGTCCTCCAAACTCTATTTTAAGCTGCTATTCTTGGGGAAACCTTGGGAAAGGCTGTGGACCTTGAAGAAATCAGAAAGCTGCTCTCTCCTGTCCTTGGAGTGATATGGACCCCACACTTGGGCTCTGGGAAAGAGATCACAGAGCACTCCCAGGAGTCAAAAATAGACATAACAGTTGTGGCCAACTTGCAACAACAGAAAAAAAATGGTGGCAATAATGGGATGAGATAATCATTCCCAAGTCAAAAATGTCCCCTTTCAGATGTGTGATTGCTCCTTGTTGTCTGAACAAATGCTATTAGTTTGAAGGTTAACATTCCTTTACCCATTTACCCAATCATGTAACACCAAGGTTTGAAAGCCCCAGCTTGTGCATTTTCCCTATATAAACCCTAAGCCCCTAGACCTGAGTGTCACTTTCCTAACCTGTTGTGTAGGGAGGGTTGTGACCCAAGCTTGAGCTTGAATAAAGACTCTAGTGTGCTTGCATCAGAGTTGTGGTCCCTAGTGGTCTCTTGGGGTGGGGCCTCACAAACTGGGCATAAGATTGTGGGGGCTTGTCTGCTGGGATCCCCCAGATCCCCAGGATCCCTGACCCAGAGAGTCTAGTGCCAGCTGGTGTTTATTATTTCCGTGTATTGTCTGTCTTTGTTCTTACTTTTGAGGAAAGACTTGCAGTGTAAGCAGCAAGGAGTGGCTAAGAGTGGTCACACTGGAGGGTCATAAACGCAGGAGTCAGGAAGACATTCCTGATCCCACAAAGGGTGAAGCATCTCCCATGAAGAAGGGGGAAGGAATTTTTGGTGGAAGAAGAGCCTCACCATCTATTACTTTCATCCTTGTGCTACTTTTGATTCTGAGGCAGAAGTCTGTGAGTCAGAGTTTTGGGATTCACTTCTGTTTTTAAACGTGGTGTGGTTACTCTGTGCATGTGTGTTTGTCTACAGTGTTCTTTGTGGTATTTGGTTTCTATCTGTATCAGACTTTGACAGACACTATGGGACAGACTGGTTCCCACCTTCTCAATATTGCTTTATCTTATTTTAAGGAAGTCGGGCCAGAACTTGCAACCTCTCTGTAGATGTGAAGAAAGGAAAAATGACCACTTACTGCAGCTCATAGTGGCCAACTTTTGATGTTGGCTGGTCACCAGGGGGGATCTTCCATCTCCCCATGGTGTTAGTTATAGAAGACAAGGTGTTTCAAAAGGCTTAGGGGCACCCCAATAAAGTCCCCTATTATACTAGTTTGGTAGGATTTGGTCACTAACCCACCACCTTGGGTTAAGTCTTTCTTTCCCTTTGTTAATGTTTCCTCATCAACAGGAGCAGTGCCAACTCTTGTGACAGGGGAATGGAAATGGTAAACTCCCAAACCTCCTGCCCCTCTTTACCCTATCTTATAGGATAGTACCCCTGAGGACGTTGTCTTTCCCCTGCCTTACACTCTGCCAATTGAGGAGGTCCCCGTGCAGCCTCCAGCACCAGACCCAGCAGCAGCATCCCCTCCGGCTCTAGTGGTGTGGACTTCAGGAATAGAAGAGGAGCCTGCACATGGAACAAGGAGCAGGCTTACGGTGACCCTTAGGTTGTAGAGCCAGAGGCAGATTCCACTATTTTACCCCTAAGGGCAATGAGACCAGTCAATCAACTGGGGAATCAGCCTCACCATTCCTCCCCCTTTGCTACAGTTGATATTTATAATTGGAAGAGGGAAAATGACCGATTCTCTGACAACCCTAGAGAGCTCATTGATCTCTTAGACACTATCCTGTTCACTCAACAGCCCACTTGGGATAACTGTCGGCAGCTTTTGTAGATTCTTTTCACCACCGAGGAAAATGAGCACATCATCTTAGAGACCCGGAAAAAAAAAAGCATTCCAGGAGCTAGTGGTGTTCCAGCACATAACCCAGATGAAAACAATGGTGGATTTCCCCTCAGAAGACCTAACTAGGACTACAATACAGAAGACAGTAGGGAGCATCTCTGACTCTACTGTCAGACACTGATGGCAGGTTTCAGGGCAGCCGATTGGAGGCCCACTAATTTGGCCAAGGTTTATGATGTCAGGCAGCAGATTAATGAAGACCCAGCAGTATTTCATGAGGGGATCATAGATGCTTTCCACCATATATGCACCTAGACCCTCAGGAGGCAGAGAGTTCTAAGAAAAGTGGCCCTGGCATTTATCAATCAGTTGGCACCAGACATTAGAAAGCAGTTACAGAAGGCAGAGGTTACAGAAAGCAGAGGTTGCAGAGAAAGTGTATCACAATAGAGAAACTAAAGGTGAAAAGAAGATTAAGACAAGAAAAATATTGAATAAAGATTTGGCCAATGTTCTTATGGCCAATAATATTCCAGACCCAAGAGAGAGAGAAAACACAGCTCCAGTCTATGCTGAAGGGAAGGAGCCTAAAGGAGTCCATCAACCAACATTAGGTAGGAACAAATGCACCTACTGTGAGGAGGAAGGGCACAGGGCTAAAGAATGCCCAAAGAGAAAGCCAAAGGTTAAGACCATGGCCACGGAGGAAGAAGAAGACTGAAGGAGTCAGAGTTCGGACCCCCTCCACAAACCCAGAGTAACCTTTAGAGTGGAGGGGAAGACCCTAGACTTCCTGGTGGACACTGGAGCTCAACATTCAGTGCTCTTATAAGCTGAAGGGCTACTGTCTTCCAAGAAGTCCTGGGTCCAGGGGCCCACAGGCACCAACAAATATTCATGGACTACCTGAAGAACAGTGAACTTAGGAATGGAACCAGTAACCCATTCATTCATAATCTTTCCCTAGTGTCCTAACTCCTAACTGAGGAGGGACCTCCTAGCAAAAATGAAGGCTAAAATTAATTTTAAACCTGGGAAGTCCATTTAATGGATTAGAAAGGCAATCTCTTCCAGGTGTTGACTCTTAAATTGGCTTCTAAGGAAGAGTATAGATTATATGAGTCACCACCTACCCCCAAACGAGACTTGGATGTTTGGTCGCAAAAGTTTCCCCAAGCATGGGCAGAAACTGGAGGTATGGGCTTAGCAAAACATCAACTAGTTGTGTTTATAGAGCTTAAACTGAGGGTGGACCCAAAACTAGTGCACCAATATCCTATGTCTCAAGAGGTATGAAAGGGAATCACTCCCTGTATCCAAGTCAGAATCATGAACTTATTCGTGAAGAAGGTAAGTGATGCTGCACAGTACTTTCCCCAGGTCCTAGCATTGCCTCTTCTCCCACAGCATACCAAATGAAGCAGCATCTCTGGCATTCCCCTGGGGTGCAGCTTTCCCTGTGTATTATTTTCTGTATTAACTGTGTCCCCAGCCTCTCCAATGGCCATCCATTTTAATCATTCATGAATCCTTTCAGAATGTCCTCCAAGAGCTCCATAAGAGGAAGTTTTGGAGACAGGAAATCCAGTGGAGGAAGGTATTGGAATGTCCTTGGCTTTCCCCATTGTAGCTGCAAACTTCTGCCAGGTTCAAGAGACCATGGCGACTTCCGAGTGTGGAGGTAAGTCCCACAGCTCCGACTTCTCAACAAAGCCTGCATCGACGTCCAGCTCCTTCTAGGTTGTGCCTTTTAGGAGTCTAGACTTTTCAGTGTTTAGGTGTTTATTTTCTTTCCTTAATCTTTCATTCTCAGTCACAAGGAACTCCACATGCCTCTCCAAGTCTGCAATTTTGGTTGCCTGCTCCTCTATAATCGTTTTATCATCTTTTGGGGCTTTGCTTCCAATACAGGGCTCTGATGGCTCATTCTTTTGCTGAAGTAAAAATAGCAATGTGTCTGCATCCCTGTCAAAGACCCCCTGCACTTCAAGGAGGTGCTTCTCTGTGGAAGGCATGTAATGTCTGAAAAAGAAGAGGGCTCTGGCCTTCCCCATCCTCGGAGGTTCTGTGCGATGCCTGCAGGTGGGGGCTCCGTCCCAGTCTGTGCTCTGCCATGCTTTTAACTGCTCCTCTCGCTTTGCTCCCTTCCACCTCTCCTGGATGAGGAGAAGCTGTTTCATGTGGCTGTCTCTGTGCAGCTTCAGTGATAAGTGAGTCTGCTCAGATTATGTCAGCTTCATGGCTTCAGAGAGATATGCTGTAGCCTTTTTGTGACAAGAAATCGCCTCTTTGCATTTCCCAGCAGGTGAGAGTCTGCTAGTTGGCATTGTTGGTGAGCAAGGTTGAGGAGTCCTTACCTCACTTCCATAGACCCCAGTGCGAGTGGTGGGCAAGGCTAAGCGGCGGCACCTGGGCACATGGAGGGGCTGTGAGGGCAGGGAGATGTGGAGGCTGGCAGGAGGCTCCACACAGAACCCGAAGCAGGCAGTGAGAGCCCAAGAGCGATGGCCAAGCCACTTCCACCTCAATTCTACAGTTTCTTAAAGCCCTCTGGCTGCCAAAGATGTTGGAAATCATACATTGTCCAGGTTGTCAAAAAGGCACAACACCAGTGGCTAGAGGTAACAGCTTAACTGAGAAAACTGCTAAGGAGGTAGCCCTCGGTCGCTTCTGTGCTGGCTACTGTTCTGCCCGAGCCACCCAATCCCAACTTGCAGGAATGCCCAGTCTATATGTAGGAAGAGATAAGATGGGATAAGATTCAGCCCGTGAGTCAATGTTCAGAAGGCTGATCGTGATTGACTGACAGTAAACTAATATTACCTACCTCCTTAAAAAAATAAAAATCCTCAGGAAAATCCAGAGTCACTCACATGGGAGTGAGATGGATGGCTGACACAATGAGATAATCTAAGGTGACTTTCAAGGATATGCAGAATACTATTGAAGACATAGTGTCAAACTGCAGAACTTGCCAGCTAACCAACACCCATAACACTTCCAGACATCCAGGCTCTCGACTGCAAGGTAAGAGACCAGGGATCGACTGGGAAGTTGACTTTACAGAAATGGTTACAAGTACTTGTTGATGTCCCTGGATACCTTCTCTGTATGGACAGAAGCATTCCCAATGAAGGCCAAGACTACACAGGTAGTAGCTAAGAGGTTGCTGGAGGATATCTTACCCAGGTATGGATTCCCTCTCATGATAAGGTCCTCATACGATAATGGACCAGAATTTGTGTCCAAGGTAAGCCAGGATGTAGCAAGACTTATTGGGGCACATTGGAAGTTACATTGTGCATATGGACCCCAAAGTTCAGGACAGATGGAAAGGATGAACAGAACATTAAAAGATACCTTAATTAATTGACCTTGGAGACTGGAAGAGACTGGGTGATGCTTCTTCCCTTTTCCCTATATTGGGTAAGGAATTCTCCTTACCAGATGGGATTAAACCCCTGTGAGATTATATATGGCATCCCTGACCCCATTGTACCCAACCTGCTGTCAGCAGCTGTTGCAAAATTGGAAGATGATGACTTAATATATAGAGTCAGAGCAACCCAGTGGGCTCATAAATATGTTTAGCCTAAACTGCATGCCCCCTATGAAGCAGGCCTAGTTCCGGAATCACACAAGTTTTGACCAGCAGACTGGGTCTACGTGAAGAGATTTCACTGGGATGTGCTGGAGCCCAGGTGGAAAGGACCTTTCATTGTCCTGCTGACCATGCTGACTGTCATTAAAGTGGGCAGGATCATCACCTGGGTACACTACACTCACGCCAGGCAAGCTGATCCGGTCTCCCCTGAGGAAGATCCTCGGACTCCACCATTGCCAGAATAGAAAGTTCAGAAGAGTACCAACCCTCTCAAGTTAAAAATTAACTTGGTCTTAAACCTACTGTTTTTGGTAACTGTATGTATTACAGCCCCTAACCCACATCAGCCTTTTAACTTCATTTGGGTGGCTGAAAATCCCGAGACTGGCTGTCTTGCCCAACTAGCCTGTACAAAGTGGCCGTTTCAAACATCCTAGTTTCCATATTTGACTTTTGATTTATGCCAGATAGCTGATAACTCATGACCCGACAATCGAACAACTTTATGAGATTCATATCCCAAATGTAGATGGGGACTTTTAAATATATGTCCAGGGTGGGGATGGGGGGGGGAGAACATCTACTGTGTTGCTTGGGAATTATCAGTTACCGGAGCCCAGGAGTGGAGTGTGTTAAAGGAAGACCTTATCACAGTTGCCCGGCAGGGAGACAACTCCAAAGTTCACTCAGGTTCACTGCCAAAGGAAAGCAAGCTAAAAGATGGGAAGCCAGGAAGTTGTGGGATCTTCAGCCTCACATTACTGGAGGTAGCAATCCTGAATTGCTCTTTACAAGTTAGACTCTTGAAAAGGCCAATTGTAAACCCACTGCCAGCATATGTAAGCCCAAATCAGATTTTGACAAACCCTAAACCTGTGTTAACAGTATTCTCTAGACTAGCAACTACCTTACTGCCTAGTCACCTAATTGCAGGGACCCTCAGTTCTAGAACTTTTCCTAAAGCACTCAGAACCAGTGGATCCCTTCTGGTCAATGATGTTAAAAACTTTTCAAATTCTGAATGTCTCCAAGCCAGAACTTACCACCTCTTGTTGGTTAATGTTATAATGCTAGACATCCCTTTTATGAAGGTATTGGTTTAATAGCTGGATATAATGTGTCTGAGAAGGATACTGCATGTAGATGGTCAGAGGAAGGTCCAGTTTTAATCCTAAAGACCATATCAGGGCAAGGTATCTGTCTGGGGAAGTTCCGTCTGTCACATCAACACCTCTGCAATCAGATCATTCCTACAGTTCATTCCAAATGGATTATTCCCCAAAAACAGGCATGGTGAGCCTGTTCAAGTGGACTGACCCCTTGCGTGCATGCGGAAATTCTTAATTCCTCTACCCCAAAAGGGTTCTGTATTTTAGTTCAATTAGTGCCCTAATAACCTATTACTAAGAAGAGACAGTGCTGAGAACTTTGGTAGGGCACATTGAAGGAGACCTTATAGGTAGACGCCAGAGGGAACGAGAAAATTCCAAAAGTTGGTATTACTCACTATTTGATTCCTCCCCCTGGTTAACAACTCTTATTTTGACTCTCATGGGATGCTTGGTTATCCTCTTACTCCTTCTTGCTTTTGGACCATTCATTACCAATAAACTTACAATATATAGTACAGAGACTGGGAACTATTCAACTGGTGGTAATGAGATAACATCACCAAATTAGCACTGACAATCCAGATCTCAAAGAGCCCATGATTGGCTTCTGAAGCTACTAACAGAAGGGGGATTGAAGAGATAAAAAGCAGCAGGACAGATTCCATCTTGTCCTCCAAACTCTATTTTAAGCCACTGTCCTTGGAGAAACCTTAGGAAAGGCTGTGGTCCTTGGAGAAAGCCAAAAGCTGCTCTCTCCTGTCCTTGGAGTGATATGGCCCCCACCCTTAAGCTCTGGGAAAGAGATCACCAAGCATTCCCAGCAGTCAAAATAGTCATAACAGCTGTGGCCAGCTTGTAACAACAGGAAAAACTGGTCACAATAATGGGATGAGTTAATTATTCCCAGGTCAAAAATGCCCCTTTTCAGATGTGTGATTGCTCCTTGTTGTCTGAACAAATGCTATCAGTTTGAAGGTTAACATTCCTTTACCCATTTACCCAATCATGTAACACCTAGGCTTGAAAGCCCCAGCTTGTGCATTTTCTCTATATAAACCCTAAGCCCCTAGACCTGAGCGTCACTTTAACTTGCTGTGCAGGGAGGGTTGTGACCCAAGCTTGAGCTTGAATAAAAACTCTAGTGTACTTGCATCAGAGTTGTGGTCCCTGGTCATCTCTTGGGGGGTCTTGCAAACTGGGCATAACAGGTACAGCAGAGGGCTGTAGAGAGACAAATGAGGAGGAGTCAGGATCAGGTGGCCTAGAAATCACAAGTTTGACAGGCTGAGGAGCAGGCAGGGAAAGGCAGGCAACAAATGAAGATGACTCAGGGGACTGACGAGCTAGCAGCCAGAAAATTTAGTACAGAGACTGGAGAGAGATGAGAGTTAAAAAGTACATAAAAACACATGTGTGGGTGAGTTCATCAAAGCTGAAGATTTTGTGTGTGACCGGGAAGCACCCTGTCATGGAGTCACAGCACAGAAGGATAACTTCCTTTTTTATTAGAGACCACTCTGGTCTCTCCCACTGGGCTAAGCTGGGAGGAGTTCCAACTCAGCACCCTCCCATCATCCACAGTGCCCCATGCCCCGTGCTGCATTGACTCCCTACTGCTAGAGTCACAGGCAAGCTCAAATAAGAAGAGACGACAAACCTTGAGTCCTGATGGGAATGTGACTCAAAGTAGGCTTGGGGCTAAGAAGGCTAGCCTAACTCCATGACACTCTAAATATCTGTTTCCAAGAACTAGGCAAGTTCAGGCCTCAGAACCTGCCCTGCCACCTGGCCTGAGGCAAGGACAATAGGTCAGCAGCAGTTTACAGACTTCCCCAACAACAGCTTCCAGCCCCGCAGGCCCCAGCAGTGGTTC
This sequence comes from Tokudaia tokunoshimensis, assembly GCA_036184795.1. Classification (NCBI taxonomy): domain Eukaryota; kingdom Metazoa; phylum Chordata; class Mammalia; order Rodentia; family Muridae; genus Tokudaia; species Tokudaia tokunoshimensis. Next base: position 3,660,969 of record BTHU01000007.1, on the reverse strand, counting down.
TGGAATGTCTCGAGAGACAGAGCCAAGATTAAGATAGAGGTCACCTACCCCTCCCCAGAATTCCCCTAATATGCTTTAAATCGGGCCTGAAAACTCACTTCGGGGTCTCTCCATCTTTGTAGATGGTAAACCCCAGAATGTTGGACTTCTGCAAAACAAAACACTCTTTATGTTTACATACTATTTGAGTACTGGGTATCATTCTTCGGCAAATCATGGACCCTTACAGGGCAAGGAAGAAAAATAAAAAGGCATCAGAGCATAGGGGTGTGCTGATATGTCAGGAGTGAATGTGCTGGAACATTGAGGAGAGAGGGGCTCCCTCTAGTCTCTTCTGTCCCAAACCCCAGCTTTTTCCTGCCCCCTGATCCCTGATCCCCATTCCTCACATCTGTTATTAGACATCCACCCAAACTGACCAATCCTCCTGCCATTCCTACCATTCCCAGATGACCCAAAAAACCCGTTCTGCTTAGGGGCCTGAAGGAAACATCTGAGGCAGAAACACACCTCATAGAAGAAATTAGTCCAGGCCAGCATTCTCATCAGGATGCCATGAACTGCAGCAGACGATGCCATGAGGTAGCAACCACTGGGCCAGGGCAAGCCAGGGCAGGCCCAAGGACTGCATCCTGCAGGATGGATGAACAAGGTGAGATTCTGAGGCAGAGGAGAGAGGGGAGAATTTCTCTATAGTCACTCCAGAGCCATGAGCAGAGACTGTGCTGTGTGCAGAGTAGGGAGGAAGGAGGTGATTTAGGGCCTTGCAGGGAAAGACAGTGAAAACAGAGGAAGAACAGGATGGGGAGGGACTGCCAGGAGAGCAACTGGTTAGCCTCTAAAATGGACCAGCATGAAGCTCAGGCTCAGCTGACAAAACCACTGGTCTCCTGGCCCAACCAGCTCCATAGAGCCCCCGAACACCAGAAAGCTACCCAAGCTGGGAGGGGCCAGGACCCTCCCTGCCAGCCCCAGCCTGGTACCTTGTGTCAGCAGCAGCCTGTTCTGAGGGTCCTCCTCTTCTCTCTTCTAGAACTTGTGTATCCCCTGCTTCTGATCAGCAGTAGCTGTGTGGGTGGCAGGAGGGAATAAATCAACCCTTCCCAGGGTCTGCTGCTTCCTTCTTACTTGAGCAGTGTCAGGTTTCAAAGCCCACCCCCACCCCCTGCCGCCCCTAAAAAAAAGAGCAGTCTGGACTCAGCTCTGGCTAGAGTCTGACTGGTAAATATTCAGCATTCCTTAGAAACCTTATAAAGTGGGTTTCTGTTTGCCAGGAAAAGCCATTACGTTCTTATCAGCTCCTTCAGCCCCCAAAATCCACAGAGGGTATCTAGTTCTCCATTAACTCTAAGAAGCCCCACAGTGTTAGTGTACAGGCAATTCCACTGGCCTGCTCTCAGGGACCTAGCAATGTCATACCTGCTTCTATCACCTGCCTCACCACCATGCGTGTCAGGTGTGCTGCAAATAAAAGGACCTGCCATGTCACCACAGCTGGCTCTCCTCCCTCTATCTCTCCCTCTATCTCCCTCTCTCTTTCCTCCTTTCACAGGTACTCTCTCCTCTCTCCTCCCCCAATAAACTCCTTTTACATAAGATCTGTTGTCTGGTAAGATCTCTCAGGGGTGTGCATTGGCTCATTCCACCAAGGATACCCCTGCAGCATTATATTCCACAATGCATACTAGTTCCCAAGCCGTTGCAGCTAACCTGCCCTTCTCCTGCTACAAAATAGCCAGCCCCTTAGAAGTGGCAGGACTCTCCCATAGTTTTTGCTTTCTTCTCTGCCCTGGTTAGGAAAACACACTTGTAGGCTAAGGAGTCAGAGTGCAAAACAAAAGCATGGGCGGGGGGTGGGGGGGGGTCAAGCTGAAAAGGGCCAGAGGTAGACAGTGTGCAAGCAGAAAAGACAGCACAGAGTCAGGAGGGGGATGTCTTCCCAGCATGGAAGTTTAATTTAGCATTATCCTTAAAGGATACACATTTTGTCTATAAACTGTCCTGGATTTCCTGTGTGTTGGACTTATCAGACACTGAAATCTCTCATAGTCGTAATTTCTATTTCTTAGGACAGAAGCTAGGTCTTTGAGAAACTGCAACAGATGTGCCCCCCCCCATAGAACATAAAGAGCAATGGGTGGGCAAGTTCAATGCCCTGAAACAGGGCTTACAGACAGTGAGTGTGTAGAAAGGGTAAAGTCAGTGGCCAACTCCTGATAGGTCAACTCAGGGCCAAAACCCAGACATAAAGGACACTAGAGTCCAGTGGTCCATGGTAAGGTCAGACTAAGGCATCTTCATAACTTCTTTTCCATGGGGACTTACACAGAGCTGCTCCTTTTATCCTGGTAAACTTTCAACCTCAGAAGAACTTACACCTCTATGGCATTCTAGCACTGTACACAAGTGTTTCTACTTATAAGGAATTCTGGGCAACATGGGAAGCTGAGAAATGCATACCATTTCCCAAAACTGTCCCCAAGGGAGGAGTCCCAAGGGAGGGCCCTGTAAAAATCAGAGAAGTATGACGATCAACCCAACCAGGGTTGAGGGCATTACTGCTCAGCTTGGCCTGCCCTTCTTAGATGAGAATACTCTTACTTCCTTTCTTGCTCTGATTAAGATCCTGAGTGATTTCTCTGATACTGTATCCCAACCAAATTCTCTTTGCACACACAGAAATGCAGACTGTGACTAGAATCAAGAACAGATGAGACCGGCGACCTCCTCAGAACATTGTGAATATTGGAAGGACCAGAGAGCAAACTGGTACAGAGAGCTACACAGACTGTACCAGTCAGGAAGGAACTCTTATCTGAAAACACAGCTTCTGCATCTGTCTGAAGTCCCACCAGGCTTCTAGGACCATAGACTTTGGTCTTGCCAACCGCATAACCACAGATGCCAGTTCCTAAAAATAAACCTGATAAGCTATAAATAAACCAGGGATTACACATATAATCAGGCCATTTGGGAGGTTGATGCAAGAGGAATAAGAATCAAGGCCTACCTGGGCTACATATGATAAATGAAGAACATGTGTCTTCAGATAAATATACATAGACACTGATAAAATAGTCATAATGGTCAATCATAACCACCATCTTTCTGGACCTACAATCTTCATGGAAGTGGACTTCTGGGACTATCATTAAGAGGCTTTCAGACCAACCCTGAGTGGGGGCAACTTCATCACAGGACTGTTTTTCTTGTCTAATTAATAATAATAATAATAATAATAATAATAATAATAATAATCTGAATTACCACCTACAAGTCTCTTTGCTTTCTCACTGAAGATGTCATGTGACCAGCTGCCTCATGCTTCTGCTGCCATGAATTTCCCACCATGATAGATTGGACCCTTCAACTGTGAGTCAAAAGAAACCCTTCCTTTCTGGACTTACTTTTCTAACTATTTTGTCACTGAGAAGAGATAGGTAACTAAGGCAGAAAGTTTGTATAAGGAGTGATGACATTGGTGTGATAACCTGACCATGTGGTTAGGAGGAACTTGGGACTGATTCGCTGAAGGAATATGGAGGAGTTTAGAATTCTGGGTTAGAAAATCCCTAAATCACTGTAAGCAGATCAGAATGGAACATTCTGACTATAGTGGCTAATGTTCTTCTTTAAGTTTAAATTACTTATGAAATCTATAAAACGAAAACGCCTGTAACCTGTAAGCCCTACTTGCCCAAGGATACATAACTTTCTGAAATCCTGGGGGCTGTTTGTAACCACAGCCTTTACCACCTGTGGCACAGGCCCCCAAAAATGACTCTGAGACTTAATTATGAATACTGCTTAAGCTATAAGCTTTTTCTCATTCCCTGACCAGCTCGTAATTTATATGGCCCGTTTATCCTGTTCTATGTGTGCCACGTGGTTGGTTACCTCTCCTCAGTTTCATATGTCTGTCTCCTCCAAGTCCAGGCTGAAATCTTTTCCTGCACCTGACTCTATCCCAGAATTCCTCTCCCCCTACTGGAATTCCCACCTCCTATTTCCTGTGTAAGCTAATAGGCCAACAGCTTTTTTATTGACAGGTAATGTTTCCACACAGTACACAAGAGATTCTCTCTACAGCTGTTGTTCATGTAAGGTAACAAGCCACATGTTTTCACTTTTGTAAATGAGGTCAGTTGCTGCAGTTACACAAGATGTGCTTGATCATATGTAGTCAGGATGTATGTAAAAGGAGATATGCCAGAATAATTGCCTCTGATTGCAAGAAGAGAAGAAGTGTGTAGTGTAGAGAGTTTTCCCTTTATCAGCGCCTGACTAATTTAATTTGGCACCATGCTCTGTGCATGAATTTTGGTATGGACATGGCCAGTATCCATGGTCTCTTAATAATATCTCTTTGAAGTGGAAACTACTGTTTTCTTTGGAAAGTGGGTTAAGTCAAATGATGTTTTGCTGGGGCACACAGGTAAAAGAGTGTTTTGCTAAAACAGACAGGAAAGAATGTTTTCTTAAAGCACACATGGGTGAAAGGATGTTTTGCTATAGCAGACATGTGAAAGAACTCTTGATGTTTAGAGGAAATATAAATATGACCCAGAGCTTGGGTTCACATTGCTCTCTCTCTCTCTCTCTCTCTCTCTCTCTCTCTCTCTCTCTCTCTCTCTCTCTCTCTCTCTCTCTCTCTGTTCTTCACTAATGACATGCATATATTGGTTGAGCTTCACTGATGGTAGAGAGAAACTCGACAAAGGACTCATGAGATTAGCACTGCTGCTTGCTGCTTCCACAGTACATGTGGTGAACCTCTTGGTTTCTTCTGGATTGAACAGCCCTTGCTGATTCTTGTATGGTGCTTACTGAGTGGACTGTACTGGAGCAGCTGATTCCTGGGTGGTGTCAGTCAAGTACACTGGTCTGCAGCTGCTGATTCATGTTTGGTGGTTGCTAGTGGACTGGATTGAGAACAACAAAGATTGGATTCACTCAAAAGAAATATTTCTAAGCAGGTCCACTCCCCTGTATACGTTAATAAACTTTCTATTCCACTACAACTGATGAGTAGTGGGCTAGAGGAGACGTAGAACCCTCATTAAAGTAGATTGAGAAAAATATACACCTATGCCTCTTATTTGTAAAAACTTATTCATGGTCAGACTGGTGGATCTCTGACCTATACCTCCAGGCCCACAACACTGATAGGGGTTCCAAGCACCACAATGCTGATAGGAATATGGACAATGAAGATGTTGTTAGCAAAATTTCTGAGGGGAACAGGAGTCCATTGGCTTCATTCTGTTCATGTCCTGAGAACTTGAATGAGGCTGATTCAAGCCATGGACTGGTTTGATGGCAGAAGAAACCTGAAAACAGGCTATATTCATGTTGTGCTATATAGTTACAGATCATTGCTCTTGCCCAGGTCTCCTGTGAAAGAGCAGAGCAGAACAGAAAGACATGACCTCATGCAGTGTGCACAGAAAGACATGACCTCATGCAGTGTGCACAGAAAGACATGACCTCATGCAGTGAGCACAGAAAGACATGACCTCATGCAATGTGCACAGAAAGACATGACCTCATGCAGTGTGCGCAGAAAGACATGACCTCATGCAGTGTGCACAGAAAGACATGACCTCATGCGGTGTGCACAGAAAGACATGACCTCATGCAGTGTGCAGAAAGACATGACCTCATGCAGTGTGCAGAAAGACATGACCTCATGCAGTGTGCACAGAAAGACATGACCTCATGCAGTGAGCACAGAAAGATATGACCTCATGCAGTGTGCACAGAAAGACATGACCTCATGCAGTGTGCACAAAAAGACATGACCTCATGCAGTGTGCACAGAAAGATATGACCTCATGCAGTGTGCACAGAAAGACATGACCTCATGCAGTGAGCACAGAAAGACATGACCTCATGCAGTGTGCAGAAAGACATGACCTCATGCAGTGAGCACAGAAAGACATGACCTCATGCAGTGTGCACAGAAAGACATGACCTCATGCAGTGAGCACAGAAAGACATGACCTCATGCAGTGTGCACAGAAAGCAGAATGAGAGAGTTTGAGTTACAGACAAGGAGTGTGGGAGGGGGAGGAGAAAAGAGCTCTCATGCTCAGATTAACCCATTAAAGAGAAACCTCCTATCCTGACTGGGGCAGTAGGGCCGGTGCCTTGAAGAGAAGAACCCATCCACTGATGGTTCCATCTTGAGACAATATAGATGCATTTGAAAGGGGGAAGTCGACTGAGATTACCACTGAAATGATCCCCTTCTGCAAAATGGTCTACTAGGGAACAATTTCCCAGGACCAACTTTAAAGGCGCACAGAGGCCATTGGAGACAGAACCTGTCAACAATGTCACATATGACTCCTTTTGTGAGCATGAAAGATATGAGAGGAATGGGAGCCTTGAAGGATTGCACCAGGCAATCAGAAAGCCACTGAAGCCAGTCAATCTGTCTCAGGACGACCTTGACATAGTGCTGAGAATGTGAACACTCTGATGACATGCAGACCCCAGAGTATTGGGAAATGCCAGGAGAATAAGATATTCACCATGAAATGATTCAGACACAAAGTTGAAGGAACCAACCCCCCCCCCGCAAAAAAGAAAACCCTCTTTGCTATGAGAAGCAGCAAAAGGGGCAAGGCTCCGATGGCTGCCAGAGCAGGGATGATTCCATCCAGAGCCCCAGATGCTGGGTATGAAGCTACCGGGCTGTTTGCTGTACGTTTCAGTCTTGCATTTCCAGATTTTGTTTTCCCATTTTTCCTCTCTATGCCCACATTACTCTCTCCATTGGACTGTGATGTTTTTACTGCCCCGTGTATATTAGAAATACTTTAGTAGGTGGGTTTCTAGTTTGTTGTTTGTTTCTTATAAGACCTCACAATTAAGGGCTCCCCTAACATCTCTTAGGAAACTGTGGACTTGGGACTTTTGAGTACATGTTGGGATTACTTTGAATGATGGCAGGTTTAGATACTGAATGAATGCATTTTGCTTTTGATCAAAATTAGAGCTTGTAGGACACAGGTGGGATGTTTGTAACCCCCACTGTGCCCCTGCACGCAGACTGGAGGTGGAGACAGGAGAATCTCTAAGGACTGGTTCTCAACCTTCCCAATGCTGAGACCCTTCCGTACAGTTCTTCATGTTGTGGTGAAACCAATCATAAAATTATTGTTATTGCTACTTTGCAACTGTAATTTTGCTACTGTTATGAATCATAATGTGAATATATATGTTTTCCAGTCTGACAACAAGGTAACCACACATAGGTTGAGAGACCTGAATCTGTGTGACCAAGGGAAGCAGAAGCTACGAGAACCTGTCTCAAAGCCAGTGGAACAGTAGATATCAGTCTAGAGTTTCCACTGACCTTCACATGAACACACACACACACACCTGCACACATGAACACTCTCAGACACATACAAAAACTATTAATGGGTTAAATACTTAAAATCACATCAGAACTCTGTAGAAATAAATACCCATGTCAGAAAATCTTATATGGGAAAGAAAATGGGTCTGGGAAATTGATTCAGAGGTTAAGAATATGTACTACTTTTTCAGAGGACCCTAGTTTGGTTCCCAGCAGTCTCATCAGGTGGCTTACCCACCTTCTAGGCACACATACAGAGGGAAAGGGAGAGAGACAGAGAAGGGGAGTGAGAGACAGAGAGAGATTTTGATTCTGTTTCTGTGAAGAGTGCTGGCTGATTCAGGAATGTGGCCTAGTCCCACTCTCTTTGATTCTATACAACATCCATAACTTCTTGGATAGTGGAGTTTATGTCATAAAGTACAATTTCCTTTGTACCCCCACTGGAATACACACTCTTGGCCCTAGCACACACGTTAAAGGAAAGGCCAAGCAGCCCTCTGGAGACTATCTGAAAGGAAAGTCCATCACGAGAGTCAACCATCTTGAAAATTAGTCCCTTCCCCCCTGAGATGAGCTATCCTAGATAACAGTGACCAAGGTACAGAAATCCAGCCTTGCTGAACCCTGCCAAAGTGTACATTCCTACATTTAAAAATGACTTCTTACACTTTACAGAGGGGATAGCTCACAATATTCCTTAGCGCATGGTCAGCAAAGAGTATGGTTGACATCTCCATTATGACAGAATGACAACATAGGTGCCAGCTGTGATGCTTGGGCTTCTGGCACAGTCACAGAGGTCACTGCTGTAAACCTCTCAGGAGTTCTCTCTCCCTTCCTCTTTCACACACACTCACTCATGCACGCGTGTGCGCGCGCACACACACACACACACACACACCACTGAAAATCTAAGAACCAAGAAGGTGTGCTGCTCAGTGGTGGAGGGTTTCCCTAACATGTGTCAGGCCTGGGCTTCAACCAGATGCTACCAAAATCCCAAAGACACTCTATAGATAAGAACAGAACGGTAAAAGAATGAAAAGTTGTCCTTTTCCGCTCTTTAGTCATTTCTCATGTTTTTCTTTTTTTACAGATTCATTTACTTTATGAATATGAGTACACGTGAGCTGTCTTCAAACACACTAGAGGAGGGCATCAGATCCCATAAGAGATGGCTGTGAGCCACCATGTGGTTGCTGGGAATTGAACTCGGGACCTATGGAAGAGCAGGCAGTGCTCTTAACCATGGAGCCATCTCTCCAGCCTATCTAAAGTCATTTCTCAAGGTAAAGATATGTAAAACTCTGGTTTTAAAGTTCTGAGACAAGGTCACTCAATACTGGCCTCAAATTTTCCCTATAGCCCAGACTAGTCTTCAAGTCATAAAAATGTTTAATGACTTCCTGGTAGGAGGAAAGAAATCAAATCCTAGCAGAGACAGAAGTTAAGTGCGTGCGTGTGCGTGTGTGTGTTTGAGGAACACACAGACTTGCTCATGAGGAGGCCAGAGGTTTATGTCAGGTGTTGTCATTCATCACTATCCACCTCATTTCCTGAGAGAGATTCTCTCACTGAACCTGGAGCTCGGATTCACAAGACTGGCTGGCCAGTGAGGCCCTGGGGCCCTCCTGTCTCCCCACTGAGCCACCTCCCCAGCCCCAAGAGGAGTGAGTGGGAGCCTGAAAGGACACCACCACGCAGGAAGCCTGCAAGTGTGAGGCCATTTTAAATTTAAGTCGCCTCAGTATCCTTACACATCACAAGCCTTGGACATCATTTGGAAGGGCTCCCAGGCTTCTCTCCTGGGAAACAGCCCTTCATTTCTAATAAATATCCCTTCACATATGACAGGCTCATTGGCCCCCTTTCTAACTGCACCACTCTGGTGGTTTGGCCAGAGATTTGCTGCAAGTTAAAGGCCAGCCTGCTATATCCACTAAAAGCTGAGATCCTGTCTCAAAACAAAAGAAAAAAGAAAGACTGCTTCAAATCTGCCCTTAAACCTCGTATCTCTCCTGCTTAAACATCTATGGTGCCTCCCTATCGCCAAAAGAATAAAGGCCATTCTTGAGCTTGCATACATCCCTCATCAGGCTACAGGCTGCAGCCCCAGCCTCTTCTCAGCCAGGCCTCCAGAGTCTCTGTTGTCCTGCAGCGCCCTCTGATGCTCCAAGTGAGTCTCCGCTTATCCTGTGACTGGCAGAGGACAGTGACTGGGACAGTAGCAGGCCGGGTCACTGTGCGCGCGCGCTCAGCGGCTCCACCCGCAGCCACAGCCCCCCCTCCGCGCGCAGGATCAGCTCAGGCTTCCGGCGCGGCTCCTTGTCGCCTGGCAGGACGCGGAAGCGCAGCAGCGTCAGCGCCAGCGCCACCTTCATCTCGTTCATAGCGAAAGTCTGTCCTATGCAGTTCCTAAGGGAGGACAGGGTGGGAACTCTGACTGTGCTGGTGCTCCTGGACCCAACCTCACTCGTGCCGGGCTGCACGTGGTCAGCCCTTCACCTGCCAACCCTGGGTTCTGCAGACTTTTGCACATACCCTAAGCAGAGCATGGGAAGGAGAACTATGACCCAACCATCCCAACTCCACCCTAATCCCACTGTCAGTCCCAGAATCCACCCATCACCACAAGCCATCTGGCCTCACCTGGGCCCCGCGGAGAAGGGAATAAAAGACAGAGGCGACCTCTTCTGACGGTTTTCTGGGTCAAAGCGGAAGGGGTCATAGACCTGAGGGGAGAGGCGAGATGAGGCTTCTAGGTTGCTTCTCTGTGCACAACCAACCAGCCCCAGAAAAGGCAGACACGGAGACAGGAATGACAGCTTCTTGTGTCCAGGTTGAGGCCGCATCCCCTCCCCAGGTCTCATAAATGCTTGGAGGAGCCCCCACCTCAGGGTCTGGCCAGACTGAAGGATTGTGATGAATACCGAAGATGCTGATGACACAGATGTTCCCTGTTGGGTAGGAGGATCCAGTCAGTACTAGGTCCGAGAGCTGCCCCCTAGAGACCATCGCCCTACTCAGATGCTTCTCATCTGCTCCTCCCTTCACCCTTGACTTGGAGGACACCTTTAGGGATGACCCGACCATCAGGTAGCACGATATCCTGGGTGCAGCGGCGGAGAAGGTCTAGGGCTGGGGGGTGCAGCCGCAGACTCTCCTTGATGCACATGGTCAGGAAGGGCAGCTGGGCTAAGTCCTCCCTAAGGAACACAACACACAAGTATTCAGAACAAAATAAAGACTGGGCTCAGCCTCGCCAGCGTCTGGTTGGATTATAACCACTTGACTCTCAAGCTTAGTCATGTAACAAATTATATTCCAGATGAATCAAGGAGTTTGCAAGTTCCTTTGTTTGTGTCTAGCTACTAAAAACAACCTTGGACTCCTGATATTTGTCATTCCACTTACCAAGTTTTGATGTCACAGTGGTCAACTAAGATCCAGGACCTTGGATCAAAGATTAACACTACTCTCCCCCAAAATCTCAAAAACACGGGGAGGGGGAAGCCTAACCTGAAATATCTTTGATTAAATCATACTATCCACCGATATCCTACACTTGATAAACTTGCTGTGCACAAGCTGTAGATTGTTTATATACTGACCTGGAAAATGGAGTATGGAAATTCAGAAATAAATAAATAACCAACCTAGGCTACAAGAGACATTCAATCAAAACTCAATTATGTAATAAAGCTTTTTAAAGGCAGAAATAAAAAATTCTTAAAGACCTGTAAGGTTATTTAAATGAGTATATGTACTCAATAGCAGAGCAGCAAAGGCGGAATGGCCCATCATTATAGAGGTGTCAGTTCTGTCCTGCACTGTCATGTTGTTTGTTTGTTTGTTTGTTTTGACACAGGGTTTCTCAGTAGAGCTGTGGATGTCATAGAACTTACTCTAATCACCAGGCTGGTCTCAAACTCAGAAATCAGCTGCCTCCACCTGCAGACTGCTGGGATGCTATGTAGTGCCACTCTCTATATTAACATTTTTCAATAATATCTAATAAACTGTAGCTGGGTTTTTTGTCTTTTTAAAATGCATTTCTTATATTTCCATACATCTATGTAATGAATATTGATCATAATCACCCTCCATTATGCTCTTATCCCTCTCCCAAACCAGATGAAACCCTTTGTCCTCCTAGCCCATCTCGCTTCTATATTGGCGTCTTGACTTTTCTGTTTGTGACCTGACGAAGTTAACTAATGTTGCCTGCATAAGCACGAGTGGTGTGTGTGTGTGTGTGTGTGTGTGTGTGTGTGTGTGTGCGCGCGCGCGCGCGCACGTGCACGCGAGTGTTTATCTGTGCCTGACAATGCTTTCCCAGGACTGGTTTTCACAGGGCCCTGCATAATAAACAAATGTCCACCACTAACTGCACTCCCACTCAACAACTTTAGTCTAGTTAGAAGAATGAATATCCAAAAAAGTTAAATCGAAAGTCCATGCAGCAGGAAGTGATTTTAAAAATAAAAGATGGAGCCAATCTACCACTCACTAAAACTCATCACAAAACTATTCTAATAAAAATGAAAACATTTTCTTAAAAACTAAGTGTCTAGCAAGGCCTGCGAAACACAGAACTGAGGCAGGCACGAGATGACAGTCCACACAATGCTGGGAATTAGAGACGTGGTTTGGAGGGAGATGTTAAGAATACTAGCAATTAGCAACAAAAAGAATTAAATGCAGCCAGGAAAAGAATCCCAGGACTGGAGAAGTGGATGCGGGAGGATTGTCGTCAAAGTCAATCACAGCTGTTCAGTAAGCTGGAGGCTGTCATGGCCTGAAAAAGCAGCTGTCTCAATAACTAGACACATAAAACAAATGCTTGCACATCATGATGACTCACACCTTCCAACCCAGCACTTGGGAAACAGAGGCAGGCAAATCTCTATGAGTTTGAGATCAGCCTGATCTGCAAAGTATGTCCAGGTCAGCCAGGATTACACAGTATAACCCTATCTAAAAACAGAACAAATCGAAAAATTTTTAGCCACTCAAATATACGGTAGATTCTCTCAATATGTCAGAAACAATAAAACTAAAAGTTAATGAAAATAGCTATCATTCTAAAGGCTTGTCATTTCTTGATGGTGAGACTAACAAAATCCTTTATTTCCTCTTGGTATTTTGTTTTAAGATAGATATGTTTGTTTGTTGTTTAATGTATATGAATATGCTGTTGCTGACACACCAGAAGAGGGCGTCAGATCCCATTACAGATGGTTGTGAGCCACCATGTGGTCTCCTGGAATTAAACTCAGGACCTCTGTAAAAGCAGCCCTAATATTCTGAAATGTACAAAATGTTACTAAAAAGTAGACAAAGATGACCTTGAATTCCTGATCCTCCTGCCTGTGGGATTTCAAAGGATTGAAGAGGTGTCTATAAACTACAAAGAGAAGACTCAAACAAAAGCCAGAAGGAAATTCACAAAAATGAGAGGAGAATCAAGAAAAAACATATCAACAAATTGGGTTTGAAAACTCTATAACCGACCCTAGCATGGTTTGTGAGACATAATCAATTAAATGAAGATGTCCAAACAGGCCTTGTAACCCCTAAAAGCACAGGGGTTAAGACTCTATAAGCCAGCCTTGGCTACACAGACACACCAGGTAAGAAATGCAGCAATGAGCACGGTGACGAGAAGCTGTAACAGCAGAAACTACCATGCTCACCACTCAATCTCCTCAGACTCTCGGTCCCTCAGCAGCTCCTGCACCTCCTGCCTGCAGCGCTCCTGGTACTCCGGGTGCCTCGCCAGGTTGTACAGGATCCAGGAGAGCCCACTGGCCGTGGTGTCATGGCCTGAATGGTAGAGAAACAATCAAGTTTGTGTTTTTGGCCTGTTTAAGCACAGTGGGGTAATTGTGTGTAGATAGTAAGGCTCCAAAAAAGAATGGATGGAGAGAATAGAGGGATTCTAGGTCTCCCCAAAATACTTATTTGAGATTGGCAGACCTCTACCTGCTGTGTAGTCCTACACAGGTACTCTCACCTCCAAACATAAAGGTGTCAGCCTCTGCCCGGATGTCCTCATCTGACAACTCCTTTCCATGTTCATCCTAAAGACAAAACAAGACCTTCAATTCATACCATGTCTGAGGTGGTGTTCAGACCACCCATGTGTTTGAATGTTTGACCACAGAGAGTGGCACTATTAGGATGCGTGGCCTTAATGGAGGAGGTGTGTCTTTGTTAGAGGAACTGTGTGACTGTGTAGGTTGGTTTTGAGGTCTCCTTATGCTCAGGCTCTACCCAGTGCAGAAGACAGTCTCCTGGCTCCCTTCAGATGAAGATGTAGGACTCTCAGCTCCTCCTCCAGCATGTCTGCCTGCACACTGCCATGGTTCCCTCCATGACGATAATGGACTGAACCTCTGAAACTGTAAGCCAGCCCCGATTAAATGTTGTCCTTTATAAGAGTTGCCTTCGTCATGTTATCTCTTCACAGCAATGAAACCCTAAGACGGGTAGTAGGAGACAAACTCTGGTACCGCTGTGAACACAAGGTGCCTCCTCTATCTTCTCTAGAGCCTGCTTCCATTTCTTCTTTGGTTTCTTGCCCACTGTTTGCTCTTTTAGCAGAGCCTTCAAAAAAGTCACATCTAAAATAAATCTCTATGTCGTGCCTATTTTCATAAGCATAGTCTGTAATTCCCCAATACTCTCTTGGTTAAATCCAGCTTCTGTCTAACACGGACCATGACGGTTCCTGTAACGCAGACCCAACATGAGCTCACCTTGGCCAGCAAGAGCACATCAATGAAGTCCAAAGTCTTAGACTTAGTCTTGGACTTCAGGAACTCATCAAGGCTTTGACTGGACAGAGTGCGACGTCTCTCCCTGATGACAGCATCTGTGAAGTTGTGCACCAGGTCACAGGCCTTGCGGAAGCGCTGCCCATCAGCAGTGTGGTAGTACAGGAAGTCCACGAACAGGAAGAGCTGATATGACCTTTTTATTACGAGGGAGCTGAGTTCCAAGATGGCAGAAATGTAGTCACTGGGAGACCTGCAGGGCAAGGCAGAGAGAGGAAGCAACTTAGCACACAGCAAAACTCCAGCCAGAGTTCCAGGATTACGATTCATCCAGAAAAGGGCATCCATGACACACAAATTCTGCTTCCTGCTCCCCACAATAGCCTCCTGACACGGATCCCAGGGTATATATGGACATCATTTTGTCTCCTCATCCACTTGGCAGCCGTTCCTCCTCTTCCCCTTCATCCCCTGTGACTCTGCCCAGGCTCACACCCTCCTCTCCAGGTTCCTTGCATCTTCTATCTCTCCAAAGCTCCTCTATTGTTTAGACTGTCCAAGGGCACTGTGACTAGGAACCCCTCCTATACAGACACCTCTTATGCTCTGGGCAACTCAGGATGGAGTTCACACCCTTCTGGTTGGACATTCAACATCTTTAAGATCTGGTTGCTCCTGATTGTGATCCCAAAATCTGGAGTTGGATGCAGGAAGATCAGAAGCTCAAGGCCAATCTAATCTACATAGTGAGTTTCAGGCCAGACTAACTACAGACTGAGACCCTGTCAAGAAAGAAAAAAAGGAAAGGGGTGAAAGGGCAGGAGAAAAGATAAACTATGTGGGTTTTCTTAATGTCCTGTAATGGTTAGCTTTGAAAAAATACATTACACCGAGATGTACCTGGGAGCTTAATAAAGCATGTCTGTATGTATCACAGATGATGTTTTGTTTCCAGATCAGGTTAAATGAGAAAGTGAAACCAGTGCTGAGTTTTTACAGCTGATCCCACTAGATGGGGCTACATGGATGAAGGGGAAGGAGGAAGCCTGGCGACACAAACGAGTTCTCCATCCTTCTCTGCCATCACAGTAGAAGCTGTCTCACCCTGTTACTACCACAGTGATGCACCTAAAAGAGTGGACAGGCTAAATCTTCCCCTCTTGTCTTACTTAAGATAGTTTGGCCACAAAACTGTAACACAACCTTCAATATTTCGAAGACGCCTCATTTCCACCACCCTCGTCGCCTGCTGCTCACCCACATCTCCTTGCCTTTATGCAAATTATTGCACCACCACTGACTCTCTCCTGTCCCTGACCCTCATAACTCCTCTCTACTCACTATTTGTGCCCTTGGTACACAGCCCATGTTTTGAGACTGAGGCTGGGACTCACTCCTGACAGTTGCTGTCAAAGCCAAAGAGGCATTTCTGCAGACTGTCCAAGGTCATGAGGCTGATGTTCTCAAACATTTCCAGACGTGCACTGCCTTCCAAGGATAGGTGCTTCCACTTGGCCTGAACAGAGAAGGGACAGACATAGGGATGAGCCTTTGATCCTTGAGCTCCTTCTTAACACTAAACAACAGAAAAGGCCCCTGACAGCAGGGAAATCCTAACTCTGGTGGGAGCAGAAGTTACTACGGCAGATGAAGACATCAGGTTAGGAGACGAAGCCCTTGGTCAGCTTCCTGCCTTCTAGGTTGGTCAAGTCTTCCAGCACAATTAAATTGACAAGACTTATTACCTGTAAAGTATACTTCAGCGCTCTATCTACCTTTTATGCTCTCTTATTTCTAGTAAACTTGGAGAAGAGTGGTCTCTCTGACCCTTCATTTAATCATCCATAATATGATAGTAATATGCATCTCTACAACATAGCAATATGGAAATTACATCAACTAATGTAGACCATGGAACTGGCATAATATTTCATATGCAGAAGGCACTCAAAAAGTGGTAGTGATGATTATCATTCTACTTGGCTCTAGAAATTACCTCAGTTTCAAGTAAATACTCAATTCTCAGTCTTTACATTGAGTCCATGTAAAGTTTCTGCTTTCTCCCCCTTGAAACCGGAATTTTCCATACTTGACAGCAGAGTGAACTCAGCTCTATACAAGACCTTAGGTTTGGTTTGATTTTTAAATAATTTTGACCATATTCACCCATTCCCCAACAAACTTCTCTCTGAAGGATCTTAGTTTTTTTGAAACAAAGTCTTGTTGATGTAGCTTGGACTGGCCTATGATTCACAATCTTTCTTCAGGAGTCTCCCCAGGCAGGTATTAAGAAGTGCATCACCTTGACCAGCTTTAGAGCAATGAAGCCTAAACTAGTATCCTACACAGAAGAGCTTCTTCTGTAGTCAGTGTGAACTATTGGTTGACTTTTCAGGGCTTCTGTGAAGAAGGGTAGATACTGTCTGCTGTGAACTCATCCACATGCTAGGAGCATGACTCCAGGGTACCATCCTGATCACCTTTTAAGAACAGACAATTACTCTCACTTTAAAGATGGGGAAACTGAGACACGAAAAGAAAACTGATGTTCCCCAAGACCACAAAACAGAACCACATCTTCAGACTACATCTGTCTGAAGCCCTTACTTTTTCTAAAATAGTCTATGTGGGACCCCAGATTTGAGGAACTCACGTGCATGATGTTCACACTCTGGTTGAAAATCTTCACATAGGGCTTCAGGATGTCAAAGTGGAAGGCGGGTGTGAGCAGTCGACGATGGCGGCTCCACTTGTCACCTGAACTCAGCAAAAGCCCATCCCCTGGGAGGGCAGCAATGTCAGTGACAAAGGTGGAAACTTCCTCGGACCCTAAGATGCTCTCTGACCCTCACCTTGAGGTACTCACCCAGCCAGGGCTTCAGGAAGCCTAAGAAAGTCGTGTCCTTTGGGGCCACCAAAGCTGTCATAGACGAGGACAATCAGGGGCCAGGAACAGGATGTCAGATGAACTATGGGAAGGGAAGGGACTCCCAGCCCCAGGGCTTTGCACTTCCCCTCTAAATACAGGGTAGCAGGAAGTGGACAGGGACAAAGTACACATGAAAAAGAAAGGAGATGAAACAGGACCAGACCAGGCTGCAGCAGCAGGGAGAGCAAGGGTCACCTGACAGGGCACAACACGCCTCAGTACACTTACTCATGGCTGCTATATGGTCAGCCATGTCTTCCACATCTGAGACTACTACAAACAGTCCACAGGCCTTTGCAAAGACCTGAGACACACCATCACTCTGGCTCTCTGACATGTCCTGACACATCCTGGTACATATGAAAGGGGCACATATTATCACGACCTGTCATTAGAACACACATGGGCATTCTCTGACATGCCACAGCACAGTGTGTAACATTCTGACGTAAGCTGTTTGTGCTCTTCAGATAATCCCAGATTGGCATTTAAATGTAGTCCCATTCAAGTCCCAAATGTGACCTACATAGGTCACAGACCCCCTCTAGCTCTCTCCTCTATGCCATACTAAGCATTAAGTGTTCAGAATTAAGGGCTCATCTACCTCAGAGCCATGTGCCCACCATGGAGAGCTGTGTCTTCCCTCTCCTGTCACCGGGCATCTCCAGGGCCACCCAGACACAGCTGACCTTTCTAGACTCTGGTGCATCTTTCCCTTTAGTTCTCTGCTTTCCAGTTCTGTCCCAAATCGTCTCCAGCTTGGGTCACTTCTATTCAAGGTGACTGTGGCAGCTGAGACTTACTGAACTGGGGAGGTGGGTGAGAGTTCGCACTATATTATATGCCTCCCACAACCTCAACTCCTCATCCAGGAGGTACCCATCTTGCAAGAATATTGTTGAATGTCACTGTAGACAAACTGGAAGTAAAAAAGCACTATGCTGTTCTGTTCTACATAAGACTATACAGACCCATTTGCCCTTTGTATTTTGAAAGGAATCTGTACGTACACATCGTAAATAGTGCAAGATGCACACAGTGCTAATAGTTTGCTATTCTGAGTTAACTACTCCCAGTCCTGGAAGTACCAAAAAGAATGTAAGACCCACACCACAAAGCCTTATCAAACTCAGCATCTTTAATCTGAACCCAGCAGCACAGAGGATTGATAATGAGGGATAAATGCAGGACATAAGAAAAGAAACCTTGAATCTCAGAGGCAAGACTGACTATGTGACCAAAGGGTTGGAACTGAGCTCTGGAAAATCTCTCCACTTTTGCAGGCTGCAGAGGAGATACAAAGTAATTTTTCAGTTGGTGGACTCACATACTCTCTTCTCAGATCACAGCATTCTAAACAAAGCACAACTTAAAGATTCCATCCCTGTGCATGGAGCGATGAGACAGTAGAAGGTAGCTCTTGCAGAAGACCCGGGTTTAGTTCAAGGTACCAACATGGCAACCAGCAACCACCTGTAACTCTGGTTCCAAAGGATCTGCCACCCTCTTATGGCCACTGAGGGTACTGCAAACATATGGTTCCCATACATCCATACAGGCAAACACTCATAAAATAAAAATAAAGGTCTGACATAGTAGTACACACCTTTAATATCAATACTCAGGAGGCTGACAAAGGTGGGTCTTTGTGAGTTCAAGGTCAGCCTTGTCTACAAAGTGGACTCCAGGTCAGCTAGAGCTACAAAGTATCTCAAAATAAAAAATAAATGCCTCAAAAATAAATATTTTTAAATCTCTGTATGGTGTTGCTACTGCTGGGAAGGTAAAGATGGGAGAGTCCCTGGGGCTTACTGGCCAGACAGTCCAGTTGGATGGGTGAGCTCCAGGGAAAAGAGAAGTTTAGTCTCAAAAAAGATAGAGTTCGAAGGATAACAACTCAGGTTGTCTACTGTCTTCCACATGCATGCGCACACATGCTTATGGAC
Organism: Tokudaia tokunoshimensis; assembly: GCA_036184795.1. Lineage (NCBI taxonomy): Eukaryota > Metazoa > Chordata > Mammalia > Rodentia > Muridae > Tokudaia > Tokudaia tokunoshimensis. The sequence goes on along the minus strand of BTHU01000007.1, from coordinate 3,641,943 downwards.
CCACACGCATGCAACCACAGCCGCATGCATGCACATATAGACACAAAAAGTTTCATCAAAGAGATAGGTTGTTTTCCCTGGCTCTAGGATGGAACCTTCCACTTTGTTCATGGTAGGCAAGTGTTCTACCACCAAGTAGATCCCCAGGGAATACACTTTCTTCCCTGGCTTAGATCACACTGGGTTGAGCTTCTGTCACTCACACCTCAGACTGTAGCAGCAAGAGAGACTCAAGACCTTATCCAAAGTCACTCAACAGGTTAGCCACAGAGACATGGCCACCATCAGATACAGCCCCATCTGCTGCTCAGCCTGGTCAATCCAGGGATAGAAAGACCTTAGATAAGAAACAGAGAAGAATCCAGTGGTCAGCATCCTGGAAGGGATACCTGGGGCCTGGAGCAGGGGGGCCACAAATGCAGGGTCAACAAGCCTCAACACGGGGATGACTGGTCCCAGCCAACAGAGGTGGACATCTCGGAAGGTCTGGCCCATTTCAGTCACCAGCCGCATGCCTTCCTCATTGTTCTGGATCTGGGGATGGAGAAGTTTGAGGCCAGTCCATGCGTGGTATCTTAGGTGCTCCTGTCCTCTGCACCACATGCTCATCTCTCTAACCCTCCTCCTTGGACCACTCATCCAAGTCTCTTGATGAGTCAACAGTTCAACTACATGTGTCCCTTCCTGTACCCATGTGTCTATCTACATTCCTTGATCTGATGCATCACTCTTCTCATCCCTTTTTTTCATGATGTAGATATAAATAATTGAAGAATTAATTGACAGATGGACGGACGGACAGACGAACAGACAGACAGACAGACAGATTCATACACAGAGCCTGAAGTAGATAACCTACTATTTGATAGAGGGATTGATGATAATGATGATGATGAGGAGGAGGAGAAGGAAGAGGAGAAGGAGGAAGATAGATAAATGACAGGCTACTGAGAGATATATAGAATATATAGAAACAGATACATGATAGACAACATAGGTAGATGACATTGAAAGATGTGATAGGTAACTAATAGCAGAAGAAGATGATTAGAGTGGTAAATCTCAGTATGTGTGTGTGTTTATTTCTCTATCATAATTCTGATTTTTCTCCATTTCATCTGGTCACTCCCTCTCCTCTGTATGTGTGTATCATTTTCTCATGGGATTTTTTTCTATAGCTAAATCATCTATCTCCCCTCTTCCTCTCTTTTTTTTCCTCACTCCTCCATCCTCCACTCCAGTTAAGGGTGAACTTACAGCTAATTTTATCCCATCCAATTCTCTCACTTGTTCCTAATTCACCACAACCTATTAAGACCAGCTCTGTGCAGGGAACTCCCCAGAACTGCAGCAAAGAATCATTGATGTTTCCAAATCTTGATTCCCAACTCCAGAAAGATGTGAACTTGGAAGTCATCTAAGGAGGGAACTGATGGCTGACTTAGGAGCTGGATCCCTGGGATAAGGAGAAAACTTTAAGAAAGAGAAGAGAGGGAGAATGGGAGAGGGTTGCAGGAGAGTCATGTGGAAAGGTCAGGGGGGAGGGGACCCAGCATTGGACAGAGAAGGGCCTCAGGGAGCTCAGAGGAGACCAAGAAGGATGTAATTCTGGAACCAAATAGGAGCTTCTAGAAAAGGTGGACAAGTCGATGCACCAGAGAGCTGTGAGGAAATGAAGGAGATAGAGCTAGGACTTAGGGACATGGAAATCACAAGTGTGAGAGAAATGAGAAACAGGAAGGGAATGAACAACGAATGATGACAATCCTTTGTCCACAGGCAGATGGAAGAGGACTGACGGTGTTGGCACAAGCATTTAATCCCTGGGAAGGCAGAGGCAGGCAGGTCTCTGTGAGTTTAAGGCCAGCCTGGTCAACAGAACAAGTTCCAAGAGAGCCAAAGATGTTCAGTGAAATTATGTAATAAACAATAAACAAAACAAAAACAAAGAACAAGAATATGAAAAAGAAGAACAAGAAGAACAAAAGGAAAACAAGAAGAACAAGAAGAAGCAGAAGAAGAAGTAGAAGGAGGAAAAGAAGGAGGAGGAGAACAACAAGAAGAACAAGAAAAAAAGGAGGAAGAAGAAGAACAAGAAAATTAGAAAAAGAACAGGAAGAACAAGAAGAGGAGGAAGAGGAAGAATAAGAAGGGGAAGACAAAGAAGGAGAAGAAGGAAAGAAGCAGCAGCAACAACAGAATGGAGGTTTCGTACAGAAAGACCATGTTGGAGGTATAGGAATGGAAGCAGGCACGTCGCCTGACTCTACAGTATCACTGCGGATAACACGACAGAACATAAGGGAATATGGGGTCATCAAAAGCAACACTTTCCCAAGGGCCTAAAGGAAGAAATGAATTGTCAAGAAGACATCGGATAACAATGGTTAAATGAGAATGTTGGTAGGAAAGAGGATTCTGTTGAGAGAAGCAGTACTTGAGTGGGCAGCATTGTGATGATATCTATATTATTAGTGATATCTAATCCCAAGACATGGTTCTGCAACATGGAACAGCATGGAGCAAGGGAACTTGTGGCCTGGGAAGGGTGCTGAGTAGGAACTACTCCCTCCCCAGGAAGTACAGTCATTAGGAGTCCAGAGAGAAAATAGTCATGCTATGATGTAGCTTTGGGATAAAGTTGTTGCTTAGCGTGCACAAACCGTAGACACTTCAGATAATCACTACCAAAGTTAAAAAGTGTTCATCTTTGACCTACATTGCATAATGGAGCCCACTAAGGCATCTTCAGGACAGAGGGCAAGATGAGAAAGGAGAGTGCCCAAGAAGTGGAAGGGAAGAAAAAACTACAATCCCTCTTCTGCCCCCAAATGGTAGGTGGAGGTACAAAAATCACAGCTGAATCCTATAGGGCAAGTAGCAACCCAGAGAGGTACAGACACTGACCTGAAACCAAGAGAGATGAGCCAGACAGGAGGCAAGACCTTGGACATACTGAAGGAAGACCTCAAATCCAGCAGTGAAACTGAATGTACCCGGGATGCCACCCCTCTGCGCTATTCACCACGGGAGCCACTGAATGAGACAAGCATCCAAGCATTCGAGGAAACCTCAGTCCTGGTGAGAGTGTGACCACAGTGGGGCTGGTGCCAGGTAAGGAAAAGAGAAAGGCCGAGGAGCACAAGTTGGAAACAAAGACAAATGAATGTGGGGCTGCGATGGGGAGAGAGGGGCCCAACTAGCTTTCCTTGCTTCTCGCTGCTTCAGGCTCCAGACCTTTCCCGAGTTCTAGGGAATACGTACACCCCGATACCCCAGCCTATCTGCTGGCATACTCACCATGCCCAAGTGACCCAAAAACCAGTTTTTTTTAGGGGGCTGAGGGAAACATCTGAGGCGGGAGCAGTTCTCACAGAATGAGTAAATCCAGGCAAGAATTCTGGCCAAAATCCAGGAAGCCGCTCCAAGCAGCAGAAGACGCCATGGCGAGGTTGCCACAGAGCCCAGGTCCAGCCCCGACCAACTTAGCCGCAGCATCCTGCTGAGCAACCGACACAGGGTAAGATCCTGAGGTTTGGAAGAGTTGCCGGAAAATTTAGAATTACTGAGACTGTGTGGATCTGGGAGTACAGCAAGGAAGGGGACGGAGATGCAGAAAGAGACCGAATGAGAAGGGGGTACACCAGACAAGAGCTGGGGAAAGTCTGGGATGGCTCTGCCTGAAGCACAGCTATCCAGAAACCCAGGGTCACTTGTGCCAGTTGTCTCCGTGGAGCCCCCACAATGCTGATAAACTCTTCCTGATCAGAGTCGGGACCCTCTCTGGCCTCACACCCCAAGCCGGTACCTTATCTCAGGAGCAGCCTGTCCTCTCTGATCTTCTCCTCACTCCTGAGAAAAGCATTTATCCCAAGCTTCCTAACTGCAGAGAGTTGTGTGCGAGGCTGGGTTTGGCTGGACTGAACCAATCAAATCCCGCCCAGGCTCAGTCACTTCCTTCCTGGCTGGGCAGCAGGCCAAAACAAGTTGGGCAGGGCCAGACTGGAGTGGAGGGGAGGGACTCAGAGCGACAGACACACAGGCAGGTGATCTATCTTTAGGATACAGTATCTCTGAGTCAAGGGCAAAGTTGACCCTGGGCCACCGAATTTACAGCCACCCCGGCCCTTCGAAGGGCTACAGTCTAGTGATAAAAACATGAAGGAGGAAGTATAGGTGCCAGGATGAGTCGTTCAGGACTGGACGTTCCCTGAGCATCTCCCAGGGATCTCTGCACATCTCGCTGGTGGGGGTGCAGCACGCAGAATTTCTCACTGCAGAGCTGCAGACCTGTCTCTGGAATGCCTCTGCTCACCAGCTACAGTCTTGCAGAGTTCAGTCTTATCCCTTAACAGCCCAGCCCCTGGATAGAAACAATTCCAAATTAGACCAGAAAATCCAGCCATGGTCAGACTGAGAGATAAATGTCCTGGCTAGGAAAACGCCTGGCAGCTAAAGGGTCAGAGTGTTTGTGTGGAGGAAAGGAGTCAGACTGAAATGCTATGAGCAGAAGGGGTAGGGGCAAGAAGGAACAAGCCTGGAGTGAATTGTCTTCCCAGTATGAAACTGGGAAAATGAGGGAATTGACCTCAACAGGAGTGTATGTTGTTCAGAAACCCTAGATCGCCATGTCTTGAACTTAGCAATCACTGAACCCTCCCATGGTCATGCTCCCCATTATTAGACTAGTAAAAAGAGCCAACAGTATCCCAAAGCTAGGACATAAAGAACAACGGGTAGGCCAGCTCAAAGATTGGCAGATAAAAGCAAGCTCAAAGTCCTGAAACAGAATGTAAAGGTAATTGACTGGTGGTTGATACAGAAAGATAAGGGCAGAGGTCAGTGGAGAAGTCCAGATTTGTCAACTCAGGGCTCCCCGAATGAGGAGACCATGGAGGATAGGGGCCCATGATAGAGAGATCAAATAAAACAAGCTCAATAGCTTCCTTCCCAGGGGATTTTTCACAGTGTTGTTTCCCTTTCCCCTGGTAAACTTTCCAACTTCACAGGTACTTAAAAGCACATGCAAAGTCTTACAATTCTGCAACTACTCATGACACTGAATTCTGAGTGAAGTAAGTCTCTGAGGGAAACACTCAGGTTTTCTAAGAGTCTACACTGGAGAAGGCAAAGGGAATGGAGCAGTGTAAGGCTCACACCTGTCAGGGGGAAGCCATAGCTATTCGGCTTGACTTAGCACTCCTATTTTTTTCATTATATTCGATTCATGTATAGAGATGTTTTGTCTGCATATATGTGTCTGCACCACGGACAAGCTTTGCAGAGAAAAGAGTGTGAGATCCTCTGGGACTAGAATTGCACAAAGTTCTGAGCCATCATGTGGGGTGTAGGAATTGAACCTGGTCCCTAAGGAACAGAAGCCAGTGCTCTTAACCACTAAGCCATCTCTTCGGTCCCAAATGGCTCTGTTTCAAAGGTGTATTCTTGCTTCCTTCCTCGCTCTGATTAAACGCTTGACTGCTCCTTCTACTACTGTGTCACAACCAAATCATTCTCTATCAGGAGGACCGGAACTCAGACTGCTGGAGTAGAGAACAGAGGAAACTGATGACCTCCTCAGGACACTGACTCCTGGAAGGACCTGAGAGCAAACACTGACTGTAACAGTCAGGAAGGAAGTCTGATCTGAAAACACAGCTTCAGTATCTGTCTGAAGTCCTACCAGGTGTCTAGGGCCATAGACTTTGGTCTTGCCAACCCCATAATCACAGATGCCAGTTCCTAAAAATAAACCTGATAAGCTATAAATAAACCTAGGATTACACCTATAATCAGGCCATTTGGGAGGTTGATGAAAGAGGAATAAGAATCAAGGCCAACCTGAGCTACATATACCATGATAAATGCAGGACATATGGCATGTCTTCAGATAAATATGCATAGACACTGGTAAAATGGTCATAATGGTCAATCATCACCACCATCTTTCTGAACCTACAATCTCCATGGAAACTGACTTCTGGGAATGTCTTTTAGAGTCTTTCAGAAAGGATGAAGTGAGAACAAAGACCAACCCTGAGTGTGGGCAATGTCATCACAGGACTGTGTTCCCTGGCTTAAATAAATAAACAAACAAACAAATAAATAAATACCTGAATTGCCACCCACAAGTCCCTTTGCTTTCTCAAATAAGATGTCATGTGACCAGCTACCTCATGTTTCTGCCACCATGACTTTCCCACCATGAGAGACTGGACTCTTTAACTGTGAACCAAAGGAATCCCTTCCTTTCTCAACTTATTTTTCCAGCTATTTTCTCACTGAAAAAAGATAGGTAACTAAAGCAGAAAGTTTGTATGAGGAGTGATGACATCGGTGTGATAACCTGACCATGTGGTTAGGAGGAACTTGGGACTGATTCGCTGAAGGAATATGGAGGAGTTTAGAATTCTGGGTTAGAAAAATTCCTAAATCACTGTAAGCAGATCAGAATGAAACATTCTGACTATGGTGGCTAATGTTCTTCTTTAAGTTTAAATTACTTATGAAATCTATAAAACGAAAACGCCTGTAACCTGTAAGCCCTACTTGCCCAAGGATACATAACTTTCTGAAATCCTGGGGTCTGTTTGTAACCACAGGCTTTACCACCTGTGGCACAGCCCCCCAAAAATGACTCTGAGACTTAATTATGAATACTGCTTAAGCTATAAACTTTTTCTCATTCCCTGACCAGCTTGTAATTTATATGGCCCGTTTATCCTGCTCTATGTGTGCCACGTGGTTGGTTACCTCTCCTCAGTTTCATATGTCTGTCTCCTCCAAGTCCAGGCTGAAATCTTTTCCTGCACCTGACTCTATCCCAGAATTCCTCTCCCCCTACTGGAATTCCCACCTCCTATTTCCTGTGTAAGCTAATAGGCCAACAGCTTTTTTATTGACAGGTAACGTTTCCACACAATACACAAGAGATTCTCTCTACAGCTGTTGTTCATGTAAGGTAACAAGCCACATGTTTTCACTTTTGTAAACGAGGTCAGTTGCTCCAGTTACACAGAATGTGCTTGATCACATGTAGTCAGGACATATGTAACAGGAGGTATACCAGGATGTGTGCTTGCCTCTGATTGCAAGAAGAGAAGAAGTATGTGTATGACGTTGTGAGTTTTGCCTTTATAAGCCCCTGACTAATGTAATTTAGCACCATACTCTGTGCATGAGCTTTGGGTATGGGCATAGCCAATATCCATTGTCCTGGACAGTGTTTAATAAAGCCTCTTTGAAGTGGAAAGCACTGTGTTCTTTGGAAAGTAGGTTATGTCAAATAATGTTTTGCTGGGTTACCCAGGTAATGGGATGCTTTGCTAAAGCTGACAAGTGAAAGAATGCTTTCTTGAAGCAGACACAGGGGAAAGGATGTTTGCTATAGCAGACATGTGAAAGAGTACACAATGTTTAGAAGAAATATAAATATGACATGTGTGTATTGGTTCCCCTTACACTGCATTATTGAGTTTCACGGCTGATGACATGATAGAGAGAAACTCGTCAAAGAACTCATGAGGATCCTCATGTTTCTTGCTGCTTCCACAGTGGATGTGGGACAGTTGGTGAGCATCGTGGTTTCTGCTGGATTGAACAGCCCTGCTGATTCGTGTCTGGTGCTTACTGAGTGGACTGGACTGCAGCTGCTGATTTCTGTTTGGTGTTTGCTAGTAGACTGGACTGAGAACAATGAAGATTGGAATCACCCCAAAGAACTGTATCTAAACATGTGCACTTCCCTGTATCCTAATAACCTTTCTTTCCTACTACCTCTGGTGGGTAGTGGGCTAGAGGGGAGATTTAACCCTTAGTAAAGCAGACTGAGAAAAACTATGCCTATACTTCCTATTTGTAAAAACTTATTCATGGTCGGACTGGTGGATCTCTGACCTGTAACTCCAGGCCCACAACACTGATCGGGGTTCCAAGCACCACAATGCTGATGGGAATATGGACAATAAAGATGTTGTTAGTAAAATTTCTGAGGGGAACAGGAGTCCATTGGCTTCATTCTGTTCATGTCCTGAGAACTTGAATGAGGCTGATTCAAGCCATGGACTGGTTTGATGGCAGAAGAAACCTGAAAACAGGCTATATTCATGTTGTGCTATATAGTTACAGATCATTGCTCTTGCCCAGGTCTCCTGTGAAAGAGCAATGAGCAGATCAGAAAGACATGACCTCATGCAGTGTGCACAGAAAGCAGAATGAGAGAGTTTGAGTTACAGACAAGGAGTGGGGGAGGGGGAGGAGAAAAGAGCTCTCATGCTCAGATTAACCCATTAAAGAGAAACCTCCTATCCTGACTGGGACAGTAGGGCAGGTGCCTTGAAGACAAGAACCCATCCACTGATGGTTCCATCTTGAGACAGTATAGATGCATTTGAAAGGAGGAAGTCGACTGAGAATACCACTGAAATGATCCCCTTCTGCAAAATGGTCTACTAGGGAACAATTTCCCAGGACCAACTTTAAAGGCGCACAGAGGCCATTGGAGACAGAACCTATCAACAATGTCACATATGACTGCTTTTGTGAGCATGAAAGATATGAGAGGAATGGGAAACTTGAAGGATTGCACCAGGCAATCAGAAAGCCACTGAAGCCAGTCAATCTGTCTCAGGACGACCTTGACATAGTGCTGAGAATGTGAACACACCGATGACATGCAGACCCCAGGGTATTGGGAGATGCCAGGAGAATAAGATATTCACCATGAAATGATTCAGACACAAAGTTGAAGGAACCATCCCCCCCCCCGCAAAAAAGAAAACCCTCTTTGCTATGAGAAGCACCAGAAGGGGCAAGGCTCCGATGGCTCCCAGAGCAGGGATGATTCCATCCAGAGCCCCAGATGCTGGGTATGAAGCTACCGGGCTGTTTGCTGTACGTTTCAGTCTTGCATTTCCAGATTTTGTTTTCCCATTTTTCCTCTCTATGCCCACATTACTCTCTCCATTGGACTGTGATGTTTTTACTGCCCTGTGTATATTAGAAATACTTTAGTAGGTGGGTTTCTAGTTTGTTGTTTGTTTCTTATAAGACCTCACAATTAAGGGCTCCCCTAACATCTCTTAGGAAACTGTGAACTTGGGACTTTTGAGTACATGTTGGGATTACTTTGAATGATGGCAGGTTTAGATACTGAATGAATGCATTTTGCTTTTGATCAAAATTAGAGCTTGTAGGACACAGGTGGGATGTTTGTAACCCCCACTGTGCCCCTGCACGCAGACTGGAGGTGGAGACAGGAGAATCTCTAAGGACTGGTTCTCAACCTTCCCAATGCTGAGACCCTTCCGTACAGTTCTTCATGTTGTGGTGAAACCAATCGTAAAATTATTGTTATTGCTACTTTGCAACTGTAATTTTGCTACTGTTATGAATCATAATGTGAATATATATGTTTTTCAGTCTGACAAGGTAACCACACATAGGTTGAGAGACCTGAATCTGTGTGACCAAGGGAAGCAGAAGCTACGAGAACCTGTCTCAAAGCCAGTGGAACAGTAGATATCAGTCTAGAGTTTCCACTGACCTTCACATGAACACACACACACACACCTGCACACATGAACACTCTCAGACACATACAAAAACTATTAATGGGTTAAATACTTAAAATCACATCAGAACTCTGTAGAAATAAATACCCATGTCAGAAAATCTTATATGGGAAAGAAAATGGGTCTGGGAAATTGATTCAGAGGTTAAGAATATGTACTACTTTTTCAGAGGACCCTAGTTTGGTTCCCAGCAGTCTCATCAGGTGGCTTACCCACCTTCTAGGCACACATACAGAGGGAAAGGGAGAGAGACAGAGAAGGGGAGTGAGAGACAGAGAGAGATTTTGATTCTGTTTCTGTGAAGAGTGCTGGCTGATTCAGGAATGTGGCCTAGTCCCACTCTCTTTGATTCTATACAACATCCATAACTTCTTGGATAGTGGAGTTTATGTCATAAAGTACAATTTCCTTTGTACCCCCACTGGAATACACACTCTTGGCCCTAGCACACACGTTAAAGGAAAGGCCAAGCAGCCCTCTGGAGACTATCTGAAAGGAAAGTCCATCACGAGAGTCAACCATCTTGAAAATTAGTCCCTTCCCCCCTGAGATGAGCTATCCTAGATAACAGTGACTAAGGTACAGAAATCCAGCCTTGCTGAACCCTGCCCAAAATGTACATTCCTACATTTAAAAATAACTTCTTACACTTTACAGAGGGGATAGCTCACAATATTCCTTAGCGCATGGTCAGCAAAGAGTATGGTTGACATCTCCATTATGACAGAATGACAACATAGGTGCCAGCTGTGATGCTTGGGCTTCTGGCACAGTCACAGAGGTCACTGCTGTAAACCTCTCAGGAGTTCTCTCTCCCTTCCTCTTTCACACACACTCACTAATGCACGCGTGTGCGCACACACACACACACACACACACCACTGAAAATCTAAGAACCAAGAAGGTGTGCTGCTCAGTGGTGGAGGGTTTCCCTAACATGTGTCAGGCCTGGGCTTCAACCAGATGCTACCAAAATCCCAAAGACACTCTATAGATAAGAACAGAACGGTAAAAGAATGAAAAGTTGTCCTTTTTCGCTCTTTAGTCATTTCTCATGTTTTTCTTTTTTTACAGATTCATTTACTTTATGAATATGAGTACACATGAGCTGTCTTCAAACACACTAGAGGAGAGCATCAGATCCCATAAGAGATGTCTGTGAGCCACCACGTGGCTGCTGGGAATTGAACTCGGGACCTATGGAAGAGCAGGCAGTGCTCTTAACCATGGAGCCATCTCTCCAGCCTATCTAAAGTCATTTCTCAAGGTAAAGATATGTAAAACTCTGGTTTTAAAGTTCTGAGACAAGGTCACTCAATGCTGGCCTCAAATTTTCCCTATAGCCCAGACTAGTCTTCAAGTCATAAAAATGTTTAATGACTTCCTGGTAGGAGGAAAGAAATCAAATCCTAGCAGAGACAGAAGTGCGTGCGTGTGCGTGTGTGTGTTTGAGGAACACACAGACTTGCTCATGAGGAGGCCAGAGGTTTATGTCAGGTGTTGTCATTCATCACTATCCACCTCATTTCCTGAGAGAGATTCTCTCACTGAACCTGGAGCTCGGATTCACAAGACTGGCTGGCCAGTGAGGCCCTGGGGCCCTCCTGTCTCCCCACTGAGCCACCTCCCCAGCCCCAAGAGGAGTGAGTGGGAGCCTGAAAGGACACCACCACGCAGGAAGCCTGCAAGTGTGAGGCCATTTTAAATTTAAGTCGCCTCAGTATCCTTACACATCACAAGCCTTGGACATCATTTGGAAGGGCTCCCAGGCTTCTCTCCTGGGAAACAGCCCTTCATTTCTAATAAATATCCCTTCACATATGACAGGCTCATTGGCCCCCTTTCTAACTGCACCACTCTGGTGGTTTGGCCAGAGATTTGCTGCAAGTTAAAGGCCAGCCTGCTATATCCACTAAAAGCTGAGATCCTGTCTCAAAACAAAAGAAAAAAGAAAGACTGCTTCAAATCTGCCCTTAAACCTCGTATCTCTCCTGCTTAAACATCTATGGTGCCTCCCTATCGCCAAAAGAATAAAGGCCATTCTTGAGCTTGCATACATCCCTCATCAGGCTACAGGCTGCAGCCCCAGCCTCTTCTCAGCCAGGCCTCCAGAGTCTCTGTTGTCCTGCAGCGCCCTCTGATGCTCCAAGTGAGTCTCCGCTTATCCTGTGACTGGCAGAGGACAGTGACTGGGACAGTAGCAGGCCGGGTCACTGTGCGCGCGCGCTCAGCGGCTCCACCCGCAGCCACAGCCCGCCCTCCGCGCGCAGGATCAGTTCCGGCTTCCGGCGCGGCTCTTTGTCGTCTGGCAGGACGCGGAAGCGCAGCAGCGTCAGCGCCAGCGCCACCTTCATCTCATTCATAGCGAAAGTCTGTCCTATGCAGTTCCTGCGGGAGGACAGGATAGGGAATCTTACTGCTCTGAGACCTAACCAGCCCCCAAGGTTTGAACTTGACCTGGTCCCTCCGGAGCCTCCCCAGCCTCAGGGGCAGAAGGTGCGCTGATGTTCCTGGGACGCCAAGTGTTGTGTTGCCAGTCCTAAAGCTCGCTCAGACTCCGTGCACACGGCCCGGGCCTTTCACTTTCCACCCCTGACCTCCTTGATCTTTGCATGTACCCTGAGTAGAGGGCAGGAAGGAGACCAAGAACCTAACCATCCCAATTTCCCCTGTCCCCGCTGTCAGCCCCTCAGTCACCCCCAAGCCCTCTCGCCTCACCTGGGTCCAGCAGAAAAGGGAATAAAAGCCAGAGGAGACCTCTTCTGTGGGTTTTCTGGGTCGAAGCGGAAGGGGTTATAGACCTGCAGGTCAACCAAGACTAGACTTATGGGTCGCGTCTGTATTCACACCCAACCAGTCCCAGAAAAGATGTCTATGGCAGAGAGTGACAGATCTGGTTTTCCTGGTAAGGGCCACACCTCTTCCCTGACTTCCAGAATTAGAGAGTGGGAGGGGTCGCACCTCAGGGTCTGGCCAGATTGAAGGGTTGTGATGAACCCCAAAGATGCTGATGATACAGTCATTGCCTTTTGGACAAGAAAAGAAGTCAGTGCTGCGCCTGGGGACCATCAAGAGCCACCTCCCCATAGAGTCCACACCTTTAGGAATGACCCGGCCATCTGGGAGCACAACGTCTTGAGTGCAGCAACGGGAAATGACCGTGACTGGAGGATGTAGTCGCAGACTCTCCTTGATGCACATGGTCAGGAAGGGCAGCTGGGCCAGGTCGTCCCTACGAAACCATCACATAATTATCCAGGGTGTAAAAACAAAGCCCTAACCTGCTAGAAAGCTTATAATTAGAGGGCTAGCACTCATGTTCAATGACCTGAATTCAGTAGCCAGACCACACAAGGTGTGAAGAGAGAACCCCAACTTCTATCCAAGAATTGCCTTCTAACCTCCACACATGCCATGGACTTCACACGCATTCTCTCTCTCTCTCTCTCTCTCTCTCTCTCTCTCTCTCTCTCTCTCTCTCGCACACACACACGCACACGCACACACACACACACACACACACACACACGCACGCACGCATACCTGTAAATGCATAAACAGTACTGGTCAGCTCCCTGCCACTTGTTGAAACTCTTACTATTTCGCTGTGACCATGAGTCTAAAAACAAAGTTAATTTAAAAATGAATCAAAAATATTTGTTCATTATTTTTATTTGTGTGGGTATGTGTTGTGTAAGCCAGAGGTCACCATTGGGCATCTTTCTCTATCCCTCTACATTCTCTGTTTTGAGACAGTGTCTCTCCCTGAACATGTGTATTTTGGTTAGACTAGCTGGCCAGCACAATCCCATCTCCTGTTCCCTGTGTTCCAATGCCAGGGACGCCCTTTTACACGGATCCTGGGAACTCAAACTCAAGTCCTCATGCTATCAGCAAGTACATCACCCACTGAGCATCACCCCAGTCATGTTTTATGAATTTTACTTTGTTTTGACATAATGTGTCACTATGTAGCCTTGGCTAGCCCAGAATTCCCTGTAAACCAGGCTGGTCTTGAACTCAGAGCTCCACTTGCCTCTGCCTCCCAAGCGTTGGACTTAAAATCTTGCGCCACCGTGCCTGGATATAATCTGGTTTTGGTTTTGTCAACAAGGTCTCATGTAGCTCATGCTGGCCATGAACTCCCTGTCCAGCAGGGATGGTTTTGAATTGATCCTTATGCCTCCACCTCATGAATGCTGGGAGAACAGGAGGCACCATGCTTAGCTCTGAATCAAAGATTAAAGAATTAGAAAATCAAAACAAAAAAATAGTGGAGAAATTAACTTGATATTCTTATTTCAGAAATATTTCTTTTAAAAACCATACTCATCAAAAGATAACATTACCAAAAACAAAGAGGATATCTTTAACTGTTTATTTTTTCATTGATTTAACATGAGAGGCCTTTAAAAATTAAATGGAGGCACTCAAGGCTCAGAAGGTGGAGCAGGAAAATCAACATTTCAAGACCAGCTTAGGCTACACACTGAGTTGAAAGCCGGCCTGAGCGTAGGGACTTAGTAAGAGTGCTCGCCACTGTTCTAGAGGACCTGACTTCACTTCCTAGCACCCACACAGAGCAGATCATAACCAGCTATTACTCCAGCTCCAGGGGATTTGACACCTCTCGGCTTTCAAGGGCACTCACACTCATGTACATACCCACACAGAGACAGAGATAAGAGTAAATTAAAAATAAATGTTTGTCTGTTCTGACTAGGATGGGATTTTCCACTATCTAAAAAAGTGGACGTATAAAGTTATTATATCGTGTCTTTGTGGTGAGAATAAATGGGCAAGCGTGTATTGTTAACGACACCTGAGCTAGTGGGGGAAGCGCCACTAACTGACTGCAAATCTGAACCCGCTTCCCACCTCTCTGTCTGTCCCACCCCTTACCAGACTGATTAAGGAGAATTAAAAACAAAAAAAGTCCAAATAGAATACCACAAGTGACATCTTTGTGACAAAACAACAGAAGTTCTTTAAATTCCAAAAGCTTGAACTTAAAGACCAGAAGGAAGGGGCAGTATGTTATTCACAAAAATCAAGAATCTCTATGTCTTAAGATAACATGGACCACAATAGTATTCAAAAAGTCATTCACAGATCTCTAGGATCCTGTCTGTTTGTTATCATGAGTGTGTGTGTGTGTGTGTGTGTGTGTGAATCGTGCAAGCAACAAGCAAAGGATACATAACCCAAGAGAAAAGTAGACAGAGGATATGATCTGGGAATTCACAGGGGTCAGCCAGTAGAGATTTAAGAAGCAAGGTCCTAGCTTGTCAGGTAATCCCAGGAGGCAGACACAGGAGAGGAGGATGGTAAGTTCAGGGCAAGGTTGAACTACATAACTAGACCAAAAAAAATCAAAAGAAGGGCCAGGCGGGTGGCTCCTCAGGTAAAAAGACTTGCTGCTGTTTCTGACAAGCCAGGTTCAGTCCCTAGAACTCACATGGTAGAAAGAGAGAACCAAGTCCTGAGAGTTCCTCTGACCTCCACATGTGTACTTGGCACATGCACACTCCCAAACACACACACACACACTCACACACACACACACACACACAAATAAATAAATAAATAAATAAGCAAACAGACAAATAAACAAATAAATAGATGTTATTTTACAAATCAAAAATACCAACTGCCATCCCGGCTCACAGCTGTATTCATGCACTGAGCTCACCACTCAATTTCCTCAGGCTCTCGGTCCCTCAGCAGCTCCTGAACCTCCTGCCTGCAGCGCTCCTGGTACTCCGGGTGTCTCGCCAGGTTGTACAGGATCCAGGAGAGTGCACTGGCCGTGGTGTCATGACCTGGGGGACAAACAGGAAGGTCTGGATGTCTGGGCTGCTTTAGCACCCCAGAGTAAACAGTACTTGTCCCCAAACAAAGCAGTGGATGGACAGAATGGAAGGTCTGGTGTCTTCCCACAATACCTAATTGGAATTGATTGGCTCTTGCCCTCACTGTAACCCTACACAAGGATCCTCACCTCCAAACATAAAGGTGTCAGCCTCTGCTCGGATGTCCTCATCTGACAGCTCCTTCCCATGTTCATCCTGGAGACAAAAACCAGAACCCTCAACTCATTCCATGTCTGAGAACTCCTGATGCTGATCTGAGACAGGCTCTGATATCCATTAGGCACACGGGATGTCTTCCCTATCCTCTCCAGAGCCTGCCCCTGCAGTTTCCTTGTCAATTTCCTGTTGTTTGCTCCTCCATACGGTGTTCAACAGAGTCACCTCTAAAATGTCTCTGTATCCTGTCCTCAGTTATTGTAAACCCCATCTATTGCTTTCTCTTGATCAAGTCTAACTTCTGTCTAACATTTAATGTCAAGGTTCTTGGTTAAGTTCTCAGTCCAGATCCCACATGAGCCCACCTTGGCCAGCAAGAGCACATCGATGAAGCCCAAAGTCTTAGACTTAGTCTTGAACTTCAAGAACTCATCAACACTTTGTCTGGAGAGGATGCGACGTCTCTCCCTGATGACAGCATCGGTGAAGTTGTGCACCAGGTCACAGGCCTTGCGGAAGCGCCGCCCATCAGCAGTGAGATAGTACAGGAAGTCTGCATACAGGAAAAGCTGGTGATGCCGTTTCACTACGAGGGAGCTGAGCTCCTGAATAGCAGCAATGTAGTCACTGGGAGACCTGCAAGGCAGGCCAGAGAGAAGGACTGTGACACACATGAGACCTCAGAGAAGTTCCATCCAGAGTTCCAGGTCCAAGACTTATCCAGAAAAGGGATCAGGCCAAGCAAACTTCTCTCTACTTCCTGTTTCCCATGAGTAGCCTTGTGCTCCAGGATCGGAAGGTAGATAGGAAGGCACTGCTCCTTTCACTCAGCATCTGTTCCATCTTTTCTTTCCTGATTTCTTACAGTTCTGTCCTGTTTTCTGTATCAAGTCCCTATCCTCCTCTTCAGGTCCTTTGCATCCTGTGACTATATGACACTCCACTACTGGGTCATTTGTCCAAATCTCAGCTGTGACTATGACTCCCAGTTGGAAAACTGAGAATGGAGTTCATGCCCTTCTTGCTAGGTATACAACATTCTTAAGATCTGTCCACTAGTTGGACATTGTGACTTGTGACTGCAGTCCTAACACTTGAACAATGGAGGCAGAAGGGTTATGAGTTCAAATCCAGCCTACTCAGTTCCAAACTAGACTAGACAACATAGTAAAATACCATTAAGGAATGAAGGAGAGAAGGAAAGAAGGAAGGAGGGAGGGAGGAAGGAAAGGAGGGAGGAAAGAAAGAAAATAGTTTGAGAAGTGCATCCTAGAGGCTCATGTATTGAAACATTTGGTCCCCAGTTGATGACACTTTTGGGGAGCTTACAGAGCTTTTAGGATGGGAGCCTTGTTGGAGGAGTGGACTTTGAGAATGCATAGCCCCACTTGCAGTTTGTGCTCTCTGCTCTGTGGGTGCAACTGAAATGTGACCAGGTAGCCTCCAGCTTTGGCCAGCAGCTACCATGCCTCCTTGCCATTATGGACTTCTCCTTTAGAACTGTAATCCTGGATTACCGTTCTGGCTATAAGATCATAGTATTTTATCCCACAATAGAAACTTAACTAATACAGAAAGGCAGTAGGGTGGGGCACTCTAACTCCAGGTTAGAGAGAGAAAGAGGGAGGCACTTTTAACTCTCTGTGATTACTAACCTTGGTTATCAGCTTAGATTAAATAAAGCATACCATTTTCAGTATGTGTATGTGTTTGTGTGTGTGTGTTTCTTGTATGTTCACGTAGTTGCCTGATGAACATGTAATAGTATACATGTGTGACTATGCATGCACAGTGTTGCCCATACCCCAGACATCTCTCAGAGAGCACAGCAGGAGTGGGGCTGCTCCTTACCCAAATCAGGCTTGGGCCTACTCAAACTCCATAGAGACAAAGACAACATAAACTTCTGATTCCCAGACAGAGAATTGGCTTCTCAGAAATCACGTGACCGGCAGTCTGCTAACCTAGCTGATATGACTGAAAGGTCCCTGCCCCTGCTACAGCACTTCCTCCCCACCCCCTGACCTGAGCTGTATAAGCTAGGCCCACTATCTCAATACATGAGCTGTCAAAGGCAAAGACTGTGACTCACTCCTGACAGTTGCTGTCAAAGCTGAAGACACATTTCTGCAGACTGTCCAAGGTCATCAGGCTGATGTGGTCAAACATGTCCAGACGGGCAGTGCCCTCGGAGGCCAGATGCTGCCACTTGGCCTGGCCAGAAAAGGAGGAAGAACTAGGCCTTGGCTCCTGAGCTCCTGGTCAACTCCAATCACCAGGGTAGACACACACACACACACCATAACACAACACACCATATACAAACCCCACTGGGGCCTCTGCCCCAGGCCTTCCAGAATAGGCCAGACTTAGGTGGAAGAAGACATAAGGCTGGGAGTCAGAAACTTTGAGTTCAAGTCTAACTTCTGTATGCTTTTCGGTCAGCACATTTCCTCTCCTACTTCACACTCTATAAACCTTCAACAACAATTCATTTTGTTGTTCTCAAAACAGAAATTCCAGCCATTCAGTTTTACTAATGAAAATTCAGGAGCCAGACTCTATTAGCTAGCTCAGACAGGCAGAGAAAGCACCCGGCTGAACTTCCTTTCCAGGAGGAGGAAAAAAAAGAAAGAAACCTTCTTCCACAGTGTGTTCAACACTGTTCTATCAATGTCCCTCCTTTCTACTTCCTCATGTCCACTCTCTCTCAGCTGATTGCTTGCTCGGCCTATTGACCTATCTTGCTTACAGAAAGCTCTTGGGTTAAAGGTGTGTGCTAAGGTTGGACCACCCTACAACTACTTGTTTACAACAATCTGAAATCTCTTGGATAAAAAGAATGCGCTAGGGCTGAACACACCGCAGCAAGGTTCTTCTGGCTCAGTCTTGGGGATCAAATATCCTGCAGCATCACTTGACCTCGCCTGCTGCCCCGTAAGTCATGCTTCAGTGGCTGATCCTCCACTCACTCTCTATCGCAGGCTGATGAACTGGGATGAGATCCCTGACCTTTATGGCCCCCGGCTTCATCATCCATAATGCAACTTCCATAGCCATCTCTACCTCATGGCAGTGTGACAATTACAACTGACAACCAGATCATGGAACTGGCATAGTATTTCTGTTTCATAGTAGGTACTCAATAAATGTTAATGGGCAAATGACTACAGAAATTACCCCATATGGGGCTGTAGAAGTGGTATATATAAGAGCATTTGTAAGTGCTCTTACAGAGGACCCAGGCTTTATTCTCAGTACCTACGTAGTGGCTCATAATGGTCTTTAACTCCAGTTACAGGAGATCCAATGCCCTCTACTGGATTCTACAAGCACATAGTCATAAATGCAGGCAGAACTCCAATACACACACAACAACATACATATACATATCACATAGTCATATATGCAGGCAAAACTCCAATACACACACAACAACACACACACACATATATATATATATCACATAGTCATAAATGCAGGCAGAACTCCAATACACACACAACAACATACATATACATATACATATACATATACATATCACATAGGCATATATGCAGGCAAAACTCCAATACACACACATATATATATATTATATATATGTTATATATATAATATATACATATATTATATATATAACACATAGTCATATATGCAGGCAAAACTCCAATACACATACAACAACAACAATAGATAGAGATAGAGGAGCAGGAGGTGTGACTAAATATAGTCACACATGCAGGCAAAACTCCCATATACATACAACAAATATATATCTAGGTGGCAAATGCCTTTATTCCTAGCACTCAGAAGGCAGAGACAGACAAATCTCTATGAGTTTGAGGCTAGCCTGGTCTACAGAGTGATTTCCAGGACAACCAGAGCTGCACAGAGAAACCCTGCCTTGAAAAACTTATCTCATATATATATAGGCAATTTTATATTTTTGCATATAATTTTATATTTACATATATAATTTTAATGTTAAAAAGAAACATACACCCAAACTCACATGCATGATGTTCACACTCTTATTAAAATTTTTCACATAGGGCTTCAGGATGTCAAAGTGGAAGGCGGGTGTCAGCAGGCGACGTTGGTGGCTCCATTTCTCACCAGCACTCACCAGGAGCCCATCCCCTGGGAGGGCAGTGATGGCCAGTGGGCAAGAGTGACACCTTCCCCTGGCCCAAAAGGGTGCACCTTCCCCTGACCCTGACCTTGGTACTCACCCAGCCAGGGCTTCAGGAAGCCATAGAAAATCATTTCCTTGGGGGCCACCGCAGCTGCCACGAGGGAGGACAATCAGGGGCCATAGAGGTTAAAGGTGAACTTCAGGAGTGGGTGGAGATTCCCAGCCCCAAACCAGGGTTTTGCACTTCCCCTCCAAGCAGGAACAAAGGAAGAAGGGAAGAGGAAGGAGGTAAGGCAGGACCAGACCGGGCTACAGCAGCGAGGAGAGCAAAGGTCAGCCTGACAGAGCACAACATGCCTCGGCACAGCTTCACATGGCTGCTACATGGTCCATCATGTCTTCCGCTTCTAAATGCCACATCCTAAATAAGACCTTTAACAGAGACCTGGGACACACTGTCTATTCCAACTCTCTGACATGTCCTGACATGATCTGCACATACGATAGGGACACAGTTATGAACACAACATATGTGATCTTCCCTGAGATGATACAATATGATCTCACATGGGCATACAACAGTCTGATATGATCTAATTGTGCCCTTCAGATAAGCCCAGATAGGATTTAAATATGACCCACTCGCCTCAAGTGTGACCTAGACCTACCCAAAAATTCCCATGTATCCTCATTTATGCCATTTTAAGCATTACGTATTTAGAGTTAAGGACTCCCCCATCCTCACAGACCACAGGTTGCTACCCTCATGTGGTCCCCCTGAAAAGCGACCACTGCCCACCTCCAGCTATCCAGCAGCTTCAGGACCAACCAGACACAGCTGGCCCATCAGATCCCCTGAAGTACTCACCCTCTCTCCTTCCTAGGTCCCTTTCCAGCTTAAAGTCCTGAGAAAGGGCTGAAGTAGTAAGACACTGAGCCAAGACGGGTGGAGTCCTTGGTGTGTCAAGTGCCTCTTTCAGCATCAGTTTCCTGAACTCTAAACCTTCTGTTCGTTTCAGTTCTGGTCTATCTGGTCTACTTCAAAACTCTGATAGAACAGATGTCATAACTTCCACTCGTGGTAACAACCTCTTGAGAAATATGTCCCGATAAATTGATCTGATTATGCGAATGGCCCCACAAAAATGATGAATGATTGTAATAATGTTTGGCCATGCTATATTCTGAATCCTATGACACAACAGTCATTACATTGGTTTGCTTGTTTATTTTTTTACTTGTGAAAAAATAAATTTGTAGACCAGTTGGCCTTGAATGCACAGAGATCTGCCTCCCTCTGCCTCTGCCTCTATATTGCTAGACTTAAGGGAGTGCTCACTACATCCAACAGATCCCACATTTTTATTCTAGTTCATTACTTGAGCTGTTTTGCCAAGGACCAAAAAAATAAAGATTGTACTTTAAGTACACAAGTGACTTTCATCTTCTACCCTTTTGTTCTCATTTAAGAAAGAGCTATGAAGACATACATGTCCATTTCTATTTTGCTTCTGTTTAAGACTGCACTCTGATTTGATGTACTGGTTATCACCCAAATGAGGCAAAGGTAAATACTCTTCCTGGAACTACAGGGAATCTTTCCCCACATGAGAGTGAAGCCACCCCAGAGGAGGAAGGAAATAAGAGAGAATGGCTCCAGCAGCATTTTCCAGACCTGAATCCAGCTGTGCTTGAAGAACATTCTCCCTGGATTTTTCTGCCTGCAGATTTCTTTAATGTTTTTCAGAGCCTAGAAATGCAGCCTAAGACTTTGTATGTGGCAGACAAATGCCTCACCATAAAGATACACCTCACGCCAGTAGATTTTCTTTCTCTGCTAAGACCACACTGGGTTGAGTTTCCATCATTCACAATTGAACAGACCTCTGTTCTAGAGAAATTCGAAACTTTGTCCAGGTCAGTCAGGTCAGTGGCAGCGGCTTCTATTAGACATGGTTCCATCCTCCCCTGCCCAGCCTGACCTATGCAGGAATAGGAAGAGCTAGGAGAAAAAGAAGGAAACAGACAGGGATCCTTGGAGAAATACCTGGGGCCTGGAGTATGGGGCCAATAAACTTGGGGTGAATAAGCCTCAGGATAGGGTAGAAGGGCCCAATCCAACAGAGGTGGACATCATGGAATTGGTGGCTCATTTCAGTCAACAACTGCAGGCCTTCCTCGTTGTTCATGACCTGGAGATGGAAAAGGTTGAGGCTCATCCTGAGAGGGTGCCTCAGAGGCTCCTCCTCTCTTACCAATCAAATCCCATACCACCCCAACTCTTCTGACTCCCTCATGTATGGCTCTTGCTGAATCAGTGTGGATTAAACTGTGCACATCACGTTTTATATTCATGTATCTATTTACATATCTCTCTGAAGCCTAGACTCCTATCTCTGTTTTTTAAGATTTATTGATTTATTATTTGTATATGTGTATGTCTACGTATTTTATGCAGATGCTTATGGAGGCCAGGAGGTGTTGCATCCCCTGGAAGTGCAGCTCCAGGTAGTTGTCAGTTGCCTGATGTGGGTGCTAGGTACTGAAGCCAGGTTCTTTGCTAGAGCAACAAGTGCTCTTAACCTCTGAGCCATCTCTTCAACCTCTATTTCCTGGATGGATGGATGATGGATGATGGATGGATGGATAGATGGATGGATGGATGGAATGGATGGATGGATAGATAATTGATTGATGGACAAATATGAATATACAAATGATTTATGAATGTGATATTTAATAGATAAGTAAATTGTATGGGGATACATAATAGATAATGATAGAGGTAAAATATATTAGATATTAAATAAATGTATGAGTGTATCTGTGTATCTATTTCATCATGAATTATCTGTTCCATTTGTTTCTCTCTGTCTATCATTCTCTGTCCTTATCCCTCTTTTCCTTTGACCTCTCCCTCTGTATGCCTCTTTGTGTGTCTTTATCAGATTCTTTGTATCCAGTTCTTCTGATATCTGCCCTCCTGTCTCCTTACCACTCACATAAATTCAGTGCAAACTCAGCAAATTTTATCCCATCATTGGTCAAGTTTCTCTGCAGCTTTGAGGCAAAGGATGCTTCAAGACACCTACAGCGTTATCCCCAGATGTGAAGACAAGTGTGATTAAGAGGGAACAGATGACCAATTTAGGAAGTGGATCCTCATGTAAGGAAGAAGCCTTGGGAAAGAGAGAAGAGGAGCAGGGAAGACAGCAGACAATCCAGTATGGAAAGTCCAGGGAAGGAGGACCTAGAAGTGAACACAGAGTGGCCAGAGGGGTGATCAGTGAAAGTATCTTCCTAGAACAATAAAAAGAGATTCTGAAGAGGACGATAGAGGAAGAACAGCAGAGATCCGTGGAGAGAAAGATCCAAGGGTGACAGAAATGAGGAGCAGTCAGCGAGAGGGACAATGGATAATGGTGTCCATGAGGCTATGGAAGAATGAGCACGCTGGAAGCTTAGTGCAGAAGAGGGATGTTGGAGATGGATGGGTAGGAGCTTACATGACACCAAACAGTCCATCATCACTGTGACCAAGTCATCAGAAAACAGGGATGGTTGAGTTCACCCAAGTCCAAATGACTGTCAAGGAAAATCCAATTGGCAGGAACTTTAGACTGAGTCCTGAAGGGAATCTAAACTACATGTGCTGAAGAGACTGAGATGGTTACTTGATTTCCAATTTGGCAGAACATGGAATTAACTAAGAGTTGTATCCCTGGGTGAGTCTGTGGAAGTGTTTGTTTCCAGGAAGAATTAACTGACAAAAGCGTCCCCCTCAGAGAAGGAAGCACTTTCTGGCAAGCGCCCAAGATATGAAAAGGTCCGAAGAGCGGAAAAGTGACTTAACTGCCTTGCTGGTGAGTGTATCTGTTCTTCTTTAACATCAGACTGCAGCTTCTTCGACCTTCAGTCTTTACTGAAGAATAGCAAATTTCCCTGCATCTTCAAAGGCTTCATCAAGAGATTTAGACAGTGAGGCATCCATATTTGTGAACTGTGAAACTACTGGGCTCTCAACCTGGTCTGCAGACAAACACTGTTGACCCACTACTTGAGTGTCATCCCACTAAGTTCCTTTTAGAATATAAATACTTTATATCGAGTCTGTTCCAGTAGAGAACCTTGACTAATGCAAATTGCGCTGCCAGGGGTGGTTCTAAAGAAAAAGAATCATAAGGATACTTCTGTCTAGTGGGTTATTGGAATCTGACACTAACTCTGCAGTCGAGGAAACCTAAAACTGCTGTAGCGGTTTTAAGGAGAAATGTCCCATATAAGTTCATTTATTGGAACACTAGATCACCAGTAGGTGGTGCTGTTTGAGGATGTTATGAAACCTTTAGGAGGTGAAACCTTGCAGAAGGAAATATCACCAGGGCAGAGTTTATAACTTTTTCTACTTCCTATTTCTCCCTCTCCCTCTTCCTCTCTCCCCATCCTCCCCCCCTTCCCTTCCCGCTTCCCTTCCCCTCCCCCACCCTCTCTCCCTCCCCTCCCCCTCCATCTCCCTCTCTCCTTTCTAGTTATGGATGGAATGTGAGCTGTCTGCTCCCTGCACCTCCTATCATGTCTTCCCCACTATGATGAATGCTATACCCCTGGAACTTTCCTAAAGTTGCTTTTGGTCATGGTGTTTTATCACAGAGACAGAAAATAACTACTACCATTGCTGAAGACTTGGTGGTCTAGAAAACAATGCTAAACAATGGTGTGACCTGCTTAAAGAACTATGCAAGATAAATGCACTCAATATTCCTGACTCACCCACTGTGAGGAGCAAGGGAGGTAATAACTCTCTTCATAAACTTCTTAACATTTCTGGGACAGTGAGTAATATAATGGTGCCGGCTGGCTGTGTTCAATATTTCTGGATAAAACAGCAAATGAAAATAAAATGAGTTTAACTTCCCAGCTCCAGTTCTAGAGAGATCGTCTAAAAGCTTGTAAGTGCATCCTAGGAGAGATGTGGTTCTTGTTTTGGTTTGGTTTTTTGGTTTTATTTTTTGGGGGGTTTTGTTTTGTTTTGTTTGTTTTTGGTTTGTTTGTTTTTTTGAGACAGGGTTTCTCTGTGTAGCCTTTCTTGTGAAGCACTGTGTAGCACTCTGTAGACCAGGTTAGCCTCAAACTCATCGAAATCCACCTGTCTCTGCCTCCTGAGTACTGGGATTAAAGACATGAACCACTGTCAACTGGTCCTAGGAGAGAATTCTATCTTGAGCACCCATAGGCCTGAAGATGCTGAAAGTCAGACACAAGCCCTTGTCATAAGACTAAATAGCTTACAATGCAACTTCAGGTCAGAGAGTGTCGACCATTAACGTGAGGGCACAGTTTGGTGAAGAGTGAGATCCTGTAACTTGAGATGGAGATGCACAGAGAACCTGAGAGCATAGAACTCTCAAAATCTGGTATATTTTACCCGAGGAAGATGTCTCCCCACATTTCATAGCAAATGTGTACCCAACTCCACTCCCTGAACTATTTCCCTCTCCACCTTTGTCTGGAAAAGTTAATACTATGTTGTCTATGAAACCAAGAAGGCCTTCCCTGAAAGAGATGCCAAAGAAGATATCTCTGATGGCAATTGGGATCTACCCTCACCACCGGACTCAAGTTTCTGCAGGCCCCAGAAATAGAGTACATAGTGAAAAGGTGCACACCACTGCTAAAGAACTTGTGGTTTCTCTGGAATTTGTGTGTGTGCATGTGTGTATATGTGTCTACGCACACACACAGACACACACACACACACGTATGGAAGTATGGAACCAAGCCTACACAGGTAATGAAAGCACGGCAAATCACTAAAGATTCCAAAATGCCTGTGGCTCCTCCTCCTGTTATAATACCTCTTGTTCCTAAGCACCTACAGTCTCATGACGCATGCCCTATGATCTGTTAAACAGGCGACTAGGCATTTACAAATGTTTCCACATGCTATACAGGCACCACCCAAAATAGGACAGGTGCAACTTTACAACTTTTCTCCAACAACCTTAAAGAACACTAGTGAAGGAAAATCTTCACAAGTGTGTACAGTCACGCTTTAGCTTGGAAAAGGAGATGATCAACTGTGGTTATATACTGCTTCTTGGGTCTATGACCAACATGGCCAAGGTGGCAGGGATGGAAGTTATACATGGGCTCAACATCACAGGCTTCCACTCACCAAGACTCATCTAGTTATGGCTACCACTGAGTGCCAGATCTGCCACCAACAGAGACAAAATATGACACCCTTCCCTGAGGAGACCAGCCAGTGACCTGAGACAGGTTGACTAGCTTAGACCTCTCCCATCACGGAATGGATGTGCATTTTCCTTACTGAAAAAGAAACCTATTCTAGTTATGAGTTTGCTTTTCCTGCATGCAATGCTTCTGACAAGACTATCATCTATTCATTTACAGAATTCTTTATCGACCATCATGGCATCCCACATAATTTTGCTGCTAATGAAGGGGCTCATTTCACAGCCACTGAAGTGAGATAGTGGGGCTCATGTTCATGGAATTCAGTGGTCTTACCATCTCCCATCATCCTGAAGCAGATGGCTTGGAAGAAGAGTGGAATGGCCTTTTAAGAGGACATCTTCAGTGCCAATAGGTGGAAATAAATCAGACAGCTGGACAAGTTTTTCAGAGGGCTATATGTGCTCTGAATCTGTGTATAATAAATGGCACTGTTTCTCCTATAACCAGGATTTATAGTTAAAAATTAAGCAAGAGGTGGAAATGAGAATGGTGCCATGCCTAATCACCTCTAGGGGCCTGCTAGCAAAACGTTTCTTTCTTGTTCACACAAACTTATGTTCTGCTGACTTACAAGACTTGGTTCCAAATGGGAAGCTGCTTCTGCCAAGAGATATAATAAATACTCCATTGAGTGAGAAGCTAAGCCTTCCCTTCAGCCATCTTAGATTCCTTATGCCTTCGAATCAACAGGCTAAGATATGTGTTATCAGGGGAAACTGATCCAAATGCCAAGAGGAAAAGTGGACTGCTTCTCCAAAGGTTTTGTGTCAGAGGATACTATTGTCCGAGTTAGGTCAAAGTTGATCGTTCTGTTTTCCTCTGTGGTGCTGAGATGAAATACTACATCTACACAGAATGCAGAAGATCTTTTAGGGCATCTCTTGTTACCATGTTCTGTGGTTAAGGTCAACAGGAAACACCAACAATGCAATCCAGGCAGAATGATAATAGTTCTTCAGGGATGAAGACGGGTCATTCCTCCAGATACAAAGCCAAGACCTTAAGAGATGTTTGCTGAGAGTAGAAGAAATACAGAATGTGTAGTTGAGGAAAGCAGTTAAGAACACCAGCTAAGCTAAGGGCTGGAGAGATGGCTCAGCAGTTAAGAGCACTGACTGCTCTTTCAGAGGTCCTGAGTTCAATTCCCAGCAACCACATGGTGGCTCCCAACTACCTGTAATGAGATCAAATGCCCTCTTCTGGTGTATCTGAGGACAGCAACAATATTTTCACATACATAAAAAAAATAAATAAATCTTAAAAAAAAAATACCAGCTAAGACCATAAGATCAGTTACAGAAACCATTACTGTAATTATTGTATGAATGTTTCTGTTCTGTTTAATTAAGGATATGTTTGTGCACAAGCACAGAGATATTTGGGTTTCTTTTTCTCCTATTGCTTTACCATGTAACAGAACATTGGTTGAAATAACACCAGTAGTTGGGCATTCCTCAAGTGGCTTTGCCATCTACGCTGGAGGAAAGAACAGTGAAGTTCTTTGTGATACTTAGATCACGTTAGATGGAGTTGAAACTCTATTATTATCTTCATTTGGTGATTCAGCATGACACAGGAGATACAGATGAGTGTCCAGTTGACAACAGGTGGGTTTCAGGTAGTTGGTCTTCACTGTCAACTTGGCAGGATCTGGAATTACCTAAAAGAAACTCCTTTATGTGAATCTATGAGGGAATTTCCTGGACAGATGAACTAAAGAGAAGACCCTCTCTGTTGACGGGCACTGCCTTCTGGCAGGTAGCCAAGGTACAAACAAGTCTGAGGTTAAACCTACTGCTTGGCCCGGGGCTTTCACTTCCTGACGGTGAGTATACCTCTTCTTCATCCGCACTCAGCTATGATGGGAGATCAGAAACTCTCCATGATTCTTCGAGGCCTTCAGCAACAGCTTAGAACAGATGAGGCATCCATCTTCGACATCTGAGTAGCTACTGGGTTCCCAGCCTCACCGACATGCTGAGAGCCACGACTGGATTCCCCAGCCCACTGGTTGTACACCACTCTAGTCAGAGAATGGTGTGACATATGTGGCTCTATTAATCTGGAACCCCTGCCTAACACAGAGGGACTGAAAGGGAGCTCCTGGTCTGAAAGAGAAAAGAGGAGGCGGTCCTGAGGTGATACGAGAGGAGAGAAGGCAAACACGGAAGCTGGAAGAAGAGGGCTGTGGAGAGAAAGCGGCACTTGAATCCAGGCCAGCAGAGGTAGTAACTTTACAGGTGACCCTGAAGTGTCAAATGTGGCTCTGGTGGAAGGAAGACATGGAGCAAGGGGCACTGGATATGAGTAAGAAGTCTTTCCAGGATGGGTAGCCGGTATAGAAGAGATCACAGCGGTGCCCTCTAGAAAAACAGCAAAAGTGGCTAGTCTAGTAGTGGAACCCTTCATTTCTACTGGAGCACGAGACACTCAGCGTTTCATCTCAACACCACAGAGATAGATAGTTCAGAGGTTAAGAGCATTCATTGATCTTGGCGAGGACCTGGTTTTGATTTCTAGGACCTACAAGTTGCCTCACAACCACTTGTAACTCCAGTTCCAGGGGATCCAGTGCCTTCTGACCTCTGTGAGCGACAGGCACACACATGCTACACAAGCATAGATGTTGGCAAGATACATATGTATAAAATATAACAAATCTCATTTAGGAAGGAAGGAAGGGTTTAAAGAATTGGAGGAGAGGTCACGCACGTCCTCTGCCATTCAGTGTCCCTGTCCCTCGAGAGGCACAGACCCTGGCCTGAGGTCAACAGAGACGGGCTAAGAAAGGGCAGGCCCCATTTATTCCACTAGAAAACCTCAAATCCAACAATGGAAAGTGAAGATAGCACAGTGGGGGGGGGACTCTGCTCTCTGCAACCAGTCCTGGGGTAGGGTGGGGGGCCCTAACAACATAAAACAGTACTGAACAAATGACAGGAAGAGACATCAAAACATGAGTTCTGATAAGAATGTGATCCCAAGTTAGCTGGAAAAAAAAAAAAAGAAAGGGCAAAAAGAAAAAGAAAAAAAGCCTCAAAAGGTGATGTAAACAGAGAGGCCAGGAGTAGATCTGCCAGGTATGTGAACAGATAGAGACTCACTCAGTCCCTCGCCTCTCCGCTGTGCAGGCCCCTGGCCCTCTCATGACTGCCCGGGTTCCTCAGAGCATTTCCTGACACACCAGACCCACCCGCTGCTACACTCACCATGCTCATGTGACCCCAAAACCAGTGTCGTGAAGGGGGCTGAGGGAAGCAGTGGAGACGGCAACAGTTGTCATAGAAGGCACACATCCAGGTCAGAATTAGAGCCAGGGACAAGGAGGCCCCGACCAGCAGCAGAAGCTGCCATGGAGAGACGGCCACGGGCCCCAGTCCCAGCCAGGACAGGCTCAGCTGTAGCATCCTGCAAGAAAGACAGGCCAGAAGTGAGATTCTGAGGCCCAGGAGACAGAGGTAGACCTCCACGGTCACTGGACAGGGATGGTGACTTAGAGGACTAGAACATGGCAAGGAAAGGGGACACCCAGGGCTATGCAGGGAGAGACAGACACATGGGAACTGCTTACAGGCTGTAATGGCCTAGACTGAAGGCACAGGGAAGTAGCAAAGTAACTCGGAAATCACCAGGCCTGCAGAGCCACCCCAGCTCTACACAGAGCCTTCCATGTGTCCCCAAGCCCGTCACCTTTTCTCAGGAGTAATGGAATCCCAGAAACTTCCGTTCTTCCCTGGAAACGTTTTTGATTCTGGCTACTGACTATGCAGGATGATGAGCCGGGCTGAGCCAATCCCTCCGTGGCCCAGCGGCTTCCTCCCAGCCTGGATTGGACGACAAAATGAGGGGGCGGGGCCAACCCGAAGCAGTTGGAGGCAATTCAGGGTCACATGCCCAGGCAAGCCGGGAATCCTTCTGAACCCAAAGTTTACAATCTCTCCGGTTCTCCCAGGTTCCGCAGGTCCTCTGCGCAGCACGCTGGAGAGCAGCAGGCAGTGTTTTCCAGTGCGGGACTGAGAGGATCTGCCATTGCCCACCAGCGGCACAGACTGGCAGAATTCAGGTTCTCCCTCCAAGTAATCCAGGTTCTGGGTGGAGACAAGACTTCCAGAAACAAAGAATCCAGCCGTGCTGGAACCGACTAAAAAAGATTCTGAAGATTAAAACTCCCAGCTGAGGGACCAGAGTTGAGACAGGAAGTAGGTGGAAGGGGTCAGAAGTTGTGGGGAAATCCAGGCAGACGAGGGGAGAGAACTGGGGTGTGGGCTCTGTGTCCGCGGTACCAGGTACAGAGCTCCAAGAAAAACACCATTCATTCATTCATTATTCAGTCAACTGAAAGGGTAAAAGCCTGAGGATGTGCAGTGATGGATTTCAAGTTGTAAAAGGTATCTATAACTGCCCAGACTGCTGCATCCAGCAAAGCTATCTGTCATAAAGGAAGGACATTTTTTTTTAAACTGTCCATGGTAAAAATAGAACAAAGGCATTTCTGAGCACTGATCTAGCTCTGCAGAAGATGCCTGATAGAATCCTTCGGACTGAAGAGGGAGAAAAAAAAATCAGGCTACAAAGTCCAGGAAAAAAAAATAAAACACACTAGAATAGTATTTAAGCAAGAGAGGGAGGAGGGGGAAACAAAATCAACAAAATAGCAGGAATCAACACATACCTCTCAATAACTACGGTCCTCTCAACTGCACCCAAACAAAAGCACAAGCTAGTCGATTGGATCAAACATCTGAAACTATGTATTTGTTGCTTCCAAGAAACATCTCACTACAAAAGACAGACACTACCTTAGGGTGAAACAATAGATAAAAGTGTCTCAGAGGATAGTAAGATGGCTCAGGGTGCTAACGCACCAGCTGCCAAACCAAAAAGCTTCACTCTGATCCTTAGAACCCACATGATGGAAGGAGAGAATTGACTCCTGCAAGCTGCCCTATGACCTCCACACACAAGGCATGGCAGGTGTGCATACACACACAAATAAATAAATAAATAAATAAATAAATAAATAAAATGTTAGTTCACAGACTTTTAAGGGTATCCAAGGAAATGGACCTAGAACATGAGTAAACAGGTGTGTTGCTGTTCTATCATCTGACAAAAGAATCTTCAAACCAAAACTAGTGAGAAAGGATAGAGAAGTTACTCATAGTCCAGTGAGATGCTTCTGTGGGTAAAAGACTGTTGCTACCATAGTCGACACAAGCCTGACAACCTCAGTTCAATCTAGATAAAGAGGCAGTGTCCTTGTGGAGTGCCTGTTGGTATCTATGAAAAGGAGGGACAAACTATAAGGTATTATGGTCTGAACAGCAGCTGGATTCTAACATTACATTCTGTGTGTGTGTGTGTGTGTGTGTGTGTGTGTGTGTGTGTGTGCGCGTGTTTTGAGACTGTCGATTTGGGTTTTTGGTTGTTTGGTTTTGGTTTTGGTTTTTGTATATAGAGCTGACTGTCCTAGAAATAGCTCGGTAGACCAGTCCTGGCCTGGAACCCACAAAGATCTGAACTTCTGCCACCACGGCCACCACCACAGGGCCTCACATTACATTCTTACAGTATCTGAATTAAATGACATCATTGGTCAAATGTACTTAACAGACATTTACAGAACATTCCATGTAAACACAGCAGAATGCGCATTCTTCTCAGCAGCTTATGGAACTTTCTCTCAAGCAAACCACAAGCATGACTGAGACCCATCACCTGGGTGATTTCTAGATTTTGTCAAGTTGACGATTAACACTAACCAGCACAATGGATAAATTAGTTATGGTGGTGGTGGACCTAAATCATCTCCTTGATTTAGCATGGAAACAGACATATGAATGTATGTCTAAGGCTTCCAGCAAGGCTCAGCTGAGAGGAGAAGACTCACCTTGAAGGCCAGTTCCGCAGTTCTCTGTTCTGAGTTCCATGCTGAATGAAAAAGAGGAAGTTCATGTCAGAACCAAACTGGGCTTCGTCCCAGCAGGGCCACCTTCATATGGGTGGAGCTGCTGTGTCAGATGGTGGAGAAGAATCATCAACAGGCTCACTCACCCGTGGACTCAGCGTATGTAGGGGCTTGAATGAGAAATGTCCCTCAAGGTATTAGCATTTGAACACTTGATCCCCAGCTGGTAGTGCTCTTGGGGGAGGCTCAGGCGGTGCAGCCTTGCTGAAGGAAGTATATCACTTGGGCCAGGCTTTGGGATTTGAAAAGCCTCCCCTGCTTCCAGTTTGTTCTCTCTCCCTTGTGCTTGCAGTTCCACATGCGAGCTCTCAACTTCCTGATCCAGCCACAATGCCTACCAACCACATTCTGCAATGCTTCTCTTGCCAGTGTGGACTCTAACCCTCTGGAACATAAGCTAAAATAAACTTTTCTCCTTGACCGTTCCACTCCCCTTTTCATTTGACCAAGTTGCCTTGGTCACGTGTTTTATCAGAGCAACAAAAAAACTACTAAGACAGTATACTAGATTAATGACTGAGCAGGTGAGATATATGCACTGGAGAAATAGCGGCAAGTCTGTTATGGGGGTAGTCACCTTCTTTCCATTTGGTTTTGAAATCTATTCCACAAGGAGAAATTCATGTTTGATGCTGTGAACTGATACCATCAAAACCCTATGGAATGTGGCTATGGAGGTCATAGATCTTTGTGAGTGTATTAGTTGGGATTTTTATTGTTGTGATAAAATACCACAATGAAAAGCAACTTGGAAAAGAAAGGGTTTATGTCATCTTACATTTCCTGGTAATGGTCCAACACAAAATGAAGTCATGGCAGGAACTGAAGCAGAAGCCATGGAAGAACACTTACTGGCTTGATTTTCATGCCTTGCTCAGCCTGCTTACTTACACAACACTGGGCCACTAGGCCAGGGGTGGCACCCTCCCACATCAATTATTAATCAAGAAAATGCCCTATAGACTTGTCTACAGGCAATCTGGATGAGGGCATTTTCTCAATTGAGAGTCCGTCTTCTCAAATGACTCTAGCTTAGATCAAGTTGTCATAAAACTAACCAGGAGAGAGCATAAGGTACTGTGCCCATCAAATTGCCTTCTATATGTTTATTTTTATGCCTACAGGTTAATGCTACTCTCAATCTTGGCCAGAAAAGCTTTTTTTTTGCGGTGAGCAATAGTATAAGTAGGTGCTTGTAATTGGTCAGAGTGATTGTAATGTGTCTGTTGAATACTCAGTCATAACTGGGGCATTTATACCACCTCCTACAAGGCTCAAGGAACAATACGGAAGAAGGGACAGAAAGTTGTAAGAGACAAATAAAGGAGTGGAGTATTGGGATATGCTTTCCTCTGGGCTATTGCACTCTTGATTTCACAGCAGCTGTGATTACCTGCCTAAGACCTGCCCAAAATTGGGCCTGCCAAGTCCGTCCATAAGGTGGAAGAGAATTACAATGATTCATGCCTTCCTAGTGAGCTATTGGTTAATGGTTGCTGAGAGCAGACACATTTTCTTCAGTGGAGTAGTTCTGGGTAATGTGCACACACTCTATAAATAACCTCTCACTAGTGCCTCTGCAAGGAAGCCTAACAGAACTCATTGAAACACACATACACAAAGATATGAAAGGCTAGCAAAGCGTTAAGGTAAAGGTAAAGGTGCCTTCTGCCAAGCCTGAGCGGAGTTCACTGCCTGGGGCGGCTATGGTGGAAGGAACTGACTCCCAAGAGTTGTCTTCTGACATCTGTACGAATACCATGTGCATGCACACAAAGAAATACAGAAAATTTAAAGGCATAAAAGTTGAAAAGAGGCCAGAGTGAGTGGGGCCAGAGCAAGCGGGGGGGGGGGGGAAGAAGAAAAGTTGAAAAGAGATGAGCTAGGCATGGGAATAAATAAAAGAGCAGATACAAATGCCAGTAATGCAGGGCGATTATGTCAAAATACATTATATATGTATGAAATGTCCAAATGAAACCCATTGTTATGCAGGACTGATATATGTTAATTAAAAACATTAAAAGGAAGAAGTCAAATGAAAACAGCATTTATCCCTCTCCGTGCATGCTGACTTCAGATACAATGTGTAAAGCTGCCTTATACTACTGCCACCAGAACTTCCCAACCATGAAGGTCTGTACTCTTGAACTGTAAATAACCAGAACTTCCCAACCATGAAGATCTGTACTCTTGAACTGTAAATATTACTCATCCTTCCTGAAGCTGCCTTCATTGGGTATTTGTCACAGTAAGAAAAATAACCAAAATGCAAATCTGGTGTTGAAAATGAAGTCAGTGCTGTGATAATCTGACTGTGTGGTTCACAGGCTTTGGGCCTGGTTTGCAAGAGGGATGGGCAGGGAGTTTTGAACTTCTATCTAGAAAAACTCTAGAATGCAGTAAGTAAGGAGTGGTTGGCCATAGTGGTAGGAGTTTGGACACTAGAGTGTTGATATGTGGACAGTGGAGACTCGGTTCATGAAGTTTCAGTGGGGATCCAGACTGTCTTGGGAACTGAGCTAGAGGTCATTCCTGTTGTGGCTTGATAAAGAATCTTGCTGCAGGGCTGGAGAGATGGCTCCGTGGTTAAGAACACTGACTGCTCTTCCAGAGGACCCAGTTCAATTCCCAGCACCCACATGGCAGTTCACAACTGACTATAACACCAGTTCTTGGAGATCCAGTGCCCACTTCTGTCCTCCACAAGCAGCAGACATGCATTTGGTACACAGACACACACAGAGGCAAAACACATTCAATGAAATTAAGAGTAAAACATTTTTCAAAGAATCTGGCTACGCTCTGCCATGTTTTGAAAAGCTGAGTTTAGATAAATGTTGGAGGGCAGTCTTGTGCACTGTGTATTCAGATGGTGATTTCTGTGCCCTGAGATCTATTTACAGTCCATGTTAGTGGCTTTCTAATAAGTGGTGCAGTTTTTTTCTTTAACCCAGCTAGACTAAACTATTATATTTATGTAACAAGCTTTAAGAGCTCAACAACTGAGCAGCGTTAGCCTATTTTAATCCTCTAATCTGGCTACCTCCCAGACAAAATTCCTGAGATACTTGCATTTTAGTACTAATCTGGCTCTCTGGGCTCCAGATGTTTTCGCATGATGTCTCCTGGACTTTTTTACCCTGACTAATCCCCACTTTCTCTCTTTTCTTTCCCCTTCCCTACCTGTAAGGAAGTTCAGGCCTATTCTCTCCTCTGCTCAGGCATTGGCTGATCAGCTTCTTTATCGACCAATCAGGGAATAATTGGGAAGCAATGTTTACATGACATTGAGATAGGAGATTCTCAAAATAAGAATTGCAGCCAGATATGGGAGCACAGAAGTCAGCATTTGAATAATACAAGAATAATCTTTACACAGGGTATAATAACATTATGTCTACAAGTCAGGACATGGCATTGTCATGAATATTGAAGAATCTCCTGTATAAATGTGGTGTAAAGAATGCTCCCTAATCATCTCTAAATGGTTAATAAAGTCTGGACATAGAAAGACTGGACTTCTGATCCCAGCCAAGGGTACTGGGGTGAAGAGTGAAGTAGAAGGAGTTGGCCATGAAGCAGGTGAGAGTTCAGGAGAAGAAGGGTCATGAGGTAGAGGAAGAAGATGGTTGTCATGAGGAGAAGTCACCAAGGGAGTTCTCCATGAGTACAGAGAGTTATAGCAAAGTGAGACAAAAAGAGACTAAATACAAGTAACTCGGGGTGTGTGACTGGGAAATAGCTAAAATAGCATAGAGGACTAGGAATATCGGTTCCGTGTTACTGTGCTTAAAGCTTGTTGAATAAATCAATAGGTCCCTGTCTCAATTATTTGGAAGCTAGCTAGGTATCATGATGGCTATTCCTGGTTGTCAACTTGACTACATCTGGAATGAACTACAATCCAGAAATGGAGGGTACGTCTGTGGTCCAGATCTTGAAGCATAGTGACCATGAGAAGCTTAGGCCCAGGTAAGGTAGTAAACACCTTTAATCCCAGGAGACAGAGAAAAGCAGATCTTTGAGTTCAAGACCAGCCTGGAGCAG
Source organism: Tokudaia tokunoshimensis (assembly GCA_036184795.1). Taxonomy (NCBI): domain Eukaryota; kingdom Metazoa; phylum Chordata; class Mammalia; order Rodentia; family Muridae; genus Tokudaia; species Tokudaia tokunoshimensis. Next base: position 3,605,931 of record BTHU01000007.1, on the reverse strand, counting down.
AGGATGAGGGTCTTAAAGCCCACGCTTACAGTGACACACCTACTCCAAGGCCACACCTTCAAATAGTGCCACTCCCTGGGCCAAACATATTCAAACCACTACAAGGGGGAACCGGGTGCAGCACCCAAGAAGCCAAAGGTACAAAAGGGATGGGTAACCAAAATGTTTGGATTATATAGGAAAGAACAGCCCAACCCACCCACCCGTACACCACCACCACCTGGCTAGAGAATTCAGAGTAGGTGCGGGGTATGCAAGGACCCTGTGACATGTAGGGACTGAGGGATGCTGGGAGAACCTAGAGGCCAGGTCCACATTGATATGTTAAATAGGCACCTCAGCCCCTTGTCCCAGGGTTTGAGACTTAACTGTACTCTGATCTCAAATCCCTCCTTGGCAATCAGACATACGAATAGGACGATAGGAGCTGGAGGAATCAGCATTGTATCTTAGTTTGAACTTGCCAGAAGCAGACCCTGATACAAGGATTCCAGGATAAAGACTTTACCTGGCAGCGATCCTAAGACAAGGTTTCAACTGCCAAGCATCTCTTTGGGAGGATATCCCAGGAAACATCAGAAGCACTCCTGGGAAAGTGGAGTGGGAAAGAGAGACAGGAGCCAAGGGCAATGTGAAGTTTACAGTGCTCAGTTCTGGGCGGAGAGAAAGGAGCACTCACTGCAGAGTCACCCTAGCCACAGTGAAGACCCAGTGCTGCTTCAAAGGCAGTGTCTCTCTAGAGTGTGGAGCCTGTACTACAAGGATCAAGGCTGAGCACTGGGGCAGGGACCTGTGACACTGGCCATAGGCACAGCTGGCGTGGAAGGTTGCACTGTGCGGGCACAGTGAATGGTGTTTTTCCTGCTTTGCCACAAACACATGAACACATATTACATACATACATACATACACACACAGAGAGAGAGAGATGCTAAGATGTGCATGCTGTCACCTAGACACATTCAGGGTCACCAGTGCGCACAAGATGTAGCAAATCTGCAAGCATTCACACATAAACATGGGAATTCTTGGAGGAAGAACTTCATAGGCTGGTGCCTCTGGCCAGCAGAGGGAGCCTCTTACACACATATGAGAGAAACAGGGCGCCTCCTCCCCAGCCTCGTTGTCTTAAAAGAATCAAACACAAGACCTAGTGGTGCTACCTGAAACCCTGTTTTAAGAAAGAGGGTTGGTGGGAGGGCATAAAGGTGTGACTTGAACTGTAGCCCCATCGCCTCCCTTCCTCCTCTCATCTATTCACCTTCAAGAGGTTCATGAATTTCGAGCTTTATGAGCCTGTAAGACTCACAGTACCAGGGAAAATTGAGGAGCAGAAAGGAGCAGTCCGGTGCCCAAGGCCACCTCTAGGAAAGGGCCCTACTAGGATTAGATTTCACAAATATTGCCTGCCCAAATCAAATTTTTGTGGTTGTTTTGTTTTGTCATGTTGCTGGAGGACGGCAAGGCTGCATATGAAAAAACTGAGACGACTTTGGAGAATGATGGACGTGTGGAGCTTCTCCATCCTGGCGACAAAGTAGGAGCGACAGAACTACGGAGAGCCTAGTGGCTCGGATTGAACACCACTCAGCAGGCAAGTACCGTGGACAGTGGACATCGGCCGACGATCCCATAACGGGCCACCAGGGGTCGCCCCAGGACACAAGGCGGCTCTGCCGCTGCCACAGTCTTTAAATTCAGTGTAGCAGATCCTCCAGGCACCTGCTGACTCCCAACACAAGACGGCGGCTTAGGATTGGAAGTCAGACGAGAGCTGTAGTAAAGATCTTAGGATCTGCGCTGAGATCCCATGATAAGAATGTTGAGTGAGTTGCTTCCCTCTGAGATCTCAGTTTCAGCATCTATTAAATGAGATAATCAGAGTCATCCAAACTGTGGAGCGGTGTGTGGATATTTAAATAAGAGCATGTGGGAAATCAACTGAGCCGTGGCAAGAGTCATTCCATTCATAAGAAGCCTGGTGTAACCATGTCTTTCCCCATCCCTGATCGTACCTACCATGACTCCTGGCTACTGTTTGCTCTCTGTCCACTACTCTTCCTCCATTCTGCTCCCACCACCCAGATGCAAACAGTTACTGTCATGAGCTTCAGATGAGACCTCATGCGTCCTGCGCTCTTCCCAGGCTCGGCTGAGGTAGGCGAGCATTCCGTTCTGAGCACACCCCCAGCCCTTGCTTTCTTGAGCCTGGGTGTCCACCTGGCCCAAGCTGGCCTTGAACTTCAGATGGAATGACTCTTGCCCCAGCTCAGTTGTCTTCCTCCGTGTTTGCACCTGATCCACGCACTGCTCCACGGTTCGGATGACTTCTGATTACTTCATTTAATAGACACTGAATCTGTAAGCGCTTCGTGCTCTTCCCCAGCCCAGCGTTTGCTGACACTGTTCCTTGCTCTGCCCGGGACACTCTTCCCTTCCCACAGTCCACTCAACTTCTGCTCCTCTCTGATGAGAAAGAGGAACGAGACTGGGCGGGATGCCTGATCCCAAGCCAGTAGACACTGAATTAATATGCAACCTGTTGACCGAATAAACAGTGCCTAAATTGTCCCCAAAAATCTGAGTTTAGTTCCAGATCAAACGAGTATGTCCCAGTTGCTTCCCGACTGCCAAGAGGACCGCCTCCCCACCTTGGGCTCCGCATCTGGGACAGGGTGAGGTGGAAGGTGTCAGGATCCTCTCTTGCTTTTACTCTTACTCTTAAAATGGAGAGAACACAGCAAAGGGACGGTGACCAAGAAGGAAGGGGCCTGCCAAGGTCCAGGTTTACCAAACAACAACAAAGCAAACAGCTTAAATCCTGAGAGTCAGCTTGAACAGTCCTTCTATGGAGCTGTGGGTCTCGGGAAAGGTGATGTTGAAGATTCAGGACTGCAACCTCAGGCTCCACCTTCTAAACCGTCGGTTTAACCTGGACACGGTCAGAGGGAAAGCCAGAGGCTACAGCCTCAGCGGTGAGCCTTAGGAAGTTTCTGTGGGCCGGGCCTGGGAATCCGCAGGGCCAGGGTAATCTGACTTATGCTGGGGGCGTGACCCAGGTCCGAGGGGGCGGGGCCTAGCCTCATTGCCTCACTCTGAAGGATCGGTGAGAGTAATTCAAAGCGGAACTTTGACCTCAAGGGATGGAATCAAATCCCAAGGGTGGGGTCTTGTCCTGAGGGGCGAAGTCAGCACCAACAAGATGCTCCTCTACAAAGCTTCGTCCTCCAGTTCTTTCGGGGAGCGTAGTCAACGCCCTCAACAGCTTGGGGGCGGATCCAGGTCATTGGAGGCGTGGTCTAGGACTGAGCGGGCGGAGCCTGAACCCCAGGATCCGCGGAGCCGGGGCGCACTCAGGCCCGCGAGGGTAGCGGCTCCACGTTGAGCCAAAGGCCGTTCTCCGTGCGTAGAATAAGTTCCGGCTTCCTCCGCACCTTGTGGGTTCGGTCCACGCTCAGGCGGAAGCGCAGCAGGGTCAGAGCCACGACCACACGCATCTCTGCCATGGCGAAGCTCTGCCCGATGCAGTTCCTGCAAGAAGGGTTCAAAAGAGACTCAAGAATCCTTAGGATGTGCAACCCTGGAGTCAAACGTTCAAATCCTAGCACACAGCTTACTACTACCAATGCATCCTGACGGATGACCGCCCTTATCTAAGCTTCAGTTCCTTCCTCTGTAGAACCCGAATGATGACACCATCGCAGAGCTATTGGAAGTATGTGAGCTCAGAACCCGGGGTCTGACATACTGGAGGGGTACCCCGTTCTCAAGGACGGAATTGCAGTCTGATTCAGAACCTCTTGGTTCAGTTAGGGAAGCAGGGGGGACTTGAGTTGCCAACAGTTGCTCGTGGTCCCTCCTTCCATGGGACACAGTCTTGATCTGGCACTGACTCTGCCCCTCCCATTTGTTGTGATGTTTTGGGGTTAGTAGAGGCCTTACCTGGGACCTGCTGAGAAAGGAACAAAGGCCAACGGAGAGCGCTGTTGTGGGGTGTCCGGGTCAAAACGGTAAGGATTGTATACCTAGATAAGAATTGCTCGGGTGAATCTGGGGACTGTCCCAACCATCCAGCCCACCTGCACCCCAATATCTGAGGACCCCTATAGCTGGAACACCTTGGGGTCGTTTGTTCCAATCTGTCACACACACACGCTACAGCCTATCCGTGCCTGTCTCCTGTTGTCAAGCACCCAGGCTCCTTTTCTACCTCAGGGCCTTTGCACTTGATGTCTCCTCAGTCCGCCTGGAGCAGGCCTCTCTTCATACTAATTAGGTCTCAGTTCAAACATTACCTTGTCTTTGGGGCCTCTCTGGATCCCCCAAGAGTAATTCCCCCCACCTCATCTGTTTTTTTACCTCCTTAGAACATTTAGCAATGCCCAAAATGAGCCTATCTATTGGCTAATTTTCATGAGCTTTACTTTAAGGCCCATGAGGGTATAGGCAGTGTCATTATAGGTAATCACTGCAAAGCACAGAAGTGTGACACACAGCAGGTGCTCAGTGACGGTTTGTTGAACTTGTGAATTAACCAGGACTGAGAAAATCAGTGGGTAACAGCAGGGCCACACGCAGCCCTGAGAGGGAGTCAGAGTCATGGGAGAACAAAAGCAGAAACTTACCTTAGAGTCAGGCCACACTAGGGGGTTGTAGTGGGTCCCGTAGATGCTGACCAAGCAGATAATTCCTGGGGGGACATTTGGAATCAGTGGGGCCCAAGGGAGTCTCTGGAAACACACACACACACACACACACACACACACACACACCTCACCTCTTCCTGCAGTCATAGGATGGGTCCCTGTGAGCCAGCTACCACCACTTCCTGTCCATCCTTCTGTGAAAGCATTGGCCACCCTGCCTACTCTCTCTGCCTCTTTCTAGCCTTCCGCATGCTCCCGCTGTCCACACAGGATGACAGTTCTGCTCCTCCTCGGCGTGCCATCGCTCCTGCTACCTCCCTTGGCCCCCTTCTGCCTCTGGGCAGAGTCAGGTGCCTGTGCTTGGCATTCACGTCACTCATCATCTGCACGCTCAAGTTCTGCTCCATATACACACTTGCTCTTCCATCTTGGAGAACGTGGCCTTCCACGTTTCCTCCCTGTGTGGAGTCTGCCCTCCATCCTGGGCTTCTCAAGACCATTTTGTCCATCCCTGATGCCACATGGACAGGAATATGTAGGGCCTCTCCTTAGAGACTGGGTGGTACTGAGGCCTGAACTCCAGGCATCACCACAAATACTGCTTGGTTGTCGGGGAATAGATGGCAACTAAACAAAACTGACCCTCGGGCCCAGTCCCTCCCCAAATGTTCAGCATGTAAAAGTGCTTTCTGTGAAATCCAGAGGACAAAGGTTCAAGCCTTAGAACTAGTGGTGAAAGAAGAGAATAGACTACTGCAGACTGATGTTCCTATGTGCGTGTGTGTGTGTGTGTGTGTGTGTGTGTGTGTGTGCGCGCGCGCGCATCATCATCATCGTCAGCATCCTATGTGCATGTGTGTGTGTGCGCGCGCACATCATCATCGTCAGCATCCTATGTGCATGTGTGTGTGCGCGCACATCATCATCATCATCATCATCGTCAGCATCATCGTCAGCATCATCATCATCGTCATCATCCTATGTGCATGTGTGTGTGTGTGCGCGCACATCATCATCGTCAGCATCCTATGTGCATGTGTGTGTGTGTGAGCGCACATCATCGTCAGCATCATCATCATCATCCTATGTGCATGTGTGTGTGTGTGCGCGCACATCATCATCGTCAGCATCCTATGTGCATGTGTGTGTGCGCATACATCATCATCATCATCATCGTCAACATCATCATCAGCATCATCGTCAGCATCATCATCATTGTCATCATCCTACGTGCATGTGTGTGTGTGTGTGTGTGTGCACGCACATCATCATCGTCATCATCCTATGTGCATGTGTATGTGTGTGCGCGCACATCATCATCGTCAGCAGCATCATCATCGTCATCATCCTATGTGCATGTGTGTGTGTGTGCACGCACATCATCATCGTCATCATCCTATGTGCATGTGTGTGTGTGTGTGCGCGCACATCATCATCGTCATCATCCTATGTGCATGTGTATGTGTGTGCACGCACATCATCATCGTCAGCAGCATCATCATCGTCATCATCCTATGTGCATGTGTGTGTGTGTGTGTGCGCGCACATCATCATCGTCATCATCCTATGTGCATGTGTATGTGTGTGCGCGCACATCATCATCGTCAGCAGCATCATCATCGTCATCATCCTATGTGCATGTGTGTGTGTGTGCGCGCACATCATCATCGTCATCATCCTATGTGCATGTGTGTGTGTGTGCGCGCACATCATCATCGTCATCATCCTATGTGCATGTGTGTGTGTGTGCGCGCACATCATCATCGTCATCATCCTATGTGCATGTGTATGTGTGTGCGCGCACATCATCATCGTCAGCAGCATCATCATCGTCATCATCCTATATGCATGTGTGTGTGTGTGCGCGCACATCATCATCGTCAGCAGCATCATCATCGTCATCATCCTATGTGCATGTGTATGTGTGTGCGCGCACATCATCATCGTCAGCAGCATCATCATCGTCATCATCCTATATGCATGTGTGTGTGTGTGCGCGCACATCATCATCGTCAGCATCATCAGCATCGTCATCATCACCATCATCGTCCTCATCATCAGCATCATCAGCATCATCATCCTAGTTTTTTAAAGATGCTGACCTACCGTTAGTGCCTACCCAGATCCAGCCCCACCTCACCCACTCCTTCCTTTCCATCTGGATACAGATACTTCTACTTCCTCTATACACATCTAGGTTTCCCTCTGATGATTAGTCTTGTCAACTTGATACAATCTAGAATCACCTGAAAATGGAGTTTCCATGAGGGATTGCCTAGATTAGATTGATCTATAGGCATGCCAGTAATTAATTTTCTTTTTTATTTATTTTTATTTTATATGTACTTTGTGTGTAAGAGTGCATGTGTGTGTACATGACACGTGTGTGAGAGTCAGAAGTGAGTGTCAGATTCCCTGGTACTGGAGTTATAAGTGGTTGTAAACTGCCCAACAAGGTGCTTAGAACTAAACTCAGGTCCTCTGGAGGAATAGCAAGTGCTTTTATTTTTTATTTTTAGGTTTATATGTTTATTGTGTATATGAGTATTTTACCTGTATGTGTACCACATGCATACCTAGTGTATATGAATATTTTACCTGTATGTGTACCGCATGTATACCTAGTGAATATGAGTATTTCACCTGTATGTGCACTACATACATACCTAGTGTATATAAATATTTTACCTGTATGTATATATGAGTATTTTATCTGTATGTGTACCACATGCACACCTAGTACCTACAGAGTTAAAAATGGGGCGTTGGATAACCTAGATCCAGAGTTACAGATAATTTCAAGCCACTGCTCTTACAGTACTGAGCTATCTCTCCAGCCCCCAAAAAATATTTTCTTAATTAATTATTTAAGGTGGGAAGACATACTGAATGTGGGTGGCACACGGCTAGGACCTGGGCTAGGACCTGGACAGAATAAAACAAGAAGAGAATTGAACTCTGTCGTTCATGTAGTCATCCATTGTTCTTGCTCTTGTCTGTGGCTGCAGTATGACTGAGTATTTTATGTCTCTGTCACTCTGACCCCTCTGCCATGACAGTCTGTAACCGGGAACCAAACAAATGCTTGACCCCTAAGGTTGCTTTGGTTGGGTTATATTATCACATCAGCAGGAAGTGAAACTAAGACATCCTCATCATCCTCATCATTCCCAAAGCAACACACACCAGGGGTCTTTCCCATCACAGGGACCCTGCACCCACAGCAGCCATGGCCAGACCCCGGCAAACAGTGCCATAGCATCAAGGGACACGGAGCAGGCACCTTTGGGGATGACTCGTCCATCTGGCAGCTTGATGTCCTCTGTGCAGCGTCGAGAGATGAGGGTCACAGGGGGGAACTGGCGAAGACTCTCCTTGATACACATGGTGGTGAAGGGCAGCTGCGTCAGGTCGTCCCTGAAGAGAAAGGACCCGTGACTCCCTGAACACAGGTATGCATGCACGTGTGTGCGCATACACACACACACACACACACACACACACGAGTTCAGAGACCCGGAATGACCCCCAGAGCTTGTGCAATCTGCACATGTCCCAGGCAGGTATCATGTGTGTGACTGACAGGAAGGATGAAGATATTCTAAAGAGACACTCTACCCCTCATTCTGACTATAAGCTACCGAAACAATGGAGTACAGAAAACTCAAATTCCCCCAGGGATCTAATGCAGGGAGAGGGAGAAATGTTAAGGCTAGGCCACCCAGAAGGGAAACTTCTCTCCCAGAAAGAGACTTAGAACTTGTTAGACCACTTTACAGAGGATATGATGGGCCAGTCATGGGTGGGACCACATCTTGACAGACTGCTTAGACACACATAATGCTAGCCTCTACTTAACCTTTAACCTCATTGCAGACCCCAAAGGGGACTTGGGAAAAGTGTCACTGTCACTCTCTATCATCTCCAGCCACCCCCTTCCCAATATGGCCATACTGAATAGATTTCCATTTTCTCTTTCCATTAGTAAGTTGGCTGTTTTAATTGGCTAATGGAAAATGAACCATGGTTTGTTGCAAGCACAGGTCATGACAGAGGCAGGCAAGGTGGTTCAGTGAGTTAAGGAGCTTGCTGCCAACTCTGACAATCCGGGTCAGTCCTTGGGGAAGAAGAGAACTGATTCCTGCAGGTTGTCCTCTAACTTCCACATGGATGTAGTAGCAGACACTACACACATGATAAATAAGTAAACATAATGGAAACAAAAAAGGGGGAAAGGTGACTGGGGTTATAGCTCAGTGATAGTCCAATTGTTTGTTATATATGAGGTCCTAGGCTCAGACAAAACGATCTGACCATCCACCAATCACAATAGCGAGAAATGAAAACAGAAAGCAATGGTCCTTGTTTCTTGAGCTGCCGCTGGGCCCCACACTAACCTACCATTGATGAATTGTTGTCCAATCATGGGAGATGTGAGGGCAGCTGGGAGCCTCAAAGTCACAGCAAGTTACTAGCTTGTATGCATCCTTTCCAGATTTCATTTGTTGTGGGGTATTTTTAATGTTTTATTGCAGATTTCAGAATAGTTTATTATACTCAGGAACCCAGATTGGACTAATTATAATTTTTAGTTTATGATCGAGTTCATTTTTTAAAATCAAGACACTTGTGTGTGTGTGTGTGTGTGTGTGTGTGTGTGTGTGTGTGTGTGTGTGTGTTGTTTTGAGACAAGTTTTCACTATGTAGACAAAGCTGGTCCCGATCTTGAAGCACCTCTCCTGTCTCCACCTCCAGGATACTGGTATTACAGTTGTACATCATCACACCTCGCTCTAACAGGTTGGCTTGGGGCTTATCTGTCACATGTATGCAGGTGCCCATAGATGCCAGAAGAGGGCATCAGATCCCTGGATCTGGGGTTACACACAGTGGTGAGCTGCCCAGTGTGGGTGCTGGGTTTGGAATTTGGGAACCTCGGAAGGGCAGCAAGCATCTTTAACCACTATACCACCTCTCCAACGCCGCAGAAGCTTTGTGCTCCAGTCATAAAGAGCCAAAGAACGTCCTTGTCATAAGATACCAATAGATATAAACACGATCAAGAAAACAAAAGAGCAGTTAGATCACGGCAGTCATCATCTCCTGCTGGACTCCCTAGTCAGACCCCCTGCCATTTCCCTTGTTATAAAGGCAGAGTAGCAGGATGTATAGGGTAGGATGGTGCCCAGATGACAGTCTCCCTGAAGGTGTACCCAGAAGTCTGAGAGAAGTGGATAGACCTTCTCACTATACTACTTAACTAGGGAGGGGTTAACTGAAAGCGATGCTTTGTTCAGAGAAAGTGATTTCCTGCCTCTCCCTGATACAGGCCAATGTGAAACCCACAATATAGTCCAGGCTAGCCTCAAACTTTTAGTCCTCCTGCCTCTTCATCCTCAGCACGTGATTATGGGTTTGTATTACTCTCTCTCTCTCTCTCTCTCTCTCTCTCTCTCTCTCTCTCTCTCTCTCTGTGTGTGTGTGTGTGTGTGTGTGTGTGTGTGTGTGTGTGTGTGTTATGGGGGTTCATGTAATACAGTTAGGTATTTGTCCACATATTATGTGTGAATACCTGTGGAAGCCAGAGGACCTCCAATGTCATTTCTCAGGCACCATCCACCATCTCCTTCCTTCCTTCCTTCCTTCCTTCCCTCTTTCCTTCCTCCCTCCCTTCCTCACTCCCTCCCCTCCCTCTTCTTTCTTTCTTTCTTTCTTTCTTTCTTTCTTTCTTTCTTTCTTTCTTTCTTTCTTTCTTTCTTTCTTTTTTCCTATTTGAACAAGGTCTCTTATTGGCCTAGAAGCCCCTAGACTAGCTTCCCAGGGACCCACCTGTCTCTGCCTCTCCAGAGTTGGGATGACAAGAGTTTGACACTATACCCAGCTGTTGTGTTTTGAGTAAGAATGGACCTTATAGGCTCATATATTCGAAATATTAGGATGTGTGACCTTATTACAGGAAGTATGTCACTGAGGATATGCTTTAAGATTTCAAGGGCCCAAACCAGGGCCAATGTCTCTCTCCTCCTGCTGCCTATAGGCCCAAGTGTACAACTCTTAAGCTCTTTCTCTAGCACCATGTCTGCCTGCATGCTGCCATGCTTCCCACCATGATGGAATGAACTAAACCTCTGAAACTGTAAGCAAGCCCCAATTCATTTTATAAGAGTTGTCATGGTTGTGAATGCTGACTATGACATCAGCTTCTGTTTTAGCATGGATTTTCATTCATGTTTGCCAATAAGGGCATCTCTCAGAGGTTTTGTTTTGTTTTGTTTTTTTGACAGTGACTCTATTAGCCCAAGCTTGCCTCAATTTCAATATGTAGACTAGGCTGGCCTTGAACTCCTGAGCCTCCTGCTCTGTCCTTTTAAAAGCTGGAATGTCAAGTATGCCACCATGCCTGGTTACTGTACTGGGCTCTCTGTTCCACTCACAGTCAGCTTACATTTTAGACTGTCTTCCTCTTCTCTATTCTGCACTTCCTCTCTGCATCACAATCACATGGCCATTTCATCCAGATTGAAACTTTCCATCCCAAGGGGTGATGCGTCTAAAGGCACCTTACAGGACAGTAGGCCTTTGCTGCCCCACTCTACTGAGCTTCCTCATGTGACTTGCCTCCCCCACAATGTTTCAGTGCACACAGAACTTTTTCTTTTCTTTTTTTTTTTTAACAATTCTGGAATCTGCATTGAGAAGAGCATGCCCCAGAGTAGCCCAGATCCTAGGAGAGTTAGGAAACATTCGGAGAAGATCTGAGCCCAGCCAACAATTTGGAAGTAGCCCCCCTCCATTCAACGAAGCCCAGTAGCCATGGAAATCTTGTGCGGTCAAAGCTATAACTAAATGCTTGCCACAGTCACTGAATTTATGCTATGTGGTGGGATGGCAACAGTTGCTGGAGAAGTTGTCCTGAGATGTGCTGAACTAGGGACAGGCATCACAATGATTCCCACGTTATGAAGTGGAATTCTGAAAGCCGCAGGGACTTGTCTAAGATCACACATCGGAAAGGGGCAGCTCAGAGATTCACGCCCAAGCCTCGGGCCCTATTTTTCTCCCTCCAATCCTCCTGGCCCTCCAAACTGACCAGTCCAACTCCTCCAGCTCTCGGCCTTTCATGACGTCTTGGATCTCTTCCCGGCACTTCTCCTGGTACTCTGGATACTTTGCCAGGTTGAACAGTGCCCACGACAGCCCACTAGACGTTGTGTCGTGACCTGTGGGCAGGCGGATGTTGGAAGATTAGAGTATCCCCATGGTGTTCCCCACAGCAGGAGGATGGTGGTACTTCTTCCCACCAACCCTTAGCCTCACTCAGCACCCTTACCTTCAAACATGAAAGTATCTGCCTCGGCCCGGATGTCCTCGTCAGATAATTCTTTCCCCTCTTCGTCCTGAAATGGACAGTGGAGGATACTGAGCTCATCGTACTCATCGTCCATACTCCACTTCCTACATCCTAGGGGCTTCACAAAGTCAGAGATGCCTGCTTCCCAATTTGTCTTTTTTCATTTCTTTCTTCCTCTCTTTCTACTTTTATTTTTTACATTTATTCATTTGTTGTGTGCACACGTTTATTTAGTGTGTGTATTTAGTACACACAAGTGAGCATTGTGTACAAATCACGCACTATGGTGCACTGCACATATAAGAATCAGAGGACAACGTGCTGAGGTCACTTCTCTCCTTCAAACACGTGGGTACCAGGGATTGAACTCGGGTTCTCAGACTTTGCCGCAATCGTATTTACAAGCTTAGCCATACTCTCAGATTGTCTTGTCTTCCACCCCACTCTATCAGAGACTCCATGTGCAGCCCAGACTGGACTCCTATCTCAGTCTTCCAAATGTTGGAGTTGCAGATGTGCACCACCATGCCTGGCTTGCCATCCTGCCCTGGCTTTCTTAAACTAATAGCGAAGGACACAACCTATTATAAGAAAGACAAATGGGGAAAGGGAGAGAAATGTCAAAGGGAGTTCATACAAGCATCACTTGATAATTATGTTACAGCCCAAAAAAAATGAATTAGGGGAAGAAGAAGATGGATCAATAGAAAAATTAGTCTTCTGCCCATCCCAATCGTCTGAGTTCAATTCCCAGAACCCACACGGTATAAAAAGAGAATCAGCTCCTACAATTTGCCCTCTAACCTCCATTTTTTCACAGGTTCTGTGGCCCAGAGCAGTCTCAAGTTCACAATCCTGTTTCAACCTCCCAAGTCCTGGGATTCCGTGTCACCGTTGCCAGCTATTCTAGGATACCGGGAGATAAATTGAACTACAAAAGGACCATCACCATATTTGCTTAATCTTGATGCTTCACACCTGCAGTTACTGAGCGACCCCTGACAGCTACTTATCCTCTGGATAGCCAACAACTTTGTCGCCAGGTCTTATCAGCACCAAGATACAAGAGATGGGTAGCGTGACCTCCATTAAATACCCTCTAAGCAGCAGAGCCATGGCTGGAATCCAGAACTATATAAAAAATTCTACCCAAGATGCTGGGCATGGTGTCACATGCCTGTGGTACCAGTGCTGGGGACATGGAGGCAGGGGGATCGGACATTCAAAGTCATTCTCAGCTGCACAAGGATTTTGAGGGTAGTATTGGCTAGAAAAGACACTGCCTCAAAAAAATAATAATAAAGCAGCAAACAAGGCAAGCTGGATAGATAGCTAAGAGCACTTGCTACTCCCGTAGGTCTGGTTCTCAGTGCTTATATCAGGCAGCCTACAGCTACCTGTAACTCTAGCTCCAAGGATTCTGACCCTCTTCTGGACTCTAAGGACACATGTACTCAGACACACACATGCACACGTATTCAAAAGTAAAATACATGTGAGAACAAGGGGCTGGAGGGAAGGTTTTGAAGGTAAGAGCACTTGCAGTCCAAATAGGAAGATCTGAGTTTAGATCTCCAACACCCATGTCAAAAAGAATAAAGGAAAGAGAGGGAGAGAGAGAGAGAGAGAGAGAGAGAGAGAGAGAGAGAGAGAGAGAGAGAGAGAGAGTTGTGACTTGGTGTGCATTGGAAACAGAGACACGCTGACAAAATGGCAAGACTCCAGTCCTGGGAGAGACCCTGTCTCAGAGAGCAAGAGGAGGACACCAAACTTTCTGCCCGGCTTGCCAAATCCAAATGTGCCTGCATAGGCGCACACACCCACATCCTTACATACACATCGTACCCACAAATCCACATAAGAGTGACTGGAGCTGAATGAGAAAACGTTCACTTCCTATGTGGAATGGCTTTCAATGATCTGTAATGACAGGTATCCACTGCCCTCTTCTGACCTCCATGGGCATTGGTACTTGTATGCACACACCCACAAATAGACGAGTAATTAAAAACAAGAGTAACTGTACAGAACCTGCAAACACATTCTTGTATACTTTAATCCAAGAGTAGGAAACAGACTAGCTGGGGCATGGTGGCATACATGTAATCTCACCATCCAGAAGGCTGAGAAGGATTGTAGAGTTTAAGTTTGAGGCCGACCTGAGAACTGGAGCAGGAAAGGAAGGGGGTGGGGATAAATAGGATGAGCTAGCAAGATGGCTCAGTGAGTGAAGGCACTGACACCACGCCCAGTGGACCTGAGTTTGATTCCTAGGACCAGACCCACGTGGCTGAAGGAGAAAACCAACTCCCAGGAGTTGTCTTCTGATCTCCCCAGGGATTCTGTGTCAGGCATGTGCACCCCAGATACAGACACACACACACACACACACACACACACACACACATCACAAATAAATCAGTGTGACAGGGCCTCAGAATGGAGCCCTGGCTGCCCTGGATCTTGCTTTATAGACTCACCTGGCCTCTATCTCACAGAACTCTGCCTGCATCTGCCTCCTGAATATAGGGATTACAAGCATGTACCACATGCTTGGCCACTCGCTGTAGTTAAAAAGTTTTGTTTTCAAAGAAAGAAGCTGTGTGTGTCCAGTACAGAGCTTAACTGTTTTGACATCAGTTGTCCCAGCAGAACTCAAAGACGATTTTCTTACATATACAGGGATGTTCCACAGGGCAAACCGCACGCTAGACTGTGATGGGGATCATTAAATTAAAAGGACTGAGTACTCTGTTGTGACATCTGAATGAACCTACCCACATTATGCACCTATCGCTTTCTGCAATTCCTGCGACTTTGAGCATCTTGTTCTCAGCAGTGCTTGCAATTCCCAGCCGGCCTGTAGGGGCAGTAGCGCGCTCCCCCAGTTCTCACCTTGGCCAGCAGCAGCACGTCTATGAAATCCAAGGTCTTGCCCTGCTTGGCCTTCAACCACGCCTCGGCGCCCTGCTGGCGCAGCGCCCGCCGCCGCTCCTGTATGACTTCAGTGGTGAAGTTGTGCACCGTGTCGCAGGCCTGACGGAAGCGCCGCCCGTCGGCTGTGAGGTAGTAGATGAAATCCAGGTAGTGATGCAAGCGGTATTGGCGCCGCACCACCAGAGCGCTCAGTTCGATAATAGAAGAGATGTAATCGCTCATTCTCCTGCGGAGAGAAGGAATGCGAGACCCATGAGCGGCCCAGAGACACACATGGGGTCCAGGGTCCGTTGCATAACAGCAAACAGAGGCCTTATATTAACCTATTTTGCTTTTCTTAAAAATTATTTTTATGTTATGTGTATACACGTTTGCCAACGCGTCAGTCTGTGCAGCGTGAATGTATGCAGTGCCTGAAGAGACCAAAGGGAAGTCTGATCCACTGGGACTGAAGCTACAGATGATTGTGAGCTGTCATGGGAGTGTCCCGAACACTGAGCTCTCAAAGGCAGCAAGTGTTCTTAATAGCTGGGCCATCTCTTTTAGTACATTCTCTCTCTCTCTCTCTCTCTCTCTCTCTCTCTCTCTCTCTCTCTCTCTCTCTCTCTCTCTCTCTCTCCCCCCGTGTGTGTGTGTGTGTGTGTGTGTGTGTGTGTGTGTGTGTTGCTAGAGATGGAATGCAAAGGTTTTCATATTCTTCTAGGCAAGCACTTTACCAACTGAGCTATATCACCTTTCTTTCTTTCTTTCTTTCTTTCTTTCTTTCTTTCTTTCTTTCCTTCCTTCCTTCCTTCCTTCCTTCCTTCCTTTCTTTCCTTTGAAATGGGGTCTCATGTTGCCCAGGATGAACTCAAATGCACTACGAAGCAAAGAATGACCTTGAACTTCTGATTTTCCTGCCTACCCAAGTACTTGAATTATACCTTCTCACAGGTCTTATTTTATTCAAATGCTTTTTGTCTTATCATTATATTTTTATTTATGTGTACAAGTGCTTTATTTGCACATCTGTACACCACATGTGTGCCCTCAGAAGTCAGAAGAGAATGTCGGATGCCCTGGAACTAGAGTTACAGATGTTGGTGAACTTCCAGATAGATGCTGGGAATCAGACCTGGATCCTCTGCAATCGCATCAAGTGCTCTTAATCACTTAGACACCTCTCCTGCCGGAGTTTTGTTATTAACCCCAGGGAAGGAGTCCTGAGTGTATGTGTGCCCACCACGTGCATGCAGGTGCCCTGGAAGTGGAGGTACAGGTGGCTTTTAACTGCCCATCCTGAGTGCTTAGAACCAAATCTCGGTTCTCTGCAAGACAGTATGCGCTTGTAACCACTGGTTCATCTCCTCAGCCCCGTACCTGCTTTATTTTTTTATTGCACAAGACTAGAGATGGAGCAAAGGGCATTGTTCATGAGAGATACAGTGCTTCAGAGCTGCCCAACCAGCCCCACAACAAACACTAAGACATGGACTGGGTAATTGTTACTTTATTAGTTCAGTCAACGAATATTCACTGAACGCTTTTTACATGCCGGAGAAACTGCCAAATCATTTTATCCTTAGAACATCTCTCAAAGTCAGATAGTTTCATCTTTGCCTTACAAAGGACTGGAGGTTGTGGCTCTGTCCTGTGATCCCAACTCTCAGGAGGTGGAATCAGGAGGATCCGAAGCCACTCTGGGTGTGAAAGCCTGGGTCAGAGACCAAGAGGATGGGACAGAGGCATGACCCAGCCCTCAAGATCACATACTGCTCTCCCAGAGGACTCAAGTTCGATTCCCAGCAGCCATGTTGGGCCCCTCACAGTGCCTGTAACTCCAGCTCCAAAGCGTCTGACACCTCTAGATTCTATAGGCACCTGTACTCGCATGCACAAGCCTGTGCACAGACACAGCCAGAATATTTAAAGACAGTAAGTTTTTCATATTTTTTTAAAAAAGAAAAGGAAGTGGGATAAGGATAAGGATGAAGAAAATAACGATACAGGGAGAAGAGGAAGAAAGGGAAGAGGGGATCGGAGGGCAAGAAGGGACAAGAAGGAGAGGAGGAGGGAGACGAGAAAAGAGAAAGGAGAACTATGAAATAAAGGAATGAGCTGGACAGTTCTAGCTCACTGAGTCCTCTCTGTGGAGAAATGGGAAAATTTATCCACATCCCTGAGCATCTATTAAGTGCCAAGACACTGGCTGACATTGGTTTGCTTCCTTAATTATGTATTTATGTGGGTTTTGTTTTGATTTTTGTTTGTTTCTTTGTTTGTTTTTTGCTTGCTTGCTTGCTCTTGAGATAGGTTCTTATGAGGTGACCCAGGATAGCCTAGAACTCACTACACAAGCCTTGACTCAGCGCAATCTGCCTGCCTCTGACTCCAGAGAACTGAGATCGTGCCACCACGCTGTCTGGGGTTTTTGAGACTGGCTTTCACTAACTTGTCCAGGCTTTTTTTTGGGGGGGGGAGTTGTTTTTGTTTTTTGTTTTGTTTTCGAGACAGGGTTTCTCTGTGTAGCCTTGGCTGTCCTGAAACTCACTCTGTAGACCAGACTGGCCTCAAACTCAGAAATCTGCCTGTCTCTGCCTCCCAAGTGCTGGGATTAAAGGCGTGCACCACCACTGCCTTGTCCAGGTTTAACTCAAACTCGGCATCCTCTTGCCTCAGCCTCTCAAATGTTGAGATCAGGGATCCCAGGCGTGGACCACCACACCTGGACAAAATCTCATTTAATCCTTTTTATAAGAGAACTGAAAATGAGAGAGATGATGTCACTTTGGGAGCCATCCAGGAAGAAAGAAACCAAGGTTTCTTTCTGAGGGTGCATGGCCCTAGTTTGCATCATAACAGGGAGGGTCCCTGTCTCCTCCCACCCCTACCCACCCTGGGGGTCAAACTTACTCCTGGCAGTCACTGTTGTAACTGAAGACACATTTCTGAAGGCTGTCCAGGGTCATGAGGCTGATGTGTTCAAACATGTCAAAAGAGGTCACTGAGCCCTCTGCCAGATGCCGCCGCCATTTTGCCTGTAAGGGAGACACAGGGCACCAGGCATGAATTACACAGATCACAAGCTGGTCAGACAGGAGCCAGGCAGGATCCTCACTGCCAGTCCAGTTCATGCACACCAAGGGAGACCCCACCCCCAGCTCCAGCTGAGGCCGACCTCTTCCCGCCACTCGGTCTTAGGACTCACGTGCATGATGTTCACACTCTGGTTGAAAATCTTCATGTAGGGCTTCAGGATGTCAAAGTGGAAGGCAGGTGTGAGCAGTCGGCGATGGCGGCTCCATTTCTTCCCTTTGCTGATCAAAAGTCCATCCCCTGAACCCAGAAAACCAAGGCTAGAAGCTGATCCCCGCTGAAGCCCTCCAAGGGCTTCACCCCTTCCCTTATTCCCTGTATAAAAGATAATCAGGATGGCTCCTGCTTCATTATGAGGTGTGCTTAGAGCCCATCACAGAGGAGGAGGCACTGGCCCCTTCTTCCCCAACTGCTAACTGGTGCCTGCTTTATGTGATCTCAGTTCATCCTAAGATTGAAAGGTTATAGGAAGTCTAAACATGTATCAGAAATGGAGGGAATCTTGAGCCCCAAGATATACACCAGATAGGGCTTTTGTCTTGAACGACTGGGATAGGAATCTGGGAAGAGGACAATGCTAGAACCTTCAAGGTAGGTTGAGCACCTCCTTGAAGAACTTGCCTAATGAGAAACCCAAGGGGCAGAGAAATATTAGAAATATAAAAGCCAGTTTGGGATCAAATAGGGGGATGGGCGGCCATTTGCCTTTTCTCTAGGCTAACACTCAACTCTGTGTTATATTGTAAGATAAACTGACTTACTTTCCCTACTCTGAGTCTCCAGTACTCTTATGAAGTGAGGATCATTGTTTCCCACACCCAAAACTCCAGCTCCATCCTCCCCTTCAGCACTTACCTAACCAAGGCTTCAGGAAGCTATAGAAAAACTCATCCTTGGGTGCAATGGCAGCTGTGGAGAGAGGAGAGGCAATGATGATTCTAAACAGTGTTCTGACCCTTGACCTCTGCTTGTGACTTTCTCAGGCTTTTTCTCTGACCTCCTGCCTCCCATCTGGCCCCACCTTCACACCTTGAGAAATCTTATATATTGATCTAAACTTGAGTCTCTCCTACTCAGACACCTCACATGGCTCTTGTAGGAAGAGCTTGGAGTTGGGCATGATGTGCATTATGCTTGTAATCCAAGCAGTTGAGAGACTAAGTCGGGAGGATCACTGTAAATTTCAGGACATAGTGAGTTCCAGGCCAATCTGGGTTGCTGTGTCATTATAGCTTTTCTAGGGGTGGGGTGGGGGAGGAACCCTGTGCCTACAAGACAGCTCTGTACGAAAGGATGCTTTCCTACCTGATGACCTGAGCTTAACACCTGGAACTCAGAAGGAAGAAGGAAAAAACTTCAACAGGCTGTCCTCTGGCATCCACATACATGATGTGGTACATACTCATGCTAGTGTGCACACACATGTACACACACATAAACACACTAAATTAATAAATATGAAAGAAATCCAAGCTTTACAAAAGGTATCTACCATCCATCTATCTATCTATCTATCTATCTATCTATCTATCTATCTATGTTTGTATTTGTAGGCACACACACATGCCCTGGCACTTGTATGGAGGTCAGAGGACAAGTTGTAGGAGTCAATACTCCCCTTCCATCTAGGTCACAGAGATCAAATTCATTTTGTCAGACTTGCCAACAATCTCATTTACCTGCTGAGTCATTTTGTTGATCCCAAATGTTGGCCTTATATTAAGACAATAAAAATAAAAAATAACCAAGTCAAATAAAAAGTCCATTCTCGGCCTACCAGTGCCAGCTCTGCCTCACCAATCCCTGCCTGCTGCTTCCACTCAGCTCTTCAACCATCTCACAGCACACGGTCACTCACAGAAGCAGTCAGGCTGTGCTCCCACAGGAAGGAGGACACCCTCAGACCCTCGCTATTGGCTCTGGCCATCTGAGTCACAGCAGTCCTCCTACTGCCAGCCTTACTGTCTGCCATGCTGGCCCCAAGGGGATCCAATCTGTCGGCACTGACAGTCTTCGACAAGCCACCCACCTGTCATTTTCATTTTCAAAGGGCTCACTTTTAAAGCCAGCTGCGATCCAAGGCCCTGGTCCAGACTCTGCTCCAAGCAGACAGCCCCACCCTCTGAGTCCTAGCCACTCTGCCGCACAGAACCAGCAACCCAGAGCCTCTCTGCTCCTAAACATTGTCAGGTGCCCCTGGTAGTCGGAGAGCATGCCTGTGTTCCTGAGTTCTGATGTCGAGGCAGAAGACTGAAGTCACCTTGTGATACACAGTGAGAGTCTTTTAGTTGGTAAGGCACTTACCTTGCAAGTACAAGGGCCCGAGTTTGCTCCCCAGAACCCACATTTAAACAATAACAACAAAGCCAATGAGACTGAGTAGGCAGGTGAGATGGCTCAGTGGGTATAGGTGCTCATGGCCAAGCCTGACCCCTATGTTCCCATCTCGAGTCCCACAAGGCAGAGAGAACCAACCCCTGTGGCTTGTTCTCTGACCTCTTCACATGTGCTGTGGCACTAGAGTATCTCTGCTCCCCTCTCCACATCCCAGGCATGTGGGGTTGAAGTTGAGTGTCCGGAACTCACAGGCCAGCTAGCTTTGCCTACTTGGCAAGCTCCAGGCCAATGAGAGATCCTGTCTCAAAAATAAAGTGGACAGAACCTGAGGAATGACATCTGAGGTGGTCCTCTGGCCTCCACATGTACACATTCATGTATACATACACTCCCAAACCAACACACACACACACACACACACACACACACACACACACACACACGCACGCACGCACCCCAAAAGCTTGATGTTGCCCAAGTCACAAGTTAGAGAATCAGGAAGGCCTCATTTTCCTTTTCTAAGCCACATCCACCAAGTTTTCTGACTGGATCCGACTACCATGGCAGTTAGGGAAACTGACATGGCAGGTTTGTCTGAGCTTGCACTAATGAGGCAGCCCAGGGTGTCCTACAACAAGGTGCGGGGATGAGCTTCCTGCTGCCAGTGGCTTTGGATAGAAGCCTGCATTGTACGGCTGCTTATTTGTGTGGGGTGCAAGCTTTGCAGTGAAATCTAGAAAGTAAGTCCATGTCACGGTGAGACACCATGCCCACGAGAACTTCAAAGAGGCGGGTGCTATTTGGCACTACGGGAGGTTCAGGACATCAGTGGATCCCAGATCTTTGTAGATGATGTTATAAAGAAATCAAAGCTGATGCAATGAGATGGGTTTGGTGGTGTGTTCCTGCAAGCCCAGGAGAAGGCAGGCAGGAAGTTTGGAAGTTCAAGATCACCTTGAGCTACATAGTAAGCTCAAAGCCAGTCTAGGACACCTGAGACTCTGCCAAAAAATTAAAAAAAAAAATCTTTCATTCAGTGAATGAATGAATCAAAGGGTGGATGGATGACAGAAAAAAATAGTTGGGAAAATGGCTCTGAAAGTAAGAGCATTTGTCGTATAAGCATGAAGACTGAGTGTTGGTCCCAGAACCCAGGGGGAAAAAAATCATGGGCAGGGAGATGCTTCTGTGGGTAAAGGTACTTGTCACCAAGCCTAAAGACCGGAGTTAGATCCTCAGAAACCCCATGGTTAAAGGAGAGAATAGATTCTTGCAAGTTGTTCTCTCACCTCTGCATACGTGGTGTAGCTCACATCTACCCCCAACACACATATGAGATACATAAATAAATAAAAATTGTAATTATGAAAAAACAAGTCAGGCATGGCTGCATCTGCCTGTGACCCCAGTGCTGGAGAGTGAGAACAAAATATCTAAAGCTCACAGGCCACCAGCCTAGTTGAAAAACATCAAGCCTCCAGTTTGGTAAAGACATGCTGTTTATGTGTACCCAGTCACATACACATGTATGCACACACACATACCCATGTGCATACTTGTTTTTAATTTTAAAAGAATAAAGTGAAGAAAGGGAGGGAAGGAGAAATGAATATTGGATGGACGGACAGATGGATGGATAGATGGACAGATGGATGGACGAGTGGATGGATGGGTATTTTTGAGTAGGTGGGTAGATGGATGGATGGATAAGCATGTGTGTGGGCAGATTGGTGCCTAGGTGACTGGATGGGTGAGTGGATGAATGCCTTGAAGAATGCATTATGAAGGGGGCAGTTCTGATGCTAAGATCCTGTTCCCCAATTGGTTCTTGATCTGTCAGTAAAGAAAACTGATGGCTAATCACTAGAGGAGTTTATCAACTGAAATGTAGGGCAAGTGGGAGAGACTGAGATAAGAAACTGATAAGGGCATGCTTTTCCAGGCGGGAGACATCAGCGCCCAGCAATTATGCCAGTAGGCAAGATGTAAAGGAACAAACTGTGTGTGTGGCGGGGGAGGTGTTGCCCGAGGATTCAAGGGAAGCCAGGTTAGGGTTGATAGCGTGGTCACCTCCCGGGGCAAAGGTGGTAGAGTGAAACTACACACAGCACACGTTTGCATGTATACATGAATGGATAGACGTTTGAGAGGGTGGATGAACAAATGAGGGGATAAATAGGTAGACAGATGATGGATGGATGGATGGATGGATGGATGGATGGATGGATGGATGGATGGATAGTTGAGTAGGTAGATGTATGTATGTATGTATGTATGTATGGCTACATCCTCTTTGCATACCACAGAAAGGTTTGAGTGGAGAGGCATTCAAGAAGGAAATATATACACCCAACATGATTCAGCCACAAATGCACACTCCCCTCCCTGAATTGGCAACCTGTATGCACAGTCATCCTTCATCAGCACGCCCCTTCTGTTGCCTTTCTGTGCCCAACCCATGCAAAGTGATGTGTGCCAGTGAGCTAAGGATGGCTCAGATCCACTCCCTGCCTTCAGGAGCTCCTGGGTAGGGTGGGAAAGGGAAGGAGAGGTCCACACCAGCCACAAGGCAGAGACTGTGCCAGGTGCCATGAAAGCCAGAGGGGAAAAGCTACTGGAAAGCAGAAGAGACTTCGTAGTGGAAGTGGCACTGAAAGCTAGATGGCAGGATAGTCACCTCTCTCCTCTCTTAGTTTTGGAATCCAGGCTAAAGTAGTCAGGAAGTGTTACTGAGCTGTTTCACTGCTGCCTGGCTCATATGCCTGCCATTGGCCCTAGTGCCCCAGGATAAAGCGCAAGCTCATCTGCTTTTTGGTACAGCTTCTGCTTAACTCTCAGCCTCATTTCCTACTTTCCCATGCACATACCTTCCACACCATCTAAGTCAGGCTACCTGAATTCCCATAGAACCTTCTTATGTCTGTACCTCTGGACTGACAAGCCTCTCTATCTTGAACTCTATATGTACCTAACTCCTAGACATCCTTCAAAGCCTCACTTTATTGACCCTTTTTCCAGGAAGTTTTTTGCTTCCTCTGTCCCCTTCCCAACTCTATCACTGTCCCTCTATGATGGTCATGCTAGAAGGAACTGCCTCTACCAGGCTGGTAATGCCACATCAAAGGAAAAGGCTTCAGAAATGTTCCTGCAACATGGCACCCTGCTCAGACACTCATACACACAAAACAGTCTTAGCACCTTGGCTTGGGGCCAGACTTCAACCCTGCCACTACTTGTTATGTAAACCTAGTTACATAGTTCACCACTCTGGTCCTCCTCCTTCCTCCATCTCACTTTCTTTTTTAAAATAAATTACATTTACTTGTTTAAGTGTGTGTGTGTGTGTGTGTGTGTGTGTGTGTGTGTGTATGTCTCTGTGTATGTGTGTGTGTGCGTGTGTGCGTGCGTGTGTGTGTGTGTGTGTGTGTGTGTGTGTGTGTGTGTGTGTGTGTGTATGCCAAGCTAGATAAGAAGGTGGAGGTCAAAGGACAACTTGCAAGAGCTTTTCTCCTTCCATCATGGGGATTCTGGGGTCACTCAGGTCACCAGGCTTGACAGCAAGCACTTTCCCTCCATCCTGGCACAGGGCAGCTGCTCCTTGAATCTGCGCATGTGTCAGTGACCAGTGAACAACAGTTGGCTGATCCGTTACTCTGATTACAATTATCACTTATTGGTAGCAAACACTTGTGAGAGGAAGACTTGGGAAGCCTGTCAGTGAAAAACGAACATACAGCCATTTTCTGGAAAGCAGCAAGAGAATTCCTTAGAAAGTAAAACAGGGATGGGGAGTGTGGTTCAGTAGGTAAGATACTTGTCCCACAAGTGTGAGCACCTGGGTTCTGGTCTCCTGGAGCCATTTAAGGCCAGACAGGGTACCACTCCTACAGTGAGACAGGAGGTAGGGATAAGTGAAGGTCCCTGGCCAACAGCAATGAACAAGAGACCTTGGACCCAAAAGCAGGTAAGGCTGCTTGCTTCCAAGTCCAACACTCATATACATAAACCCGCGTACACAAATAAAAAATAACAAAACGTTGTTAAGTCAAATATAGGACTATGGAGACTGGGTTCAGTAGCAGAGTGCTTGCCTACCGTGTTCAAGGCTCTGAGTTCCAAGTCTAATATTAGGGGAAGAGAGATAGAGGAGGGCCAGCAAGGTGGCTCAGTGGCTAAGGGCACCTGACACACAGATCAAACAACGTGAGTCTGATCACTGGAACCTACATGGTAGTAGAACTGATTGGCACAAGCTGTCTTCTGACCTACACACACACACACACAAATAATAATAATAATAAAAAATCTTATTATTCATGACAGGAGCTCTGAGAGGATCTATCCAGCAGCTATACTGAAACAGAAGCAGAGACTCATAGCCAAACATTGGACAGAGGTTGGGGATTCTTATGGAAGAGCTGTGGAGAGGATTGGAAAGCCCTGAAGAGAACAGGAACTCCATAGGAAAATCAACAGAGTCAACTAACCTGAACCTCTCAGAGACTGAGATGTCAGCCAAAGAGCATACATGGGCTGGAATGAGGCCCCAGCACATATGTAACATATGTGTAGCTCAGTCTCCATGGCTGCCTTGTCTGACCTCAGTAGAAGAGGACGTGCCTAATCCTGCAAAGACTTGATGCACCAGGGTTGGGGGAAAGATACCCAGGGAATGCTCCACCTTCTCAGAGGAGAGGAGGAGAGGGGAGGTGGAGGGACTCTGGGAGAGGGGCAGCATTTGGGATGTTAATTAATTAATTTTTTAAAAGAGGAAATAAAGGGACAAAAATCAGGCTGGGATGCAGGCTGGGGGTGAGCCTGAGAGTACAGCCCTGTGTGTAAATGTTCCCAGCAGCATTGTTCAAAGCAGCTAGCCATTAAGTGACTAAACGAAGTCTGGTCCATCTATACAATGGATCATAAAAAGAGCACAACTGTACAATGGTGTGGATGAGCCTGGAAGACAAGAGGCTGCCTGAAAGAAACCAGACACCAAAACATCTAGAAGCACCAAGTCCAGGTAGAAAGCAGGCTATGGGAGCCAGGAGAAGCAGCAGGGAGGAGCCAGAGGCAAAATTGCCTCACAGCATAAGTTCTCTGTGGGGTGACGAAAAAACTTTGAAAACAGAAAGAGTAAGGTGTTGCACAACCTTCTGAACACATCCATTCACCACTGACGGTTCACCTACAAACACTGCACTGTACACTGGGGTCAGGTCTCCCTCAATACGGAAAGAACGCGGCCAGGCATGGTGGCATCCTGCCATGGTGAGGGGCAAGAGGGCAGGAAGCTGCTGGGGCCTCATACTTCACTCCAGGTTGTCTCAGCTCCGTTCCCTCTCAGCTCTCCATCCTGCTCCTCCTGTGAAGGCAGCCAGGGCTACAGACCTGAATGGGAAGGAAAGAGAGTAGAGGAAACCAGCCCTGTTTGCCAAGTGCCTGAGCACAGTTGAGGCTCTCTTTGGAGAATTCAACCTAGAGAGGAGGAAGAAGAGGAGGACGAGGAGGAGGACAAGGAGGAAGAGGAGGAGGAAGGAGAAAGAAAGACAAAAGACAGTACAAGAGGAAAAAAACAGTAAGGTGGCTTTCTTTGAGTGTAAAGATGCTTGCTACTGAGCCTGAGGCCCCAGCTCCACCCTCAGAACTCACAGGGGGAGAACTGACTTCTGCAATTTTATGGATATATGAGCTCTCTCTCTCTCTCTCTCTCTCTCTCTCTCTCTCTCTCTCTCTCTCTCTCTCTCTCTCTCTCACACACACACACACACACACACACACACACACACACACACTAAAATGTGATAATAAACTTTTTTAAGGCACGAGAGAACAGAGAAATAGCGCACACCTGAGCAAATCATGGGTGTGAGCCAGCCTGAGCTCCATAGAGAGACCCTGTCTTCAAACAGCAAACTGTGGTTCTCACATCCCAGCAGCAAAGTGAAACACAGAAGCACATCAAACAGTCCCCTCTTGGCTGTGAAGATGATAAGCTCCATGCGAGGTCATGCTGAGGATCCATTTCAAGGGGAACAGACCTGGCTAGACTCCCCCACCCTGGAGGATTAGAACTGAAAGCGGCACACCTAGGAAACAGATCCCTGGGTGATTATGGAGGACTTCCTGGAAGAAGGAGCCCTTGGAGCTGAGTGTTGCGGAAGAGTGAGAACTCATCAAACACACTAGGATAAGTGGGGACAGCAGACAGAAGTACTAGCTTCTGCCTCCCTGCCAGCAGGCTGCCCACTGGGCCAACGACATGCTTGGTCATGGTAAGAATGTCACAGATTTAATGAAGGGACTGTCATGGCCTACGACTGAGCAACTCCTACTTATTACCAAAACCTTGGATAAATAAGTTGCTTCAATGTGCCTGCATCCGGTGCCCAGCCTTACAACATCCCTGAAACTCTTGCCCATCACCCCACTACTGCCCATGTTCTCACAACCTGCTTTACCTGCCCCACTTTGGTGAACTTCTATCCATCCCTCAAATCCTCTGTAACCCTAGGAAGGTTCTGGGAGTCTAAAGTTGACTCATCGCTCTGAGGTCCAACCTGCCTACCTGAGGCACCCAACACAGGCTTGATGTAATCAGGATGTACAAGCACCAAGAGTGGCAGGAAAGGTCCAACCCATGCCAGGACGATGTGGTGCATGGTATCCAGCACTTTCTTCTCATTTTGAAGGCCCTTCTCATTGGGAAGGTACTGTGACAGATAGAAAGGGGCAATGAAGACGTGACAGCTCAGCTTATGCTGTTCCTCCCTCCCTCCCTCCCTCATCCCTCCCTCCCTCTACTGTCTCTCTCCTCCAGAACACTGAAGGAGAAGACGTGGTATCTTGTTGAGCTTCTCAGAGGCAGCTCCCTACTCTAAAACAAGAAATAACAATAGGACTGGAGGGCTGGGGGGGGGGGCTCAGAGATAGAGCCACCAGAATCTCCCAGTGAGGGTTTGGGGACATGCCTGAGGGGTAGAATGTGTGAGACATTGCCTTATATGGGTAAGAACCTGGATTTTTAAAGCCAGCATAGGAGAGAGAGAGAGAGAGAGAGAGAGAGAGAGAGAGAGAGAGAGAGAGAGAGAGAGAGAGAGAGACCTAGATCTGACTAGCCTGTAACTATGTGTGTGGAATAATTATCTTTACCCTTCCTCTAGATCAGTGGTTCTCAACCGTCCTAATGCCATGACAATTTAATACGGTTCCTCATGTCATGGTGACTCCCAACCATAAAATTATTTTCACCGCTACTCCATAGTTGTAATTTTGCTACTGCAAATCATGATGTAAATATCTGTGTTTTCCGGTGGTCTTAGACAATCCCTGTGAAAGGGTCATTCTATCTCTGAAGGGGTTGCGACTCACACGTTGAGAACCACTGCTCTAGATGATAACGGGGAGCCATAGTCTCGTGTGAGCAGAAGAGGGTCGTGATTAGAATCCAGAAGATGGCAATTTCAAGGCCAGCCTAGATACAAAAGACGAGCTCTTTCTATATTTCCCAAAACGAGCTCCTGAGTTCAGATGAGCCTTCAGTAACGGGGACCAGAGGTTTGTGTTACCATGCAAACTAATCTTTATGTTTTGAATGGGTCATAGCCCTAAACTGGGGTTCTCAGTTCTTGCTTAGCTCCCTAACTTTTTAAAGAGACCCTTGGTGTCTCAAATATAGTTGCTCACAACTGTAATCTCAACACTCATGAGGCTAAAGCAAGAAGATTCACTATGATCTTGAAGCTAGCCCGGGCTACATATGAATTCCAGGCCAGGCTGAGCTGCAGAGTGAGATTCTGTCTCAAAGGAAAAATTAAAAGCAAAAATGGATAAGGCAGGCATGTTGACATATGTCTGTAATCCCAGCACTCAAGAGACTGAGGTAGGAAGGTTGAGTTTGAGGTTAGACTGGCCTATGTGACAAGACTTTGTTTAAAACAAACAAACAAACAAACAAATGCAAGGAGAGATTTGAATCCCAGTGTAGCATCACAGAGTTCCAATAATGAGAAAAGCTACATATGATAGTGTACACCTTTAGTGCCTTTAATCCCAGCACTTGGGAAGGAGAGACGTGTAGATCACTGCGAGTTCAAGACCAGCCTGGTGTACATAGCAAGTTCTAAGACAGTCAGGGCTACGTAGAGATCAGGTCTCAAAACAAAACAAACAAAAGAATAAGAGTAGATTCACCCCAAGAGGTAAAGTCAAAGAAACAAAATCTCCAGAAGCCCCCTCCTTGCCCGTCTCTGGCCCTGGAGCCCAATTTTGGGGGCATCAGTACTCCCCTGCTTCAATGTTAGCTTTAGAACTATAGAAAAACTTATCTTTGTTTTTTATTCGTTTTAGTTTAGTTTTTAATAATTTATTCTTATTTCATGTGCATTGGTATTTTGCCTACATGTATGTCTGTGTGAGGTCTCAGATCTTGTCGCTCCAGGCCATTATGAGCCAGACATGTACGGGTGCTGGGAACTGGACCTGGGTCCTCTGGACCAGCATTCAGAGCTCTTAACCACGGCACCATTCATTTCTCCAGCCTCTCTCCCCACCCCAGCTGCTGTTGTTCCTGTTCTAGGCATGGATAATTTTCTTTAAACAGCAATTGGTTGTGCCCATAGCTGTGGTGCCACTATTACACCCGGGGCCATCTTGCCTGACATTCAGCTCCAGTAAGACCGTCCTTCAGCCGCCAGTGGCCTGCATCCCAGCTTCCAATACTGTGAAAGCTTGTCAGCAGGAGACAGTTAACTTTTAGTCAGCTCTGCCTTCTCCCAACTGTGTGACCCTGGGCAAATTGCTTGTCCTCTCTGAGCTTTGGTCTCCTACTCCATACGGTGAATGGACTCCTGCCCAGCTCTGCCCCTGCACGCTCACCTTGCTCATGTGACCCAGCAGCCAGTGTCGGCCTGGAGGCTCTGGGAAGCAGCTCAGCCTGCGGCACATGACGCGGAAGTCACTGACTAATTTGAACGCCTGCAGCAGCAGGCGGAAGAGGAAGAAAAGGAGCAGCAGCAGCAGGGCCGACACGACGTACACTCGGAAGGCCGTCTTCTCCAGTCCCAGCAGGTGCAGCAGGTAGTCAGTGATGGGCAGCATCCTAAGAGACACGCAGGCACCAATCAGCGAGGCGAGAAGAAACCAGACTCTAGCTTACCTGCTTCACACACAGGAGAGACTTGGCGTCCCTCCCGGCTGACCTACGACCTTCACTTTGTCAGCACATACATCTTTCTTAAAACGAGCAAACGAAAACAAACAAACAAACAAACAAAAAACCGAAACAAACCCACTGTGTCCTAGCAATGGTGGCACACACCTTTGTTCCCAGCACTTGGGAGTCAGAGGCAGGCAGATCACTGACTTTGAGACCAACCTGGTCTACATAGTGAGTTCCAGGGCAGCCAAGGCTACACAGAGAAACCCTGTCCCGCAAAAATAAATAAATAAAAATAACTTTTTAAAACGTGTCATGTTTAATTATGTGTTTATGTGGGGTAAAGGGTTATGCTTGTGTGTGCAGTGCCTAGAGAGGCTCAAAGAGAGTCACGTGGAATGAGTCCGGAGTCCCTCAAACTCAAGTCTTCTAGGAGCAAAGCCATGCTTGTAACTGCTGAGCCATCTCCCCAACCCTACTTTTCACCCTTATTTCTTTTTCTACTTATTTATTTGTTTATTCATTTGTGTATTTATGTGTGTGTATGTATGTATGTGTGTATGTATGTATGTGTGTATTTATGTGTGTGTATGTATGTGTGTATGTATGTATGTGTGTATGTATGTATGTGTGTATTTATGTGTGTGTATGTATGTGTGTATGTATGTATGTGTGTATGTATGTATGTGTGTATTTATGTGTGTGTATGTATGTATGTGTGTATGTATGTGTGTATGTATGTATGTGTGTATATATGTATGTGTTTATTTTGCAGTACTGGAGATGCTATACTCAGCAAGTGCTCTAACCTCCCTGCATGAACCCAGCCCCAAGGCACCATCTTGATCCTCCTATTATTGAGCTTTCTCTGCCTGAACACAGATGGTCAGAGTCCTGGGAGGCAACACACACACACACACACACACACAGTAGCCTTCAAGCAATGTCCTGGGTCTTGGTAAATCAACTCTCTCTCTCTCTCTCTCTCTCGTATGCATGTGTGTGTGTGTGTTAAGTGTGTGTAATAACACTGAGACATTAATCCCAGCAGAATTAACCCCAGCAGCCCAAAGCAGGAACTTTCCTGATTGGCTTTCTCCTTTCCCTCTCTTACTCTTTTCTCTCTTCTTTTTTCTTCTTACTTTTTTCAGTTTTTGTTTTTGTTTGGTTTGGTGCAGTTTGGTTTTTGGTTTTTCTCTGTTTAGCCCTAGCTGTCCTGGAACTCGCTCTGTAGACCAGGCTGGCCTCGAACTCAGAAATCTGCCTGCCTCTGCCTCCCAAGTGCTGGGATTAAAGGCGTGCGCCGCCGCCGCCCGCTCTTTTTTCAGTTTAAAGTAAAGATTCACATAATATACAACATCATTTTTTTAATTTTGGGAAATTTAAATGTTTAATTGTGTGCATGTGTCTGTGTGTGAGTACGTGCACTCATGGCCTTCAGAGACCAAAACAGTGGGTCCTCTGGGGCTGGAATTATGGGCAGTTGTGAGGCCCCTAACACGGGTGCTGGGAACAGAATCCCCCTCCTCTACAAGAGCAGTGCACACACTAAGCCATCATCCTAGCTCCTAAAATGCCATTGTTAAATGAGCAATTTATATGATAGAATATTATTTGGCACTCAATCTTCTTTCATTGGTTCACTGATCGATTGAAACAGTGTCTTGCTATATAGCCCAGGTTAGCTTTAGCTCTTGGTGTGAAGTTATACTCAGT
This sequence comes from Tokudaia tokunoshimensis, assembly GCA_036184795.1. Classification (NCBI taxonomy): domain Eukaryota; kingdom Metazoa; phylum Chordata; class Mammalia; order Rodentia; family Muridae; genus Tokudaia; species Tokudaia tokunoshimensis. The sequence continues at coordinate 3,574,715 of BTHU01000007.1, read as the reverse complement.
TTCACCCTGCGAGTAGCTGGGACTGCAGGTTTGTGTAATCATACAGGGTAGGAGAATAAGTGAAATGCAGAAAAATAAATTGCAGGCCAAGCATGGTAGCACACGTTTACATTCCCACTTCTCAGGAAGCTGAGACAGGAGGATTACAAGTGAGACTAGCCTGGGTGGTATAGCTAAACATTTTCAGATGAGAGAGGCAGGCAAGAAGGGAATATCAATTCTCTCTCATTTGTGAATACATTCTTTTAAAGTTCTTTGAGGTATAATAGTGATTATTTAGAAGCTGAGAAGAAGACTGGACCTGATAACACATGCCAACAATCCTGGCTACTCTGAAGACTGAAGTAGGAGATTAAAAACATCCATGGTCTGAGGGGCTGGAGAGATGGCACAGTGGTTAAGAACACTTCATGCTTTTCCAGAGGACCCAAGTTTTGTTCCCAGCACACAACCACCTGTAACTCCGGCTCCAGAGGATCCGACACCCTCTTCTGACATCTTCAGGCATCTGTGACATCACACGCACACATGCACACACACATAAAAGTGAAAGAAAAGAAATCACACCCACGGTTTGTTCAGATCACACACTAAGTTCCAGGCCAGACCAAAAACAACTGTCTCAAACATATATATATTTTGTTATATATATATATATAACACACACACATATATATATATATTTGAGACGTACACACACACACACACACATACACAAACATACGTACATATATTTCTGGAAGCCAAGTATGGTGGTGTATGCCTGAAATCTCTTCTCGAGAGACTCAGACTGAGGCCAGCCTGGGCTTTACAGTACATGCTGAGCTAGAACTGCTGCAGAATAGATCCCGTCACAAGAATAATAACTAATAAAAACTATGAAATGAATAAGGAAGTACACTTTTCACTGTCATTTAGCACTTTGACAATGTTGTGCAGCTCGTGCCTCTGCCTGTAACACTTTTACCAGAACAATATCCAGTGTCCATTGACAGTCACTTGCGTACAAATTTTGGCATCTACTGATCTCCCTTCCTTCTTTTCTCTTGTCCTCTGAAAACAATTCTTTTTGAGGCAGGCATGGTCTCATATAGCACAGTCTAGCCTCAAACTCTTTGGTAGCTAAGGCTGGATCTGATCCTGTTGCTGAGCAGTGCCTCCCAAGTGCTGGGATGACATAGTGAACACCCCACCCCGTTTACCCAGTGCCTGCTCTCCCTTATGTTTCTGTGGGTTTCTTGTCTTTCATATAAGTGGCACTGTTCTTGCCTGGCTCATTCTCTTTGCCTGTCCCAAGTGCAGCCAGGATTCTTGCTAGGATCTTTGTACTGCTGAGTAGTATTCCATTATCTGGACAAGCCACACTTTGGTTCAATTGCTCATCTGTTGATGGATATTTGGTCTGTTCCCATCTCCGGAGATGGGGAATGTGCTACTCTAGAGCATGTGTGTGCATGTGCTCCTTTGGGTACCTGCTTTCAATTTTCTTGATTTTCTTCTTTCTGTACTGGTATTTGCTGAAACAGCTTCTCAGAGAATTTACCGGGACTCAGATCCTTGGCTTTGGGCCAGATCCTGAAGGGAATAAACCGGTGACAGGAGTTGAAGAGTGAGCAGGAATGCACACTCTGCAGACTATGCACTGCAGCCCCACCCTCCCCCCACCCCCACCCCTGTACTCAGTTCTTCCTTGGATTGGAGGAACTGAGCTGAGATTCAACTTCCTGGTCTGTGTGGGATTCCCGGAGAGGAGGGCTTCACAGCCCTGTGGTGTGAGGGGCATAGACATGACTCAGGGGCAGAACCCTGGCTAAGTGTGCCCCGAACCCTCAGCTTAATTCCTAGCACTGCAAAAGTAAAGTAGAAGAAAATAAAATAAAGTTTTGGTGAAGAAGTGGAGAAACTGGAACCTGTGTGCACCATGGAGGAGAATGCAAACAGTTCAACCACTTCAGAAAGTGTTCCACTTGTTCCTTTGAGAGCTAACCAGAAGGCGGTGTGTGGTGGGTCCTGCTCTTTTCAGCACTCAGGATTGAGGCAGGGAGAGCAGGAGTAAGTCAAGTCTATCCTCAGGAACACTGTGTCTAATTCTAGCCTGAGCTACACGAGACCCTATCTTTTTATTAAACATGTGCACACGTGCATGCATGTACACACACACACACACACACACACACACACACACAAGCCTAATATAAACCTAGAGTATAATCCAGCAAGTCCACCTCTGGGTGTATATCCAGATGAAAGATTTCAAACAGTTATTTGTACAGCTTGTCCATAACAGCAATATTCACAACAGCCAAAAAGCACAAACCAACCTACAGTCCCTAGGCAAGGTGAGTGGATCTGTAAGAGATGGTATATACATACTGTAGAATATTTATTATTCAGCAAAGACCAGGAAAGAGAAGTCAGGCATATGCTGTGATACAGGTGACTCCAGAGGACATTGCACGCAGTGAAGAAAGACCATCATAAGAAGATCAATATTAGCTAGACATTGTAGCTCGTGAATGTAATCCCAGCATTCAGGAGGCCGAGGCAGGGGGATTGTGCATTCAAGGTCAACCTGAGCTATATTGTAAGACTCTGTCTTGTACAACAAACAAGAAGCAAATAAATGGAAAACCAAAGCAACAGTGCTGTCTATTTATATAGCATTCTATTTGAGTCATTTTAGGACTGGAGATGGGAAGCAGAGTGGACAATTTAAGGAACAAGGGAGAGCCACTTGCTCTGAGTGTGTAACAGGGACATTTTCACAGCATGGAGATGGGTGGCTGTACCACATGGGGGATGTGTTCTCTGCTGCTGAGCTAGACCCCAAAACAGCTCCATAAGGAAAACTCCTGTGGACTCTATTCTATTCCAATTTAAAGTTATTTATTGGGTCTTTCAGATCTGTTGGTGGATGAAAAATGCTTGCTTTGAAAGTCAGATGCCTTTAAGTTTAATCCCCAGATCTCAGTGTGGGAGAAGAAAACAACTACACTAGTTAATCCTCTGACTTTTCACACAGGAGCCATGGATGAATGCATATACACAAAATAAATGTAATAAAATTGAAAATAAATAGAATTTAAAAAAAGGTGTGACCATGTGAACCTATAACCCTAGGGTTGGGGTACAGATGCAAGTGCAGGGCTGGAAACTGGCAGATTCCGGGAGCCCCAAAATGACAAACTCAAGTTCAGTGAGAGACCCCACCCCAAGGAGAGAAAGTAAAGATAATGGACACCTGAAGTCCTCCATTGGCCTCCACATGCATTCACCAGCACCCAGGCACACACACACACACACACACACACACACACACTTACACAAGTATAGGCCAGGAGGAGCAGGTGTGTTCCCTTTGGAAGACACTGAGGTAGGGGCAGAAGCAAGAAGTAAGCATCTTCCCAAACTGAAACACAGCAGCTCTGTGTGTCAAGTCCCAGGCAGATGCTCAAAAGTAGTCATGCTAGCTGTGCGTTGTGGCTCAGGCCTGTAATGCCAGCTCTCAGGAGACTGAGACAGGTGAGTGACTCTGAGACCAAGGCCATTCTGAGTCTGGGTTACACAATGAGACCCTGTATTAGAAAAAAACAAAAAACAGTCAGGCGAGGTGACGCACGCCTTTAATCCCAGCACTCGGGAGACAGAGGCAAGTGAATCTCTGTGAGTTCGAGGCCAGCCTGGTCTACAAAGTGAGTTCAGGACAGCCAGGTCACACAGAGACACCTTGTCTTGAAAAACCAAAGATAGATAGATAGATAGATAGATAGATAGATAGATAGATAGATAGATAGATAGATAGATAGATAGACAGACAGACAGACAGACAGACAAAAGGGTTGAGGGTGTAGCTCAATTGGTAGAGCTCTTGTCTAGGGTGTCCAGGCCCTGTGTTTCATCCCCAGAACTACATCACAGGGTAGGGGAGAGGGATGCATGTCTGTGATCATAGCACGTAGGAGGGAGAGGCAGGAGGAGCAGGTTTCCAAGGCCATCCTCAGTTAGGTATATGCTAAAGCAATGGGTCTCAACCTTCCTAATGCTGTAACCCTTTAATACAGTCCCTCATATGTATATTCACACATGCACATAATTTTTTAAGTACTAAAAATAATTCTTTAAAGGGGGCCTGGAGAGGTGTCTCAGAGGCTTTGTAGAGCACTGACTGTTCTGGCAGAGGACCTGGGTTTGATTCTCAGCACCCTGTGGTGGTTCCCAACCATCCACAACTCCAGTTCCAGGGGATCCAATGCCCTCTTCTGACCTCTGTGGATGCCCTGCATATATGTGATGCATAGGCAAATACGCAGGCAAAACATTTATATGCTCTATAGAGTGAATTCCAGGACAGCCTAGGCGACACAGAAAAACACTGTATCAAAAAAAGAAAAGAAAGGAGGATGAGGATGGAGAGGGAGAGGAGGAAGGAGGAGGAGAAGGAGGAGGAGGAGGAGGAGGAGGAGGAGGAGGAGAAGAAGAAGAAGAAGAAGAAGAAGAAGAAGAAGAAGAAGAAGAAGAAGAAGAAGAAGAAGAAGAAGAAGAAGAAGAAGAAGAGTGGGTAGGTAGGTAGGTAGGTAGCATTTCACCTGCACAGCTCCCAAGGGCACACGCCCTAAGAAGTATCCATAACTCTTTATTTGTTTAACAATTTAACAGTAGCTATTGAGAAAGTCTCTCTGGTAAGGCCAGGGAAGCCAGCCAGAGATTGATCCCATCCATTGAGATCCTTTCCAAAGAGCCTCGGCCTGCCACACCCTCACTAAGTGCTCCTCATGTTTTTCTTCAAAACACTGGGTGGTGGATACCTTCAGAGGCCCAGTAATGTGTGTGACTCAGTTCTAGGCGTTGGAACGAAAGTGGTGAACATGACAGACGTGCCCCTGCTCTTGAGGGAGGAGACCACTTACTTGTACCTTATGCAACTAGGCACAAGGTATCTAACGAGGGGATACCTAAGAGGGGAGTGGCATTTAGGAACATTCTTTTAGTTAATACATTTACATGTATTCGTTTGTGGGTCATGGTATCATGCTGAGGTCAGAGGAGAATGTGCAGGAATCGGTCCTCTTGTACCATAAGCAGTCAAGGGATCAAACTCTGGCTGTCAAACTTTTGCCAAGTAGCTGCACTTGTTGATCCAGCTCTCCAACATGGTACTTTCTAATCCCTAGAATCTGTGTGGGGGGCCTTCCTTCCTTCTTTCTTTCTTCCACACCCTCCCCTTTTCTGTCTTTGTTTAATTACTTATCAGGGAGGCAAGTATACCATTGTGTGTGTGTGGAGACAGAAGACAACCTTCAGGAACTGGCTGAGAGTCCTAGGTATTGAGCTCAAGTCGTCAGACTTGGTGGCAGGTGCCTTTACCTGAGCCATCTTCCCAGATCCATCTCTTATTTATTCATTTGTTTGTTTCTTTTGTGGAGCCCAGACTGGCATTTAACTACAGATGCTCCAGCCTGTAGGGATTACAAACCTACTTCACCATTAACCACTGTTTTCTTTCGTTCTGGCTTGCTTGCAGCTTCCTTGTGTACTTGTTCTTGTGCTTGTACATGACAGGTTTCATTCTCACTTGCCTCCCGTCCACTCCTGTCTCTCATTGAAACCTACAGCTCACTGGTTTGATGAGCTAGCTGGCCAGCAAGTCTCACGGATCCTCCTGTCCCCTCTTCCCCAGAGGGGAAGACTCACACTTTCGTGCCCAGTGTTTCATGTGGGTGCTGAGAACCGAACTCAGATCTGCATGCTCACCAGCTAAACCATCTCTCCAGCGTCATTGTCTTTCTAAGTGCTTGCCAGTCCTGCGCTCTAACGCACTCTATGTCTCAGTCTGGCTCCAGAGCCCGTTAGGAGTGCCACTTCCGACATTCTCTTTCTCACCAAGGATCTTCTCCCCCAGTCCAGTGTAACTTTGTCATGCAAGTTATAGGGGTTGGGGGTTCTTCACTGTATTCTCTCCCCTTCTTCCTGTGCACACTTCTGGGGGACCCCATACCAATCCCAGGCCTTCAGCGATCTCATATCAGAGCTGTTTTCTATTTCAGTTCCCAACAATGTTTCCCTGTTGTGTATTTAGAAGAATCCCAAATACTCAGATTTACCTCATCCCCTTCCTGCACTAAAACTAAACATGTTAAAATAAATTATCCAGGCTGGAGAGATGACTTTGTGTAGAAAGATCTCTCAGCAGTTAAAAACACTTGCTGCTCTTGCAAAGGACCTGAGTTCAGTTCCCAGCACCCACAACAGCCACATATAACTCCAGGGTTTACCCAAGCCTCTGGCTTCTACTAGAGGTACCTGAAATTATGAGTGAGGGTGTGCGTGCAGGCATGCACACGCGTGTGTCTTTAAAAGTTAATTTTTAAAAACACAAGAAAAACTTAATGTATAGCAATATCATTTCCATATTAAATGCCACTACAATAGAATGTTTTTTATATAGTTTTAAACCAAAGGATAGAGAGAGAGTTTTTTTTAGGTTACACAGCCTCTCCACAACAATCAATTCTTTTTTATCTCTTTTTCTGAGTGGGTCAATTGAACAAATGTGTTCAGTGGCCTGTTTGTTCGATTCCTGTTGCACCACTGGTCAGCAGGATTGTCTAAAAGCCCAAGTTTCACAATCACTGCCTCAAAGGAATGCCATGTGCTGACGGATGCTTTTGCAATCCAGAGTCATTCTTCTTCAGGTCCACCTTCCCACCCACATCTGCATGCCCCAGTGGCAACCTCCCACTGATCTGCCCTTGTTTCCCCAGTCTTCCTTGGTATATTAATCAAAAATGTCTTCTGGAAATAAAATCAGGAGCCAGCAAGACAGCTCAGTGGGCAAAGTTGCTTGTTGCTAAACCTGACCCACATGGTGAAAGGAGACAATCAACTCCAAGTTCTCCTGTGACCTCTATGCATGATCCATCACACTCACACGCACACCAGAAAAAGTGTATTTTTTAAAACATATAAGATCTAAATCAGATCATAAAACTCCCCTGCTCGAAATCGTCCCGTGAGTGACGTTCAGATACCTTGTCTGGACCATGACACCCCACATGACCTGGCCTCTGTTTTTCCCAGTAATACTGTCTCCCACCCTGTCCTCCTCATTCATGGTACCTGATCCAACCTGCTCCAGCCGCAGGCCAAGCTGGTTCTCACTCTAGGCTTTCATATAGGCTCCACTCACATGCTTTTCCCCTCCTCTGCCCACACCAACTCCTCATTGTCACACCCCGTCAACAGCTTATCTCCTTTCGCCCCAATCAGCTGCCACTCTTCATCACTCTCAGAAGAGTGAGTGAGTACTGGCCCTAGGCAGTAGCTTTCAAAGTCATTCATTTCTTCTAGCCAGGAGCCTTCGGTGGAAACCACATGACATCTCAGTACAGTCACAGCAAAAGCCATATCAAGCTAAGGTCTTGGCATTAAAGAGGGGATTGACACGCAAAGGAATCTTGGCTTGAGGACTCCTGGCTTTGATTCTTCAGGCTGGGTACACAATGGGCACCTCACAAGGACAGGAAGTGTCCTGTGCTCACCTCACCTCATCCCATGCCAAGTATGGGCTCCAGCCTACCTGAGGTCACACTCTCAGTTCTGCTCCTGGGAGAAGAAGGTGCTATAGTCTCCAAATGAGACTCTCTTGGGTGAGGTGGTTCCTCATCTGAAAAATGGGAATAATTTGAAAAGGTCTATTGGGGGTCCAAGAAAGGCCTTGATAAACAACACATTGGGGGAGGGGGGCCCAGTTTAGCAGATAGTTTGCTTCCAAGCCTGGCAACCTGAGTTAAGCATCCCAACTCTTCTTGATAAAGGGAAAGAAGCAACTCCTGCAGGCCGTTCTTTGGACCTCACACATACTCCCTGACTGTGTGTCACCCCACCAATATAAATAAATGTGGGATTTATTTTGTTGTGTTTTTAGAAAGGGTAACCCTGGTAGTTTGAACATGTTGGCTGTGGGAAGTGGCACTCTTAGGAGGTACGGCCATGTTGGACTAGGTGTGGCCCTGTTAGAGGAAGTGGATCACTGCAGGGGTGAGCTTTGAGGTCCTATGCTAAGCTCCACCCAGTGCAGGAGAGTCCCTCCTCCTAGCTGCTTACAGAAGAGAATCTCCTCCTGGCTGCCTTTGGATCAAGATGTAGAAGTCTCTGCTCCTCTAGCATCATGTCTGCCTGGATGCTACCATGCTTCCCACCATGATGATAATGGACTGAATCTCTGAAACTGTAAGCCAGCCCCAATTAAATGTTTGTCTTTATAAGAGTCTCTTCACAGCAATGAAACCCTAAGACAATCACACTATATAGCACTTGCTGGCCTGGATCTTACTGTGTAGACAAGGCTGGACTTGAATTCACAGATACCCACCTGCCTCTGCTTCCCAAATGCAGGGATTAAAGGCAAGGACTACCATGCTAAAAGAAATTTTTAACTTCACTAGAACCAAAAATGATGGAGCATGTCTGTAATTCTAGGACAATCATGAGTTCCTGGGTTTCAGAGCCAGATCCCACTGAGAGAGAGAGAGAGAGAGAGAGAGAGAGAGAGAGAGAGAGAGAGAGAGAGAAAATCGAGGCTCGCTGGTGGTCAGTCTAACCCAAGTGAGCTCCAGGCTCAGTGAGAGACTTTTTCTCAACAGAGTAAATTGGAGAGTGGGTTCCTCCTCTGGCCTCCATGTGCACACCTACAAATGAATTCACATGTTTGAGTGCATGCATGTGCATGTATGAGCGCGCACGCACACACACACACACACACACACACACACACACACACACACACTACAAAACGTTTTGAGGAACAGCAATATAGCTCACAGGTAAAGGTGCTTGCTGACAAGCCTAACAACCTGAGTTCAATCCATGATACCCACATGGTGGTTGAAGAAAACCAATTCCTTCAAGTCATCTCTGAGTCTTCACATGAGTCTTTAATCCCTGCACTTGACAGACAACTCTCTCTGAGTTTGAGGCCCACCAGGATTGCATAGTGAGTTCCAGGCCAACTACAGTTAAATTGTGAGATACTGTCTTTAAAAAAAAAATTATTTTGAAGTGTAGCTACCACAGGAAACAACTTGATTGTTTCTCATAAAGTTAAACCTTACACTATCACATGACCAAGTAATTCTGTTTTCAGGTGTATACCCAAAAAACATGAAAAAATTTCAAAGAATTTTTATACCAGTATGATTCACAACTGTCAAAAAGAAGAAACTCCAAGGGCTCACCACAGATGAAAAGATGAATAAAATATACTTACACAATAGAATGCTAGTTAGACATGAAAAAGAATGTAGCCGTTATGTTAGAATATGAATGAACCTGAAAACGTAACTCTAAGTGAAAGACAGAAGACACAAAGGCCACACACATCATCTATGACCCTAGAAATGAGAAATGTCCATAATACAAAAACCCACAGAGATAGAAACAGATTAGTGAGCATTGGGTCATGGGAGGGAGAGTAGTGAATGACTGCTAATGGGAACATAGTCTCCTTTTGGAGACCTGAAGAGTGGGTGAGTGCCACCAGTTTTGAAGGAACTTAAATCAAATGTCTGTGACCTGTGTACTGTAACAGTTGTTTCAGTGGAGGAATGCAGCTAGCTGGTAGAGTGTGAGCAGAGTATGTGCAAGAACATGACAATGTGTACCAGGGCGTGACAGCATGTGCCAGGGCATGACAGTGTGTGCAAGAACATGACAGTATGTGCCAGGACATGACAGCATGTGCCAGGGCATGACAGCATGTGCCAGAGCATGACAGTGTGTGCCAGGACATGACAGCATGTGCCAGGGCATGACAGCGTGTGCCAGAGCATGACAGTGTGTGCCAGGGCATAACAGCGTGTGCAAGAACATGACGGTGTGTGCAAGATCATGACAGTGTATGCCAGGACATGACAGCATGTGCAAGAACATGACAGTGTGTTCAAGAACATGACAGTGTGTGCCAGGGCATGACAGCATGTGCCAGAACATGAGAGTGTGTGTGAGGGCATGAAAGTGTGTGCAAGAACATGACAGTGTGCACCAGGGCATGACAGTGTGTACAAGGGCATGATAGTGTGTGCCAGGGCATGAGAGTGTGTGCAAGAACATGACAGTGTGTGCCAGGGCATGACAGTGTGCCAGGTTGTGGATTCTGTCCTTAACATCAAAAAAGTTAATTTTATAGTGAGTAACTAAACCTCAATAAAATATATGTATATATGGGTATCAAAAGATGGTTCAGGGGCCACACAAGCCTGATGACCTCAGTTCAATGCCAGGAACCTAAATTAAAAACACATACTGCTCTTCCAGAGGACCAGAGTTCAGTTTCCAGGACCCACAGTGGGTGTCTCCCAAGTGCCTCTGACTCCAGCTCCATGGGAACTGACACTCCTTCTTGGCCTCCACAGGTACCTGCACTCATGTGCACAACCACACATACATATGCTTGCACAAATTGTTACAAATATAAAAGAATAACAACACAATAGCCATGTGTGGTGGTGCAAGCTGCAATCCCAGCATTTGGAAGGCCGAGGCAGGATGTGGGATGATTGAGAGTTTGAGACCAGCATAAGCTGTACATAAAGATCACTTTTTTTAAAGGCAATATTGATTCAGCAAGAAGACTCAGGATCAGTGTGAAGAGGTGCTTACCAACACTCACACACACACTCAGACACACTCAGACACACACTATAAATAAATGTAGTAAAATTTAAAAATTTGGGGCTGGGTGTAGGGGTACACACTTTTAATTCCAGCCACTCAGAAGACAGGGACAGGTAGATCTTTGTGAGTTCAAGGCTAGCCTGGTCTACAAAGTGAGTTCTAAAACAGCCAAACCTACATAGTGAGACCCTGTATCAAAGACACACACACACACACACACACACAGAGAGAGAGAGAGAGAGAGAGAGAGAGAGAGAGAGAGAGAGAGAGAGAGAGAAATAACAACTGAGTTTATCTCTTGAAGTTGTTGGGAATGGTTTTGGACTGAAATAGTGTCTTGCTGGGTGGTGGTGCACATCATTAATCCAAACACTCAGGAGACAAAGGCAGGCAAATCATTGTGAGTTCAAGGCCAACCTGGTCTACAGAGCAAGTTCCAGGACAGCCAGGGCTACCCAAAAAGATACTCTCTCTGAGAGTGAGGGGAGGGATGGAGAGGGAGAGAGAAGAAAAGAAAAGGTGTCTTAAAGCCTAGACTGGGCCAAACTTGCTCAATAGCCCAGGCTGGCCTGGAACTCAAGATCCTTCTACCTCGACCTCTAAAGTGCTAGGATAACAGGCATGAACTGGCTGCTACAGCTTATCAGTATTTTTGCAGAAGTAAAGGGAATGAGACTGAAAGTGTACCTCAACTGGTAGAGCTTGCCTAGGATATATGAAGCTCTGGGTTTGATCTCCAGCGTCACAGAAAACCACATGTGACCGCACATGCCTGCATTCCCAGCACCTGGGAGGTAGAGGCAGGTGAGTCCGAAGTTCAAGATCATCCTCAGCTACATAGTTAGTTTGAAACCAGCCTGAGCTACAAGAGACATTCTCTTATCAAAATAAAAGTTGGAACAAATTTAAAGCCAGTACCCTAGGAAAGCTGTGGAAGGCTGGCAGGGTCATTTCTTCTGTGAACCAGACCCTAGTGCCATCCCAGGGAGTGGGAGTGCCTTAGCACTCCGCCCCTTCTTCTTGGATCTACCTTATCTGGCATCAGTGGTACCAACAACTAGCCTTGCAGCCCAGCCCAGCCCAGACCACACCCAGGGAGCCTGGTTTGACAAGTTGGGTTGGCAAACTGCCAGTCAGGGACTTGTTATACAAGATGTGTGGGCTCACAAGAAAGAACTCAGGACATGGATCCTGACCAGCGTCAGGTACTGTGTACATGCCTATTCCTGAGTGTCAAGCATTGGTCAGGGCTTGACATAGAAACATCCCAAAGTTGACACATCACCCCACGAAACAGCTTCCCTCTCCCAGCCAATAGTCAAAGCAATCTGTTTCCTGTCCTAGCCTACCCTTTACTCTCAACATAAACTATCTACCTGCCCCTAGACTTCAGGTCTGAATTGAAAACAACTGTTTAGATCTGTTTCTCCACACTGAAGACCCCAAATTTCTGGAAATCCGAGGGAAGGCTCAGGCCAATTATAACAAATGAGAATAGAGCCAAGTTGTAAAATCAAGTAGGGAAGAGTCTCATAAAAGCTTGAAACATGAATATTCTTTGTCCCAAAATAAGTATTGCCTTTAAAATAAGTTTTAAGGTAGTGGCGACCTGGAATGTAATTACCTCTGCACACCATTGCAAGCATGGCACACTTGGGCCCAAGCCACAGAAGGGATTTGATAGTGCCCCCTCCCTGGTAGATGTGCCACTTGAGGCAAGTGTCCACACCTCTCTGAGCCCCAGTTGCTTCAGACAGGAACCGTATTTCTCCACCTCACAGAGATATGATGACATATAGAATATATATGAGCCATCAAGATGGTTCAGTGGGCTCCGTGCCTGCCGCCATGCCTCACAACCTGGGTTCAGTCCCTGACACCCACATGCTTGAAGGAGAGAATACACTGCTGAAAGCTGTTCTCTAACTTTCACACTTGTGCTCACACACACACACACACACACACACACACAGACACAAGTAAAAAGCAAAAGTAAACAAAGAACATACTAAAAGTTCTCGCTCACTCTCAGGTAAAGTACCACTTGATACTGTCAGCATGTCCATCCTTGCTACCTAGACATCTGGGATTTACAGAACAAAGCCCAAGGCTCATCAAGTAGGAGCGATGAGGTCTCATTCTCTGAATGTCTCCCAGGTGATCCAAGCCCCTCTGTGGTTACCAACTCTGGTCACCGCCAAGACATGAGCCTAGAGCTAATGTTACTTTTCGGAAACCCAAGCTGAGCTCTACAGAGATGTTGGGGCCATCAGAAAGTGGCCCAGGATTTTGAGGTCAGCCAGGGTTTGTTTGTTCCAATCCCAGCTTGCCCACTGAATGTCAACAGGCATGTCCTCCCTTCCTCCAGCCCTCATCTCCCCCCACAATCAAATCAGTGTCTGGGAAGGGATCTCAAGGGGGTTTCATCTCCAAGACATTTAGATGTTACAAGCTCTTGCTGGAGTCAGCTTCAAGAGAGAGAAATTGGGAGGTGGGAGGGGAGGGAACACATGGGAAAGAGGGCTTAACTGTAGGGTAAGGGGTGCACAATGAACTGTGGAGGTATATTGACCAATAAAGGGACTCTTGCCTATGCAGGGACAAAGGCAGCCTCTTCCTCCTTATCTCTCACTTCAAGCCAGAGATTCTCCCAGGTAGTGAGTCATAAGTCTTTGCAAGGACCAAGCTGGCCAGCCCATCAATGGTTCTAAACCGGTCTGGGTCAGGCCCCTGAAGCACCAGACAGCACTTACGGGACAAATCTTTGACTAACTTCCAGATCTCAAAGGTAGAGTGACTGGACCACTACTTTATTTGCAAAGAAGGGAACTTGGAGATGTTGACACGTCTGCGGATGGACGCAACATTCCTGATGGAGTTGGACCACAACCAACAGACCCATCAGCAAGATGAACAGCTTCAAGTATGCTAAAAAAAAAAAAAACAAACTTGTGCCCCCCAGAACTACACGCCCAGCCCAGGCTTTCTCTTCAAGACAATATGTCAGAGACTCAGGCGGACCCTATAAGGAGGTGTCCCAGAACAGAAATCTCTGGTCCAAGAAGCATCCCCTCTCTTTCCACCGCCGGCACTCAAAAAGAAGCAACTCCAAGGACACCTGGGCGCGCTCAGAAAATAAAAATGAGCATAACCCCAGCAACCTTTGGTGACACCGACATCTCGCTCCTGGTCATTCAACCTCATCGCTGGTCGTGGGGTCCTGAAATTGGCTGAGCCCACTGATGTTCGCCCCGCCCCGCCCTGCTCAGGCCACAGTCGCTGGACTCACGCACTCACCCAGGTCTCAGCCTGCCGCTCTCGATCCAGATCCGGATCCGCGGCTTTGACAGGGCGGTCTGACAGCCTCAACACTTTAAACCTGCCCGGCTGAGCCCCAGCCCTTTACAAGCTTCAGGCTGAGCCCTAAACCCCGCCTCACAACTCCGGGGCCACGCCCATACTGGCAACGCCCCTGCCCGGTTGCTTGAAAGCCTAGCCCCCAAGATCCAGACCTGAGACAAGAAGGCTGAGACAGACAGAGAAAGGGAGAGCTTAACAGACAGAGATGGAGACGTGAAAACGCAGACATCTAAGAGCCCGAACCTTCAGACAACCCGGTCTTGACTCCTATCAAAGCCTCATTTCCACTCTGGGTCACCCATACCACCCATACCAGGCCCTCAGAGCCCCAAGGCAGAACTGACTCCCAAGCTTGCAGAGGAGTTCCTACACCATCACCTCCGAGACTCTCACTGTTCCAGAGTATTCTTTGGGGGCTCTCAAGAATTCTCAGACTCCATCAGCCCTAGAGGTGTGGGGGAACAGGGCTACCTGTTTGTCCTGGAGCCTGCCCTATCTGCCTTGCTGGGTCAGATTCTGCAGCTGTTCCTCCAGTCCAAGCAATCCCACAATCCATCGTCCCAGGACTTGGAAGCACAAATTCCAGCCCAATCTGGACTACTTAAGGAAACCCTATAGAGATAGATAGATAGATAGATAGATAGATAGATAGATAGATAGATAGGTAGATAGGTAGGTAGATAGATGGGAGAGGGAGTAATGAAGAAAAGGGGCTCTGGAGAGATGGGTCAGAGATTTCACAGCTGCTTGTATGCAAATCCAGTTCCAGGAGATTGAAGGAGCCAGAGGTTCGGCATCCATGTACATACACCTTCACACAGATGGACACATCACACATAATCAAAAATGATAAAAAACAAATCTTTAAATAAGAATAATAAAATTTTTCAAAAGAGAGGCAGCCAGACGCTCATCAAGTCAAAGGCAATTGCCACCAAGCCTGCCGTCTTGAGTTCGTCCCCAGGACTCGTGATGGAAGGAGAGAACCAACTCCCACAAGTTGTCCTCTGACCTCTGCAGGCCCACCACAGACCACTATGATACACACTCTACGTTAATAAATATGGAAATATAGAGATGACTCAGAGGTTAAGAGCATTTGGTGCTCTTGCAGAGGACTTAAGTTGAGTTCCCAGCACCTACATGACAGCTCACAGCCATCTCCAATGCTAGTTCCAAGGGATCTGACACCATCTTTCAACCTGGAGGGTATCAGGTATGCGCATGATGCCCATATATACATGCAGGCAAAACACTCACATACACAAAATAAAATAAATAATATAGCTTAAACATAAACATTTTAAATGAATAAATACAAATATAAAAGATGAAGGGAGGGTCTCCAGAAGCATTAGACTATTCAAGTCCCACCTCAACCCAACCCACCCACTCATAGGCACTTGACCTTGCAACAGGATACTGTCCTTAGCAAGTCCATCTGCTTCAGAAGTATCCAATCAGACCCACACTTGAATGTGAGACAGACCATATGGCTGGGCTGGGCAGACTGGTGAGTGACAGGCAACTGACTTGGGTCAGTGGGCAGAGAGAGGAGAGAACCAATTCACAAAGGCCCGCTTGGCCTCCACTTCAAAGATGTCTTTCTGTCTTCAGTGACTCTTTCGCACTAGGCACTCTGCCCTGAAAGGGTAGGGATTTGAGATGAAGAACAGGAGATAGAAATAATTGAAGCTTTCCTGCATGGAAACCACAGAAGGGAGGGCAGACTAGGTGGCCTGAAGCATGTGACATTTGAGCTAGGCCTGTGAGGAGAGGTTGAATTTCAACAGGTTTGCCAGAGGGGGTGGGGCTCAGACACAGAGAAACCAGAAGGTATAGCCTGGCAGGTAGCTTTTCCTGGCCTGGGGTGTGAGAGATGAGAAGGCTGGAAGGGTCCTGGAGCTGACAGGGAGAGCTATGAGGGGCAGTTGCAGAGGGCAGGGGTTGATCTGGTTGACAGTGGGGAGTCACGGATGATATCTGAGCAGAGGAAGAATCCCATACTGTTTGCTAGATTTAAAGCACATTAGAACTTGCTTATCATTTTAGCTGTGTGGACTGAGTTCTGATGATGATGTTAACAAAGAAGACCTTACTGGGGACACTAGAAGGTTCACAAATTCCCAAAGACAGAGAGATTGGGAAGGATCTTTCTAGTGGCTGAAAATGGAAGATGGCTAATGGAGGACTGGTGGGGTAGGAGGGGTTTGCTGAGGCTATGTCCAAGAGGCTTAGCCACATCAGTCACAGGCTGGATGTGGGACTGGAAGAGACAGAGAGATGAGCACCGGGAAAGAGGGAGAAACCAAAGAGTCTGGGGTGGAGAGGCACTGACAGACAGTAGGTGTACTGGCTGTGTACTCTTGGGAAACTCACACAACTTCTCTGAGCCACCCATCCTTCTACAGATGAAATGGACAGTGAGATGAGGTGGTGTTTGCAGGGCGTTTAGCCCTACATCTGATTTAGTTCAAATATTGGCTCTTTGAGTTTGAGGATTGATTTGATAGGTAAGCAGTTGCAGGTATAGACATAGGCAGTATCTCCTTTGGGTCATCACATCGGGGTAAAATTGACACGCCCCTGGCATGTCATCAGTGGAGACCAGAGAAACTGCTCAATGTCCTGTCACACACAGCACAGCACAGCAACCAAGAGTTCATGGGTTGTAAGTGTCAGCAGCTAAGGATCACTCTGTGTGGGTCACCAGGTCACCTCCAGTCCACAGGACCGTCCATGGGAAGTTCATGTAGGTGGCAGGATGCATGTGAAAGTGTGAGTCACCTGCACTGGAAAGAAAGTCAACATGGTGGTGGGTGGCTAGATCACTTACTGAAGGAGGAGGACAGAGCTGTGGACGAAGACAAGTGTGGGTGACAGCACTTTCACAATGAGGACAGGCAGAGACTGTCCTCCAGATGACTGGAGGTGGAGATTAAGGAAAGGTAGTGACCAGTAACCTCACATGAACGGTCCATCATGGGACCATGGGAAAGTGCAGAGCTACATGGTAATGAGGTCACTAAAGGATCCCCGGGCTGCACCCCTCACTCTCCTCCTTCCCTGGAAAGCCTGCTGTGCCTCCATATTGCTTGAGCCCAATGGAAAAGTCACAAGGTCCGTGTGGGTTCACAATGGTCATGTCCTGGTTCACAGCAGGGAGTGGGCAAAAGAGAGGAGACAAGATGGAGAGGATGGCAGAGAGACCAACCCTGGGTGAGACAGCCATGACTAGACTCAGGAAACAGTTTCGGAGAGCTGTGTGGGCCACAAAAGCAGAACACAGCTGGGTCTGTCTGTCTGTCAGTGCTCCAGAAACTAGCACTCCCCCAATATATACTTACGTAAGAAGCCCCTATTAAATCATAGGAAGACAAGAAAGTGGGAGGGGGATTGGTGGGGAGAAGGAGATGAGAGTGAGATGGAGGGATGAGTTTGCTCAAAATGTAGTATTATACATCTATGAAATTCAAAGAATCAGTTTAAAAATCATTTTTGGCACAGGGTCATACTAGATCTTGACACCAGCTGACCTCAAACTCTCAGAGATCCATCTGCCTCTACCTTCCATGAAACTAAAGGCATGTGCTACAATACCTAGCATCCATCATTAATTTTTTTTAAAAGGTCTTTCCGGGGTCTAGAGAGATGACTTAGCAATTAAGAGTGCTTGCTGTTCTGAAGGAGGACCCAGGTTCCATTCACTGCCTTCATGCTAAATAACCCACAACCACCCGTAACTCCAGCTCCCTCTTGCAGCCTGCATGGGCACCGCACTCATGAATACACACATACTGCAGTATAAATAAAAATGATTAAAGAATATTTTTTTTAATTTTAAAAAAGTGAGAGGTAGAGGCAAGCTGATTAAATTCAAGGCCAGTCTGGTCTAGATAGTGAATTCTAGACCAGTCAGGCTATATAAAGAGACTGACCAAAAAAACCCTTAAAAAGTATTTTTTAGGTCAGAAAAATGGCTCAATGAGTAAACGTAGCTGCAAGTTTGATCCCTAGACCCACATGTCAATGACTAGTTTCATGTCAACTTGACAAAAGCTTGAGATCAGGCTATAAGCAAGCCTATAGGTTGTTTTCTAAAACAGTGATGCACAGAGGATGGCCCAGCTGATCGTGGGTGGTACCACCCCTGGACTGGAGGTCTCATTCTGAAGAGAAAAATTGTACTGAACAAGCCAGTAAACTGTACCCCTCTATGACCCCTCATCAGCTCCTGCCTCCAGGTTGCTGACATGTTTCAGTTCCTGTACTGACTTCCTTCAAGGGTGAACAGTCATATCAAATGGAAGCCGAATAAGCCCTTTCCTCCCGCAATGTGCTTTTGATCGTACTGTTTCACCACAACAATAGCAACCCAAAGTAGGGCACACATGATGAAAGGACCAGAACCAATTCCTGCAATCTGTCCTCTGACTTCCACACTGCAGATGACACAACTCTTCGGATAAATTAATAAATGTAACTAAAAATGAAATAAAAAAGATATTTCCCAGGGCTCCCAGAGCTGATAACAGATGAGACTGAGAGCAAGGGTTTGCCCTCCTCTGACACTGTAGCTGGGAATGTAAGGTGGACCCAGAAGTTCAGAACAGAGGGATTATCACGTCATTCAGAGAGTCCACTCCTAAGTACAGACCTCAAAGAACTGAAAATACATACACATGTCCCCTTTTGTACTTACAATAGTACTATTAATGAATGCTAAAAAATGGAAGAGATCAATCTGCTCATCAAAGGAGAAGGGAAAGGAGTTCATCTACGTGATGGAAGAGTAGTCAGTCATAAAAATTAATGACATCTCTTTCTGTTTTGGGAACAGTGCTTCATGTAGTCCAGGCTGGCCTCAAACTTACTATGTCTCCAAGGATGGTCTTGGACTCTGCCTCTACCCCCAAGTGCTGGGATTGCAGGCCTGTGCTACTACATCTAGTTTCAAACCCTTTCTTTCTCTTGTTCCCCCCTTATTCTTACATTTGTTTATTTGTGTGTGGATACATGTATGTGGGGGAGAGTGCAAGTATGCATGGAGGTCAGAGAACAACCTGTGAGATTTGGTTCTCTCCTTCTGCTGCATGCATCCCAGGAGCCAAACTCCAGTTGCCAGATTTGCTGCAAATGCCTTTACCTGCTAAGCTATCTGCCCAGCCTTTATTTTCTAATGTATATGAATTTTATGCCTACATGTATGCCTGTACACCATGGGTGTGCCTAGTGCCTAAAGAATTCAGAAAAGGAGTATCAGATACCCCTGGAAGTGGAGTTACAACCACCATGTGGGTGCTGGGAACTGAGCCCTGATCCTCTGCAAGAACAACCAGTGCTCCTAACTACTGAGCCAACTCTCCAGCCCTTTGATTTATTTCTATTTTAAAAGATTATGAACTAGTGGAGTGGCTCTATGATCAATCACTTCTATAGTATATAAAGCTCTGGGTTCCACAATAGGTTCAGACAGAACATTGAAACAGAGGGAAAATGGCTTAATAGAATCACCCTGGAAGTTAGAAACAGCTATCAGTCCCATTACCAGAACTATTACCAGTCCTAGGGTTCAAGCTTCAGCAATTCCCAGAAACTGAACCAAACAGGGCTATGTGAACAAGGCTGTGTGGTCAGAACCATGCACCTTCCCTCCAGAGACACAGACCTAGATGTGAGCCTCACAGGGAAAAAAATGGAGTGTCTGTAGCCTCACTCTGTTCCCTCTTCCTGGTGCCACCAGTAGCTCCCCATTAGTTGAGTCAAGTGAAAAGCCACAAGGCAAAACTATCTATATGGACCTGTACTGCACATCAACTAAAGGGCTCCGACCTGACAAAACTGCCCTTGGCAACATTGGCTTACCAACTCCCTAGGTCAGGCTGTGACTGTCACCCCCAACACACCTGCTGTGCATATATTCATTCAACAGACGCTGGCTATCTTGTACGCTGAAGAATTTTTAAAATGGGCAACCCAAGAGGGTAAATTCTATACACAACCTGCTAGGAAGTAAAATACAAAGAGGAAAGGTGATGGAAGGGGCATCTCTGAGGAGGTGGAATTTAAGCACAGACTTTAAAAGAAGGAAGAAGAGGTATACCAGATAGATGATACAGCTATCGAGGAGGCCCCAAGGCTGCCCTCTACCTGGAAGAACAGCCAGGATGTGAATGCAGCTGGAGTGGAGTGAAAGATACAAAGAGGGGGAGGAGAGTAGGGCAAGAAGGCTGTAAAGCTCACCAGATTGAACCCTGTAGGCTCTTACAAAGAGGACAGAGGTTATGTATTTTGAGCGTGTGAGTCTGTGAATTTCAGAGGACAACTTACATGTGTCAGCATGCTCTTTTCACCATGTGGGTTCTGGGGATGAGTCAGGTCATCATCCGTGGTGACAAGCACCTTTACTTGATACTGTCCTGGTTAGTTTTATGTCAACTTGACACAAGCTAGAGTTATCTGAAAGGAGAGAACCTCATTTGAGAAGATTCCTTCATAAGCTCTTACAGTAGGACATTTTCTTAACTGGTGGTTGATGGGAGAGGTCTCAGACCATTATGGGCTGAAGTTTAGTGACATCCCTGGGCTGGTGGTCCTGGTTCTATAAGAAAGCACACTGAGCAAGCCATGAGGAGCAAACCAGGAAGCAACACCCCTCCATGGCCTCTGCATCATCTCCTGGCTCTAGAATCCTGCCCTGTTTGAGTTCCTGCCCTCCTTGTTTTTGAAGACAAACTGTTATATGGAACTGTAAGTGAAACAAACCCTTTCCTCCCCAAGTTGCTTTTTGTCATGGTGATCTATCACAGCAACAGTAACCCTAATTAAGACAAGTTGGAACCAGGAGAGTAAAGTAAGGCTGTGGCAGTCCTGACCATAGCTTTGGAGGGAGGACTGTGGACAGGCTTTGGAACTTTTGGCTAGAAAAAACAGTGAGTGTTGAGAGTTTAGTGAACCATGATTCGGGAGGAGCTTGGAAGATAAGAATATTGAGCTCACAGTGGGTGATAATAGCACATATCTTTAATCCCAGCACTCAGGAGGCAGAGGCAGGCGAGACTTTATAGGGCCTTTTGTGGGAAGAAGCTGTGGTGTCTGGTCAGATGGAGCTAGAAAATCAGACATGATTATCAAGAGACCAAAACCACTGAAGTTAAACTTGCTTTACTGGGACAAATGACAGATGTTAGTCATCTGGGGCTGAAGAATCAGCTGTGATTAAGAAGAGACCAGCATCACTGAGCTGAAATCTGGGCAAGTGTTTCCTCAGAGTTAGCACACAAACTGTGTTCCAGAGGCAGCCAAGATTGTACGTGTTGCTGGCAGCTGACCTCAGTAGGTTAAGAGTCACCATGTGGTACTGGTTTTGAAGGCATGAAGGATTCATGGAGAACAGCTAAGGTTTGGCACAGTGTGACAGAGTTGGAGGCCAGGAGAGCCCAGGAGAAACTATTGGTGAAAGTGCAACCCAGTGGCAGTGAGGGACCCCAGCAGTTTTAGAGATGCCAGTACCATAGGATCATCACCAAGGACAGCAGCAGGAGTGAAGTGGAGCCTAGAAGATAAGCTGTATGTGCTACAAAGGCCCAGGGAGCTAAACCAAACCCTTGAGAGGGACCCAGAACATGAGTAAATGCCACAAAATTGAGCACTGAGTTATGTACACTTTGGAGTTCAGTTTTGCATTGTTCAGATTGAGCCTCTTGAAGTAAGAAAATATTTAGCTTAATTTTGATTTTTACAGGAGACCACAATTGAGAGACTTTGAACTTTTCAAAAATAAACATTCTGAATTTTTAAAAAGACTAGATATTTTAAAGAAACTGAACTTTTAATGTGTTTGAATTTGTAAAGACTGTGGGACTTTTAAAGTTATATGTTTTATAGTATGATATTAGCATGGCATCTTGGGGTTAAATGAGAAAGAAAAGGCTTTAATTGAAAAGTGATGTGTTTGTATGTCAAGTTGACAAGGGATCAGTTGTGCCTGGCTAGTTTTATGTCAACCTGACACAAGCTAGAGTTATCTGAAAGGGAGCCTCAGTTGAGAAAATGCCTCTAAACCGGATGGTGGTGTCTCACACCTTTATTCCCAGCACTCAGGAGGCATAGACAGGAGGATGTCTGTGAGTTTGAGGATAGCCTAGTCTATAGAGTGAATTTCAAACTGGTTGCAGGCAAGCCCGTAGAGCATTTTCTTAATTAATGACTCATATGGGAGTGTTCAACCCATTGTGTGCAGTGCCCTCCCTGTGCAGTGGTCCTGGTTCTGTAAGAAAGCATCATGTGCAAGCCATGAGGAGCAAACCAGTCAGCAGCACTCTTCCATGGCCTCTGCATCATCCTGGAACTCACTTTGTAGACCAGGCTGGCCTCGAACTCAGAAATCCTCCTGCCTCTGCCTCCCAAGTGCTGGGATTAAAGGCGTGCGCCACCACCGCCCTTTTAAAGATTTATTTATTTATTATATGTAAGTACACTGTAGCTGTCTTCAGACACACCAGGAGAGGGCGTCAGATCTCATTACAGATGGTTGTGAGCCACCATGTGGTTGCTGGGATTTGAACTCAGGACCTTTGGAGCAGTCAGTGCTCTTAACCGCTGAGCCATCTCTCCAGCCCTCACTGCTTTTGATGATGAACTGTTATATGGAACTGTGAGTGAAATAAACCCTTTCCTCCCCATGTTACTTTTGGTCATAGTGTTTCATCACAGCAATAGTAGCCCTAACTAAGGCACCTGCTGAGACATCTGACCTGTCCAGAACTGAGATCATCACTCTGGGGAAAGTGGGAACTATACACGGTTCTCAGCCGAAGTGCTAAGCAAAGATTGTAACAGGCGCCCTCTGGCTGCAACATTGGGGATAGGTTGAAGGAGGAACAGGCGCTTCCAGTGCCTAGCCCTGGTCTGGCTAAGAGCTGGGGAAAGAGAGTGAAAGTTTGGTTTTGGAGGTTTTTGTTGCTTTTGTTTGTTTGTCTTTCAAGACAGGGTTTCCCAGGTATGTCCCTAGATGTTCTGGAACTCACTCTCTAGACCAGAGATCTGTCTGTTTCTGCCTCTCTGGTGCTGGGATTAAAGGCGTACACCACCACAGCCCTGCTCTCTTAGTTTTGCTTTTACTTCCAGTATTGGAGTTGGAACCCAGAGCCTTGAACATTCCAGGCAACTTCGGCCACTGAGTCACGTTCCAGCTCTGGAATTTTCACAGAGGTGAAACAAATGGGATTTGCTGACAAATTGAATGCAGGGATCAGAAGACAACTCGTAGTGACAAAAAAAAAAGTTATGTGTCTGAGGAACATATAAGCTGAAGTTTTCGAGAAGGGACTAGGAAAGAAACCGTTAAGAAAGAGGAACAGAGAGAAAGACCAGTGGGAGGAGAGGGCAGGAGAGATGAGAAGATACACAGCAGCAGTAAAAACCCAGATGAGAGCGGAGCACGGTGGCTCTTGGTGAGTTGAGGCAAATGAATAAGAGTTCCAGGCCAGTCTGGGCTACACAGTGAGACCTGGTAGGGACAAAAAAAGGTTCTTGGAAGAAGTGCTACTGGGGCTGGGGTTTGATGGCTTAATAAGAGTCTGTGTTGGAAGAAAGAGCAGGTAGGTGCAGAGGGAAGCCTTGGGATGGTGGTCCTTGTCCTCAGAAACCACAGAAAGAAGCCTGAGGATGATGGGTGGCTAGAGAGGGACAGCACACCCACCCACCGCCCATCTGAGACATCTCACTGGGCTGTGCTGCTGAGCTAGAAGAACTCTTCATCCTTATAAATGCATGTAGAAGGAAGAAAATTTGTATTTAAAACAAACAAAAGGGAGGGAGCTGTGGGAGTAGCTCAGATAGTAGAACATCTATGTGCCTGACACGGGTTCAGTCTTCAGCACAGAAAATAATAATAACAACTACAGAGGGTCAGTCAGTTGAAGAATGATAGACTGCTGGTCAGACGGCAGGGGATTCAAGTTCAGTTCCCAGCACCCACAACATCTGTAACCCCAGCTCCAGGGGATCCCATGACTTATACTAGTCTCCAAAGCTCCAGTACACATATGGCGCACACGCGCGCGCGCACACACACACACACACACACACAAATCTCTTTTAAAATTAAAAAACAAAATTGTCCTTGACTACAACCTGAGTTACAAGAGACCTTATCTATCAATTCATTTTTAAAATGTCAGATAAAGATTTATGTAAATAGAATAAGGTCCCCAGAAAGACCTAGATATCTAATGTAGAATATGGTCAACATATCCAGTCCAAGCCAGGTTGAGAACAGCATCCTCAAGGAGACAGAGTGAGCAGGGTGTAAAGTCAGAGGAGGCAGTGAAAGCCACATTATCCACATTCTTGCACACTCTCTCAGTGTGCCAGGCAAAAACAAGAGAGAACCGGTTAGCAGGTATGGTGGTTTGAATATGCTTGACCCAGGGAGTGGCACTATTAGGAGGTGTGGCCTTGTTGGAGAAAGTGTGTCACTGTGGGAGTGGGCTTTGAGAGACCCTCCTCCTAGCAGCCTAGAAGTCAGTCTTCTCCCGTCTGCCTTCGGACCGAGATGTAGAACTCTCAGCTCCTCCAGCCCTAAGTCTGCTTGCACACTGCCACGCTCCCGCCTTGATTACAAGGACTGAAACTCTGAACCCATAAGCCACCCCAAATTAAATGTTTTCCTTTATAAATGCTGAGTTTGGTCATGGTGTCTGTTCACAGCAATAGAAACCCTAACAAAGACATTAGGAAAGGGTGCTCGCAGCCCAGTCTGAAGACCTGAGCTCCATTCCTGGGACCCATATAGTGGAAGTAGAGAACTGACTCTTGTAATTTGTCCTCTGACCTCTACACATAGCACACATATGCAGTCCAGAATTGATAGAGAAAATGTAATGAGGAGAGAAATGAAGGAAGCCAGAACAGAGGAGCCCACAGGAACTGGGCCTTGTAGGAACAGAACCACTCGTTCTATTGCCCCATCTGGAATTCCTGAGGTCCCTGGGCTCTGGCTGTGCAGATATGAACGGAGAGGGGGAGGGAGTAGGCTGTGACTAGAGCAACCCAGCACCTCTGCCAGGGACACAGCCTCTGCTCTTCATAGTCAAAGGCTACTCCAAGCAGATTTGGCAGAGTTCGGGTGTCAAACGTCAGTCCCCCAAAGAATAAATCAGGGCAGTTAGCATGTCCCCTTTCTGGAGGACCTGGCTTCCAGAAAGGTTAAGAAGATTCTAGAAATCTGAAAATACTTGCAGGCTGAATCCAGATTTTGTTAGTTGTTAGGTAGATTTTATCAGGTAACTACACCAGTCTTTTTGCTCATCAAATCCACCCTCTACCTCCATCATTAATTCCCTGACCTGAGGCTGAAGAGTGCCAGACCCCAGGAGAATCCAAGAAACTCAGAATGAGGAAGTGACATATCCAGGTTAGCAGTGAAACTCAGATCTGTTGGGTTCCAGAGATCCTTCATAGCAAGTAGCTGGCACACAGTAGGCTGACCCTGGTGCTGGTGGTCTTCAGTCTCAGGCTGGCACTGTGGTCACCCCTCCCAGCTTCAATCGACTTGTCCTCAAACTGCAGCTGTAAAAGAACCTCACCTAGTGCTCTCCTCACCGTGCTTGGGAGAAGGCAGGAATACAAAATGTGTAAAAAAAAAAAAAAAGAAAAAGAAAAAGAAAAAAAAAGATAGGCTTTGCTAGGTCCTCAGAATGTTGCACACAGGGACTGCACAGTCCAGCACAGCCTCTCTTCCATGGAGGCCTAGAAGAATTGAAAACAAAGACAAAGCTAAGTCTGGTGGCACACACCTGTAAATCCCAGCACTGAGAATGAGGAGTTGAGTGATCAAGAATTCAAGGGCATCCTCAGCTACATAGTAAGTTCAAGGCCAAGGCCAACCTGGGCTACAAGAATCTCCAAATAAAATAAAATAAAATAAAATAAAAAGTTCATTGAGTTAAAAAGCACTTGCAGTATACACCTGACAACTTGAGTTCAAAAGCTAGATCCCACAGTGGAAAGTGAACCAACTTTCCAACTCCCAACTCTAACCTCCACACACTCACCAAGATGTATACATGAGCACACACAAATGTACAGAGTTGTAGTAGTAGTAGTAGCAAGAGTAGTAGTAGTAGTAGTAGTCGTAGTCGTAGTAGTAACAATAATAGTAAATGTCAGAAGACAAAACTAAGCCAGGCAGCACACACCTATAATCTCAGTACTCAAGAAGAATGAAGCAGAAGGGCCAGTGTTTGAAGTCATGCTAGGCTACTTGGCAGATTCGAAGCCAGCCTAGACTACATGAGACTTGACTCCGTAAACATTAGAAAAAGAGGTGGGGAAGAGGAGGAATAAAAACAAACAAGAAAAGAAAGCAGAGCTAGGTCTGGCGGTGCGCACTTTTGGTGGTGCACACTTTTACTTGGTTACATAAGCACTCTGGAGGGTGAGGGGGGAGAACTGAGACTTTAAAGCCCCCTGGGCTACCTAGTGAGTTCTTGCATTTAACAGTACAAAACTAAACAATAAAGAACAAGCGAGATGTTACAGTCGGTGGACGTGCCTCTGTGAAGCCTGACAATATGAGAACCTTAGTAATGAAAGGAAAAAACCAACTCCCAAAAGTAGATGTTGTCTCACATCCAGACACAGGTGCGCACACACACACACACACACACACACACACCTTCCCCCAGGTGTTGTGAGAACTTGTGCACATTGCGATGTTGTTGATACACAGTTCAAATGGGCACGAACAGAAAGAATTCAAGTGAGCACCCAGTGGTGAATAAACTGTCATCTAGCCATGTGGTGTGTCATTAGTCCACCGTATAAGGGAACACACACCACAGCATGACTGAACCTCTAAAGCACAGTGATGCTGAAAGAAACCAGACCCAGAAAGCCGGACCATGTACAGTGCCATTCATATAAAATGTCGGCACAGGAGCTCGCAGGCACAGAGAGCAGAGCTTAGGCTGTCTGGGGCTGGAGGGATGGAGGCAGGGAGCAATGTGGTTAGAGTTTCCACTGGGATGGAGAAACTGCTTTGACTCTGGATGGAGATGGTGCTTGCCCAACTCTATTGATGTGTGCTAAATGTCATTGATTGCTCAGTGGACACTTTCAATTTGTTTACTTTACAATGGCTAATTTCATTGAGCATGGTGGCACACACTTGCCATCCTAGCCCTTGGATATGGCAGAAGGATCCTTCGCAAGTTCAAGTCCAGCCCACGGTTCCCTGAGGCTCTGTCTCAAGAAAACAAAATAAAGACAGCAGAACAGCTCGGTGGATAAAAGTACCTGGCCACCAAGTCTGACAACTTGGCTTTGATCCCTGAGACCCATGGCAGAAGGAGGGAACTAACTCCTGAAAGTCAGCCTCTGACCACCACATCACACACACTCAATAAAATATAATTTCTGTTATATTTATTTAGTTTGTGTGAGAATGCAGAGGACAACTTCTGTGAACCAATTTTCTCCTTCCAGCATGTCAATCCAGGGTGTGGAGGGTGAATTCAGGTTGTGAGGTTTGGCAGCAGAGTCTCTACCGCATCCGGACCCCACTCCACCCCCAGCCATCATGCCAGCCAAAACATAAGGTTTGTTTTTTAATGTCTTTAAATAAAATAAACTGAATATGATGGTGTATGCCTATACATCAAAGCAGTTGGGAGGCAGAAGCAAGATTCATCTTAGGGCATATGAAATTAAAGGTCAACCCAGATTATGTAAGATCCTGTCTCAAAAAATAAGTAAGTAGCTAACATTTTGTCCTATGAATTTCTATCAGTAAGTAACATGTAAGTGGTGGGAAATGAGTTGATAGATCTACATTCCAACAGTTTCTTTACCACAGTCAAAGGATAAGAACCCTACTCGTACCCAGTGTAGACATTGAGAAAATGAGGCACACAAAAAGAAAGGGCTCTACCTAGGTAGCTAGGAAGCCTTATTGAAACTGGGGTCTCCATGAACCTTACACACATTTCTTCAGGTCAAGGAACCACACAGGAACCCACAGTGAAGTCACCACTCCTATACAACAGCTCAGCAGGAGGACAGAGAGTAGAATTCCAGAGGTTGGCCATCTTGACTTAGAACTTTTTTTTTTTTTTTTTTGCCCAGAGGAGTCTAGCTGGGAGACCCACAGCTCAAAGGCGGCCCTTTGTCCTGGATGTAAACCCATGTCACCCCTGTCCAGAACACTCACTCATGGTCTGGAATGGACGAAGCCAGAAAAAGATGGTTTTCAAGTTCTCAAAGTCAAGGATGAGCTTTTCTTAGAGTCTCAGGGAACAAAGAAACTGGGGAAGCCAGAGAAGAAAGGATGACTTTCTGGAAAGGGGGCTATTGCCAAAGGACTTTGAAGAATATATAGGAGCCTACAGGGTCAAGTTAAAAAGCTTATATCCAAATAATAATAATAATAATTGTATCCTCACAATATTTCTTAGCATATATCTTCAATCAACATATTGGAAACATTATAGCATGTGTTATGTCATTCACTGAAGTCAGTCAGGTTCTCTGACTTAATTCACCACCATTACTGTCTTCTATTCCTCTCCTCCTCCTCTTCCTCCTCCTCCTCCTCCTCCTCCTCCTTCTTGGGAAGTGGTGGGAAATGAGTTGATAGTTGAACAGTATCTTGTGCAGACCATGAACTCAGTGTGTAACTGAATCTGGCCTGAACTTCTGATTCTCCTGCCTCCAACTCTCAAGTGTCTTCTGTGTTCCTCTTTTGAGAGAGTGATGGCAAGCCAGCCTGTGGGCAGTGGGTGCTATTTTCCCAGGCCCTCCCCCACTTACCCTCCAGGCCCACTTAGCCCACCTGACCTGGGCCCCAGCACTCCCTCAAGGGCTGAGCTCACAAGTCTACATCTTCATTTACAAAACTTCTTCCCAATATCAGGATGAGATGCCTGGATGATTAAATTTCTCCCCTCCCTTTCAGAAACTCAGTTCAAGCCACCTATTGCCTATTGGAGACTGCCGGAGGCAGAGTCAGCAGCTCCAACGGCAGACAGCTTTTTTTTCCTTTGGTACTCTGGACTCCTCTAATTCCTGTGCTGGCCTAAACCAGTTTCAATGGCTTGGCAGCTGCTCCAGATGGGCTTCAGTCCCAGCCCTGAAGCCCGGAAGCCCACAGGAATCTGGGGGAGCTCCAGATGAGGAAATAATGGACTCCGGTGGGCCTGGATTTGCCTCAGATGTGGGAGTCCTGACACCAGATTAATGAGATGGATTACCCCCATTGGCTAGACTCAGCCATAGCTGGGACCATAGGTATGTAGGACAGAGAACCCTAAGTATGCCCTCCCAGGGCTCCGCTCCTCAATCACGTCCCACACGGTGTTCCAGCGGTATGGCCCAATTTCACCTTCACAGTGACTACGGGAGGTCCTCTCCTTCCATTCTCAAGGTAGACGGAATGAGGGCAAGGTATGAAACTACTTACTAGAATTAGAGGTAGACCAGGAATTTGTTAAATGTTTTCAAGGAGTTTTTACTGCTTAAGAATTTCAGGGCTGGAGAGATGGCTCAGCAGTTAAGAGCATTGACTGCTCTTCTGAAGGTCCTGAGTTCAAATCCCAGCAACCACATGGTGACTCATAACCATCCATAATGGAATCTGGGGTGTCTGAAGACAGCTACATTGTACTTACATATAATAATAAATAAATCTGTTTTTAAAAAGAATTTCATACATGCATACGTTTTAATCAAATCTCTCTATCCCATCACCTCCAATTCCTGCCTTATCCCCCTACTCAACTCCCTCCCAATTTCATGTAAATTTTTTTAACCCATTGAGTTAACACTAAATGCTGCCTGTACCTCATGGATATAGGGCCATCTACTGGAGCATGGGCAGCCTCTCAGATGCCACAACCTTAAAGGAAACTGACTCGCCCCTCCTGACAGCCATCACTTGGCTATTGGTGAACAGCCTCTCAGCTAGGGTGGAACTTCCTGACCACCCCACCACTTCATGCTGCAATTCTGTCTGTGATTGTGTATGCGACTCAGTCACCATGAGTTCATGCCACATGTCCTCTGTCATGTCCAGACAACAGTTTCATGGTAGTCATCCATGACCTCTGGTTTTTGCAATCTTTCCACCTCCTCCTCTTCTAAGATCCCTAAGCCTTGGGAGGAGGGTAAGTGACCCATTTAGTGCCAAGCACTCTGGCATCTCTTATTCTTCTCAGATTGACAGTTGTAATGAGAAGGATGAGACAGGCTGACTTCATGACAGGCTTCAAACTGGCAGTTAAGGAGACTAGGCCTAAGAACTGGGCAAGCCCAGGCAAGTCAGTTACTAATAGAAAAGACCCCAGGCTCCAGCCTTCAGATCTGATAATGGTTCTGGAATACCTAGAGATAGAATAAGATAAAGCTCATCTACCCTGGAATTCCAATATGCTTTAAATCGAGCCTGGGAGCTCACTTGGTTGTCTCTCCATTTTGGAATGAGGGACTCCCCCCCACACATGCTGGACTTCTGCAGAATAAAACACTCCTTGCTTTTGCATACTGTTGAGTCTGGAGCACCATTCTTCAGCAAACAACGGACCCTTACATTAGGACTCTTTTAAATTTCCTTTCATTTATACATTGGGGAAGGACCTGTGCATGAAATATATATGGAAGTCAAAGGACAATTGCAGAAGCTACTTCTTCCCTCCCACCATGTAGGTTTCATGGAACTCAAGTCCTCAGACTTCAAAGTAATCACCTTTACCCACTGAACCATCCCATCAACCTGTGTGTGTGTGTGTGTGTGTGTGTGTGTGTGTGTGTGTGTGTGTGTGTGATTTATTTGTTTTATTTGTATGATTGCTTTACCTGCTTGTATGTCTGTATACTACATGCCTGTCTGGTGCCTGCAGAGATCAGAAGTAAATATCAGGTCATCTGGACCTGGAGGTACTGATGTTGTGGGCCAGCATGTATGTTCTGGGAACCAAACCCAGGTGCTCTGCAAGAACAGGTGTTCTTAGTCACTGAACCATCTCTCTAGGCCTGAACATATCTTTTTAAGTTGTGTTGATTGATTGATTGATTGATGCCAGTGTGTACATACTGAAGGTCAGAAGACAACTTGAGAAATTAGTTCTCCCCTTCCACCATGTGGATTGGGGGTGGGGCACAATTAAAATCATGTTGGTCAGGCTTGATAGCAGGTGCCTTTCCCGCCTGTGATGGTTTGAATAAGAATGGCCCCATAGGCTCATATATTAGAATGCTTAGTCACCAGGGAACAGCATCATTTAAAGGATTAAGAGGTAAGGCTTTGTTGGCGGAAACATGTCACTTGGGGTAGACTTTGAGGTTTCAAAAGCTCATGCCAAGCCCAAGGTGTCTCTGTCTGTGGATAGTGATGTAGCTCTCCAGCGACTTATCCAGAACCACGCCTGCCATGCCTGCAGCCATGATCCTGTCATGATGATAGTGGACTAAACCTTTGAAACTGTAAAGACGCTCTCATTTAAAAAAAATTCTTTCTTTTGTAAGAGTTGCCACAGTTGTGGTGTCTCTTCGTACCAATGGAACAATGACTAAGACACACACACACACACACACACACACACACACACACACACACAGAGTTTGTTTTTATATGCATTAAAAATTTTGAGCCGGGATGGGAGAGTAAATGCTTATCACACATGACAATTCCCTCTCCAACAACAAAAATCAAATAAAAATAGTTCACCTATTTAAAAACTGTTTAAACTGCAATTTTATATCAGATAAATTTTATATACCACCAAAAATGTTTACAAAAAAATGGTCAGCCCGTTTACTGACTCTATTCAGTGATGTGTGTAAGTAAAATCTAGAGCTGAATTAGAAACAGAGACACAGTACTGGAGAGATGGCTCAGCAATTAAGAGCACTGATTGCTCTTCCAAAGGTCCCAGTGGTTTCATGGTGGCTCACAACTATCTGTAATGGGATCCGATGCCCTCTTCTGGTGTGTGTCTGAAGACAGCAAGAGCGTACTTATATAAATAAAATAAATCTTAAAGAGAGAGGGGGTGGGCTAGGAGTGCAGCTTGAGAGGAGAGCCGCTGCCTAGAACCTCCAGTGAAGGGCTGAAGGCTTGACACACTGATGAAGCTCCACACCCAGCCCTGAAGAAAAAGCTTGAAAAGATCTCAACTGGGGGCTAGAGAGTCCATCAGTGATGAAGAGCACTGGCTGCTTTTCCCAGAGGACACAGGTTTCATACCCAGCACCCACTGTAACTATTCTAGGGGATCCAACACTCTCTTCTGGTCTATATCTGCATGTCATATACAGACATACATGTAAACAAGACACCCATACACATAAAATATATTTATTTTTATTTTTGTTTATTTATTTTATGTATGAGTACACTTACATGCCAGAAGAGGGAATCAGATCCCTTTTAGTGTGTGATCGTGAACCACTACATGGGTGCTGGGAATTGAACTCAGGACCTCTTAACTCAGTTAAGAGCAACCAGTGCTCTTAACTGGCTGAGCTATCCCTCCAGGCCACATAAAATATAAATAAGTAAATCTAAAAAGAAAAATTCAACCCAGGACAGAACAGAATGGCATATACTTTAATCCTACCACTCTGAAAATAAAGACAGGTGGATCTCTCTGAGTTTGAGGCCAGCTTGGTACATAGTGAGCCATTATCTCAATAAAAAAAAATCAAATGAAAAATCTTGAGCTGGTAAGATGAGTTAGTTGATGAAGGTACTTGCTGCTAAGCCTAATGACCTGAGTTCAATCACTGGGACAGACCCACATGGTTAAGGAGAGAACCAACTCACAGAGGTTTCCTTTGACCACTCCATTAGTCCTAAGGGGAAGCCTTCTGCACACTGCAGTTTACATCATCACCATCATCACCACCACCACCACCGCAACCACCACCACCATCATCATCATCATCAACATAAACATCAACATTTTGCAATGTTTACCATGACTCCTATCACAGTAGAATTTGACTTGATTTGTTTCTAGGAGGCAGAATTTGCAGGGCTGGGGAATGAAGCTAGGGCCTTACTAAGCAAACACTCTACCACTGAGCTATATCCTAGCCCCCATAGCAAATTTCTTCTCCTTTTTCTTATTTTATGTGTGTGTGTGTGTGTGTGTGTGTGTGTGTGTGTGTGTGTGTGTGTGTTTGCAAATGTGCTATGGTGTACGTGCAGAGGTCAGTTCTCCCCTTCTACCCTGTGAATCCTGGAGACCTTGCCACCTCACAAGCCCCATAATGAGTGCTTCTAACTATGATCATGATCTCTTCTTCAAGTTCCTTCTCCTCTAACTCTGATCCTTCAGAGAGCCCCTAGGCTCTGCCTGTCTCTGGCAGTGCTCCAGGTTCTGATCAGTGTTTGTTTGCCTCAGACCCTGGCTTACTGACTAACAGACAGCCTGGAGATGCTGGCCTCTCCTTACAGGCAGGCCTCAAGAATTAGGAGGGCAGCTTGGGGGATGGGGTGATTCATTATGGAATCTCCAGATTTTCTGCTGCCACCCAGGCTCAGCCCAGCCCAGATGCGTTGGTGACTTGGTATCTGATGTGTGGGCATGTATGTTCGTGCATTTCAAAGCCTAACCCAACCTGACCCTAAAGTCTTTCTTACTTAGGTTTTCACATACTAAGCAAACAATCTTTGGTACCTAATTTGTCCCAAGACAGTACAGAACTAGGCTTCCCTTTATCTTGAGGCAACATAATTGGTCAAAGATAAGATATGGATGTATAGGCTTAAAGATAGCAAAATGGCTCAGTGGATAAAGGTGTTTGCCACAGAACCTGACTACCTGATTACCTGAATTTGAACCCTTGGACTCACATAGTGGAAGGAAATGACTCCCACAATTTGTACACACACACACACACACACACACACACACACACACACACACACACACACGCCTACAGTCGTATGAACTCTTACCTACAAAATATAAATATTGGGGATGGTTTTGGGGACTGTACATTTCAAATGCTGATCGCTGTGCCCAGAGATCTGATTGCAATATGGATGTTGGCACTGCCATGACGTTTGGAGCATCTTCTGTATCGATGATATATAAAGATTGTTTTCCATTACTTCTGATTGGTTAATAAAGTGCTGATCAGGCAGTAACCGGGCAGGAGAAGAGAATAGGGCAAGGCTTCCAATCCCAGTCAGGGGTTCCAAGGACAGAGTCAGGGAAATAGAGAGAAGAAGGAGAAAAGAAGATGGACCTGAAGGGTATACCATGAGGTCATGATGAGAGAGCAGCTATGAAGACACACATGGACCAGAGTGAGCCAGGGCAAGACCAGATGGCAAGCTCCGGTGTATGTGGCTGTATAGTAGGAGCCTGGTTGGGTTAGAATAGCTCAGAACCTGCCCAGCTTAATGCTTGCAGCCAGTTGATAAAAATACCAGGTCTCGGGGGCTGGAGATATGTCTCAGGGGTTAAGAACACTGACTGCTCTCCCAGAGGTCCTGAGTTCAATTCCCAGGAACCACATGGTGGCTCATAACCATCTATAATAGAACATGATGCTCTCTTCTGGTGTGTCTAAAGACACTGGTGTGTCAAAGACAGTGTACTAACATATATAAAATAAATAAATCTTAAAAAATATATGTGTGTGTATGTATATAAGGTCTGTATGTCATTATTCAGGGGCTACAACAAGCTAGAGTGGGTACAGAAGATCCCTGAAGTTATTCTGGAGCAAAGGAAGTGAAGAAAACCTCCCAGAATTTCATTTACATACACGCACACAATTTTTTTTTCTAAGAGAGGTTCTCACTATGTAACCCTGGCTGGCCTGGCACTCACTATGTAGCTAGGCTGACTTTGAACTTACAGAGAGCCATATGCACTACCTTCTGATAGTAAAGCCTTACGCCACCACACCTAACTAAAAATTGTTTTCAGTTAAAAGGACAGAAAGAGGTAGATCACTTGCTTAGCATGTGCAAGGCACTGAGTTCACTTCCCAGTACTGATTGAGAGACACAGAGAGAGAAAAGGAGAGAGGGATGGAGGAAGGAAAAGAGGGAGAGGTAAAGCTAAGCATTGTGATACCTGTCAGTAATTCTAGAACTCACACGGTTTATGCAGGAAAGAGTGCCATGAATTTGAGACCAATCTGGGCTACGTACCATATACCAAACCAAGCCAGCCAGTGCTCTATACCAAGACCCCATCTCAAGAAACCCGGAAAAGGCAGGTGTAGCAGTGCATGCCTTTAATCCCAGTAATTGGTGGGCAAAATCAAGCAGATCTCTATGAGTTTGAGGCCATTGTGATCCAGAACAGCCAGGGCTATATTGTGAGATCTGGTCTCAAGAAGTGGAAGAAAGAAAGAAAGAAAGAAAGAAAGAAAGAAAGAAAGAAAGAAAGAAAGAAAGAAAGAAAGAAAGAAAGAAAGAAAGAAAGGGGAGGGAAAAGAGAAGACAAAAGAAACAAACCTGGAAAATGTTGACCTTTGACCTCCACACAAGCACACAGGAGAGCATGCAACTACATATACCAATGTGTATACAACACACACACACACACACACACACACACACACACACAAATAAAATTAAATAAGTTTTAAAGGAAACTGCCCCCGACACTAGTAATGATACTCTGCTATGCTTGCAGCAGGAGCCTAGCATAATTGCCTTCTGAGAAGCTCCATCCAGCAGCAGATGGAAACAAGATCCAGATATCCACAGTTCCTCAAGAGGAGTTCAGGGGGGAGGGGTCTTGTGGAAGAGTGGGAGGGGAGAACTGGAAGCTGGAAGAGTCAAGGACACCACAAGAAGACCTACAGAGTCAACTAACCTGGGCCCATGGGGGTTCACAGAGACTGAACCACAACCAAAGCGCGTTCAGGAGCTAGACCCAGGCCCCTGCTCATGTAGCAGCCGTGCAGCCTGGTCTCCCTGTGGGTCTCCTGACAGTTGGAGTGTGGGCTGTCTCTGACTCAATTGCTTGACTTTGGATCCCCTTCTCCTTGCTGGGCTGCCTTGTTGGTACTCAGTGGGAGAGGATGCTCTTAACCCTGCTGTGACTTGGTCTTGATTGTCAGAGCAAGTTGGTATCCATGGGGGGGGTGCTTTTTTCTCTGAGAAGAAGGGGGTGTAATGGGAGAGAGAAATTTGTAAGGGTAGGAGTGGGAGGAGAGGAAGGTGGGAGCTGCGATTGGGATGTAAAGTAAAAAACTATATTAATGAAAAGAAAACACAGTGACATTCTGTCTCAGTACAAAGAAGATTGGAGTTTAGCCCCTGGGTAGAGCACTTACCTAATGTGTGGGGCCCTGGGTTCCACCCACCTGCAATACAGCAAATAGTATCTGTGAGAGGAGTCCAAGAGATCGGCACCAGGAGACACAGGAGACACTAATGTAGACTGTGGACTTTGGATGCCTGATGGGCAAATATAGGCCCATCAATTCTCACAAGTATGTCACTCTGATGTAGGATGTTGACAGAAAACCCTGTATATGTGGGGGCAGGGAGAGTGCTTACGAAATTCTATATTTTGTGCTCAGTATTGCCGTGAGCTTCAAACCTTTCAGGGGAAACCAAGGCAGGAACATTACTAGTTTGGAGCCAGCCTGGACTACATAGTGAGATGTTGCATCAAAGTTTTTTTTAAAAAGTAAAATGAACTGAGAATCCTGTATTCCCAGCCATCAGGAGCCTGAGGCAGGATTATAAATTCAAGCCAACTTGGCTATATAGTGAGGCCCTGTTTCAAAAGAGGGTAGGGGATGGATGGTACAGTTCAGGGGTAGAGTACTAGCCCAGCATGCTTCAGAATCTGTCTATTAAATAAATAATAAGTAAATCCTCTTAAAAATCGATTTATCTTAGTAACTGGGGTTATCAGTTTTACCAAAGGACAAACTTCACCCTACAGCCAGCCCTGAAAGAACACGTACCCTACGTACTTTGTTTCTAATTTATTTATCTATTCATTGATTTTGTAGAGGAATATGCTATGAACAACTTTCAGGAGGGTGCTTTCTCCTCCCACCATGAGGGTTCTAGGGATTGAGCTCAGGCCTTCAGTTCGGTGACAACAGACGCCTTAACCTGCTGATCCATCTCTCTGTCCCCAACCCACATGCTTTAGGACAGAGAACCTTCCATTCCTAGATCTTTGAAAATCTAGGCTTGATGGACAATATTGCTTCACAGTCCCCTGAGAAATAGAGCCCATTCAGTCTCATGCCTCAGTGATCTGCAATCTGAGCTGCCTCTGTATACCTGCCTTCATCCTGGGTGATCATAGGTCACTAGAAAGAGACTAACTGGGGCTGAAGCCGAATCCGTTGGTAGAGTGGGCGCCTAGCATGAGGGACTCCTTAGGTTCAATCCTCAGTACCACATAAACTAGCTGTCATGGTGCATGCCTATAATCCTAACACTTGGGTGCTGATGGAAGAAGATGGTAAACTCAAGGTCATCCTTGGCTACATAGAAGTTATATAGCCTGGGTTACATGAGACCCGGGAGAGAAAGAGGAGGGGAGGGGGCAGTGGTGGAGAATATACCACTGAGGATGGTGAATAAGAACACCTGGTAGGTGAGCAGGCCCTGAGGTAGTTCCCTGGGGAATTCCAAGTGTGGCTCAGCCTGGGCTTCCCCTGGCCTGGCTTGGGACCTGCCTCATGCTAAGTCCCTAGCCTGGTGGGCCTCTTTGAAACTTGTAAGGCTGGTTTGAAGGCCAAGAGGAAAGCAGTTTCCATACTGCCCAGCCTCAAGGAGCCCGCCCCACCGGGTGCCAGAATAAAGGGGAGCTAGATCTGGTTGGCCTGGGATCCCAGCACTTAGGAAGAGGCACGAGATTTGAAAAGCTCCCGGCCAACCTCGGCTATGTAAGAGATTCAAGGACATCTTGGAAGGAAAGGAGGTGACGAGAGACAGGACCATTCAGCAGGACTCAGACATCAGCACCTGGAGAAGAGGGCAGACCCTGTACTACAAACCTAGGTGGGTTCCTAGGATAAGTCAGAGCCCTGCTCTTTGTTTAATCAAGGGTTGGAACTAGGCTGGGAGGCTACCTTCAAGAGCCAGGCATCATGGTTCCCACCTGTAACTCTAGCACTTAGCTTGCTAAAGTGGGAAGATTGCTTTACATCCTAAGTCAACCTCCACTACAGATTAAGACCCTTTCTCAAGAAGCAAAACACAGGATGCTGGGAAGATGGCTCAGAGGGTCAGAGCATCTGCTACATAAGCAGGAAGGCCTGAATTAGAATCCCCTTCCACCATGTTAAAAAGCAAGTAAATCCAGCATTTGGAAGCAGAGATGGACAATAGATCCTGGGAGTTTGCAGGCAGCCTAACCCAAACAATGATCTCCTGGTTCAGGGAGCGACCTTGTCTCCAGGCAATAAGGCAGACTGATACTCTCCTCTCACCATAAATGTGCATACATGGGGTGTGCACGCATGTGCATGCACCATACACACACACACACACACACACACACGAACATGCACTCTCTCAGACTTTAAAAAAGGGCAGGGCCAATGAGATGGCACAGTGTGTAGAAGTACTTGCCTCCAAGCTTGATGACCTGAATTTGATCACTGGTAAAAGGAGAGACCTGACTTTCACAGTCCTCTGCCACACATCCACCATGCATGCACATGCATAGACAGAGAGGGAAGCGGAGGGGAGGGAGAGAGAGGGAGGGAAGAAAGAAACTAAAAACTGAGGAGGAAGAGGAAGACTCCAACCTCACCCTCTCCGGCATCCTGTAGGGAGGGCTGTGTGTGCAGCACAGGAGGGGAGGGTGCTCTAACCACAGGCTTCCTCTCTCTGCTTGCTAGAATGTTGATATGAAAGGTTCCTGGAAGACCCATGTGTTAAAGGCTGGGTGCACAGCATGTGGTGCTAGGTGAGGGTTAATGGGAGGAAGTCACTCAAAGGTACCCTGACCCTTTATTCCTCCATTCTTGCATCTCAGTTCATGTGAAGTAAGCAGCTTTCTCCAACAGAAGTTCCTCTCTTCTCAAAGGCCCAGAGCAGCCAGGCCAACCAACTGACCAAGAATTACAACTGAAACTGTAAGCGAAAAGATATCTCTCTTCCTTAAAAACTGATGGATATCTCTCGGTGTGCCTTTAATCCTAGCACTCAGGAGGCAGAAACAAGCATATCTTTGTGTTTGAAGGCAGCCAGGTCTACATAGCAAAAGTTCTGGGGAGCTATATAGTAAGACCCTGTTTTGAAAAGAAAAGAAAGGAAGAAAGAAAGAAAGAAAGAAAGAAAGAAAGAAAGAAAGGAAGGAAGGAAGGAAGGAAGGAAGGAAGGAAGGAAGGAAGGAAGGAAGGAAAAGAAAAATGTCTCAGATAACAGAAACAAGCCCCTGCCTTGCCCAGCACAGCTTGTCTTGCCAGGCAGCTGAAAGGATCATCTAGTGGCAGCGACAAGCCTGTCACTTCTGAGACAGGGCAGAATTTACTGGATTGATTTCAAAGCATCACTCCCAGGAATGGACAGAATTTAAATTAGATATGGTAGTACACACCCAAAATCCTAACACTTAAGAGTCTAAGGTAGGAGGACCCTGAGTTTGAGGCAAGTCTAGGCTATACAGCAGCACCCTGCCTCATAATAAGATGTAAAAACATAGCAATGTGTGGCACACCTCTATAATACCAGGACTGTGGGGAGATGGGAGGATCAGGAGCTCAAAACTAGCTCGGGCTACATGAGACTGTCTCAGTAGGTAAGTAAGTAAGTAAGTAAGGGCTGAGTGAGACTTTCAATAAAAAAAAGAAAGGCTGGAGAGAAGATGAAGATAGATAGATAGATAGATAGATAGATAGATAGATAGATAGATAGATAGATAGATAGATAGATAGATAGATAGATAGATAGATAGCTGGAGAGATGGCTCAGAGGTTAAGAGCACTTGTTTGCAGTGGACCTAAATCTAGATCCAGCACCCACATCAGGTGGCTCACAACAGCTTGTAACTCCAGTTCCAGGGAATCCAATGACTTTTGTTTTTCATAGGCATGGCCCTCCTGCAAAAACTCACACACATATAACATAAACACATGTACACAATTAAAATAGGGAGGCTGCAGAGACGATTTAGTGGATAAAGCATTTTGTTGTGCAAAACCTGACAACAGGAGTTCTCTCTCTAGATCTCCAAGTGGAAGGAGAAAACTGACTTCCAAAAGTGCTCCTCTTACTTCCACTTGCATGCTGTAGTACATACACATATCCACACTCATCTCATGGCACGCACTATACACGTATACACAATAATAATACTAATAGGTTATTTCTCCATAGGTGAAATGAGCCAATTCAAGTCAGATTAGAACATGTTAAAGACAGGTTTATTGGGAAGCTTGATTATTGCAGTACGAGACACAAGGGCCTGAGGTGTACATTTTACATATCAAAGCAGACCTGGCCTCCAGGTTCTCCCAGAATCCCTCAGTCCCTACCTGGCATACCCTGCCCCAACCCTGAACTTTACAGCCCCAAGGCTGGGCTGCCCTTCCCCCAGAGGCTCTTCCATATATAATCCAAAAATTTTGGATTTTTCTCTCTCTGTCTCTGTCTCTGTCTCTCTGTCTCTCCCTCTCTCCCTCTCTCTCTCTCTCTCTCTCTCTCTCTCTCTCTCTCTCTCTCTCTCTCCCTCCCTCCCTCCCTCCCTCCCTCCCTCTTTCTAACTCTCTCTCTGTGTGCTTTCACCCTTTCTCCCTTTTTCTTCCCATAACCCCCCATGATGACTTCTTGGTCCTTAAAACCAGTGAACTCACCCAAAACAGCTTCCCAATAAATCTGCCTTTAATATATTCTAATATGGCTTGAATTGGCTAATTTCATCAGCAGAAAAATAGCCTATCAAATACTTTCATATATACATATATACTTTTTTTAAGACAGGGTTTCTTTATGTGGCCCTGACTGTCGGAACTGTAGATCATGTTGGCCTCAAACTCAAGAGATCCACTTGTCTGACTCCTGAGTGCTGGGATTAAAATCATGGTTTTTCAGGTTTGGGGGGGGATTTTTGTTGTTGTTTGCTTGCTTGCTTGCTTGTTGTTTTGTTTTGCTTGAAACAGGCTCTCTACATAGCCCCAGCTGCCCTGGAACTCATTAAAGTCCTTTGAAACATATTTTAGAATAAATAAAATATGATAAAATATAAAAAGGGAGCTGTAGACCAGGCTGGCCTTGAACTCACTAAAGTTTTTTTAAAAATATTTTAGAACAAATAAAATAAGATAAAATGTAAAAAAGGGAGACAAGGAATATGGCTCAAAGGTACAGTGCTTGCCCAGCTTGCATAACACGCTAGGTTTAATCTCCAATACTGCAAAATAATAATAATAATAATAATAATAATAACAACAACAACAACAACTTATATTTTTAAAAGTTCTGGAGTTTGAACTTCCCAGTCTACAGGCTTTTTTTGGCATGGACCTGTCCTGCTGACCCATCACGTCACTCTGGGCGGGGACAGGATAGGATGGAGGAGACTTTGAGACCAGATAACCTTGACCTAGGCTCTCTACTCCCACACTCCCCCCGCCCCTCCCCGTCCCTGCGCTGGGGTGACTGCTGTTCTGCTGCGTTTTGGTACAGCAGGTTAATTTTCCTGCCCCTATCCTCCTAGGGCCTCAGAGGTTCTCTGCTGGGTCTGGGCCGTGGAACTGGAGACCCACGATGAAGGCCTGGGGTGTCCTCTGGATCGTGCTTGGATTGCTGCTGTGGCCAGAGCTAGAGACAAGTGAGTCCAAGGGCAGAGGCCTGAGGGGGAGGGGTACTTGCTTTGTTCAGCCCTAATGGGGCAAGGCTCCAGCTCTTAGCAAACTGTCAATCTGGCACCTTACATGTTCCCAGCCCCACAGAGTCAAGGAAGGAATGCCAGAAAGACCTAGAGACCTGAAAGCAAAAGTTAAGCATAATTTCCTGGAGAAGAGATACAGAGAACCAGGATGAGAGGAAGGAGAGCTGGGTTTGGTTGAGAAGCAGAAGAGAAAGGCTATTTTAGACAGAAAAGAGCAAAGTTACAGAATGTATTGCCCATCAATTCCAGACACTAGGATTAAAATGACCTTGAGGCTCTGGGTGTGCAAACACTTGTCTGTATTTCCAGAAAATAGGAGTTGAAGCAGGAGGATCATGAGTTTGAGGTCAGCCTGGACTATATAATGAGTTAGAAGCCAGCCTCCAATATATAGCAAGCCCTTGCAACAAACAAAACAACCTGCCTTCAGATTCAAATCATACCTCCTCCACTTCCTAGCTGGGTAACCTGAGGCAGCTAACACGACAGTTTCATTTCAGATGCTTCATCTGTAACAGGAAACTAATGAGACATACCTTATAATGTTTTGTGGGGATTAAATAGGTTAAATATGTCACTTAAAATGATGCCTGGCACATGGTAAATGGTTAAATAAACATTGGCAATTATCCAATAACCCCTAACTCTGCTGTGGACCTGGTAACCAAACATTTCTAGCTTTCCCTTGCTTGTTTATTTCTCTTCTCTCTCTCTCTCTCTCTCTCTCTCTCTCTCTCTCTCTCTCTCTCTCTCTCTCTCTCTCTCTCTCTCTCTCTCTCTCTCTCTCTCTTTTCAAGACAGGGTCTTACTACAGTTCTGGCTGTCCCAGAACTCGATCTATAGACCAGGCTGGACTTGAACCCAGAGATCAGCCTGCCTCTGGGGGATTAAAGACATGTGCCAGGATGTCTGGCTTGGATTCCCTTTCTTTGTTTTTTGTTTGTTTGTTTGTTTTGTTTTGTTTTCGTTTTTTGGTTTTTCGAGACAGGGTTTCTCTGTGTGACCTGGCTGTCCTGGAACTCATTCTGTAGACCAGGCTGGCCTCGAACTCAGAAATCCTCCTGCCTCTGCCTCCCAAGTGCTGGGCTTAAAGGCGTACGCCACAACTGCCCGGCCTTGGATTCCCTTTCTTAAAGAGGGAAAAATCCATTCTCCTCTTCCCCTTTGGTTACTCATTTGTCTGTCCATCTGTCTGTGCATCTGTTTGTTTGTTTTTCTAAGACAAGATCTCACTTTGTAGCCAGGATGGCAGGGAACTATGTAGTTCAGGCTAGTCTTGAAGTTGTGGTGATCCTCCTGTCTCAGCATTTTTAAGTGAGGGGATTACAGGCATGACCATAGCAACTCTTATCAAGGAAAGCATTTCATTGGGGCTAGTTTACAGGTTTAGACATGGTACTGGAGGAGCTGAGAGTTCTACATCTTGATCCTTAGGCAGCAAGGAGAGAGAGAGAGAGAGAGAGAGAGCCAGCC
Organism: Tokudaia tokunoshimensis; assembly: GCA_036184795.1. Classification (NCBI taxonomy): domain Eukaryota; kingdom Metazoa; phylum Chordata; class Mammalia; order Rodentia; family Muridae; genus Tokudaia; species Tokudaia tokunoshimensis. The sequence goes on along the minus strand of BTHU01000007.1, from coordinate 3,531,369 downwards.
ACTGGGCCGGGCTTGGGCTTTTGAAACCCTAAAGCCCACCCCCAGTGGCACACTTCCTCCTACAAGGCCATACCCACTCCAACAAGGCCACAGCTCCTAATCCCTCTCAAGTAGCACCGCTCCCTAGTGACCAATAATCCGATTTTATGAGCCCATGGGGGACATTTTTATTTAAACCACCACAAATGCTAACCTGCTCAGGCCTCTTTCCTGTTCATTGTCTTGCCATGGCTCCCATGCCAGTGCTTGTAGACAGTCCTACCTCCTTAACCAACAGGCACCAGTCTGTACCTCAGTTTCTTCCTCTACACAAAGGTAGTGCTGGTCACAGTGGTGTCAGACGAAGAGCTAGGAACACGAGGAAAATGCAACCTGAACAGAGAAATGTTCCAGAACAAATGAAGCTGGGTTGCTGGGCTGACTCATTCTTTCTTCCGACAGCCTCCTCCTTGCCCCTGGTCATGGACTCTATCATCCAGGTCCTTGCTGAACTTGAGCAAAAGGTACTGGGGACTGAGGCCAGTGTCACTGCTTCTGCAAGGATTCTTCTGTCAGCCAAGAACTCCAGCGCCCACGATTCTCTTCACCAGCACTTGCTGCTGAAGGCACCAAACCACAACACTACAGAGCCAGACCCTCCCTCACTCAGTCCAGAGCTTCAAGCCCTGACTTCTGAGGTGGTCCAACATGGAGTACAGGATGGGCAGGAATATGGAGTGGTGCTGGCAGCTGATGGCTCCACTGTAGCCGTGAAACCTCTGCTGGTTGGGTTAGAGGCCGGTCTACAGGGGCACAGTGTTGCTAACTTGCCTTCAGATTGCCTGGCCATCCCCTGTGATACTGGAGACACCTTGACTAATATTGGAGCCACCTGGCCAGGACTCATGGATGCTTTTACAAATGCCTCTTCTCCAGATGTTGGAGTCACTTTACCAAATGACAAAGCCAAGACTCCCACCAATGTGGACAGACTCCTGGCAGTCACCTTGGCTGGTGACTTAGGTCTGACCTTCCTCCACAGGTCCCAGATTGGGAGTCCTCCAGGCCTGGGGACTGAGGGCTGCTGGGATCAGCTTTCTGCCCCCAGGGTCTTCACACTGTTGGACCCCACGGCATCCAGTCTCACCATGGCTTTCCTCAATGGTGCCTTGGATGGAGCTCTCCTTGGGGACCACTTGAGCCGAATCCCTAGGCCCCACCCACCCCTCAGCCGCCTGCTGAGAGAGTACTATGGAGCTGGGGTGAATGGAGATCCAGTGTTCCGAAGTAACTTCCGAAGGCAGAACGGAGCTGCTTTGACTTCAGCCCCAACCCTGGCCCAGAAGGTATGGGAAGCCTTTGTCCTGCTACAGAAACTGGAGCCAGGACATCGACAGTTGCAGAACGTGAGCCTAGAAGAGCTGGCTCAGGTAGCCACCTTTGCCACCAAGGAGGTCACTGAGGCTTTCTTGGGTAAGGAGTGCCCTGGCCCCTCATAAATAAGCACTTCTAGCCCACTGTGATCCCCCTGGATCAACAGGATCCAGGCCTCAGGAAATCCAGGGGACAGCAGAGTCTATAGATAAGGACAACTTCATGGGCAAAGAAATGCTAGTGTTGGTCCTTGAAGAATAAATAAGAATTTATATGATTTTTAATTTTTTTAAAAGAGGGGCTGGGATGTAGCTCAGTTTGTAGAGTGCATGCATAAGAAAGAATCTGCATTCAATTCCTACCACCGCAGTAAACTGTACATAGTGGTGCATGCTGGTGACCCTAGCTCTTGAGAGGTAGAGGCTGGAGAATCAGAAGTTTAAGGTCATCCTTGAATATATATCAAGGGGATCCTGGGCTTCATGAGACCTTGAACTTCACCCTCACCCCGCACAGGAGGTAGCATACAATTGGAAGTCAACGCATGAGGGCTGATTGCTTTTTAACCTGTTTATTGAGACAAGGTATATATATGTATATATGGTATATATATACACAAGGTATATATATGTATATATGGTATATATATACACAAGGTATATATATACAAGGTATATATATATATACAAGGTATATATATATATACAAGGTATATATATATACAAGGTATATATATACAAGGTATATATATATATATATATATATATATATATATATATATATATATATATATCCCAGGCTGGTCTTGAACTTGAAAGCCCCCTTCCTTAATCTCTCAAATGCTGACATTAACTGGGATTCACTACCATATTCACACTTTTGGGTTTTCTCCTGGAAGTGGAAGGATGTATGATGGATTCTTTCTATCTATCTATCTATCTGTCTGTCTGTCTGTCTGTCTGTCTGTCTGTCTGTCTGTCTGTCTGTCTGTCTTGTGTATGCCTTCTGAGCCATCTCTCTGGCCTAAACCTAGATGCTTGTCAAATCCTGGAGGCTGGAGGGATGCCCAGAAGGCAATGCTTGATGATCAAAATCTGATGCTCCTTTGCTCTTGAAGGATGCCCAGCCATTCACCCCCGCTGCCGCTGGGGAGCGGCTCCCTACCGAGGTCACCCAACGCCACTCCAGCTACCACTTGGATTCTTATATGTGCATCACACATACGTGCCAGCGCCACCCTGCACCACCTTCCAGAGCTGCGCCGCCAATATGCGCTCCATGCAGCGTTTCCACCAGGATGTGCGCGGCTGGGATGACATCGGCTACAGGTAAACCTAGCCTAGTCCACTGTGGGAGGGACTGGAAGGCAGGGAGTAGACCGAGTGGGCAGAAATGTGCAAGTAGTAGAAGGAATTTGTAGTGGGCGTGGTCAAGAACCAGACTGGTCAAAATGAGGGACGAGGTGGGGCTATGAATCTCACAAGGGAGAGGGAGAGAAGAGTGAAAAAAGTGAATAGGGATGTGACTGGTTCTTAGGGGCAGATTCAAAAAGGAGAAGGCTTGTTTTGTTTTGTTGTGAGCCAGGGTTTTCTCTATGTAACCCTAGTTGTCCTGGAACTCTGTAAACCAGCTTGGCCTCGAACTCCACTCGAACTCAGAGTGCTGGAATTAAAGACTTAGGCCAACACAGCCTCCTCCTCCTCCTCCTCCTCCTCCTCCTCCTCCTCCTCCTCCTCCTCCTCCTCCTCCTCCTCCTCCTCCTCCTCCTCCTCTGAAACACGATCTCAGCGGGCCTGCAGTTCACTATGTGGAAAACGCTATTCTCGAACTCATAGAGTTCTGCCTGATTCTTTCTCTGAATGCTTTGATTAGGGTATTCTGCACCATTTTGCAAGAAAGAACGGTTTCTGGGTTTGCACTTGGTGTTCAAATGATATTGAATTGGATGAAACAGAAGCAGTGCGCTGCACTTGGTGTCGTAAGGCACAGGGCAGAGCCCTGCTGATGCTAAATATCCATCCATCCCCTCCGCAGTTTCGTGGTAGGCTCCGACGGCTATGTGTACCAGGGCCGTGGCTGGCACTGGGTAGGTGCGCACACGCGTGGCCACAACTCCCGCGGCTTCGGTGTGGCCTTCGTGGGCAACTACACTGGGTCACTGCCCAGTGAAGCTGCGCTGAACACGGTGCGCGACGTGCTTCCAAGCTGCGCAATTCGCGCAGGTCTCTTGCGGCCAGACTACAAGCTGTTCGGCCACCGCCAGCTAGTGCACACTGACTGCCCTGGGAATGCGCTCTTCAACTTGCTGCGCACCTGGCCTCACTTCACTGTGGTGAGTCTGCTTGTCCCTGTGCCTGAGCTTAGCCTGTCACCCCTGCACCTTCGAAACATGACTCAGGCACAGCCTTCAGTCTCTCTCCATGGCATCATTTGTCCTTTCTATTCCCTGACACGATTTCAGTCCTGGCCCAGTCCCAGCCAGCTCATCTTTTGCCGAACTCCTAACACCTCTGCTCCAGCCCTCTGACCTCAGTCTGGCCTTCCTTGCTTACACTTGTTAGATTACAGACTTTCTGCTGCCCAGTTCTCTCCCCCAAACCACTATTGCCTTTCAGCCTCCTTCTTACAGACCAGCCAGGAACTCCTGGGGTGTTTTGGAACTGAAGTTTCTCTCTCTTCAGGGCCTCATTATGACTGTGGCCTGATGCTACTCAAAGCTCTCATCTGAAGAGCAATTTGTCTTAGGTCCTTACTATCAAACATATAACATTTTTTTTTATCAATTTATGACAATACCCAAGATAAAACCCTTCTGTCTACACTACCTTATCCCAGGACATCCAGTCTAGAACTCACTCCAGCCTCCTATCCTGAAGGCTTTGGCTCATACAACCCTAACCTACCTTGTGACCCTCAATCCAAATTATTCTGATGGCAAAATCTCAGTCCAGTCCCTACTCCTGTGTTGCTCTCCTCTGTTCATCTCAACCCTGAGGGTTCTTGACGGCCTCTGACCCCGACCCCTGAGGACCCTAGAGCACTCTATACCTAGCCAGCACAACCAGTCTAAAAGTCTCACCTAGCCTCTGCTTTCTACCACTACCTAACCACACAGTCACATTACCAGAGTCTATTTTGTATCTCACTGTGAGGCTCAAGCTGGTCTCTACCCCCACCACTCTCCTGTCTCTACCTCAAGTGCTGAGATTACAGGTTTTTGAAGTTTATTACATCCAACTGTTACTTCCTTCTTTTTTTCTTCTTTTTAGTGTGTGCCTGAGCGCGTGCATTTGCATGTGTGTGTTAAAGACAACTTCTGGTGTTATCCTCAAGAAAGGCATCTATCTACCTCCTTTGAGACAGGACTTCTCATCAGACTGGAGCTCACCAATTAGGCTAGGTTTGCTGGCTAGTAGCCCAAGAGGTCTTCTTGTCTTCAGATCCCCGAGTGCCTTGAACTCCCCAGATCATTTGGCCTCAGACTCCCAAGTGCTGGGATTATAGACGTTTCCCCCACACACACATCCTGCTCTAATCAGCTTGGTGTCCACTTCTTCACTGTGGGCTCCTGTCCTGTCCTATATCCAAGATTCCATAGCAAGGAGGGCAGACCCAACCATGTATACACCCTAAGTCTATATTCTCTTATTCCTTCTAGGTTGAAAACTAAGAACTCCTTTGAGGGACCCTTAAAGATCCAGGAGGCACTATCCCTGACAATCCTTTGAGCAACCACAGACCTCCAATAAAGGGACCACTGAAAGGAAATCTCTATGAGCATCCTCTCCTCAGAGACCAAAATGCAAGCAAAGTGTGTGTGGCTCAGTAGGAGAGCACCTAGTTGACAAGCAAGAGGCGTTTTGTTTTGTTTTGTTTTCATGACAGCATTTCTCTGTGTAGCCTTGGCTGTCCTGTAACTCCCTCTGTAGACCAGGCTGGCCTCGAATTCACAGAGATCTGCCTGCCTCTGCCTCCTCAGTGCTGGGATTAAAGGCACTGATACCACTGCCCATTCAAGGTTCTTGATTCCTACTCTAGCACTACAATGTATAGGAGTTCATACACATAGTCATAACAACTGGAAGACAGAGGAAGGAGGATTTCTTGGAAGCTGTGGGTATTAGGGACTGACACCTCATAATGATGAGCTCTAAAGAGTCAGGATGACAAAAGTGGAGGCAGTTTATTTTAGGACCTTGTAAGGTGAAATGCCAGTAAAACTGGCAATGGTGCCCCATTGGGAGAAAAACTGTCCTTTTAAAAAAAAATGGTCCTAATCAAAATTCCTTTCCCTCCCCTCCCCACCCACCCACACCCCGCCCCACTTTGCTGCATGCTGTCTGAGTTTCATTATCCATTCATTTCCCCCTTTTTTCAGTGTATGCTCTTGGTCATGATGCAGCAAGCTGCCTGTGTCCTCTCATCCTGAGATAGATAACCTTTGGTTTGAAAAGAAGCTTAGCTAAAAGGCCAGACAAGAAGAAGGCACAAGCTGTTAGGGCAAAGAAGCCAATGCCTTCTACTTACCTGAAACCTAAGCCCATCTAAGGGGCTTTTGTATTGAAAATGGACGGTTACATTTTGTTTCCCACCAAGGCTAGAGGCTAGCCTGTGCTACGGAACCAAGAAAACAAAAACAAATAAATGAATTTCAGTAGGATGACGGCACCAAACAGACCCTTCAGCGTCAGCCATGAGCCTAAGAGGCAGAGAACCCGGGCTGCGGGTGGAGGGCCACTGTCAGAAGGTGCTAGCTCACTGGTACATTGGGACTGTTCTTCACATAGTGAGCAGAATGGACCCCAGTTCCTTAAAAAAATTACATTAAAAACATAGCCTGAAGCTGTAACTCAGTGACAGCACTAACCCAGTATACTGGGTTCCATCTTCAGCACTAGAAACAGTAAGGAAAAGAGAAAGTGAATAGGCGAAATGTTGGCAGTGGCCCAGTACGCAGCAACTAATAACACTGAAGAACTCTGGAGAGGCTTCAGTAGATAAGCAGAAGGGTCTGAGTTCAAATCGCCACTGCTCACGTAAAAAGCTGGGTGCCGCCGAATGCTTCTGTAACTCTGGCGCTGTGAAGGGTGGGCACAGGAGGATTTCTGAGGCTTGGTGGCTGCCATCCAAACTCCAAATCTGATGAGATATACTATCTCCAGAGAATAAGTCAGAGAATGACAGAGTATCACATTTGATAACATCCTCTTCTGACCTCTGTGGATGACCCCCACCCCAACCCCCTAACCCCAGTCAATTTGGCAGAACATGGAGTAGCTCATATGCACAGTGAGTGGCTTGAATGAGGTGGGCTATCTAAAGTACATCCATATGAGCTCTACCGGAAACAGAACAGTTGCTGGCTTTGCTAACCACACCATCCCTCCATTAGTCTGGGGATACGCTTCATAGGTGAATGTATGCCTTGCATATTTGAGACCTGGGGGGGTCCACTTTCAGTACCACAGATGAAGAACCTCCCAGTCTGATTAGTCATTCTCCATCATAGGAATATTCCATAACATCATATTGTACCCAGTAAATATATACAACCGTAATTTGTCATTTTAATAAAATATGGTTGAGTGAGATAGCCCATACCTTTAATTTCAGTTTTTGGGAATCAGAGGTAGGCATTTCTCCATGAATTTGAGAACAACCTGCTCTACCAAGCAAACCCAGCTATAGCTACATAATGAGACCCTATCTCGAATTTTAATCAATTAATTAACTTACATGCACATGCCTTTAATCCCAGCACTTGGGAAGCAAAGGCAGGTAGAGTTTGAGTTTGAAACCAACCTGGTTTACACAGCAGGGCTAACACAGGGAAACCCTGTCTTGAAAAAACCTAATTGACTGATTAATGAAATAATTCTGATTAATTACTTAATTAAAATAAAGCTGAGCGTGTGGCCCAGTAACAGAGTGTTTGCCCAGCATTTACAAAGGCCCGAGCTCTGTCTCCCACACTGCACAAACGAGGTGTGGTGATGTATACCTTTAATTTCAGGATTCAAGGGTAGAAAGCCAAAGAATCAGGAGTTCACGGTCATCCTCTTGTAGCCCAAGCTGGCCTTGAACGCACTACGTAGCTAAAGATGACCTCCAATATATATAGCAAGCTCAAGACCAGACTGGAATACATAATATCTTATCTCATGTGTATGTGTGTGTATATATATAAACACATATATATGTGTGTATTTATTATATATTATATATGTAATATATACATTATTTGTGTGTATATATGCATACATACATACATACATACACACATACACACATACACACATACATACATACATGTTAACCTAGAGCTATGGCTCAATTGTTAAGAATACTTACTGCTTGGGGCTAGAGAGATGGCTCAGCAGTTAAGAGCACTGACTGCTCTTCCAGAGGTCCTGAGTTCAATTCCCAGCAACCACATGGTGGCTCAAAACCATCTGATGTGTCTGAAGACAGTGACAGTGTACTCACATACATAAAATAAATAAATATTAAAAAAGAGAATACTGTTCTTTCAGAGAATCTGGGTCAGTTCCCAGCACCCCCACAGTGTTTCAGATTTGTCTTTATCTGTATCTCTGGTCTCAGGGGATTCAATGCCTTCTTTTGACCTCCATGGGCATCAGGCACACACATGGTACACATAGATACATACAGAGAAAATACAAACAAACAAAAAAAACTGTTACACATAAGAATAAATCAATCTTTTTTAAAAGATAAAGAAAATGAAGAAAAAAAATCATTTAGGGCCAGAGGTATGGTTCAGTGGTAGAGCACTTTCACTGTCTGAGTATGGTATGGCGTGTCACTCCCAGCAAAGGAGGAGGAAAAAGCAGAGAGCTGGGAATAGAGCCAGTATGTAATGATATGCAAATAAAATAAGTAGACATATACATGGAAGGGGGAGTTGGTTTATTGGACAGGACTCATGTAGCCCAAGCTGGCCTTGAACATACTATATAGCTAAAGATAACCTCCCATTTCTGATCTTCTTGCTTCTATCTACCAACTGAGATGACAGGCCTGTGCCACCACACTGAAGCTTATGTAGCACTAGGGACCCAACCAGGGCCTTGTGCATGAGAGACAAGTGCTCTGCCAATGATACCTATTTCTAGCCCTCAAAATAAAATTTCAAATGAAAAAAATTAAGATTTACTCATAATAGGATTATAAGGTATAAGAAATATAAATGCAACGTCCCTTTTTTGGGGGGGGCAGAGTTGGAGATAGGATTCCTCTGTGTAGCCCTGGCTGTCCTGGAACTCTCTTTGTAGACCAGGCTGGCCTCCCCCTGCCTCTGCCTCCATAGTGCTGGGATGAAAGGCATGCACCATCACACCCAGCTTGCAATGTCCCTTTTCAAAGCAAGAGTTTTCAGGACAGTCACAGTAAGGACAGCTTTAAACCTTTGAGCCTGGGCCTTTAGTGACTGCCAACACCGTATACCCAGGAGTCAGCCTTATCCTATGCACTCCATGAATCCCACTCCCAACATACAGAGTCCACTATATATCCCAGGCTGGCTTCAAACTTGTGGCACCAATTTTCTTGCACCAATCTTCCAAGTCCTGGAATCACATGAGTGCGCTGCCCCACGGGTTATTGTTATCCTGGCCTTTGTACAAAGCGTTCCTTCTACCTGGTACAAGGATCGTCTGTTCTCTCCTCATGCTTCCGTTTGCAAAGGTTACCTCCCTAGAGAAGTCTTCCTGATTTTTCCAGCCTGAGAAGAGTGGCATTTCTGCTCAACTGGTCATCCTTCATCCAGTGTATCTATCTCATCCCAGTCTCTCATATAAATTCATAATGTCGCACTGAATTCAGGACATGTCCCCAGACGAGAACAGGAGGACAGAAATCACGTTTATTTAATCTCTTCGTTCATCTCGTCTAGTAGGCACTCAGGAAACATTTTTCAAACGTGAGCTTTTAAAACTGTTTTAGCTGGGCAGTGGTTGCACATCCCTTTAATAATCCCAGCACTTGGGAGGCAGAGGCAGGCGGATTTCTGAGTTCGAGGCCAGCCTGGTCTACAGAGTGAGTTCCAGGACAGACAGGGCTACACAGAGAAACCCTGTCTCGGAAAAAAAAAAAAGAAAAGAAAAGAAAAGAAAAACTTTTAATTACATATACTTGTGTATGGTTATATGCCCTTGCAGTGTGGAATGTAAAGACACTCAGAGGCCAGAACAGGGTTTCAGGAGCTGCGGAGCTGGACATACAGACGGTTGTGAGTCACCCATGCCATAGTGTTTCTTGCTTAACCTCAGAGCCATCCCTCTAGTCCTTCAATGGGAGCTTTTTGAGACTGATACCATCATCCTTTACAAATAAGGGAGCCCAGGGAGAGGAAATGACTTGTGTGAGGTCACAGTGAGAAAGGAGATGGCCAGCAGTCCAGCCTGGGTGACAATAGTGGTGACTCACTCTCTTGCCAGACCATCTACCCACTCCTCTTTTGTTAAATCTGTATTGCATTTTATTTATTCTGTATGCCACACGTATATACATGTGTATGAGAATGTAGGGATCTGAAGACAACTCGGGAGAGTCTGTTAACCCCTTCTACCATGTGGGTCCCAGGGAACTACCTTGTATTCACCGATCCATCTTGATGGCCGCACCTCTTTCTCAAGTAAACATTTATCAAAACATAAAAGATACTGACTGGACAGCACCCCAAAACTCACCTCAAAGCGATTTCACAACAAAACACACCCAGTGTTGAAACTTTATGTTGTATAGATTTTACTTGTCCTTATAACTAAATCTGGGATGGGAGTTGGAGAAAAGGCTCAGTGGTTAAGAGAATAGACTCCTAACCCGAGTTTAAGTCCCAGCACTTTTATTGGGCGGGTAATAAACACCTATGGCTGTAGCTCCAGGAGAATCTAATGCTTCTGACCTCTGTGGACACCCTCTCACACATGAATACACTACCCGCTACACACACACAAACACACACACACACACATGCACACACACACTCGAAGTGGGGGTAGATTTTAAATATTGGTCAAGGCAATTGATCCCCGGATTCAGGAGACTGAAGCAGAAAGATCAAAGGTTCAAGTTCAGCCTGAACTAAGGAGGAGACTTTGTGTGGAAAAAAAAATCCAGACTGAAAATGTAGATCAGTTGATAAAGCCTTCAGCTAACACAAATAAAACCCTGGGTTCAAGGGTGGAAATACACCAAATAAAACCAATAACAAACAAACAAACAAAAAGGCTGGCTATGTGGTGCACACCTATAATCCTAGCACTTGGGAGACAATGACAGGAGGAATAGAAATTTAAGACCAGCCTTGTCCATGTACCAAGTTCTAGGCCATCCTTAGGCACAATAGACCCCCATTTCAAACAAAACAAAAGAAGCCATCTTCCAAAAGTCTTCTCTATGTCCTCACTCAGCCACTAGCCCTTATGAATGAAAATGAATCCCTGGCTTTTTAAAAAAGATTCAGTTGTATTATTTTTAATTGGGTGTGCATGTGCATGTGCATGTGTACATGTGTGTATGTGTACATGTGTGTAGGTGTGTGTGTGTGTGCATGTATGTAGGTGTGTGTGTATGTGTGTGTGTAGGTATGTGTGTGTATGTATGTGTGTGTATGTGTTTGTGTGTAGTTGTGTGTGTGTGTGTGTGTGTGTGTGTGTGTATGTACTCATGCAAGTGGGTACAAATGTCCAAGGAAGCATGGGATCCCTTGGAGCTAGAGTTCCAGGCATTTGTAATTGTCACAGATTTAAGGAACTGAACAGTTTCTGGTCCTCTGCAAGAACAGCCACACACGTCACTACCGAGCTGTCTCTCCAGCTCGAGGTCCGTGACTCACAGTGTCTTCCCATGCTTGGCTCTCAACTTTTTACTACCTTTCTGTCTGTCTGTCTGTCTGTCTATCTGTCGTCCATCTGTCTTCCTTTGCTTTTTATTCTTTGAAACAGGATCTTGCAGGAGAACATTGGTTGCCCTTGAACTCACAAAGAACCTCCTGCCTCAGATCCCTAAGTGCTAGATTTTTAAGTGTGTGTAGTTACCACTCCCAGAAAGGTTTAGGACTCTATACTATATAAGTGAGCTCACCCAGGGTATACTCTTTAGCCTTTGCCTTTGTTCAGCACTGTGATTCGTCCGACACCATTAGTTAAAGGCTTTATTCATTTTCCTTGCTTTATGATACTCTTCAGTGTGGCGATGGCACTGAGTTCGGCCGTCAGTGGACACCTGAGTTATTTGGAGTCGTTAGTTGCAGTGTTGGTGGCCATATCTTTTGGATGTCAACCTAGCAGAGGAAATACTGGATGAGAGGAGACCCACATAGTCATGCTAAGAGGACAAGGACTGGAGGAAAGGCACAATGGGTGCCGCAACTGTCACAGAACATGCAAAGTCTTTAGTTCTGACTTAACACTGGATTGGGGAAAGTCTAGCCAGGAGTCCAAGGCCAGCCTGGGCTACAACACATGCAGTGAGCTCAAGACTCAATCTGTACAATAAAAATGCAAAGGCTAGACATGTGCCTTAGTAACAGAGCACAGGCCTTGCACTCAGGCCCGGGCTCCACTCCCAAGGTGGAGGAGCTGGTAAACGGCTCAGGGGGTAATGACACTTGCCATGTAAGACACGGAGTTCCAGCCGGGCGGTGGTGGCGCACGCCTTTAATCCCAGCACTTGGGAGGCAGAGGCAGGCGGATTTCTGAGTTCGAGGCCAGCCTGGTCTACAAAGTGAGTTCCAGGATAGCCAAGACTACACAGAGAAACCCTGTCTCGAAAAACCAAAAAAAAAAAAAGACACGGAGTTCCATCCCCCGATTTCACATGAAAGTAGGAGAGACTCCACGTTTGCCCTCTGATGGCCATGTGAGCACTGTAGCGTCCACACACAAATATAATAAATAAATATTGACTCTTTAAAAAAAAAATCCAGGGGGCTGGAGAGATGGCTCAGCTGTTAAGAGCACTGACTGATCTTCTAAAAAAAAAAAAGGTCCTGAGTTCAAATCCCAGCAACCACATGGTGGCTCACAACCATCTCATAACGAAATCTGACACTCTCTTCTGAGTGTCTCAAGACAGCTATAGTGTACTTACATATATAATAAATAAATAAATAAATCTTTAAAAAAAATCCAGTCCAATAAAATTGTGGCAGCTTCCATATGTAAGTGAGTCTTTCCAAACTCCAGCCAGCAGGATACTTTAGGCGTCCTGGTAGCCATGTAGCATGTTCCCATTTCACAGAAGGCAACTGAAGCTCAAAGAGAGAAGTATGTACTGCCTCCTAGAGCTTCTCGCCAGAAGCCCGAACTGCCAACCTCTCTTTCATCCCGCCACCTCCGCATCCTGCCCCCATCATGCCCTCCCAGCCTGACTGTAAGGGGGGTTGGGGGTGGGGAAAGACAAGACAGGGTCACGTGGAGCTAGGTTCTGAGGAAGGAAGCTAGGCACAGTACAGACGGCTGCTGGTTCTGGACTGGCCAGGAAATCAAGGTAAGGGAGGGTGTTTGTGTGGCAAGTATGTTCCTTGGAGGCAAAGCTGAGAAGAGACCAGGAAAGATGAAGACAGAATGTGGGCAGACAATGCTCAGAACCTTTTGGTCTCGCAGCAGAGGCTCCTCCACCATGGACCCACCGTTGCAGAGTGAAGATTCCCAAACGCAGCCCTCGCCGCCCTCTCCACTGACATCCTACCGCTGGCACACTGGAGGCAGAGGGGAGAAGGCTGCTGGGCGGTTCCGCTGGGGCCGCTTCGCAGGCTGGGGAAGGACCCTGAGCCATCCAGAGTCCATGGTGAGCAGCCAGCCAGCCCCTAGATCTCTATTCCGTCGGGTCCTCTCTGCACCCCCTAAGGAGTCACGGCCCAATCGCCTCCGGTTTTCCAAGACCCTGTGGGGGAGGCACAAGAACGTGGCACCGCTGGAACCCAAGCCAAATCCGAAGGCCCCAGGTACGGTTCTCCCCCAACCCAGCTGGGGTTAGGCTGGGTGGCCGGATGCCTGGGTGTTTGTCTGTCAATCTAGCATCAACCCTCTAGACACAGGAAGTTGTGGGGAGTATGAAAGCCCAGCAGGAAGCGACTGGGGCCCCTAGCAGCCCTCATTTCTCTTTCCCCCTAAACTGGTGTGAGGAAGGACCCGTAGGCAGCTGGGGTTCAGCTGAGAAAGGGGCATTGAATGTATGCACCTTAGTAATGTGTGGATGTCTAATGGTTCTTGGCCCTGACGGTTGTCTTCTGTATTCAGTAGACCAAGCCATTGACTGGATGTGGATTTCAGCTGCCGTGTATATATATAGCCTATGTCTTACTTTGTTTCCTTGAATGTGAAATTCCCCATTTCTGCCTTAAAGACAACATTCGTTCATTCAAGCAGATGTTTATTCATTCAGTGTTGTGTGTGTGTGTGTGTGTGTGTGTGTGTGTGTATGTGTGTGTGTGTGTGTGTGTGTGTGTGTGTGTGTGTGTGTGTGTGTGTGTGTGTGTGTTCTTTATCACAACACATGTGTTGAGGTCAGAGGACAACCTGCATTTATTATTGAGAAGGGGGCAAGCAAGCCTTGGTTCTAGTGAGGTGTCACAGGACAACTTTCAGGAGTTAGCTTTCTCCTTCAATCATGTGGGTCCTGGGGATCAAACTCAGAGAGTTAGCCTTGGTGGCAAGCACCTTTACTTTCTGAGCCATCTTGCTGGCCCACGCAGTCAGGAATTGGTTCCTGACTGAAGCACTAAGGACAGCCGTGAGCAAAGCAGATGACACTGCCCTGTGGAGTTCACATTTTAGTGGCTAGGGGAGGAACAGTTACAGACAGAAAAATGAAGTCAATATGAAGATGGCAGATGCTGCAAACTGGGAACTGGGAGACTAGTGGAGACTAGGAAGATTAGAGACCAGGGGGGTAGCACATACTGAGATCCATTCGTAGGAAAGAGTTAGGGCCGCGGATGTGGCTCAGTGGTAGAGCACTTGTTTAATATGGGAGGGGCTGTGGGATTGTGGGTTTTATACCCACCACCAAGAAAGAAAGAAGAATTGTATGTATCACCCCTAGTGGTAAAACAGGGTAGAAAATAAACTGAGAAGCTTGATTCAGCTGGTGTTTCCTGGAAGCTCGTGGTTTTAATTCAGCTCTTTCCTAGAAATTTTTGAAATGCCTTCCATTCATCAGAGCTAGGACTACTAAAATCCCAGCACCTAGAAGGCAGGAGCAGGAGGATGATCGGTGTTAAGTTCTAAGCCATGTAACAAGGCTTTATCTCAAAACAAATGAGGCTCTGGCAAGGTGACTGGCAAGTGAAAGCACCTGGTGGTAAACCTGAAGCCCACATGGCCAAGGGGAGGCTGACTCCTAAATGCTGTCCTTTGACCTTCACATGAATCCACATAAATAAATAAATTTGAATTGTTCTCTGGCCTCCACTTGTGCCATGGCAAATGTGTGTATACGAGCACAAACTAAATAAACGTCATAAAAAGCAACTCAGCGTTAATATTATATTTAGTAAAGTGGTTTCATATTTCAGGGATTTTTTTCCCCCAAGACAGACTCTTGCTACGTAGACCTGGCTGGCCTCAGACTCACGGAACTGACTGTCTCTGCCTCCTGTTTGCTGGAATTAAAGGTATATACCACCAGGCCTAACTATTTCCTTCCTTCCTTTCTTCCTTCCTTCCTTCTTTCCTTCCTTTTTTCCAGTTTAGGGACTCACACACAAAAGACAAGTGCTCTCCTACTGGACTAAGCTCCCAGTCCTGCAGAAGGATTCTCTGAGGCCCTATGGTGTGACAGAGGCTGCCCACCACATAGACTCCAGACAGTGCTTTCTACCAAGCAAACCTGTTCCTTTCTAGCTCTCCCACTACTACTCCCACAAGGGGGGTCGGGTAGCCCTCTGGTAGAGGGTGTGCTTAGTACAAGCCAAGCCTGGGGCTCAGTCCCCAGCACCACAGACAAACCCTAGTTCCTAACTGGTTGCAGATACTTCAGTCCAGCCTTTCTTGCCCTTCCCTTTATTTCCCTGGGCTTTGCTCATCCACCAGCCTTTGTTCAGAGTCTCCATATACTTTCTCTTCCATCTTGGCTGGGTGAAATTCGAACTTCAGTTCAGAAACTAGTGCAAATGTTCTCTCTGTCAGGGTGAGGAGTAGAGCCCTCCCTGACCCACTCTCTACCAATACCACCTCCGCAAGAAAGAAAACTCCATGTACTTACAACTTTGTCTATACCATTCTCAAATGAGTCCTTTCCACCTTAAGTAAATTGTGTGTGTGTGTGTGTGTGTGTGTGTGTGTGTGTGTGTGTGTGTGTGCGCATACACAGCATGGAGGAGTCAGAAGATAGCACTGTAGAATCTGTTCTCTCCCTCTGCGTTTGTGTGGGTTCCTCACACCAGGCTTGCATGGCTAGTACCTCTACCTGCTGAACCACTTTGCTGGTCCCAGATTAGTTATCCCATGTAAGAGGCCAAGGCTCGTACCCCATCATTCTTGCTACCTTTCTTTCTTTTTTTCTTTCTTTCTTTCCATATATATATATATAACCTATCTATCTATCTACCTACCTACCTACCTACCTAACTATATCTGCCTTTCTCTTTCCCTCCTTCTCTCCTCTCCCTCCCTTTTTCTCCTCTTCCTCCTTTCCATCGCTCCTTGTTTTTGGAATAAGGTCTCAAATTAGTCACCCAAGCTGGCCTGGAACTCATCATCCTCCTAGCTCAGTGTGTCAGGTACTGGCACTACAGGTGTGTGCTACTAGGCCCACCTTTGCCCACTCTCTTGTTTAAGAGTAGAATGCTTGTGTTAGAAGCCTGGCTTAGCTGGGCAGTGGTGGCGTACGCCTTTAAGCCCAGCACTTGGGAGGCAGAGGCAGGCGGATTTCTGAGTTCGAGGCCAGCCTGGTCTACAGAGTAAGTTCCAGGACAGCCAGGGCTACGCAGAGATACCCTGTCTTGAAAAAACAAAAACAAAAACAAAAAAAAAAAAGAAGAAGAAGAAGAAGAAGCCTGGCTTAATCACATATTCACAAGCTGTGTGATTCTGGATAAGCCACTTTACCTTTCTGGGCCTCATTTCTAATGCTCTTTAAATGATTTTTGAGGATTGAGTGAGTAAAGGCATGAGGAGCAATAAACACAGTACTGGGCAGGGAGCCAGTGGGCTGTGTCTACTTCTAGGGTTGTCAAGAACAAATCTCAGAGAGGCAGAGATCTGCCGGAGGATACCCAGACTGGCATGGTTGCTGGGCTGTGCACCTTCATGTATGAAGAAGAGGGGGCAGAGGGAGAAGGGGGGACTCTGAAATCAGCATCCCTTCCTCTGCCCAGAGTCAGAGCTGGAGTTGGTAGCAGACCCAGATCTACCTGTTGCACAGATCCCTGAGCCTCCCACCCCTGACATGCCTGTTTGGAACATTGATGGCTTTACCCTGCTGGAAGGAAGGCTGGTGATGCTTGGTGAGGAGGAGGTAAGGAAGAACAGAGAAGGAAAGGGAACAGGACAGAGGAACAGGACCAGAAATGTATGTGCCCCCTCACATTTGCCTCACCTTTCTGACTGCCCACTTGTGTGGGAGGACAGGGTCCTCGCCAAATCCGAGTGGGAAGCGCCAGCTCAGAGAGCAGCATGCAGGCAGCCTTGGGGAACCTCAAGGATCCAGGTAAATTTGGGAATTTGGGGAGGCTGGAGAATTGGGAAGCCTTTCAAAATGATTCATAGTCTACCATGCTTTCTACCCTTAACCTCCTTCCTCTGACCACCCACAGTTCGGACCCCTGGAAAAACTGAGCCGGAAGCTACTGGTTCCAACCAGGTCCACAATGTTCGGGTATGGCAGTCAGTATGACAGGGTTGGGAAGCAGCAGGGGTGAACAAGCTCTCCTAGACCTTGGCCTCAGACATGCTCTACCATCTAACTGTATCTGCAGACCTCAGTTAATAGCACAAACACACACACACACACACACACATTAGAGCCAGGTGTGGTAGTGCACACCTATAATGACAGTCACAGAGACAAGAAGATTGCTTAGACTCCATAGTGAGTTCCAAGCAAGCCAGGGTAGATACTGAGACTGCTTGAAAAGTAAACACACACACAATGACTATTTTAAATTTTCTAAAGATGTATTTATTTATTTCATGTATGTGAGTACACTGTCACTGTCTTCAGACACACCAGAAGAGGGCATCAGATCCTCATTCCAGATGGTTGTGAGCCACCATGTGGTTGCTGGAAATTGAACTCAGGACCTCTGGAAAAGCACTCAGTGCTCTTAACCGCTGAGCCATCTCTCCAGACCTATTTTAAAATTTCTGATCCTTGATCTCTGCTTCCTGAGTAACCTTAATCACAGTCCTGGGCCTGAGGGCTAGGCAAAAGGGATCATGGATAGGTTACTGGCCAGCTCCAAGTTTCTGCACCTATTGTCAAATAGAGCTAATAAAATTTCTCTCTGTTTTTGTACTGTTTGGAAATGTGTGTGACTTTGTTTGTTTGTTTGTTTGCTGTTTGGGCAGGGTCTCTCTATGTAGTCTTTGCTGTCCTAGAACTCACTATGTAGACTAGGCTGGCCTTGAACTCAGAAAGATCCAACTGCCTCTGCTTCCTGAGTGCTGGGATACAAGGTGTATACTACACCTAGCACAAGCTTTATATTTTAAAAACAGAGTCCTATGCTGAAGTCTAGAATTTCCTGGTTGGTATGTAGCTCATGCAGGATTCTCAGCAATCCTACATCTGCATCCTGAGCGCTGGAATTGTAGATTTCAGTTCACACCTTGTTCCCTCTCTATTTTACAAGAAGTGCATAGAGAATTCAGGAAAGTGAGTGATTGGTGCTTTAGAGATGCAGCTCCTGGGGCTAAGGAGATGGTTCAGTGGCTAAGCAAGTATGAGGACCAGTGTTTGAATCCTCTGCACCCAATGCGAACATAAGATAAGCATGGCAGTCTGCACCCATGCGAATATAAGATAAGCATGGCAGTCTGCCTGTAAATCTAGTACTTGGATGGTGAAGACAAGGAATCTGCAGAACAACCTAGCAGCTATTGAATCAGTGAGTTCTAGATGCAAGTGAGAGACCCTGCCTCCTGGTGGAAAGCACCCGAGGAAGCTTGATGTCAGAGCCTCAGGACTCCATATATACATATGCACACACACACACACACACACACACACACTCACATACATGTGTACACACACGTATACAACACACACAAGTACACATGAAAAAATATCATAGAAATCAGAAATGGAAGCCTGCCTGCTCTTCTGAGTTCTAACACAATAAGTATAACTTTTCAGTTTCCTTTTTTTAATTACTTTTTCGGATATTGGCCAAAAGCCTACACATGATTTCTCTGACACTCTGGGCTTTTCAACAGTCCCTGTCCACTTCTACCATGTAGAGCTTGTCAACCTCTATTGCTGAACATGCTGACTTTCTTGGACACTAACTCAAAAGGCATGACTAAGGGAGGGAGGAAAGGAGGGGAGAAGCATGGAAGGAAAGAGGGGAGAGAGAGAAGAAAGAAATACAAGCTGTTCGGCAGGGGAAGATGACACCATTGATTTAAGAGCATTTCCCCCTCCCCCCGTGAGGCCTTAAGTGCAATCCTGAGTATTGCACAACATGAATATAAATGTCATCTGCTGGTTACAGATATTAATGCAGCCTGGACCTGGGCTTGGTCCACCAAGACCAGATCCTCAAGGATACTCTGGGGGGGGAAAGCTGAGAAAAGAGCACACAGTTCTCCCGGGCTCACATACTTCTCTGTCCTCTTAGAGGTTACTCAAGAGACTGAAGGAGAAGAAAAGGGCCAAGTCAGAACTGGGAGCCTACACCCCTCGAGATGGGTAAGAGTCTCTGGAAAGCTGGAGGGCTTGTGGTTCAACATTGTGTCATTCAGCACCTGTGGGTTCCTTGTGTTCACCTTCACCAGCTGCCTGCATGTTCTCTCTATTCTTTCGGCTCCATGCCAGGTGAACTTGGGGCCACAAAGACCCCAGCTATTTTCTCATCTCTTGGTTGAACGGTGGGAAGCATCTCTAATGAAATAGAAGCTAACCAAATACCCTGCATCTAGCAACTCCACAGAATGCATGGAAATTCAGACATAAAGGATGGGAGTGGGGGAAGGAAACGGCGGATCAATAGCTAGGATGCCGAAAGAGACAGCAGCTAGGGTAACCAAAGATTAGAAAGCTAAGGACTGAGTGGGTAAGGAATAATGCCTTGTTCCCCCTTCACTGGCCCCAGACCCCCCAGTGCTCTTGGTTCCAGAGAATCGCTGGCCACACTCTTTGAGCTGGACCTAGGTGCTGAGAGGGATGTGAGAGTCTGGCCGCTGCATCCAAGCCTCCTGGGGGAACCGAACTGCTTCCAGGTAAATGAGGAACTCACCTTAGCCTCTACTAAACCCTTGGCACCAACTCAGCCTCTATTAAACCATTGAATCCCGGCCTAAATAGGTAACCTGGGCAGGTGGGAGCCACTGTTTCTCTTGTCGCTCGAGCGCTGAGAGAGACCGTTGGATTGAGGACCTTCGTCGGCAGTTCCAGCCAAGCCAGGTCATTGAGGGGGGACTGACACAGAAAGCCCTTTCACCAGCCAGGCCCTGCCCCTTCCACTCTATCCAAACAGTTTGTCCCCTAAACCCCCGTGCAACATACCAGCCCCATGAATGTCAAACCTGCCCTTGCATCCAGTTCTCCACCTATTCTCTCCCCAAGTCCTGTTTACCAAGTAGTCACCAAGTTCTGAGTCCAGGGCTACTCCTCTGTATCCTAAACTCTAACGCGTGAGACATTCCCCAAAGCTAGATATGTTCTTCTTAGCGGCTCCTAGATATTTGTGACCCCAACCTCTTCCCCAAGGGGCCGTGCAATTTCCCCATGAGCGAGGCTCCCAGATAATGGTGCGCATCAAGGAGCCACAGTGTGCATCTTGGGTCTTGGAGCATATACATCTCCGACATACCCCTCCTACCCCACTCCTGCATGTAGGACAACGTGGAGCGGCAAGAGACCTGGCTGACGGTGTGGGTGCACGAGGCCAAAGGGCTACCCCGAGCAACAGCACCCGGAGTGCGTGCAGAGCTGTGGTTGGACGGCGCGCTTCTGGCGCGTACTGCTCCCCGGGCCGGCCCAGGCCAGCTCTTCTGGGCGGAACGCTTCCACTTCGAGGCGTTGCCACCTGCCCGTCGCCTGTCGCTGCGGCTGCGCGGAGCAGGCCCGGCGGGAGTAACCGTGGGCAGGGTGGTGCTGGAGCTGGACGAGGTGAGCATCCCCCGCGCGCCTGCCGCGGGCCTGGAGCGCTGGTTCCCCGTGCTTGGGGCGCCGGCAGGTGCGGTGCTACGGGCGCGGATCAGGGTGCGATGTCTGCGCGTGCTGCCGACCGAGCGCTATAAGGAACTGGCCGAATTCCTCACCTTCCATTATGCGCGCCTGTGCAAGGCGCTGGAGCCCGCGCTGTCTGCTCAGGCCAAGGAGGAGCTGGCAGCAGCCATGGTGCGCGTGCTGCGAGCCACTGGCCGAGCGCAGGTAAGAAGCCCTGACTACACAGACAAGTGGGACAGATAGAGCTTTCTAAGTTGGGATGAAGAGGAAAGGCCTGGACAGTGTCCAGCGAGACGGGACACCGTGAGGGGCGGGACCAATACTTTACAATGAGGGACGAAGAGCACTGTACGTCTGGAATTTCAGCTGCTAGGGACCTGGCCTTAACTTGAACTGTGAGAGGCAGACCCTGAACTTCAAACGGGATGGGTTCGCTCTGAACTTCAGCTGGACGGGAAGCACTTGAGGAGAGCCTCAACGCTGTTAGGCACCTTTTCTTCTGTGAGAGGTGGATGTTGTAGCCTCAGCTAAAAGCTGAGGGTCGTGCCTGAATATCCGAAAAAAGGCACAAGGCCTGTGCCTAGGTATGAAAGATGAGCTAAGATTCCAAGATCATTCAGTGTGATCTCTGTCCTCCACAGGCATTGGTGACAGACCTAGGAACCGCAGAGCTGGAGCGCTGTGGAGGCCGTGAAGCGCTGCTATTCCGAGAAAATACCTTAGCCACAAAGGCCATTGATGAATACATGAAACTGGTGGCACAGGAGTACCTCCAAGAGACCCTGGGTAAGCAAAAAGAGGGACTGGTGTCAGAGGTCCAGGAAGCCCCTGGTGAAACTGCCTTCTGGGAGTGAATGGTGCTTTGGGGTACTAGGATCCGGAGTGGGAGTGGAGTTGCTATTTCCCCAAGATGTTTGGTGCTTCCAGAGTAAGTTAGAGATAGGGTTTTTATTGCTGCAAATGAAACACCATTACCAAAAAGCATGTTGGAGAGAAAAGGGCTTAGCTTTCACTTCCATGCTGCTGTTTATTATTGAAGGAGATTGGGAATTCAAACAGGGGAGAATCCTGAAGGCAAAAGCTGCTGCCCACGTGGAACAGTGTTGCTTACTGGCTAGCTTCATGTTGACTTGCTCAATCTGCCTTCTTCTAGAACCCAGGAACACCAGCCTGGGGATAACACCACCCACAATGAACCGGGCCCTCCTCCCTTGATCACTAATTGAGAAAATGCCTTAACAGCTGGATCTCATGTAGGCATTTCCTCAACCAAGGCTCCTTCCTCTCTGCTAACTCTAGCTTGTGTCAAGTTGACACACAAAACCAGCCAGTACAGGGTTGGCGGCTGGGTGTGATGTGTTTGGGTTCATGACCTCAGACTGTCTGTGCTGGACTGCAGGGCAGGTTGTGCGGCGTCTCTGTGCCTCCACTGAGGACTGTGAAGTGGACCCCAGCAAGTGCCCAACACCAGAGCTGCCAAAACACCAAGCTAGACTGCGGAACAGCTGTGAGGAGGTTTTTGAAAACATCATCCATTCTTACAAGTGAGAATCAGGGACCCTTCCACACTGTCACTGTGCTGCCCTCACTAGCCAAACAAAATGCAGGGCACTCAGATTCGATTTAATATTTGAAATATGCTTACCTCCAAGTCAAATTTAACTGCCCTGGTCTTTAGGTGTATCCTGCTACCTACACTCTTGCTGTGCCACTTAACCCCAAGTAACCTAGGACCAACTTCCTTTGCCTTCAACCACAGATGATCCCATACCACCTAACCTTGGTCAATATAAGATTTTAATTTCAGATTATGCATATTCCTAACCGTATGACCCCTGACCTTAAGAGGTCCTGTATCCCAAATCTCATGAAGCTGGTTATAGGAAACAGGAGCATGTAATCCCTTGGCTTCTGGCCCTAGGATAACTTGCATGCTTAATCTGTGACTTATGATACTAAGTAACAATGTAACCCTAACCCCATCTTACATTGTATTATACTCAGAACCTCACTTTCATATACAATCATTATACCCCAAATTCATGATCTCTGTTCCCATGTGATTTTGTCTGCCCAAATCTAAAAGTTTCGGACCTAAAAGTTGCCACAATTATGCTATAAGTTCTTAGCCTCTGGAACCCAAGCCCCATATATTATTATCCTGGATATTCCCAACCTTACAACCCAAACAACAGGTTCAGTGAAATGAAAGCACACACAGGCTTCATGAACCATAGATCACTGATAAGCCATGTAATGTGTTCTATGCGCCTAGCCTGTAGACTTATGACCTTGATCACACAAGGGGACATGTCCCTGTCCCCTTCCTCTAACTACTGCTTCTTCTGCCCCAGCTGTTTCCCAGCAGAGCTGGGCACTGTGTTCTCAAATTGGCGGGAAGCATGCAGAGCACGAGGCTCTGAGGCCCTGGGACCCCGGCTGGTGTGTGCCTCCCTCTTCCTACGGCTCCTGTGTCCTGCCATCTTGGCACCCAGCCTCTTTGGCCTGGCTCCGGAGCACCCGGCCCCAGGCCCCGCCCGAACTCTTACACTCATCGCCAAGGTCATCCAGAACCTTGCCAACTGTGCTCCGTAGGTGTTGGGAGAATGGGGCAATGACGGGGTCAGGGAGTAGGGGTTGGTAGGTGTGTCTGTCCTGATTTAAGCAGTTTGGCTCTAACTCAGGTTTGGTGAGAAGGAAGCCTACATGGCCTTTATGAATGGCTTCCTAGAAGATCATGGACCAGCCATGCAACACTTCCTGGACCAGGTAGCTATGGTGGATGCAGATACCACACCCAGTGGCTACCAGGGAAGTGGAGACCTGGCCCTCCAGTTGGCGGTTCTTCATGTCCAGCTCTGCACAGTCTTTGCTGAACTTGACCAGGTGTGACCTAAACTCAGAACCCTGGGTGCAAGGTAGAAAGGCTGGGAGACACTGGAACCAGAGAGTTCATAGGACAACTTCTTTACATCCCTTGACAGAAAACCCAAGATAGCTTGGAACCACTACCCACCATCCTTCGAGCCATTGAGGAGGGCCGGCCTGTCCCAGTGTCTGTACCAATGCGTCTTCCCCGGATCTCCACTCAGGTCCAATCCAGGTAGCCTCAAATCCAGCCTCTGTTCTCATGGGTGGCAGAAGTAAATATGTTAAGTGAATAATGCCGGGGGCACGATCATGCCGAGGTCAGAGGCTGGGAATGGCAGCACGTAAGGAGGCAGGCAGAGGAGAGGTGACTGTGTGGTCAAAGGGCAAACATTCACAGAGCCAGAGTCCAAGATTGGGATTGAGTTCTGTCAGAAGTCAGGGAAGAATCACCTCCAGGGTCAGAGAAAAGTAGCCTTGTGGTAAAAGATGAAGACCATGAGTCAGAGTCTGTGGATGGGGTCAAGTCAGGGGTCAGGTAGAGATAAGATGTTACTAAGGTCGGTGGAGCAGAGGTCAAGCTTAGGACAAATAGTCACGGGGCCACAGGTTAGACACCATTTCCTATCAAACGTTAAGAGCAACAGCATCAGCTCAAGCCCAGAGGTTGGAGAGAAGATAAGGTCAATTAGGAAAAAAGTGGTTACCCTTGTGAGCAGAGGTCGATACCCTAGAGTCAGATGGAAATCAAATTATTGAAAGGCACAAGCCAAGGTCAGAAGTCAAAGCCAGAGAGGGTAAAAGATTAGATTGGGATAGTAGTCAGAAGTCAAGGACAGGGTCTCATCAAAGTCATAGGTCAATTCTGGTCCTAAGAGAATTCTACTGATGTAAAAGTGGGGTTGTTACTGGCTCTAGGTTGGGTGCGGAGTCATCTCCAGAGCCAGTTGAGGGTCTGAACTCTCACATTCCACCTCCAGCTTTTCTTCAGGGGAGAAACCCGGCTTCCTAGCACCCCGAGACCTCCCCAAGCACACTCCTCTCATTTCCAAGAGCCAATCTCTGCGCAGCTTTCAAGGGGCGGGAAGCTGGGCCCGTCGGCAGCCGGATGAGGAGCGTCTCCAGCGGCCGCGGCCAGTGCTGCGCACACAGAGCGTCCCTGCCAGATGTCCTACCCACCGTCGCCCTTCTGCAGGTTCCAAGCCGCGACCCAAAGGCTCCCTACGCATGGGCCCCACGCCTTGCGGACGGGCCTGGACTAGGGCTTCTGCCTCGCTACCTCGGAAGCCATCGGTGCCGTGGCAGCGCCAACTGGACCAGCCGGGGGACCGATACCAAACTCCGGGAACGCACCGACCAGTGGGCAAGGTGACATCTGGTCCAGATGCTCACCAGGGTGTGGGGCGGGCTGAGGATAAGGAGCCGGACTAAGAAAGGACCTTAGGACTCATGTGAGACTGTTTTCCCCGACCTACAAGATACCCAATAGGGTAGAAATGTGATAAAACGAGGAAGGGACCTGAGGATGGGTCGGATTACAGCTACTGTCTTCCCACAGCTAGCAGAGATACAATGTGAGGTAGCTGCACTCCGCGAGGAACAGAAAGCTCTGTCGCATCTGGTGGAGTCGCTGAGTACCCACATCAAGGCCTTGACCGAGCAGCAGGAGCAGCTCCGTGGTCAGCTGCAGGATCTGGACTCCAGACTGGGAGCTGGGTGAGCCCCGCCCTTCCCGGTAGTTCCGATCCCAGCGTTTTCGGCAGGGTGGTCCAAATCTCTTCCAGAAAGTCCCTCCCCTCCTAAACCACTCCCGCCTCCAGGCCCTAACAGTCTATAACCTGGATGTGTCACCCCCAAGTTGCCGGCTCGGTCCCTGGCAGCTTCTCCCTGCTGGACCTGTCTCGCACCTGTCTCTGACTACTCCTTTTATTTCACACCCCGCAACCAGCTCCCCCTAACCCGGTTGGACCACCTTGGCCCTCCCCGCCCATTGTTCAGTCTCCGCCTTCAAACTGATTAGTTAATCATCCCATCGGCCCCGACCCCCATCCCCCGTTGTGTTCCTTCTGTGAAACTAGATTTAACTATGTAGTCCAGACTAACCACGAACTCTCCATCCTCTTGCTTCAGCCCCGACCCCCCACCCCGAGTTACACAGGGTTGCGCCATTACACTTGGCTTAGTCTTTGCATCTTAGCTGTGCCAAGCTCTAATCAAACCCTGCTTCAGGTATACTTATGCCCTGCTCTCTAATCCGAACAAACCCCAACCTCACTCCAAGCCCTACCCACTAAGTCCTTGGCAGTGCACCCAGGACGGAAGGGACTTTCTCTGTTTCTGACTTGCCCATTCTCTTGCCTCTGACCCCTACAGGATCTCAAAGTTGGATTCTAAGGGTGTTCTCCCAAGCAACGGAAGCCACAGGCTGAAAAGTCTGGTAAGCCTCTTGCCTGAGACTGGAAGGGAGTGGGGAGTCTGCTTGATTAACACCTCCAACCCTCACCCCTACTTCAAACCCACTTCCACTGCCTTCCCAGGAGCATCGCCTGACTGAGATGGAATGTTCTCAGGACCAGCTGAGGGATACCCTCCAAAGCCTACAGCTTCTTTCAAAAACAACAGGATCTCAGAGCCAGCCCCTGCCTCTCAAAGCACCTTGTATCAATGGAGCTGATCTGTCAATGGGCACTTGAGCATTTCACCCCACTCCAGATGGTCTGGAAGCCAAGAGAGCCACTACAGAGGCGTTTCTGACTGCCTCGGCCCTTTGTGGCCTTTAGTGGGGGACAGAGCGGGAGGTGTCAATCACCCTGGTAACTGGTTTCTCTGCCCCTACAAATGATTAATACAAGAGAACACCCAGTTCTCCATTCAGCTCTCCCAAATCCATACCTAATCTGAAGTCTTCTGAAGGTGGAGATGATAAACAGGTCCTCACTATTGGTCTGATCTAAGGTCGTCTAAGACTCCGTTCTCTCCTCTGCAAAGTGGAGCTAAAAATTCTCTACATAGTGGACAACTCTTAGTTGAAGGTATTCAATAAAAGGTATTGATCATTGTTCTGGGAACCATCTGCTTTTCCATGAAGCACAGATCTTCCACCTACCTATCCCACTTCATCCCCTACCAAGACTTCAAGTTCCAAGTGACAGAATCTTTCTAGACTCCTTATCACAATCCAGGCACCTTATGGCAGGGATGGCGATGAATCTGCGAGACAGATGAAGGGAGTATATGTGAGAATACATTTGAGTTCTGTGGCTGGTTGAGTAAGGTGGATGAAACAATAGGCAGGCGACTAGGTTAGCTACTTCACTGAACATTTGACCTGGTTTAAGGGAGATCCCCAATCAAAATGGATATGTCTACTTAGAGAAGGCTAACTCAAAATAGGAAATTAATACTTGAACTAAATGAGTAATCAAATACACACACACATCTCACATTTATTGAGGTCTTTTGGGACTCCCAAATACGCAACTGATGGATGACTGTATGGGTGGATGTTGGGAGGACTGTTAAATTCCTTGATTGTGGATAAAGAGAAACAATGGGCTGGTACATGGGATATGGGTAGATAGGTTAAGTGGATTTTTGGATAGATGAGTAAGTGTCTAGAGAGGTGATTTGTTTATTGGGTGGTTGAGCGGTTGACAGATTGAGTATGTAGATAAATGGGTGGACAAATGGGTAATGGATGGGAGAAAGCAACCAGTTTGTGATGTGTGTATATGGGCTAGTCTGGAGGCCATGATCCTGAAGACTAGGCAGAGGAGAGCTTAACATTCAGGATAGACATAAAGTAATGGAGATGTTTAAGTCCAATACAAACAACGAGGAAAGACGAATGACCTTATGATTGGAAGAGATTGAAAGCTAAGGACTGATGCTGGGTGGAGTTCTCAATGATCTATGAATGATCCCGTGAATTCACCTGTTATTAACAAACCTAGATGTTATTAACAAACCTAGTATAGGAAGAACCAGTGGGGTGCAGAGGACAGGATGTTGTCATGGTAACAGAGTCCCTTCCTAGACGCTAAGGTCCTGCAGGCCCTTTAAGGGTGACCTGCTTGGCCACTCCCAATATGGCGGCGCGCCCGTTGGATTCCCCCCGGCCCTCCCCTCGAGTGGCACAAGGGGGGGCAGACCTCCTCATCATGGCGGCGCGGCGGGGCTGTCGCGCTGAGGTCACGTCGGCGCGCCGGGGGGGAGGGGCGGGGCGCCGGGGGGGGGGGAGCGATTTAAAGGGACAATGTCCCGCGAGCTGTGGAGGCAGCGGCGGCTGCGGAGGCCGTGGCACCGGCACCGAGAGCAGCAGTAGCTGTAGTGGCAGCGACGGCCCTATGAAGTAGGGGAGTTCCCAGCCAGCGACTACGCCTCCCGGGTGAGGCCCGACCCAGCCCGGGAAGCTCGCGGGCGGGGCGGAGCTGGAGCGAGGAGGGGAGGCCTGGGCCCCAGTCCGGCCGGGCGGGACCCCCTGGGGCGGGGGGCGGGGCGGGGCCTGCAGGGGCGGGGCCTGGGCGGGGGCGGGGCTGTACAGGTGGGGGGAGGGGCGGGGGTCTCGAGGCAGGTGTCTCCCCCCACCTCAGCTCGTCCCGCGGGGTCTCCCGCCCCGAGGTGCACGGGCGAAGGGCGCATCCTGGGGACCCTAGCTTCCCCGCAGGGTGCGTCCGCGCAGCGCCGCCCCTACCTCTGCGACCCCTGCGGGGGGTGGGGTAGGGACCGACCATCTGGACTGGAGCCCCCTCCCCAAGCTGCCAAAGTGCTCCGAAGTTGCGGTCCTGCCCGATATCCGCCGGCAGTGCCTACCCGAGTGGGCACCCGCAGGTGCTTTCTCCAGGCCTGGGCAGGGACCCCTCCAGCCGAGCCTGTCAACCCACCCCGTATAGGCCCCCCGGGAGCACCCAGGCCCTCGAGGGCAACGCCTGCTACCAGGCCTGGAACCCCGGCCCCGCCCCGGTTGCCTGGGCCCGGCCTCACAACCATCTCCCTGGGGAGAGCGCCTCATTCCTGCCCTTCACTTTCTGCTCTACCTTGAAGGTATTTATAGGTGGAGAGGACAATCGCCCTCCTCCCCTCAGGGTCCTTATTTCTGAAACCGGAGCCCCATCGGTCCTTTTCATCCTCGGGCCAGAGCAACCAATATCGGTGGAGGATGCAACCAATACTATTGGAATGTGGCAGGGTGGAGGAGCCCAGGCTTGGTATGCATGAGAGATCATGCTGAGGAGAAGGGAAAGGGTTAATGGTAGGGTCACTTGAGAGTGTGGAGAGGTTAAGGGGTTAATAACCCTATATTCCTGGGTAGGGAGAAGGGTGTGAATGTTGGAAAATGTAGGGGTAATTGATATGGGGCAACAGAAGTAAGAAAAGTATGAGGGCAAAGATGGGGGCACTTGAGACAGTGCACTTGTGAGCTGGGAGCGTGGAAGTGGCTGGGATCCTGGACACTGGAGGCATGGCTGTAGGTTATACAGTTACAGGACAGGGAAAGCAGCTGGACAGGTGAGGCTGTGAGTGAGAGATGGGAGGAATAGCAGAGGCAGAAGGATTGATGAGGGGGGACTGAGGTTACTGAATGTGCATGTGTATCTGAGGTAAATGGAGGCTGTGAAGAAGTTGGAAAAAGAGAAAGCTTTAGTGTATTGAGGCACTCTCACAGTAGAGGTGATTGGGTTATAATAGGTGTGAATGAGGCCTCAATGTCACTTATCCCTCTCGCTTCAACTGAGAGGTAAACTGAGGCCATAGGCCTTGAAGGAGAGGACTAGGATTTTGAGAGAGGGGAAAACAAAACAGAATTCTTTTCTCACTCTCCTAAGCTCTTCCCGGTCTTTGTCTCCAGGCCCACAATGTCCTGCTGAATCTGCCAGGTCCTGAGTGAAGACCAGCGGCTAGCACCCATGGAGGGGTTACTGGCAGGTGGCCTGGCTGCCCCAGATCGTCCTAGAGGCCCAGAGAGACTGCCTGGCCCAGCTCCAAGAGAAGACATCGAGGGTGGGGCTGAGGCTGCCGAGGGAGAAGGTGATATTTTTCGATCTTCTCATTACCTACCAGTCACCAAGGAAGGCCCTCGAGACATTCTGGATGGCAGAAGTGGCATTTCTGGTAAGAGGGCTCTGTGGCCCTAAAGAAGCATCCCACTTAGTCCCCAAGGCTCAGAGAGAGTCAGGTCACCCCACCTAGCAGGGGTTGGAGTTCTGTTCAATGGGCAGAGCCTTCTTTAGTGCTCTGCATACTGCTTTCCATTTTGCCCTTATGAAAACAGATGTCTTGGGAGCCCATGACTGGATTCCAGTCACCCAGAGGATGGTAAGAAACTGGGATTTCTACTTGTAGTGGTCGGGCTCTCCCCTCTGAGCTGACACCAGCTGTATCCAAATGCCCATGTCAGCAGAGCGAGCTCTGCTTCTTGCAGTCTTGATGGAGTGTAGCCTGAGCTTGTGCCCTCTAGTGGTAAGGTCTGGGGAGTTAGAGGTTGGAGCCACCTCTTTGTGCCTCGATTTACCCCATACAAGGCAAGCTCACACTGTCCCCACGTCACAATTTGTTGTTCATTTATTAAATACTGAGCACCTGCTGTGTGCCACTTTCTGTTCTGGGTGCTGGGGAAAATAATCATAAAGAGGCAAGAGTTCCCGTCCTCTAGGGGTTGGCATTCCAGAAGGGAAGTTGGACAAGGAACGACTGAACAGGTATCATAAGGGCAGGTGATGGTGGAGGCTATGCAGATATTAAAGAGTGCCAGGACCCTGCCTGGGCGACCCAGGAACAGCCTCCTGAGAAAGTGGTATTTGAGACACAGCATAGAATAAATAGTGGGAATTGCCCACCAGGTGGTGGGCCAGCAAGTGCAAAGGCCCTGTAGAGGGGAGGAGCCTGGCATGTTTAAGGACCTGACAGGAATCCAGTATGGCTGGAGAGTCTCCTTTCATTGCCTTGGTTGGTCCCCAAAAACTCTGCCTTCTAATAACTTCCGAGCACCTCTTCGGGGGTTCCTGCTTGCCAAGTTCTTTGTGTGCTCAATTCATATCATACTTAGAACTTTTGTAGGGATGGCCTCTGTTATTTAGTATCTCATGTTAGGAATCCAAAACCCTGAGGGGTGAAGTAAGTGTCCCAGACTGAGTCAGGCAGTAGTGCGGCTTTACAACCCTCTTCCTTCTTTGTTTTATTTTGTTTTTTAGAGAACTGGGGGTTGCACGTAGGCCCTTGCACATACTCTGCAAAAGCTGTTCCTTTAAGTTCTATCCCAGCCCTCTTTTTCTAATTTTTAAATAACTTCCCTTTCATTCATTTGTTCTTTCTCCTGGTGTTTTGTGCATTTTACATGTTAGGCAAGCACTCTACCACTAAGCTACATTTCCACGCCTCATATTATTTTTTAAGATTTTATTACTTTTTATGGTATAAATGTCTGTATGTGGATATGTGCATGTGACTGCTGGTGCCTGCAGAGGTCAGAGGCATTAGCTACCTAGAGCTAGGGTCCCAGATACTTCAGAGCTTCCCAGTCTTCTCTTTTTAAGTTTTTCCATTATTATTATTTTGTGTGTATGGCTGTTTTGTGTCCGTGTATATTTGTGCAACTCTTGCATGCAGCATCTGCAGGGCCAGAAGAAACCCTGGGTCCTGTGGAACAGCAGAAAGTGCTTGTAACACTGAGGCATCTCTCCTCTCAGTCCCTATCTTTTGTTTTGTTTTGCTGTTTTTTTGATATAGGTTTTCTCTGTCTTGTCTTCCCTGGTTGTCCTGGAACTCACTCTGTAGATCTGGCTGATCTTGAACTCAGAAATCCCCCTGCCTCTGCCTCCCTCCCAGGTGCTGGGATTAAAGTTGTGTGCCGCCGTGCCTGGCTTCTTTTTTTAGCTTTTGAGTAATTTTTCTTCTTTTTTCCCCCTCTTTTCTGTTGTTTTCTTTCATGTTTTGTGTTTTGTTTTGCTGAGTTTGGAACCCAGGGCCTCAGAAAGTTAGGCGTGTACTCTTCCACTCAGCCACGCCCAGAGCCCTTGATTTATAGCCCCTCTGTAATAGTCTTGGAGCTCCTTGATCTGCCTCCGCCCAGCTGCTCTTCTCAGGATGCTCAGGTATTCGTGAAGCCACCTTTCTAGAGTGTGGTAAAGTAGGTGTGTGTCTTCACATGCCACCCCTGCTGTCATGGAGCCCTTCATCTGGGGCAGGGGAGGTAGACATGAACCAAGACGTAGAGTGAGGAGGAAGGAACTTGACTTAGAGGCAGGCACAAGGAATCAGGACAGAGAGCTCTAGCTTGTAAAGATTTGGAGAGGATGGCTGGCACCTGCCAGTATGAGGCATGGTGAATAACAAGTCCTCGGAGCTGAGGGCTATCCCTTAGCAGTTCCCTTCTCGGGACCCAGTAAGTACCAGGACTTTATCCAGGGTCACACAGCTAGTCAGGGCAGGGCTGGAATCTTAACTTTGTGGGAATTCAAGAAATCTTCTGTAGATTCCAAGGGACTAGGCATTTTTCTCCATGTAGCAGATGACCCAAGACTGGAGAGATGGAGAAGGTAGGTAGGTGTGTGTCTTCACCACCCCACACCTCAACTGGAGAGCGACCAGGGATTTATGTGTGCATAAATGTTTCACAGCCTTGGTAGGAAGAGAAAGAGACCACCAAGGGGGGCTAAACCCACTCTTAATGACCTCCCAGGGTAAATGGGAACACATGTGGGGATGACTGCACTGAAGCAAAATCACAGCGTGGAAATTAGAAAGAGCCTGGACGTCTGTCCCACTGCTCTCTTGGTCTGCTTGCCTCCCCTTTGTAGACTAGGCACTTGCCCTGGGAGTCTCATGATGTCTATAAATAGGAACAGTCTCAGGCTGCTATTCCAGCCTGAAGCCTGAAGCCTGAAGCCCCGGCATTCCCTCATCCCTATGCAGCCCTGAGAACCCCTCAAGGATTCCCAGGAGTGGCACCCCCAAACTTCTCTGCCTGGACAAGGAAACACCACTGCCTTGCTCTGTCTTCCATTATGGCTATCAGTTGGGACCCTGCCTCAAGCCCCACTGCAGTGCCGTATATCTCTGAGGTAGGCTTTGCAGGCGCAGCGAAGTCTTGTGGGGCACACATGTTCCACTCAGATCAGCCAAGTGTCTGGTGCATGCCCTACTATTGTCCATGGGACATGGGACCTGGGAACAAGGAATGTGTCATTTCTGGATTCATGGAGAGAGTGAATCAGAACATGGAGAAAGCAAGCCTGAGGCTGCAAGTCTCACCTCCAGCTTCCGCCCCAGGACATCCTCAAGTCAGCCTTGACACTACAGAACACCCATCTCCTCCTTCCCCACATCGCTGTTTCTCTGGATGGAACTCTTCCTGTGATCTCATTGGCCCTATCGGTGGCCCCTTGAAGCTGCTTTCATGGCTGTTTTCATTGTAACCGAGGAAAAAAAAAGTCTTGGAGCCTGAAAGGCCACTTCTGGTCACACTGCTTTGCCTTGCACTTGGAGTTGTCTGGCAACAAAGTATAGATTCTTGGCAACTCTGCCAAGCTGCCGGCTGCCTGGCTTGGAGTTTAAGTGGCTCATGGGCACTCTTTCCTCTCATTCGTCAGCTGTGTTGGGGACCCCACATGGCAGGAGCCCATGAGGGATTCTGGCACTGCCGCTGACTCAGAGTCACATCCGAGGTGCCACATGGACTTCTGGATCTCCTTCAGTGTGGTGGCTTCTAGGCAAAGCCCCCACCTCCAAGCTGTCTCAGATATAGTCCCTGCTTGGTCTCCTTCTTCCAAACTTGCTGCCACTAAAAATAGGAGCCTCACTGGAGCTGCTCAAAGAGGCCAGTGTGCCCCCTGGCTCACGGAATTCTTAGACAACAGCCATTGCGCATAGCCATCAAATCTGGGACACTCAGAATTTCAGAAACAGGACACCCGGGACTCTCAGACCCACATCTCTAGGCTGTGCTGGGACTGGTTATCCACTAATTGGTCACTTTCTCCTGATTAGTCTCATCTGTGACTTGTGTCTAGGATAGACCCTGTTCCTCATGATCCTTTTCCTAGCTCTCACTATCCTCTCCAGCACCTCATCATAACTTCTGTCCTTAAACCCCAGAATATCCCTGCTCCTGGTGGCTCTGCCTCCGTGACTGACAAATGGGGACAGTCAGGTCCCACAGGCAACACTTTGGGGATGTGTGCAGACATTTTCAGTTGGCATGATTGCAGGATAGGTAGGAGTTGTCCAATGGGTGAGTAGAGGCCAAGGACATTGTGGATTATCCTACAGTGTGCCGAACTGCCTTAGCCCAGAGAAGGATCCTCTCCACGTGTCAAGACTAAGACCACTCTGCCCTAGGATATGCACATTTTTGTTCCCCTGCCCACATTTTAGAGGCCATGCTATTGTAACAGCCTTTTTGTCAGGCTCAGCAGACAGACCATGCCTTCCTGACCACTCCCTCCCATTTTCATTTTTCTATCCCCAGTGGTAGGCTTTTAATTCCCAGGGAAAATTGGATGGTGGGGGATTGGAAGAATCATTGCCAGCCCTCGCCCTTTCTGGACCATCCTCAAATTGAGGTTGATCCAGCAGTTGCATCTGTCAGGCCCTGGCCCGGGCACAAGTTCCCCAGCGTGTTAACCTTGGCCCAGACAATCGGCTTACTCCCTGCTTGGCGTGCTCGCTGTGTCAGGCAAGCGTGGCGGATAGAGAAGCACAGGCCAGGATTCCTGCAGTGGCTGTAGGCATTGGCTCTACAGGCGGATAATGGAGAGTTGGCTCTATCTGTGTTGTTTCAGGCTGGTGGGCATTCCCAAGAAGAGAATCCATTCTAGGATTTAGGGGTCCAAAAGGCAGGCATGGGCTATGTGTGGCTCAGGGTGGCCAGGCTCCCCACTTATTATCTGGCATGTGTTTGTTGAGTACTTGCATGCCAGATGCTGGAATGCTGCCATGAGCTGCAAATGTCCCAGTTCTCAGGGGGCTTATATGCTTACAACACACCCAGACATGTAGCTATCCACAGAAGGAAACTGGCAGTATCTGGGAAACCTAAGAAATAAATGAAGCAGATGCCAGGCATGGTGGCACAGGCCTATAATCATAGCACTCTGAAGGCAGAGGCAGGAGGATGATGGATGTAAGGGTAGCTTGGACTACATAATGAGTTCTAGACTAACTGGAGCTACATAGCAAGATTTGTCTCAAAAAGAGCTAAAAAAAGCCAGTGCGGTGATTCGTGCCTTTCATCCCAGCAGTCGGAAAGCAGAGGCAGGGGCATTGTAAGTTTAGAGGTCAGCTGGTCTCAAGAAAGACCCTGTCTCAGAAGCAAAATGAAGACTAGGCAGAGGGGCACACCTGTAGTCCCAGCACTTGGGAAGTAGAGCTAGACAGATTGGGAATTCAAGGTCATCCTCAGCTACATATTGAATTTGAGGCCAACCTGAGCTACATGAGATTCTATGCTCACAAAAAAATAAAACCAAAACCAAACCAACCAACAGAAATTCAATAAATAGTACATAAATAAATAAAGTAGGTTAAAAGGGAGATAATGGCATCTCTTTTGAGTGAGCAGTCAAAGAAGTACCAACTACAAAAGTCCTGAGGCTGCTACACACAGTGGTGTGCATCCTTACCCAGCACTTAGGGGGCGGAGTCAGAAGGATCTTGATGAGTTCTGTATAGCAAGTTCCAGGACAATCATGGCAACATAAAGAGACACATGCAAACACACACACACACACACACACACACACTTGGGAGAGGGTGGCTAAGGCCAAAGAAAAACTCACAGCTTCACAGGAGTGGGGTTTGGGGAGAACTTAATAAGGGCAAAGCAATACGGGTCCAGGAAAAGGAAGGGAAGTTGAAGGAACCAATGAAGACCAGACCTCACGTATGTGCCATTGTTGTGGCAGGTGGGACTCTAGCTTTTTCCTGTAGTTAGAATGAAAAGCATATGAGTTTTCCCAGGGTATGATTTTAAAACAAACAAAAACTACCCTGGTTGCTGGATATGAGGAAGACTGGAAGTCAGCAAGCCCCTAGGGTCTTCTAGGAGACCTAAGAGGACTCCTTCAGAGAACCTCCTTTTAGGATACAAGGATGCACAGGTCAAAAGCCTCTGAGAGATAGGGTTGGGGCCTACAGGTCCCTTCTGAAGAACCCCACAAGGCTCTTGGAGCTGAGGTATGGAGGGCCCTGGCCAGGGAAAACCTGGCCCTGGCCAGGGGGACCCCAGCCCCTCAGGGTCTCCCCTCTTTGTTGCAGATGGGCAGCCCCATCCTGGCCTCAACGAAGCCCTCCCCCGTGCCACCTCCGCCACTCATCGGACCCGCAGTTGGTGAGTGCCACGCTGGCCCTGACCTCAGGTAGGGCCAATCAGTGTCTAGGCTCCATCAAAGCCCTCTGGGGAATGAGAAGGGGACAGGAGGGAATGAAGAGGTCAGGCAGGAGGAGGTGACTCCCCATAGACCAGCCCTGGGTGTGTGCTGGGACTGAGAGGGAGGTCTCATAGCAACACAGAAGGTCAACTCTCATTACCCCTGCTAGGAGCCAGGCTAGAGAGGAACAAGTCTGCAGGTTAAACCCTTGGAATTCAGTCTCTCTGTTAAGTGATGCTTAGATTGATGCCTCTCTGAGCCTCAGTTTTCTCATCTGCAAAATGGAAAGTTACCTTGCCACAAGAGGTTTCACAAAATTGCCTTGGGAACTCAAGGATCATTGGGAAAGAACAGGAATCAACTTCAATGCCAATGGCCACTACTCTGATTCTTTTGTTTGTTTGTGGTGCTAGTGACAAAACTCAGAAGAAGAAGGTCTTACAAACTCAATGCAA
Source organism: Tokudaia tokunoshimensis (assembly GCA_036184795.1). Classification (NCBI taxonomy): domain Eukaryota; kingdom Metazoa; phylum Chordata; class Mammalia; order Rodentia; family Muridae; genus Tokudaia; species Tokudaia tokunoshimensis. The sequence continues at coordinate 3,494,966 of BTHU01000007.1, read as the reverse complement.
GTACTCTACCATCTATCCCTGAGTTCTAGCCTCAGCCTAGCTACTCTTTATTAAAGAGTTTAGTGGGTGTAATATATAATTATGACAGTCTCAAGATTAACAACAGACTTAGAAATAAATACTAATGATTATGTTCTGGCTCTCTTTGCCACAGCCCTGAGAGGCACTTTCAATATTGCACGGCACCAAAGGTCTTAAGGAAGCAGCACCGCAGCCTCCACTTGGCCTCTCTGTACTATCAGGCTCCCCACCTGTTCCATGGATGGGACCCGTCCACTCCCTTGTGAAGACAGGCTCTTAAAATGAAGGGAGCCGTACATCTGTAATCTCAGCACTCATGAGGCACACACTAGAGAATCAGGAGGCCAGGATCTTCCTCTGCTACATAGTGAATTCAAGATCAGAATGGATTCCTGAGACCCACAATGAAAAATATATACATACATGTATGTGTATTTGATGGGCACAATGGCACATACTTACTATCTCGGGACCTGGGATTTTAAAACAGGACAGTCTGAGTCTAGCACCAGCCTAGAGTACATAATGGGACCCTGTCTAAAATAAGTAAATAAGTAAACCCATCCTGGTAATACAGACTTATAATATGCAGCTATTCCAGAAATTGAGGGAGGATTGTGAGTTCAAAACCTGCCTGAAATACAGAGTGAGTACAAAGCTAACATAACAAGATCCAGTCTCAAAATGTTAAGAAGGGAGAGGGCCTCGGTATGTAGTTCTATGGTAGAGTGCTTGCCTAACATGTACTGGAGGGAAATGAAGAGAGAACTGATTAGGAATACTTATACTAAAAAGCCCAAGAACCTGGTGTGGTGGCTACAACTTTAATCTCAGCACTTGGGAAGCAGAAGCACATGAATGTATGTGTGTTCAAGGCCAGCATCATCTACAAAGTAATTTACAGGACAACTAGGGTTACACCATGAGACCTTGTTTCAAAAAAACAAAAAACTAAAACAAAAAAGAAACCCCAGAGCCTGATGTGGTGGCCACACCTTTAGTCCCAGCACTTTGGAGTTAAAGGCAGGCAGATCTCTGAATTTGAGTCCCTTCTAATCTACATAATAAGTTCCAGGCCAACCGGGGCTACAGAAACCTTGTGCCCCCCCCCCCTGGAAAATGTCCCATCAGTCCCAAGGCTTACTAGGTATCGGGTGAGGTAAAGTGTTCCCTGATTCCTAAGCCCTTGAATTATACCTATCTCTACCCTATATTTTGTTGTGGGGTCATAGTCCCCACTTGAAAGGTTGGCAAGCTTTTAAATAAGCACCTGCTTTGTATGATAGTTTTCATTGGTGATTACTGTCAGAAAAGCTCCTTAGACATTGTATAAGGAAGACAAGATTCCTGACTCTTGAAAATCATCTCCATTTTTAGGATTGGAAAACTGAGGCCCAGAGAACTTTCCTCATCTACTCTGACCTCCCAGCCCTACCTATCTCCCTCCCAGGAAGGTCAGGGTCACTGGAACCATTAGTCACTCCTGACTCTACCCTCCACGAGGGGAGGAGTTTCATCCTTTGAGCTGTCCTGCCACAAAGTTGACCTTCACCAAATTTGGGGGAGAGATGTGACTAAGTCGCCACAGTTTGGGGAGGACCAAGACAGAAGCAGCCTGGAGCCCAGGTCAGAGCCTTGGATCCTCCCTGGGGAAAGGTGAGAGTTTACTGTACCACCAGATTTGGGGATACTCTTTTGAGGTTCTATCCCCAACCTGTGGTCTCTGCACATTTCCCCAATGATGCAACAGGCTGGGCTGTATGGACAGGTGCACCCTAAGAGTTGAACCTGGCCTTGTCACAATACCTCTGGAAAGGCCCACTTGGACTCCCTCACCTTTACCCTATTACTCCCAACCTCTCCACAGTCACCATTATGCTGGCTCTCAAGGAACTAACAGTTCCATCCAGCCTGGGAGGACTCCCTGACACTACTACCCTAGGGAGGGAAACCAAGGGTCACAGCTAACTTATCCCCATTGGCACTTCCTTACAGCTACTGGGATGGAGACAGCCTGGACTTTCAGCCGGGCTCCCCACCACCCCATCTTCTGTGTCCCTTCCCTGCATCCCTTGATGTTCAGGGGTCTTGGGAGTATCCCATGGTCCAGGAGGCCAGGGAGGGCACCCCGTCTGAGCAAAGGTTCCAGGACTCAGTTATTGTGAGAACTATGAAACCCTATGCCAAGCTCAAGGGCTCTAGAAAGTTCTTGCACCACCAGGGTGAACTGAAGTTCTTAGAGAAATACTCTCCAAACCACCACAAGTTTGATTGGCTCCAAGATACAGATGAACAGGGGCCCCTGAAGGATACAGGGTTGCACCTGGACCTCCCTGCCCAGCCACCGACTGTGACTTCCTTCAGGAGGGTAATTGTGCCAGTGGATGACACTCCCAAGACCTTGGACATGGAGGTCATGGGTACCAGAGAAGACCTAGAGGACTTTGGGGAGGTGGCCCGGTCTTCTGAGTGGGGTCTCCACACATCAGCTTCAGAAGTGGCCACCCAGACCTGGACAGTGAACTCTGAAGCATCTGTGGAGCGACTGCAGCCCCCACTCTCCCCAGTCCAGACGGGACCATACCTGTGTGAACTGTTGCAGCAAGCGGCCGGTGGGGCGGACAGCCATGAAGAGGAGGAAGAGGAGCCAGCTGTGTTTCCTTGCATTGAGTGCAGCATCTACTTCAAGCACAAGGAGCACCTCCTAGAACACATGAGCCAGCATCGCCGAGCACCAGGCCAGGAGCCCCCAGCTGACCTGGCTCCCCTGGCCTGCAGTGAATGCGGCTGGGCCTTCACAGAACCTACTGCCCTGGAACAGCACTGGCAGCTGCACCAGGCTTCCCGGGAGAAGATTATTGAAGAGATCCAAAAGCTAAAGCAGTTTCCAGGTGATGAGGGCCGTGAGGCACGCCTGCAATGCCCCAAGTGTGTCTTTGGCACCAATTCCTCTAGAGCCTTCTTGCAACATGCCAAGCTGCACGTGCGTGAGTCGCTGCCCAGCCAGCAGATCGAGGAACCTCTCAGGGGTGGCAGCCCAGTCTTAGATGTTAGCCCCCTCGTCTATCCCTCTTATGGCGACTCCTCAGACCCCGATACCTGCGTTCACTGTGGCTTCACAGCACCTAGCAAGAGTCTGCTCAGGGAGCACATGAGGCTAGTACATGCCCAAGCCCGTTGGGAGGAGGATGGAGAGGCCTTTGAGGACCTCACTAGCCAGCCAGGCACTAGCCAGGATGCATATACTCACTTACCTGACACTGCCGCCATGGACTGTTTTAGCAAATCTGAGCCTCTCTTGGCCTCTTTGTGGCAGGAAAACCCTTCTGGATATGACCCTGGCCTAGCCTTTGGTCCAGACTATCAGCAGTCAGGCATGAGAGATTTCCCATTGTTAAATTCAGGCCAGCAGTCTCTCGGAAAGCTGGCCTTTCCTTCCCCTGTGGCATCTGCTTCCTATTCTCTACAGTTCAATAGAGACAAAAGCACTGTCCACCTGCAGAGAGCGGAAGGCAAGCAGCAGCCTTGGAGTGAAGAGGAAGAGGAAGAAGACGAAGATGTAGTACTGACTTCTGAAATGGATTTTGCTCCCGAAAATGGAGCCTTTCCACCCCTAGCCATCCCTAGCCTCATCCCTCGACCAGCCCTTGAGTTGAAGCAGACTTTCCAAGATGCCCTGCGGGCAGTTGATGCCTCAGAGACTCAGCAGCAGCAGCTCCAAGGAATGGTGCCGATAGTTCTGATGGCCGAGCTCAGGCCACACGTCATAGCTGCCACCACCCGAGCATCCCCAAAGCTGCCACCTGAGGAGTTAGAGCTGAGAAGCACCCACCCCCTGGACTTCCTGCTCCTAGATACACCTTTGGGTGGCTCACTGGGTCTGGACACACTCCTAGAAGGGGATCCAGCCATGGCATTAAAGCATGAGGAGCGGAAATGCCCCTACTGTCCTGATCGCTTCCACAATGGCATCGGGCTGGCCAATCATGTCCGGGGCCACCTGAACCGAGTGGGTGTCAGCTACAATGTTCGACATTTCATCTCTGCAGAGGAGGTGAAGGCCATTGAACGCAGGTTTTCCTTCCAGAAGAAAAAGAAAAAAGGTAGGGCATCGGCCTTGCTTTGGGAATCCATCTCCCTCTCTCAGTGCCTGGGAGTCACAGAGCTGGACAGCAGAGTTCTAAATTTACCCACTTTTAGTCTGAATCCTACTGTAGCATCCTACAGGGTAAAATTTGGGGCCTCCCATCTTGAAACACCTGGGAGCCATGGGCAAGGTCACCACTAAATGTTGGTGAAAGTGCAGCAATGCCCCAGTGCCCTGGTCCCAGGGGCAACTGGAGAGAGGAATTTGAGCACAGCAATCAGCCACAGACAGATAATTCCATTTGATTGTTTCATGCAATAAATGTGTATTGAACTGGGTCGTCTCTGTTCTGGGCCCTGAGAAGGTCAGTAGTGAGCTAGACAACAGTTTTGTTCTCTTAGAACTCATGGCCCAAGCAAATTAACAGGGCTCTTGGTGGGCTTCAGAGCCTGGGGCCACCTATGCAGTGTGAAGATTTCCAGCTAAAGAGTTTCTGATTCCAGAGGTCTACCTCTAGTTAGAGCACACTGGGTAGTTCACAGCCCACTTGTGGAAGGCATTAATATGGCGTTTGAGTAAATGAGAGTGCATGAAGGTGTGAGGTGTGGGGGTTGGGGGGCGAGATGCTAGAGTGTGGGGATACATGGCAGACAGCCAGGAGACTAGGCAGTTATGGCATCGGACCAGGGCTCTGATCTGAGAGCGGAAACCATAACTCTACCCTGAGGGCTCAGAGAAAGCTCCCAGATGTGAGTATCCCATTCTCTATTTGTCCAGTTCTTCACATAACCTACATTTATAGTATGGAAGCTTGTCAGGCAAAAATAGACAAGGAAAGGATGTCTATCTAATACTCTCATATTGCCAATCCAGAGAAGCCTGTTCTAGAAGATGTTCCTAATGCTGCCTGATGTGCAAGTGGGGATCTGGGAAGTCAAGCTTTCTGGATGTCTGGTTTGGAGAGGGTGCACAAGCTGAGAGTTTCTGGTCAGGCGGAAGCATCAACAACAGAAGGGAAGTCAAGCATTCCAGGGTGATCTCTAGAGCAGGAAAAGCCCTGGGAAAGAGGCAGAGTTGGGGTGGAGAGTGGCTCCCCTCACCACTACCCCAACCCAGGAAGTCTGTGTCTTCTTTCTGCAGTGGCTAACTTCGACCCGGGCACCTTTAGCCTGATGCGATGTGACTTCTGTGGGGCTGGTTTTGATACTCGGGCTGGCCTCTCCAGCCATGCCCGGGCCCACCTTCGTGACTTTGGCATCACCAACTGGGAGCTTACCATCTCACCCATCAACATCCTGCAGGAGCTGCTGGCCACCTCAGCAGCTGAGTTGCCCCCAAGTCCCCTGGGCCGTGAGCCTGGTGGGCCACCTGGAAGCTTCCTGACTTCACGACGGCCACGATTACCTCTCACCATGCCCTTCCCACCTACCTGGGCTGAGGACCCTGGGCCAATCTACGGAGATGGTAAGGGGAGGGAACAGGTCAGGCTCCTACCCTTCCCCAGGGATTCAGAGGAATGGATGGGTGAGTTGGGGGGTGGCCCTTTGCTTTACTGGAAGCATTTCATCTGCCTGTAATTCCAGCACCCAAGGCTTGGGCAAGATGATCAGGGCCAGCCTGGGCTGCATAGCAGATTCCAGGCATGAGCTAAGCTACATAGTCAGATCCTATTTTTTTCTAAAGTATATTAACAAATTTTCTCATCACTATATTACTACATAGGGGTGTTTTACTCAAGGGCTGGTTCATGGCCCTTTCTGAATCCTGTTTCTCAGTGAGTTCTTTCTAGAAGCAGTGGCACTTTACAAGCACAAAGCCATTGAACTCCTTACAACAAACCTATTAAGGTGTGTGTTTTCACCATATACATATTACAAAGGAGGAATCTGAGGCACAGAGAACTTAATTTACCTGACCCAAATTATATAGCCAGAGAGAGAGATAAGCTTTGCAATCTAAGTAGTTGGGTAGCAAATTCTTTGTTCTGAAAATATTTCCTAAGTTGAATAGAACTATGTCCAATAGAACTTTGTGAGATGTCAATAATAGTCTATAACATTCTGTATTGACCTTGAGGGTCACCACTGGGTACATGTGGCCATTGAGCCCTTAAAATATGGCTAGTACTGAGCCACTTGTTATCTTACTGTAGTGGATGGTACAGATCTAGAATTCGGACTCTAGGGATGTGGCTAAGTGATAGAGCACATGCTTGGAATAAGCAAGACCCACGGTTCGGTTCCCAGCACTCACTACAAAAAAAAAAAAAGAGTAGAATCCAGACTCTAGATTCAACCAGTTTTACCCAGCATCCTTGACAAACTCCTTGCATGTACTAAGGTTTTAACCTCTGTCATCCCAGATATGCCAAAAAACAAAGCAAAACAAAAACCAAATTTGTGGGGCAAAGGTTTATCTTATTTTGCTTTGATGTGCTGGGCATGGAACCCTGGGCCTCATGTATGTTAGACAGATGTTTTTGCCACTGAGCTATATTCCCAGCCTTAGGATTGTTCTGTACTAACCGTATAGACAAAGAAACTGTGGGTTATTTGCTTTGTCTCAGCCACACACAGGCAGAGTTGGACTTCTGAGCGTCTTAGTGATAGTATCTGGAAATCTAGAATCAGTATTTGGTATTAGATTGCAGGGATGGGCTCAGCAAAATTAGAGGAAAAGTGAAAGACCTGATCTCTAAAAAAGCTGACTTTTTGGGAACTTTTAAACGACAGAGAACTTAGCTGGGCATGGTGGTGCACACCTTTAATTCTAGCACTCAGGGACAAAGACAGGTGGTCTACATAGTGAGTTCTAAGACAGCCAGGGCTATGGAAGAGACCCTGTCTCAAGAAACAAAACTAGAAGGAGGACATAGAACTTGGCTGTAATGAAATTCAAACTCCTTGGCTTCAAGGAGTGAAACACATCTAAACTAGGGGAAGTGATGCAAGGTTGCTGGGGCTGGGCTTTCTTCTATGGTTGTTCTACCTACAGTTGCCAGGCTATTGTCTAGATGTATATTTTAGACTTGGCTAGAACCATCCCATCTGTGAGCCAGGTGCAGGCACTTGAGAATTTTTCAAAGGATAGGGCAAGGATGTCAAAAGTCCATCTCTTTCTTAAACAAGAAGAAACTGAGGCACAGACAGGTTGGTGGCTGACTGAAGCCACATCAGAGAGACACAGATGAACGGGCTATGGGTCTTTTTGCCATTAGTAAAAGTTTGCTCACCAGGGATTCAGCTTTCCCGCCTAATTTGGTTTATAATGTCTCAAGCATGGCTGGAAGGCAGAGCCAGCTCTAAGAGTGTCTAGGTCTATAGAAAGTAGTCTATGAAAGCTCCAGCTCTGACCCCCTTTTTTCTGTGTTGTCCCAGCACAGGCCCGTATATCATACTCACATTTCTTATCTGACATCAGGGACAGATACTCCGAAGGATGAGACATTACGTAACAGCCAGATTCACTTATGGCCAATCTATTTCTATCAAAAAAATAATAATAAGGTATGTGCCACTCCCCAAAGGGAGCTGGCCCAAACTCTAGGGTGTGAAGACGTAGAGTTAGCTCTGCATTGGCTTTGTCTAAAGGAAGGAGCGAGACATTTATGAATGACCTCTTCAGGGAGCACAGGGAGATGGGAGTGTTATGGAGTAGCTGAAACGATCCTAAAACTTTGCAAAGTAATGATATTCCAAATCGGGACCAGGTTGGGGCAGTGGCCTGCGTGGCAGTTCTTTTTAAAAGGTTCTTCCCTTTCGTCCAAGTGAGCCAGTAGGGGTTGGGGGCGGGACACAAGTCAAATTCAGGCCCCACCCATCTGTCAAGGAACAGCTGGACGCCGCAGTTTGAAGTTGGGGCGGGAGGAGTGAATGGTGCTAGAATCATAGGTAGGAAGGGACCAAGTTTCTTGGATTGCGGGACAACACTATCTGAGAACAGCTTAGATAAATACTAGAATGATGTGGGGCTGGGGGAGGATCACCGTGGTGGAGAATCTAGTGTTTTTCAGCATTGTTTTAGAAGCTTTGCCTTAAGGATACTTATGATCAGGTCCAGGTTTGTCTACCTGGAAAGAGACTTACAGAAAAAAGAATGAAACGGGGTCTCAAGTCAGGTCCTAGCACTACTCTCAGGATTCTAATTCTGAATGCTTGTATTGAGGTGAATGTGTGTGTGATTGGAGGGTTCCTTTTCTAGCCGTAGAGATGTGTATAAGCTGGAGTGTGGCGGCTGCTAGAAGCGGATGGCAGCTTGACCCTAAACTCCGGGCAGCTCCCAGGAGAGTGGAACTGGAATCCTCAGCGCCCAGAGCATTTCGCTCGAGGCGCTCGGCGCTCTTCAGGTCGCCCTGGGTGCGCCCGGAGGGGCGGAGCAGAGCACGCTCGGAGGTCGCGGCGCGCGGCGCTCCGCTGCTCTCGCCTGAGGCGGCCGCCCCGCGTGCGCCGAAGCCAAGATGGCCGCCTCCACCGCCCAGTGCCGAGTGACAAAAGCGGAGAGCAAGGCGGCGGCGGGGCCGCGCGCGGGGGGTGCCCGGGAGCGCGCGCCCACGGGGGCGCCCTCGCCAGGCCCCCCGAGTCCAGGACCGGTGGTTCTCCCGCCTCCGCCGCCGCCTCCACCCCCACCGCCGCCGCTACCGCCGTCGCGGGACGGGCCCAAGGCCGAGCCGGAGCCGGGGCCCGGGCCCGCGCCCTCGCCCGCTCCGGGTAAGAGTTGGCGGAGGGGAGGGTGCCGGGAGGGGAAAGTCGGCGTCCCTCCCGAATGTGCCGTCGCCATCCTCAACACCCGCCGTCCGATCTCTGTGGCACCCCCCCACACACACACCTCAGGCGCTCGGGCCCTGGGCTTCCCTCAGCCTCCCGGAGGGTCCCAGGCTTCGGAAGCACTCTGCAGTCGCTCCTCGGGACTTTCGCCGGCCCTGACAGAAGTCCCCTGCCTCTTTTGGAGTCTCAGAAGCTCCCAGTTGTAACGGTTCCGATCCCCTCGGTGTTGGAAAGCCACTTTTGGCCCTGCCCCATCTGACAGACGCGCCCACTTCCACCTGGAGACTTTGACAAAGTACTCTGTGTCATGATCTCGGTAGCCTCCTGTCCTGTCTTCTTGCCTCTGTGGGACTCAGATTGAGCAGAGAGCGAGCTGCCTTAGCCCCCTGCCCTATCGCTTTGTCCTGGTCGTCTCCGAAGTCCATCTGACGCACCGTTCTTTCATTCTCAGCTCTTGTTCAGAATTCTACCTCATCGCCTCCTACTATTCCCCATCCCTACCCCTGTAATGAAAACTCAGATTAAGAAAACCACTCTTGATTCCTTCTCCCTACATATCTCTTACCGGAGGAGGCTTTCTCGCTCAATGGAAGCTTAAGAAACTTCGTGCAAACTTCTGTCATTCCCACTCTTTCTGTCCCCGAGTTGGTCCAGGGTCCGGGTTCTTACCTTGGCCAGTTCAGCCGGTGATGAATAGTTTACTGCTGGGCTTGCTATTGTCTTTGAAGCTCCGGCTCCCTTGTCCGGTAGGGATTTTCCCCTCCCTGTCCTCAGCTCCTTGCTTTTTCTACCTTGTCTCTCTGGCTTCCGGACTCTAGTATCTGACCCTTTACACTGTTCTCACTTTTACCCCTTTATAAGTTCTACCCAGAGAGGCATTTGTCTTAAAGTGTCCTCTGATGAGGAATCTCAGCTCAAATATCCAATGTGTTCTCAGACGAGTGAACCTTCTACTGAAACTACTGTTTGTCTTGCCTGTCATTGGACAATCTCAGTGTCCCTGCATTGGGCCGCCACAGGGGTTTATGGGTGCAGCCTCAGCTCTCATGGGATGAGTGGCTTCCAGAAGTGAGAGCAGATGCCAAGGATGAGGAAGAAGTACCGTTTTTTCAGTCTCCTTCTTGGGTGGACAGCCTGACTCATGATTGGGCTGAGCCTGTCTCCTCCACCCCACAGGCCTGTGTTCTGAGGAAAACACAATGGTGGCCATGGACTTGGGGTCTCCCTTACTCCCAAAGAAGAGCCTGCCTGTCTCTGGGACCCTGGAGCAGGTGGCCAGTCGGCTGAGCAGCAAAGTGGCCGCAGAGGTTCCTCATGGCAGCAAACAGGAGCTGCCAGACCTCAAGGGTGAGTGGCCAGGATAGCCCTGATCACAGAAGCGCTTTCTGGATTGACATGGGTTGGCACTCAGCTTCCTTATAGCACTTTAAGGCACCAAGGAGATAGCCACTCAGCTATCTGCTACCTTGAGTTTCTATGGCCTTGGCCGTATGCGTGGTCCCCAGCTACTACGTACTGGATGAGGAAGGACTCTCCAGTGAAGCAGTGGACAAGGTGGGCAAGAGGTCACAAACCTAGGTCATTCGCCAACTTTGTTAGCGTTGAGCGCTCATGTGTTTCATATTTGTTTTTCTGTAGACTACAAGATTCTTGCGTATAATACTAGTTCCTAGGTATATTAAGAAGAGCAGAACCAACCGGCCTTTGCATCATTGAAGTGAAGCGGGGAAGCCGAGAAGTAGATGGGGACTGGGCCTGGACTGTTACTAAGACCTTTTCTGACTTAACATTTGAAGTTTTGTTAGTTGTAGAGAGTAGGTTAGGTATTAGCTCCACTGTGATGTATGTGTATGCACACAGGCATTTGTGTAAACACATTGTCAGGGCACTCTGGAATGTTGCAGGTCTGAAAGGCATTCCCACTAACTGGACCACAGAGTGGAGCCTCTTGTTGTGTGTCCTTGGGCCCAACTATCTTCTTCTCTGAGCCTCAGTTTCCTTACTTTCAAACAAGAAATACTAATCTCAACCAAGTTAGAATGATTGTCAGGAGCAAAGGGATTTGGCAAAAGCAAGACACTTATTTTGCACCTGGGTAATGGGAGGAGCATGGGTTAGCTATACCCGGAAGGCCTCATAGCCTCCATCCTGGCCTCATCTCATCCTCCAGCCCAGAGCCTGACCACCTGTGAGGTCTGCGGTGCCTGCTTTGAAACACGAAAGGGCCTGTCCAGCCACGCACGTTCACATCTGCGGCAGCTTGGGGTCGCAGAGTCAGAAAGCAGTGGTGCTCCCATCGACCTCCTCTACGAGCTGGTGAAACAGAAGGGCCTGCCTGATGCTCCCCTTGGGCTGCCCCCTAGCCTGACCAAGAAGTCCAACTCACCAAAGGAGTTCGTTGCTGGGGCTGCCAGGCCTGGCCTACTCACCCTGGCCAAACCTATGGATGCCCCTGCTGTCAACAAAGCCATCAAATCACCTCCTGGCTTCTCAGCCAAGGGCCTGACCCACCCATCCAGCTCTCCACTCCTCAAGAAGGCCCCACTGACTCTGGCAGGATCCCCTACACCCAAGAATCCTGAGGACAAGAGCCCCCAGCTGTCCCTGAGTCCCCGGCCAACTTCCCCAAAGGCACAATGGCCCCAGTCTGAGGATGAGGGGCCGCTGAATCTCAGTGAGTTTGGGTACTGGGAGCCGAGGGGGGTGCTGGGATGTTATGTGGTCCTCAGATGAGGAGGGCCAGGGTAGGAACTAAGACCTGCAGTTTCCAGATCCTGGGTCATCCAGTCAGTACTAGTTGAGGCACTCACTATGTCGCCTATTGGGCTGTCCTGTGATGATCATTTTTAACCCCCTTCTTGTGATGTTCCACTGGAGGTCTGCTACAGATCTGAGCCCGCAGGGGCCTACTTGCCTCTTGAGAAGAGCTCTTGTCCTCTGGACTGATGGTGGGGGTGGTAAAAGTAACAAGGGATATCTTGGGCCATACAGGTAGATGGGTAGACAGTCTACCAGACAGAGCCTCCTTACATGGGCCCCCTTTTCCTGTCTCCCAGCCATTTGTGCTGAGGCATCTCCCTGTTTGTGCCCAAAGGTAGAGACCCTCCATTATGGTTGCCTTGCACTTGGCAAGTAGGGTCTGGAAAGAAACCCTCCAAGTCCAGTTAGGTTTCTAGAGGTGTCCATCATGCTTTCCTACGTGTTGGCAGCTATTAGAGCCTGTGTTTCCCGGCAGCCACTGGAATGGAATCCACTGTGGTTTTAGGGGTAGGGGTCCTTGGTAGTCTTCTGAGTCCCCCTGCTCTTCCACTCACCTTCCATCTTCCCTATAGTAGTTCCTGTAGCAGAAGTCCCAGGAAGGAGGGCCTGGGAGCATCAGGATCTGACATACAAGTATATCCTTAAGCTTCCCACCTTCACCCGATGCCGATGGGCTAGGCAAGGAGTAGGCTGCCCTGCTGCCTGAGATCTACAAAACAAAACAACAACAGCAAAAAAAAAAAAAAAGAAAGAAAGAAAAGAAAAGAAAAACAAACCAAAACCTGTCTGCAACATGAAACTTGGATTCCTAATTTACCTGGGCCGCTGAAAATCACAGCAGACCCCCCCTGCCTTCATCCCTTAGGGCCGACCAAGGTGGCGGCCGTGAACCCCCTCCCCCTGTGTTTTGTCTCCGCAGCTTTAGATAGTGACGGGGGCAGAGAGCTGGACTGCCAGCTGTGTGGTGCCTGGTTTGAGACCCGCAAGGGCCTGTCCAGCCACGCCCGTGCCCACCTGCGCCACCTGGGCGTCAGCGACCCGGATGCCAAGGGATCCCCCATAGACGTGCTCCACGGGCTCATCAGGAGGGACGGCATCCAGATCCGCCTCCCACCCGGGCGGGGAGCCCTGGCCCAGCTGGGGCGGCCTCCTTCCGCCTCCACAGCCCTCTCCTTGCTCCCTCCCCCACCGCCGGCCAAGAAGGCCAAGCTGAAGGCCTCGGGTATGGCCAGTCCCTGGGGGAAGCAGGATCTCTCGGCTGCCGGCATTTTCTGGGCCTCTGATGTGGAGCCATCTCCTCTCAACCTCTGTAGGTTCTCACTTCAGCTGCCCTTCCTCCCTGTGGGCCCTGGAGCCCCTCCCTGGGGGGTCATGGCCCCCTCCCTACTCCCTCCCTGTTGTAGTAGGGAGTAGACAGGGGCCCTTGGCAGTGGGCTGGCTCAACCCAGAGATTTTCTTGGCAGTGGGCTGCTGGTACCTCTCTCTTGGCCTTGACCTCTATCACCATGACCCTGCCTGAGAATGAAGGCCAAGGGGAAGGTCCTGTCTTTTGGTGTGGAAGGTGTCCCGGGTCTAGACAGTATGTGGCACCTAGGCTGGCTTCGTCCTGTCTCCTGCCCTGTTCTTATTTGAACCCACAAAGCTGTGGAGTATTGGTACTGCTCTCTGGCAGGACAGAGGTCCTATTAGCTCTCTGGAGCCTCTCCTGCACCTTGCCTCTGCCCAGTGTCTGACCCCACCCCTCAGTTCCCTCACTTGTACCTGCCGTCCACTACCACCCTAGCTTATGGACACATTGCTGCCCATACCTAGCTGGCCAGGATACTCCACAGGTGACTATCCACATGATGTCCATAATTCTAACTGACCCTTTTTCTTCCTGCTGCAGCTTCAGGCCCAGAACCAACAAGAGATATCCGCTGTGAGTTCTGTGGTGAGTTCTTTGAGAACAGAAAGGGCCTGTCTAGCCATGCGCGCTCCCACCTGCGCCAGATGGGTGTGACTGAGTGGTATGTGAATGGCTCACCCATCGACACACTTCGGGAGATCCTGAAGAGACGGACCCAATCCAGGCCAGGTGGACATCTCCACCCACCAGGTCCTAGTCCAAAAGCCCTGGCCAAGGTGGTGGGCAGTGGAGGTCCTGGCAGCTCTCTAGAAGCCCGAAGTCCCTCTGATCTTCACATCTCACCTTTGGCCAAGAAGTTGCCACCACCACCAGGCAGTCCCCTGGGCCACTCACCAACTGCTTCTCCTCCTCCCACGGCCCGGAAGATGTTCTCAGGCCTTGCTACACCCTCCCTGCCCAAGAAACTGAAGCCTGAACACATGAGAGTGGAGATCAAGAGGGAGATGCTGCCAGGGACCCTTCATGGGGAGCCACACCCATCTGAGGGTCCCTGGGGCACTCCTCGAGAAGATATGGCACCCTTGAACCTGTGTAAGTGTGACCCTGTGTCAGGGTAGGTAGAGCAGTTGTCTGGTGCTCTTCCTTATGCCCTTTTAGCAGTATCCATAGATCACAGAACTGAAATGGAAACTAAACAAGTCCAGAGAACACAGAACTTGCTGTTCATACTCCTGTACAGCTTGTTTCTCTGTTATTCATGCAGAAGTGGCAGAATCATAATTATATCCATATGCCCTCTTTTGCCAATTAGTAATGGCTGCCAACCAGATTCCTAGCTGCAAGGATCCAGTGGACATCTGCCACTGAAAGGAATGGAGGGATGGCATTTGAATGTTCAAACTATGTCTAACATTCCTGGTAATTGAATGTTTGACATTGGAGTCCAGTCTGAGTCACGATCTGTTCTCCATACTGTGGCAGTGAGTGAGTTGGGCAAGTTTCCTCGTTTGGAAGTTGGAGGTCAGCACAATCCCATGTCTCATGTCTGTACAGTTTTCTTGAGAGTTAAGTGTGATGAAGCACTTAGCATGGTGCCTGGTTACAAAAGTCCTGTATAGCATAGTTGCTATTGTGTCAGTGTCACTTGCTTCCCTGGCACTCTGTCACACTGTTCATTCTTGGTTGATTATCTGCTATAATCCAAGCAGGCAAGCATGGCCAAGGTTTCACCTTAGAGCTCACATGACAGCTCCCTGCTCTGAGTCCTTCTGATTTTACACCTTCTCAGCAACATTGGGAGATAAGGATTTTCATCCCCATCTTGCAAAGAAGGAAACTAAGGCTCAGAGAGAGGAAGTAGCTTGCTCAGCCTTATTCAGAGAGACCTTGTACAACCAGCTAGAATTTGAGGTAACAAGACACATAGAAGGACTGGATGCCTCTAAAGGCCTAGGTGAAGGAGCAGTTCACTGGAGGGGGGTAGGGGGGTGGGGCTGCACATGGATAGGGGCATCCAGAAGTCTGGCACTGTCTTGGGTCTTGAGCTTGGAGGCTTCTTCCTGCCCATTAGCCAATGCCTACTTTCTCTCTCCCCTGATACCCCGGACCCCTTGCAGCATCTCGGGCAGAGCCAGTGCGTGACATCCGGTGTGAGTTCTGTGGCGAGTTCTTTGAGAACCGCAAGGGTCTATCCAGCCATGCACGCTCCCACCTGCGCCAGATGGGTGTGACTGAGTGGTCTGTCAATGGCTCTCCCATCGACACACTTCGGGAGATCCTGAAGAAGAAGTCCAAGCTGTGCCTCATCAAAAAAGAGCCTCCAGCTGGAGACCTGGCCCCTGCCCTCACTGAAGATGGCTCTCCCACGGCAGCTCCTGGGGCTATGCATTCCCCACTGCCTCTGTCACCCCTGGCTAGCCGACCAGGAAAACCAGGAGCTGGGCCAACCCAGGTTCCCCGGGAGCTCAGCCTGTCGCCCATCACAGGGTCCAAGCCCTCAGCTACCAGCTATCTGGGCCCAGTGGCAACCAAGCGGCCCCTCCAGGAGGACCGCTTCCTCCCAGCAGAGGTCAAGGCCAAGACCTACATCCAGACTGAACTGCCCTTCAAGGCAAAGACTCTCCATGAGAAGGCCTCCCACTCCTGTAAGCAGTGGGTGGTAGGGTCTTGGGATGGCATTTGTCAGGCAAGCAGGGCCCCTGAGGCAACAAGGTCCCGGTGGGAGGTGGGATTAGCTCCAGACACTGGTTAGGCTGCCCGGGTATTCCCGCACTCTTAGGACAGCACCCTCCTCTGTCTGCAGCCACCGAGGCCTGCTGTGAGCTCTGTGGCCTTTACTTTGAAAACCGCAAAGCCCTAGCCAGCCATGCGAGGGCACACCTGCGGCAGTTCGGTGTGACGGAGTGGTGTGTCAACGGCTCTCCCATCGAGACCCTGAGTGAGTGGATCAAACACCGGCCTCAGAAAGTGGGTGCCTACCGAAGCTACATCCAGGGTGGCCGCCCCTTTACCAAGAAGTTCCGCAGCGCTGGCCATGGCCGTGACAGTGACAAGCGGCCACCCCTGGGGCTGGCACCTGGGGGCCTATCCCTGGTTGGCCGAAGTGCTGGGGGGGAACCAGGGCCTGAAGCTGGCAGGGCAGCTGACAGTGGTGAACGGCCTCTGGCAACCAGCCCACCTGGGACCGTGAAGTCAGAGGAGCATCAACGGCAAAATATCAACAGTGAGTGCTGGTGAAGAGGGGTTGGGAGACAGTAGACACCTTCTAGAGCTTAGCCAACCACCACATCTCAGTTGCTTAATCCCCTCCCTTTTTCAGTGTGCCATGCTATCAGTGCATGTGGTGCCTAGTCTCAAGTTCCAACAACCTCTGCCCCTTTGTGCTCACTGAAAGCAGAGGTGTCTCCAGGGCCCTAGCCCTCCTTTTACATCACCTCTCACTCTGTCCATTAGAATTTGAACGCAGACAAGCCCGCCCCTCAGATGCCTCTGCAGCTCGGGGTGGTGAGGAAGCCAATGACCTGCAACAGAAGCTGGAAGAAGTGCGGCAACCCCCACCCCGGGTCCGGCCAGTCCCCTCCCTGGTGCCTCGGCCCCCCCAAACATCACTGGTCAAGTTTGTGGGCAACATCTATACCCTCAAGTGCAGGTATGCTAACACCTAGTAGGGCCTTGGCTATTAGAAGTCTGAAAATGAATTAGTCTCTGTTCATTTTGGGAGGTGGGGCCTCATAGGCCATTTTGAGGTATAGCAGTGCCCAGGTTAAGGGATTCTTCTCACTGACAGTGGAACTTCAAAGTATCAGACTGATACCATGAGCTTTGTAGCCAGTTAGACCTGGGTTCAGTCCTAGCTATGACACTTGACAGCTTAGTAACATCAGACAAGAGCTTTCTTGCTCCTGCCACCATTTTTTTCTAATCTTGAAAAAGAATTTAGCATGGTATGGTGGTGCACACCTTTAATCCCAGAACTCAGGAAGCAGAGGCAGGTATAACTCTCTGAGTTCAAGGTCAGCCCAGGCCAGCTAGGGCTACAAGGTGAAACTCTGTCTTTAAAAAAACATTTCAAACAGACCTAATTGATAGAGTTGTTATGAGGACTGAATTTAATAGCAAAGCCTTGAAAACTTTGCTGACAACTTAGTAAGGACTCAATCATATTTTTCTCCTAAGGAAAGAAATTTTCAGTTAATGCTTATGAAAGTATACATAGATAGACACATATGCATGTATATGCTCTCTCTCTCTCTCTCACACACACACACACACACACACACACACACACACACACACACGTACACACGTATCACATGCCAGGATATGGGGGCTTTAGAAACCTGAGGTAACTCAGCTCAAGCTATAGGATACAAGCTAAGTCAAAAATAGCATCCAAGTTGACTGATGGTTCAGGCCTGCCAGCCTAGCATTGGGAGGCTGGGACAAGAAGATTGCCACCAGTGTAAGTCCAGCTGAATTACATAATTTCGAGGCCAGCTTAAACTACAGAGTTAGAGACCATGTCTTCTAAAATCCCAAGGGGAAAAAAAAAAGAATTTCACCTGAGTTCTCTGGAGTGAGAGAGCGGGTGCTCTGGGCTGGGTTCCTTGGCACCTAGCCTAAGGCTGCCACAAGAGAGAGGAAGGCTGGTTAGACAGGCTTCGCTTTATACCCATCACCATCTCAGAGCGTACTCGTCAGACGGCAAGGGCACTTGAGGAATCCTCTGCTTGTCTAGCACTGGAGATTTCATGCCCAGGAGACCCTGCCTTTGACTCCACAGTAGTAGAGAAGACTGTCTGTTAGGACACTTCTTCCCGAGTTCTTGTCTTAACATCTGTACTGTGTGGTGGTGGATGTGCCTGAGCACTTGGACTAGACTACACTTCTGCCTTTCTTCAAAGCATTGGCCACTTCTTTCTGTGTTCCTATGCAGGTTCTGTGAAGTGGAATTCCAGGGCCCACTCTCTATCCAGGAAGAGTGGGTACGGCATTTACAGCGGCACATCCTGGAGATGAACTTCTCCAAAGCAGACCCTCCGCCTGAGGAGCCCCAGGCCCCGCAGGCACAGACAGCAGCTGTAGAGGCACCCTAACACACAAGCATTCCAGATCCCCTTTGTGCCACCCATCCCCTCCCATTTCTCCTCTGTCCTCTCCTCCTTTTCCCTCTTTCTTTTCCGTTTCCAAAGGAGCAAGCCAAAACCTCAAACCGGCGCCTCTTGGATGCCGGGCACACTACAACCTGGGCACTGAGAGCCAGCTAGCCACCCTTCCCCCAGCTTAAGGACTCTGGGGCCACAAGGGTATCCTCCTTGAGCCTACCTGGTTGGTCTAGCAGGGGCAGTAGCCAGGCCCTTAGTGGTGGCCAATCTGGTTGCAGGGGAGAACAGCACTTCCCTGTGTCTAGCGACCAGGCTGGGCTATGTCTGCCATCTGTGGCCATTTGCAAAGACCCCAAAGACCCCTGTTCCCTCTTGCCCCCATCAGTATCTATTCTCATGCACAGGCACACACACACACACACATGCACCTCGTGAGACCTGGGATCTGCCCTAGCCCCCTCAGTTCCCAAGTCAAACGACCACATCATGCCACGGTGCTTGCTCAGGGGAATACATGCTCCCTCTGCTATCCCACTAGGGCTTGGGAGCTCCCACTGAGCCCACAATGCCACGGAAACTTTTGTTGGCTGCCCCCTGCCCCCCAAAAAGGGCCTTTCTAGCTTGGAAGAGCTCAAAGCTGACAGCTGCCTCCTGCCATGTCAGAGCCTCAGGGCTCCAGGGCTGGGAGGGTTGAGTGAGGGGTGGGACTCTCCTCCCCACCCCTGCCACCCTCCCCCTTTTCACTGTTGCTTTCTATGTATAGCCCCCTAGACCTTTCACTTTTTTAAAAAATGCATTTTGTGTAGAGAATAAGGAACGTGGATCTTTTTATTTTGCAATCCTGGGCCAGCTAGATACTGGGAGCTA
The DNA here is from genome assembly GCA_036184795.1 of Tokudaia tokunoshimensis. Taxonomy (NCBI): domain Eukaryota; kingdom Metazoa; phylum Chordata; class Mammalia; order Rodentia; family Muridae; genus Tokudaia; species Tokudaia tokunoshimensis. The sequence continues at coordinate 3,476,015 of BTHU01000007.1, read as the reverse complement.
ATTGAACTTTTAACCTTTTCAGTGGCCATCTTTTGGTTATCAATGTACCTAGAAATATGTAAATTAGATTAAATTTCTCTTCTGGAAACACCCCAGGGCAAGCAGCCAGTGTGTGTTTTTCTGTGGAGTGGACAGGCTGGCACTGGTTGACAGCTGGAGCTGCGGATCAGGGTTGTGCCTGGCGAAAGGCCCTGGGTTTCCTCTGTTAGCCACCAAAGAGACCAGACACAGCTGGGGATAAGTCCAAGTTCTCAGCTGTTGGCCCTTGGTACTCTGGCTGGTGAGGCCTTCTGGTTGGCTGGCCCGGGAAGGGAACCAAGACAGAAAGGCTGGTTGGGTTTAACCAGCCACAATAACATGCCTACAGGAGTGGTTCTTGCCTTGGTGCTTTTACAAACCCTAGAAGGTATTGGGTAGAAGCATACATCTGCTGGGAGCTTTGAGTGGAAATGAGGTTCAGAGTTGAGACTCAGCTATCTTAAGATAGGACTTTAAATGTAGTGCTGGGGACCTTATTCCAGGCCTTGAACACACCGGGCAAGTGCTCTGCCACTGAGCTATACCTTGCTAGCTCTGAGATGAATGTCAGAGATATCTGAACACAAATAACAAGAGGGAAAGGGAATTACTGGATTTTAATTTATATTTTTTGGGTTTTCAAGAAGCATTTCTTCATGTAGCCCTGGCTTTCCTGGAACTAGGTGTTTAGACTAGGCTAGCCTTGAACCCACAGAGATCTGAGAGCTGGGATTAGGCATGAGCCACCACTACCTTTCCTGATCTTTTTTTTTTTTTAAGTTATGTGTTTTATTTTTCAAGACAGTGTTTCTCTCTGTAGTCCTGGCTGTCCTGGAACTCTGTAAACCAGGCTGGTCTCAAAATCAAGGGATCCACCTGGATCAAAGGCTTGTGTTACTACCAGTGCCTGACTTGGCCAGCCTGACTTTATTTCTTTAAACAATGCTATTTTCTTGCTCAGCTAATGTTTATTGAACATTTCTTTAAAAAAAAAAAGATTTATTTATTATATGTAAGTACACTGTAGCTGTCTTCAGACACTTTTTCTTCTCTCTCTGGCCCTGCTCACTCTGGCCCAAAGACTTATTTATTTATTGTATGTAAGTACACTGTAGCTGTCTTTAAATACCCCAGAAGAGGGCATCAGATCTCATTACAGGTGGTTGTGAGCCGCCATGTGGTTGCTGGGATTTGAACTTAGGATCTTCGGAAGAGCAGACAGTGCTCTTAACTGCTGAGCCATCTCTTCAGCCCTTAATGATCATTTCTAAGGTGATAAGATTCTATTGCCTCCCACTTTTTTATTCCACGTGTCTTTTCAGTTCATCATTTTCACTAACCAGCCAAGTGCTGGAAAGCGAAAGTGCTGGGTCTCTCCTCCCCCTACTGTGTCTTTATGCCTGGGGAGGAGGGTTGTTCTTAGCCCAGGAATGTGTTCTTCTATATGGTGGCTTTTCTCATCCTCCACTGTCATTGGTCATATCCAAGACAGGAAAAGAAGTGGGATTTCTCATGATAAGAACTGACCCAAACATGTTTCTTCATAGCATTTTTAAATATAAAAGCAAAAGAGATTTTGAAAGTTCCAGTGACAGAAGTAGTAACATGGAAGGCCTTCCTACCAACTACATACACTGATGGCTGTGTCTTTGCACACAGTAACATGTCATTCTACACTGATAGCGGTATATTTTTGCAAGGATCATGTAACATTCTTACAACAGACCTTTTCCTAAAACTCCTGAGCATAGCTTAAGTCTTTGCTTAAACCACTCCATAGTCTCAAAAGAAACAGCCTCAACTTTTGGCCTAAGCTCAACTTGTGAGGACATCAGAAATTAAACAAGACCTTGGGTGAAATCATACCAAATGCTACAAAGTAAACTACAGGATCTAGAGATATGGGACTGTACCTTATTTAGGATGCCAGAAAGTACGGCACCCCAAAGAGGCAGTACACATAAAGCAGGCTTCTGCTGCATGTTCCCTGTGCACATGCATGCAGTACACTGGAACGGGCTTTCTTCTGCAAAAGTAGGGAGAACTTGTTATCAGGACATTTTATCCTGGACAAATGGTAAAAACAAGCCCTGTTAATCACAGCAACAGTCTAATCTGTACTTCTCTACCTCCCCTGCCCCATCTAAATTATGGAGAACAGTTTTGGCTATCATATCGACTATTTCAGTCTGTTTCTTTGAAGGATCTAGTTTTTTTAAAGAATGCCATTGTTTTTACCCCTAAGGAAAGTGCTAACAAAAACTGAGAGGAGCCGGGCGGTGGTGGCGCACGCCTTTAATCCCAGCACTTGGGAGGCAGAGGCAGAGTTTGAGGTCAGCCTGGTCTACAGAGCGAGTTCTAGAACAGCCAAGGCCTGTCTCTGAAAAAACAAAAGAACTGAAAGATGGCTCATTGGCAAAGAACACATACTGCTCTTACAGAGGACTTAAGTTTGGTTCCCAGCACCCACATGGCAGCCCACAGCAACTTCAGTTCGGAGTATCCAGCACCCTCTTCTGACCACCTCAGGCACTGGGGATGCATATGGTTGCATGGACATACATTCAAGCAAAACATATAAACCTAAAAAAAAATCCTGATAAACATTCCTTATTACCAATACAACACCTACTTTAACATTTCCCCAAACCACAAGAAGGTGCATGAATCAGAGAAGCAGAACTTGATGCAGTTTCTCAATTGTTCTCTTTACAGTGTTCCTCCAAGGATGTCTCCCATGGTGACGCTCCACACAGCCAGGAGCCAGGCATAGACTTAAAACAAGGCTGGTTCTGGGTTGCGTTCTTCATCTTGTGGAGCTGAGTGAGCAATGAACACAGGTTCTCATGTGTCAAGCATTTGCAATAATACATGATACATTGAGATACAGTGTTTGTATAACAAATACCATACATATAGACATTTATTTAAAAAACTGTTTCTGAGGGGAAGAAGAGATGGCTCAGTGGTCAAGGGCACTGGCTGCTTTTCCAGAGAACCCAGGTTCAATTCCTAGCACCTTCATGGCAACTCACAACTGTCTCAAACTCCAGTTTGGGTGATCTGGCATCCTCACACAGACACATGTGCAAGCAAAACACTAATACACATAAAAACAAAATTTTTGAGACCAAAGTAACTCTGGATATCCACAAATTAACCATGTAAACTCACAAAGATCTGCTTTCCAGTTAGTGCTGGGATTAAAGGTATGTGCAACCAAGCCCAACTATTTATTTTAAGACAAGGTTTTATACTCAGTGTTCTTCCAGACTCTTCCTCTGAGTGCTGAGAGAGGTGCAAACCATCACGGCTTGGTTTTGTCTATTTAAAAATGAATCTTTATTTTGCAGTGTTGGAGAGTTCACACAAGGCCTTCTGTTCATACTAGGAAAAAAATGTTTTTCCACCACGCTATAGCCTCAACCCTTACAAATGCCATTAATTGTTATGTAATGATTAATAAGAAAATAATATTTACTATTTACTCTGTGAAACTGGCCCCAATTCTTTTCCCCCTCCTTGAAACAGGGACGCACTGAAACCCAGCGTGGCTTAGAATTCACATAGCATAATCTGACCTCAAACTCGAGGCCATTCTGCCTCAGGCTTCTGTATTCTGGGGTTACAGAAGTCAGCTACCACACATGGCCTGCTTCATTTGTTTTAACATTATCTCCCCTAACGTTTGTCAGGACCTTGTTTGGCAGTTAGATACTAATTTTCTCCTTTCAACATGGCTTTACCATTCTCGTTTTGGAGCCGAAGCCCAAAGGAATACATAAATGGGTATGACTAGCATTTCAGTGGCGGGGCACCAGACGGTCGCCTCTGCTCCTGCAGGCAAGTGTCTGATAACTTGGCGACCCCCACGCGACAGCTCGGACCTCTAGGTTGCTTGCAGCTCCGCCCCTTCGAATTCTACCGTTCCATCTTCTCTCCTTGGCCTATCGGCGCAGGTTTTTGTTAACAGGAGGCGGAGGGTAAGGCGGGGTCATCGGGGGTTGGCAGTATCTCCAACCACTGTCGAGAAGAAGTGTAAAAATAGACAGGTAGCTAAACCAATAGGCGTGAAGTCCGAGGATTGCACAAGCCAATGAGATAAGGAGGCGGGGCTGGGGCGTGTGTGGAAGGACCCCAGGGATTGTTGTGGCGTCAGACGCGTAGAGTAGCGGTCTGTGTCCACGGCTTGGGTGTTCTCTGCGGCCATGAGCTACACAGGTAGGCCCAACAGGGTGAAGGGTGCGCTCCGGGTCGGGGCGTCAGGACGGGCTGAGTCATGCCAGGGTCGCCCACGCCTCCCGTGTTGTCGTGGTCATTGCCCTCTGTGGTCACAAAATGGCGTCTTAGGCTCTTCCCTTCGGGGTCGCATCCCTCAAGCTTCGTCTCTCAGTGACCTCAGCCGGGCATCTTGGACTCTGCTGGCTGCTCAAGGCCTTGCTTGTGTCTTCTGTGACCGTAGGTCTCGGGCCTCAACGTTAGGTCCAGGCTTCCACCACCTCCGTCCGTCCCTGGCTAGTGCCCCACGGACATCCACGTCTAAGACGTCGCTTCTCAGGTCTGAGCTTCTGAGATGAGTCCGTTGGGGCGGCTGCTGTCGCCATTGCCTCCCCTGAACAGTTTCGGTGCAAAACGTCGCAGATCCTTACTCATGGATCTCATTCCCCGCTCTTCATCTGGTCTAAAGCTGGAAAGAGCCAGCCTCCCCTACCTCACTCCCCCAGGGGGCGGTGGGAATCAGTAAATATATATGGAGGCTCTGAGCCGTCGCAGGGAGCTTTAGGGATCGAGCTTGAACCTTGGTGTCGAATGACTACTTTCCACCAATTCACTCAACTTACCGAATCAGGTGCTGAATAGGCACTATGAATGCTGACAAGAATTTCTTAAGCAGCTTATAAGCGAGGACAGACCTTAGTAGGCCAATAAATGAATGTATATTGTATTTTGGGCCCTGGTTATCCTGAAGGGATTCAGCCATTACGTGGAGAGCTTTGAAGCCTCTGCGAAGGGTGAGGTTTAAGAAGAGATGCAAGCAAAATTGGAGAGAGTAAAGATAGCTGTTGCTGTAAAACCTCCTAGGCTGGAACCGCCTACCAACTTAGATCAGTGATATCCGAGCAAAGAGGAAGGTGGGTGATGAGCATGGTGAGGGGGTGTGGAATATGCTTGAGTGACTGGAAAATCGTTCTTAGTGAGTTGCCAAGGCTGCCTGGGTTTGCCTTGGCAGTGACCAATGAATCTTATCAGCCAGCGACATAGACAGTGCCTCCCTCCCACTTTACTGGAGGTATTTTAGGCTTGAACTTAAGTGGTTGCTGGGTAACCCTCATTCTGTTTGGAATGTTTAAGACTTTCAATGGAACCTGAGCCTTATGCCAGTCCTCCTAAGCCCCTGGGACAAATGCTTGCCAAGAACTTTGGGATTTCTAACAACCATCCCCTAGGCCAGTGGTTTTCAAGCAGGGTGATTTTACCTGCCTCACACCTCCCAGAGGTACATTTGGCAGTATCTGGAGTCCTGTTTTGTTATAGAGTGTGTTTGGGCGGGAGGGGGTGGGGAGCGGGACTGGTATGCAGTGCTACTGACATCTAGTGGATAAAGGGTGGAGCTGCAGCTCTGCAGCCTGAAATGCATAGTACAGCTTCCACACAGAGTATTTTACTTTATTTACATGTATCTCTATACATCTACATGTATGTGTTTGTGTGAGTGTGTCAGCCATGTATGAAGGTGCCCCTGGGAGCCAGAAGAGAACATGGGTCGCTTGGAACTGGAGTTAACAAACAGATGGTTGTGAGTGAGCTGACTGACATAGGTTCTAGGGTCTGACTAGTCCTCATGATTGAGCAGCTCTGTCCAGCCCTTCAGTGTGTGGGTTTTTTGTTTTGTTTTGTTTTTGTTTGTTTGGTTGGTTGGTTGGTTGGTTTTTTGAGACAGGGTTTCTCTGTATAGCCCTGGCTGTCCTGGAACTCACTCTGTAGACCAGACTGGCCTTGAACTCAGAAATCCACCTGCCTCTGCCTCCCGAGTGCTGGAATTAAAGGTGTGCGCCACCACTGCCCAGCAGTGTTTGTTTTTTTAATAAATTAGTTAATTTAATTTTGTTCATATGAGTGTTCTGCCTGAATGTGTATGTCTGTGTACTGCCATGTGAGTGCCTGTAACTATAAAACTAGGGTTGGAGATGATTGTGAGCCACCCTCTGTGGGTTCTGGGATTGAATCCTGGCTCTCTGGAAGAGCAGTACTCTTAACCACTGAACCATCTCTCCAATTGTACCCCCCACCTCAGTGTTTTTTATAGACAGCTATTAAGTCATTAGTACTTGAAACTTAAGCATCTTAGGAAGGTCCTGAACCCCCAGGGGTGGGAAAAAATCTAATTAAACACAACCTCTTCAGGGAGGATGGCAAAGACTTAGTCTCTGCACTTGTATTTTCTCCTTCTCCAAGACTTAGGCTCTGTTCCTTTCGTTGGGAAGTAAAGCTGAAATTGAGTTCTCGGCTTTCTCTTTTGGAGCCCTTGTAGCTGGATGCATTTGGAATTCTACCCTGAGAAGTGTGGTCTCTTTACCTGGGGTCAGGGTGGTACCCTGTAACTAAATACACTAGGGACTAGAATACAACTTAGTGATGTAGTGTTGACCTAGCTTGCCAGGGGCCCTGAGATCAACTCAAGGACCACAAAGCAAAAACTATATTGACTTTTCACCACATACATGAACAGTACATATTCTTCCAGGTCCCTTGGGCCTCAGTGTAAAATTGTTCACATTTGTAGAGGGCACTTGCTCAGCGTATGAAGTGCTATGGTAGGAAGCCTTGAGCTATCCAACCTCACCCCCACTTCTGAGAGTCCTTGATTTGTAGTATTTTTTTTTTTGACTTAAAAAGTATTGACTTTTTGAAGAACTTTGGACAGGGAACAGGGTCTTGCCATACTGGCCTTGGTGAGGATGAGATGAGGTATGCAGCTAAAGCATCCATCAGGGAGGCATTTATTCAGTGTTCAATATTGACTATTGTTGCTATGGTTTTCTGTGTGTTGTGGGGGGTGGTGTCTCTCTGTTACAGCTTGAACCCATGGCAGTTCTTCTGCCTCAGCCTCATGAGTGCTAGTATGTAGGCTGTAAACCTTCCACTGAACAGCTGTATGGGAATCCATACCCACATGGATGGTATTTGATATATGTTTCTGTTGGAACTTTTTTTGTTCAAAATGCTGTCATTAATTTTTGAGTTATGGGCTTAGAGTTTTTAATTGTTTCAGCACTAAGTTTGAAAAGACGTACAAAATACATATGTTAGACAATGTAAACTAGGCATTTCTAAAATTCAGACTCCTCCTGCTTCTGCCTTCCCAGAGTATAGGATTAAAAGTGTACTGTGTCTGGCCTCATAGTGACCACTGCAGAATGAGAGGTGCCTTATCTAAATGCTTCAGACCAAAAGAACTTTGAGATATTTTTGGATTTTGGACTATCCCTAGTGATGTCTTGGGTCAGACCCAAGACTAAAAAGTAAATCATTTACATTTCATAGGCACCCTGTATATATAGCCTGAAGGTTTTTGTGGTTGGTTTTGTTTTGAGACAGGATCTTACTGTGTAACCCTGTTTGACTTATAACTCCTATGTAAACCAGGCCAGCCTTGAACTCCCTCCTGAGTCCTGGGATTACATGTATGTACTATCACGCCCAGTTGCCTGAAGGTAATTTATATAAAATAAATTATGTGATTTTGTTTACTTGCATTTAGATCTCAACCTGTCACATAAGGAAAATCAGGTCCGGTGTGGAATATTCCTTTGTAGCCTCAGGTTGGTAAAGAAAGGTTTAGATTTTGATGCCAGGCATGGCTATCCTATAATCCCAGCACTCTGGAGACTGAGGATAGAGAGTGATTAGTTCAAGATCAGCCCGAAGCACATACAGAGATCTTGTCTTTAAAAACAAAAAACAAATTAGGGGCCTAGAGATGGCTCACTGATAAAGAGCACTCTTGCCAAGGACCTGGGTTTCATTCCTAGCACCCACATGACAATTTACAATGCTCTATAGCTCTGGTCCCAAGGATTCAATGCTCTCTGACTTCCACAGGTATCAGCACACTTGTGTTCAGGCCAAACCCCATACATAAATAAGCGTTCAGAAACAAAAAGTTTTGGTTTTTAAGTAAGACTTTAAAAATTTAGGTTATGGACTAGAGAGATGGCTCAGTGGTTAAGAACACTGTCTGCTCTTCTGAAGGTCCTGAGTTCAAATCCCAGCAACCACATGGTGGCTCACAACCATCCATAACAAGATCTGACTCCCTCTTCTGGAGTGTCTGAAGACAGCTACAGGGTACTTACACGTAATAAATAAATAAATCTTTAAAAAAAAAAAAGATAGCAGGATTAAAAAAAATTTAGATTAGGGGATGGGAAGATGACTCAGCAGTTAAGAGCACTGGCTGTTCTTCCAGAGGACCCAGGTTCAATTCCAAGTACCCACAAGTTCATAACGGTCTGTAACTCCTGTTCCAAGGGACATACACCATCATACAGAAATGCATGCAGGGAAAGCACCAGATAAAAATAAATATTTTTTAAAAAGAGAGAATTTAGGCACACACCTTTTATTTTTAGAAAAAAGAAATAGAGAATTTAGGTACATGCTTTTAATTCCATCACTCGGAATGCAGTCAGGTGGATCTCGGAGTTTGAGGCCAGCCTAATCTACATAGCAAGTTCCAGGACAGCCAAGGCTACATAGAGAAACTGTCTTGAAAAGCAAAAAAAAAAAAAAAGATTTTAGGTTCGAGGTTGGTGTGGTGATACATGCCTTTAATCCAGGCACTCGGGTGGCAGAGGTGCCAGGGCAGCCAGGGTACTCAAGAGAAATCCATCTCAAAAAACAAACAAAAAACTAAAAACCATATTTCAGGGTAGAGATGCTCACACTATGTATAGTATAGTATATTATTTCCATGTAAACATGTGACATATAGGTAATTACGTTTTAGCAATGAGGTCTAAGGATAAAACTTGAAGATGGAAAGCTTACCCAGCAGTACACACTTCTTCATATGGGGAAACTAAAATTATAAGTCAGGTTGCTTATGCTTATAATACCTAGCACCCAGGACATTGAAACAGGAGAGATACTGTGAATTTGAGACTAGCCTGGGTCTCAAAGTGAGACCCTCTCTCAAAATACAGAAACAGCCAGGCAAGGAGGTGCAAGTATTGGTATTAACATAATTTCAAAACTAACCCTTTCTTCTCTCTCTCTCTCTCTCTCTCTCTCCTCCTTTCCTCCCTCCCTCTTTAAAAAAGAAATTTCAAGACAGGGTTTCTCTGTGTAGCCCTGACTATCCTAGAACTCGCTCTGTAGACCAGGCTGGCCTCGAACTCACAGAAATCCATCCATCTCTGCCTCCAAGGTGCACCACCACTGCCCGTTCAGAAGTAGCTTTTCTTATAATGATTTGATTCCTTATATAACTGAATGATAATTTGGATATTCATGCACCAAAATAGACTAGTAGCTTAAATGTTTACACATTTTTACATAGTCCTTGTAACAAGTTAAACATGACCTGTCTCTACTGGTAAATGTGTTCAATGTTCAAAGGTCTAATTAAAGTATGGAATCTATAGGTTTTAGAGGTTTCAGAACTGAAGGGAGACCTGCCTGCTAATCTGTATTAAAATGCCATCTTAGTCACTCACTTTCTTATGGCTGGTTTGGGGAAATTAACCACCTTGTGCATATGTTTAGGTTTTGTCCAAGGATCCGAAACCACTTTGCAGTCTACATACTGTGACACCAGTGCCCAGCCCACCTGTGATTATGGTAAGTGTGGCTCCTAGTGGCAACCAGAGTGTTCTGCCTTGTTTCTGCTTGGTTGCTTTTAGCTCTCCTGTGACCCTGTCTTGCCTAATTAAACCCAAACTGATATATGGTAACTGTGGCCTGTTTGACTAGCTTGTCCTTCTTTGAGGCAATCTGTAAATGATAGCTTGTGTTACTGAGCAAGCTGGGCTGTAAATGTTGAGGCCTTTGACCTTTTCACATTTTGTGGAAATAATAAAGTTCTTGACCAAGCTGGAGAGATGGCTCAACGGTTAAGAACACTTATTGTTCTTCTGCAGATCCTGAGTTCAAATCCCAGCAACTACACAGTGGTTCACAACCATCTGTAATGAGATCTGATGCCCTCTTCTGGTGTGTCTGAGGATGGCTACAGTGTACTTATAATAAATAAATAAATAAATAAATAAATAAATAAATAAATAAATCTATCTATCTATCTATCTATTTAAAAAAAAAATACGGTTCTTGACCAAAGATACAGCTTCAGTAAATTTCCCGTGAGCATCCAGTAAATTTCCCATGAGCATCTGGGAAAGAAGTTGGAGTCTACCAGTCATGTCCAACCTTTGACACTGGAACAGATAACATCTGTCTTCAAAGTTTTCTCTAGAGAGCAATACAATTGAGTTACAAAATAAAATTTGCTAAATAAAAATTAATAGTGTATTAGGAAAGTTGGTGATTTTTGTATTGAGTACATTCAGAGCTTTCTTCTACTGAATGTAATTGGAAAAGATTGAGTTAGGTGAGACCAAATTATTAATTCAGCCCCTGGGGTCTTGGCAAGTAGCCAGCAGCAGAAGAGCCTGAAGGAAGGGTCATACTAGCTGGATTTTAAGGGATTGCAGCTAGGCTATCTTAAGCCAATGAACACATATTGAAGGAAATTTCCAGTTGATAAAATCAATTGTGAAGAAACAGAAGTTGTCACCTGATAAGAGAGATCCACAGGTGCCACCAGTCTGTTTTCAGTGTTACTCAGTCTGAGAAAGCTGATCTCAGTAATCCTTGCCCCCAGTCAGTCCTCTTTGTTCACCACTGGGTCCTACGGAGACAACTCACTGGTCTGTCTCCTTCCCTCTATCTCCCCTTTCTTTCCATGTATGTATGTATGTATGTATGTCACTGTGCACATGTGGATGTCAAAGGAGACAGTTTATGGGAATAGGCTCTCCTGCTACGTTTATGTGGCTTCCAGAATGAAACTCAAGGATCAGGCTGTTTAATTCCCATTGTATCTATTGAAAATCAGTTATCTGTTACTATTTCTGAAGTCTTTCAGTGGCTATTTGTCAGAATTTTCTCCAGTAGTATTCTATGTTAATTATTGGATAGTATAGGTTTTGAAATCTATTAATGTGAGTCACCTGGATTTGATCTTTTAACATTTTGTTGTTTGTTTGCTTGTTTGTTTTTCCCAGACAGGGTCTCTCTGTGTAGCCCTGGCTGTCTTGGAACTCACTCTGTAGACCAGGCTGGCCTCGAACTCACAGAGATCTGCCTGCCTCTGCCTCCCAAGTGCTGGAATTTAAGGCGTGTACCACCACCACCTCCTGCTTACTTTAACTTTTGGCCAGTTTTCTTTTTCAAATTTATTTGTGTTTATTTTATGTATTTTGCCTACATATGTCTCTATGCACCATGTGTGTACATGGAAGGAAGAAGACATCGGATGCTGTAGAAATGGACAGATGGTTATTAGTTGTCATGTGGGTGCTGAGAGGCTCATATGCAAGAGCAACAAATGTTCTTAACAGCTGAGCTATCACTTCAGCCCCTGGATTTATTCTTTAGTCTTCCTCCCCTCCCCTCTCCTCCCCCCCCTTTCCCTCCCCCCCCCACCCCAGTGGGAGTTGGAGGTATCTCACTATGTAGCCTTGGCTGTGGTGAAACTCATAGAGATCTACCTCCCTCTGCCTCCTGAGTGCTAGGATTAAAGGTATGTGCCACCATGCATCTTTTTTATTTTGTATATTTTGTTTTGGGGGTTTTTTCAAGACAGGGTTTCTCTGTGTAGCCCTGGATATCCTGGAACTCCCTTTGTAAACCAGACTGGCCTTGAACTCAGAGATCCGCCTGCCTCTGCCTCCAGAGTGCTGGGATTAAAGGCGCGCGCCACCACCGCCCAGCTTTTTGTTTTGTTCTTGAGATAGGGTCTCACTATATAGCCCTGGCTGTCCTGAAACTCACTATTAGACCGGGCTGACCTCAATTCACAGAAATCCACCTGCCTCTGCCTCCCAAGTGCTGGATTTAAAGGTATATACCACCATACATCTGGCTTTTGGCTTTTTTTTTTAACTCTTTTTTAAAAAATTGTCTGCTGCTGGGTGATGATGGCACACTGCCTTTAATCCCAGAACTCAGGAGGCAGAAATAGTTGGATATCTGTGAGTTTGAGATCTATACAGTGAGTTCCAGAACAGCCAAGGCAACACAAAGAAACCCTGTCTTAAAAAAAACAAAAAAAAAAAGAAAAAGTTGCCTTGTTTATAATTTGCTTGTTTCTGTACATACAGTTTTAAAATCAGTGCATCATTTTTTTATCAAAATAAATCCTGAAAAGATTTTTGTTTTGTTTTGAGACAAGGTCTCACTATGGAACCCTATCTGGCTTGGAACTTGCTATGTAGATTAGGTTGGCCCTAAAGTCACAGATTTGCCTGCTTCTGCCTAATAAGATTAAAAGCACTTTGTAATACCATGTTTAGCCGTACATTGATGTTTTAATTAATTTTTTTCATTTTTAAAATTTCATTTATATGAATGTTTTACCTACATGTATGTCTGTGCATTGTATATGTACCTTTTACCCTTAGAAGCCAGGAGAGGACATTGACTCTCTTAGTACTGGAGTTACATCACAGATTCTTTGTGAATAGTGACTGTCTCCTGGCAGACAGGCCAAGAATCTGGCAGTGTCCACAGACTTGATGTCTCAGCTGTCCTAATCTGATGCAGGGATTCTGAAGGATCCTAGAGAACCGCTTCAGGCTGTCTTCAGTCTGCACCGAAATCATGAAGAAGGTTCTCAGACCAGAAAACCAGAATGGTGCCTCAACCATAAGACAGATGAGCTTGACAGCACGAGTGAGAGCAAGTAGGCAAAAAGCAAAAACTTCCTTCTTCCACAACCTTTCATGTGGGCTGACACCACAAGATGTCGCTCAGATTTAGCATGGGCTCTGACCTCATGTGATTCAGTCAAGAAGTGTTAGTTGATTCCAGATGTCAAGTCCAGATGACAACCAACGTGGTATCTCACTCAGCATGTAGATTATAATTCTTTTCTCTTTCTTTCTTTCTTTCTTTCTTCCTTTCTCCTTCTTTTTGTAAAGATTGATTTATTTTTTATTTATATGAATACTCTGTAGCTGTCTTCAGACACACCAGAAGAGGGCATTAGATCCCATTACAGATAGTTGCGAGCTACCATGTGGTTGCTGGGAATTGAACTCAGGACCTCTAGAAAAGCAGTCGGTGCTCTTAACCGCTATCTCTTCAGCCCAAAAATATTTATTTATTTATTTATTTAATATATATGAGTGTTCTGTCTGCATGCACACCTGCGTGCCAGAAGATCCCATTATAGATAGTCATGAACCACCCTAGTGCTCTTGATTGCTGAGCCATCTCTCCAGGCCTGATTATAATTCTTAATATTGAACTATTAGAATATGCTCCTTCCTCCTCAGTGCTGGGATTATAGGAGCAAAGACCCATACTCAACCTTCCTATCTTTTAAAATGTTTACTGTTAGCCGGGTGTAGCAGCACAAGCCTTTAATCAGCACTCAAGAAGGAGAGGCAGGAAGTTCTTTGTGAGGTTTGAAGTCCGCCTAGTCTACAGAGCAGAGTAACCAGAGCTGCAAGAGGAGAAGGGGAGAAAAACAAACTAAAATTTCCTTTGCCAACCAGGAACTCATTCCCTCTGTGGACAGAATCAGTAGAGATGCCATTTCTGACGAGGCAGGTCTCGTGGACACACATTCTAGGCAGTGCTTCCTGCTGAAGGAACAGCCTCGCATTCCCACCTCCTGAGAGTCCATCAGAGAGTCTCAGTCATTCCAGGTATAGCAAGTAGCGTATAGTGAATGCTTGTCCAAAGGGACTCCTGTACCCAGGATGGCACTGAACTTGTGATCTTCCAAGTAAATGGGATTACGGGCCTGTGCTTAACAGATGGCAGCTACCTGATCTGGTCATAGGAAGCCCTTTGCCTATCCTTGAAATGTAAAGTTGTCTACTGGCTCACTCCCACCACCTTCCCTTGTTCCACCTTACTTTTCTGGTAGCTCCTTGATACCAAAAAGCCTGAATGACACTTAGAGCCAGCCCCACAAGCAGAGTCCTCGCGTGTTAGTGCTTGCTTCCCAGTCCTGTCTGTCTCCCCTATTTGTGATGCTAGCAACCAACCTTCTGGACAGTTTCTTGATTCTTCTTGTGACTCTGTTGACCTTCTTTCTGGCCTGTGGGAATGGCTGCTATATCACTGTTCTCTTATAAGATCTTTCTCTGTCACATCTTCTTGAAACAGCAAGCAGCATCCCAGCATGCTGGAATCATTTTATCTGAGATACTTGTTGCATAGACACATGGTTTCGGTTTCCCCATCCTGAGAGGATGTTTGCTTTGTGAGCTCTCATGCCACAGTTTATTAAACGTAGCAGTCCTCTAGAATTTCTTAGGTGGTTTCCATGTTGTATACAGCCCAAGGGCAGATAGTATCCATTCAGTTTATTTAGTTTTTCTGTTTCTCTGTCATTCATTATGCTGTCTTCTCACTGTGGTTTGGTTTCCTGCCCAGGGATGAGTATGGTTTGTCTGTAGTAGAGCAGAAACACCATGCATGAGGAGATGACTGGGGCCACACTAGGAAGTGCTAAGCCAAGTGGGCATCTGTTCTGTGTGTCCTCCTGGGGAATCCCCTTGACTCTCAATTCTCATGTGGTTTTTGCACTTTTGGAGTTTACTTTCCTAAAGGAATGAATTTTTACTACATTTGATCAAACCTACAATACATTTAGTTTATGATCCACATTGTTCTTTCAAAGACCTTTTTTTTTTCAAAAAAGTGTTTTGTTATTTGTTCTGTTTATGAGACAGTCTCAAAACTCTGTAACAGTCTTATAGCCTGGAACGTACTGTGTGAACCATAATGGCCTTGAACTCACAAGAATTCTGTCTGCCTCTGCCCCCTGGGATTTTTAAAGCAAGGTCTCACTCTATATCCCAGGGTGGTCTGGGACTTACTATGTAGCCAATACTTGTCTTGAATTGCATGGGTCCTTCTGCCTCCACCTCTAAAGTGACAGAATGGAGATGTGCATCACCATGCTTGATTCTGGGAGAGACCTACTGTCCTTCCCTAATGCACTGTGCTTCTAGATGATGTGTCAAGGACTTTTTAGCCCTCTCTGTTAAGGCAGGGTTTCTGGACCATCTGTTTCTCTGTTCCAGTTGGGTAATAGGGTATGTAGCATGGCTTTTCCTGGGGCACTAGGAGCAAATGTCTGTTCTATACCCTAGGTATGGCACCAAAACATAAAATCCAATCCACTCTAGTTTGATGAACCTTAGTTTAATTGGGCTTACTTACAGGAGCGTGGGTGAAGGATTGTTTCTAGGAGCATCTACATCTTATAAGTATCTACATCACAAAAGAAACATCATCCTGAAATAACACCTTAAACTATTCACTATTCATATGTCCTTGGATAGGGAAAGAACCTTGTGTGCTGTTCCCCCATTTCATAAGGGAATTCAAGTAGACTTAGTCTTGCCAGGATATCATGATTTTAAGACAGCAGTGGCCATACAGAGGACAGACTTCCACAGCAAAGTGATGATTTCAGTGTGAGTATATACTGCTTGTGTATCAGTTTGTATATTCTTCATTCCTTCAGTTAGTCAGTCAGTCGTTATTTTATAGTACAGGATTTATCCCTAGACCTCATTGCTAAAACATAATAGCTGTGTTTGGTATGTTTCTATACAAGGCTTCTCAGGGCCTTACACTTGCTAGGCAGACACTGTAGCCTGCAATCTCTTAGCCAGGAAGGGAAGGTCATCTTCTAAGTCTAATTTCTGTAGTGAAGGAGTGTAGGAGACAAGTTTATTAGCTAGGCATGTTAGAAACAGGAGGGTTCTTAAATACTATGAACCCAGAGTCTCAAAGAGCTGAGTAACAGTTGGGGAGAGAGTAACCAGGTGCTTGTGTGGAGTTCAGTGTATAGCACCTTGGAAAGTTGAGTCAGGTACTGAGAAAAACTGTACTTTTGAATTAAACTGTAGTAAGTTTAAGTTCATGTTGTACTAGAAGTTACTGTAGAAATAATAATTGCCCTCTTTGCTTTCTATAGGATATGGAACTTGGAACTCTGGGACAAATAGAGGCAAGTATCTAGCCATACTCTTCTTAGAACTGTGCCAGTTATGTTTTCTAGTTGCCTATGTGGCCAAGTAGGACTTGGGTGGGTGTTTCTGGAGCTGGCACAGGATGTCCTCCTTAGAATGAGAAGGGCCGGCCTACCCAGCCTCGAGTGGCTAAGAGTTCCCCCAGCTTATTTTTGACCAAAACACCTTTTTTTTTCTGTGTTTGTCTCTGTCTGCTACCGCCTCCCTTCTCCCCAACCCCTCTATTTCTGTCCCTCTGTCTCCCTAACTGCAGGCTACGAGAACTATGGCTATGGCTATGGCTATGGCCAGGATAACACCACCAACTATGGGTATGGTATGGCCACTTCACACTCTTGGGAAATGGCTAGCTCTGACACAAATGCAAACCCTAGTGCCTCGGGTAGCGCCAGTGCCGATTCCGTTTTATCCAGAATTAACCAGCGCTTAGATATGATGCCGCACTTGGAGACAGACATGATACAAGGAGGTGTGTACGGCTCAGGTGGTGGAGAAAGGTAAGTTGGGGTGCTGCCTAGGGTCTTAGGTTCCTGTCTGCTAGAATCTTTCCTGAGTGTTTCTTGGTATCTACTTCCTCTCTCCTTGCTCCGTGCTTCCCAATGCTGTGCTCCTAATGAGGTCATTGTGCTTCCCTTTGTTAACCTGTCATCCTCCTTGCTGACCCTCAGTAGCCAACTCACCTTGTGCGCAAGGGAAGAGCAGGCCCTGTCTTGACTATATCCACAGAATGGCTTCTCAGGAGTAGTGTCTATTGTCTCCTTCCTTCATGACAAGGGAGGACCCTGCACAGTGCCAAAGCAGGGCAAATTGGGTTTGGTGAGAAGTATGGGATAATCCTTTGGGACTAACCACTGGGAGCCAGGTCCAGGTCATCTCCATCTAAGTCGTTAGGCAGATAAGAGAACTTGGAGCTAGAGAGATGACTCAGCAGTTAAAAGCACTGACAGCTCTTCCAGAGGACCAGGGTTCAAATCCCAGCACCCACATGGTGGCTCACAACTCTCTGTAACTGCAAGATCTGATAACTTCACATAAACATACATTCAGGCAAAACACCAATGCACCTTAAAAAAAAAAGCACAAGAGTACTTAATGGCCACTTGCTGGTGCCTTATGTGTATACTTCTGGGGAACTTTTGTCCTAGCTTCAGATAGGGCTACTGAAGCAAAGTAGATCACACCCTTTGCCTGCATGTAGGTAAATGATAGGGCTGGTTGGGCTGAGCCTCACTCTCAGATCTGTCTTACTGCAGAGAATCGCCCATGAGTGTTGTCATTGGCAGATTCGCTTTTGGTTTGTTTCAAGAGTTCTTGCACCATAGTAAGAAGGGCTCGTATATTTCTAGCATAAGATAAAGGGGAGCCGGATAGCTTCCACTGATAGGTGATAGAGGACAGACAGTGAGGAGGGAGGGGCTGGGCTAGTCACTGGGAGGACCAAATAAAGCCCCAGGGATCCTGGGGAAGAGCAAGAAACTTGGCCCACACTGCTGCAGGGCAGTTTGCTATTCCATGGAGCTTTGGAAGCAATGTCTGGGATGAATGGCAGATACCACTATTTCTTTTGCATCTGTTGATGCTTCCCACTGAGGCTTGGAGAGGGGAGTACAGAGAGGACCCTGTACTTGTGAAGAATGAGGGAAATAAGCCTAAACATGTCTCTGTCTTAGCCAGGCGATCTGGCCTCCATCCTAGGTACTGTGTTGAGGCTTTTGTGAGACGAAGAGTGACAGAGCATAGCAGGGCAGGAGCAGTGGGCAAGCTGGAGTCGAGGGGCTCCAGAGAGCTCTGCCTGATGCTTGCCATGTGTCTCCACAGATATGACTCCTATGAGGCCTGTGACTCGAGGGCCATCCTGAGTGAACGAGACCTCTATAGGTCGAGCTATGACTATGGCGAGCTTGACCCTGAGATGGAAATGGCTTATGAGGGCCAATATGATGCCTACCGTGACCAGTTTCGAATGCGTGGAGGAGATACATTTGGTCCAAGGGCTCAGGGCTGGGCCCGGGATGCCCGGAGTGGACGGCCAATGGCCTCGGGCTATGGGCGCATGTGGGAAGACCCCATGGGGGCCCGGGGCCAGTGCATGCCTGGTGCCTCCCGGCTGCCCTCCCTCTTCTCCCAGAACATCATACCCGAGTATGGCATGTTCCAGGGCATGCGTGGTGGGGGTGCCTTCTCTGGTGGCTCCCGATTTGGCTTCGGATTTGGCAATGGCATGAAGCAGATGAGGCGGACCTGGAAGACCTGGACCACAGCCGACTTCCGGGTGAATAAGCAGACCTACCCCTCCTGACCCATGCTGGGATATAGCTACCGTCTCTGAGTTCAGTCCTTTTTTCTCTTCCAGACCAAAAAGAAGAAAAGAAAGCAGGGTGGCAGTCCTGATGAGCCAGACAGCAAAGCTACCAGAACAGACTGCTCAGACAACAGTGACTCAGACAATGGTAAGTTGGGGAATGTGGTGTCCTGCTCCCTGCCCCCACGGGACTCCTGGATTGAGCTTGACTGTTCTGTCCTTGCAGATGAAGGCACTGAGGGGGAAGCTGCAGAGGGTACTGAAAGTGCTGAGGCTATGGAGAAAGGCTCCCGAGCAGTAAGTAACCCTAGACCTCAGGCTCTTGCTCTCTGCAGGTGGGGCCTGGGAGTCCAGAGCTGGTTTAAAGGCACACAGCCTTTAAAGCTACAAGGTCACAGGCAATGTGTCGTATGCATGGGTGGTGAGTGACCAGCACAAGGAGGCTGAGTATCTAGGGGAAAGTACAGACCACATCACTAACAATGTGTTTCCTTGGGAGAAATAGGAGCCTACAGGCCTCTGTGCACCAGGTAGTGGGAAGGTCTGATGCTCCCTTAATCCTTTAGAGCCAGTATAAGTAGCTGTGCCCTTTTTAAAATTGAATTTTAAAAATTGTATATTAGGAAGGAGAGGACGAGGAGGGAAAAGAGGATGGGAGAGAAGAAGGCAAAGACGATTCAGAGAAAGGTAAGTCTTCCAGGGTTACCTAGGTACTGGGGAAGCTCTTCCAGGTGCTGTAGTGGGAGGAAACCAGCTGAGGGCAGGGTTGTAGCAGAAAGATGACTGGCTGGGACCTTCCTTATGGGATGGGTATATATTAGCAGGGCCTCTTCTTACTCCGCCCTCCCAGCCTGCCTCCATTTCTCCTAGGCGGAGGGAGGTTATGGATGGTATGGCCTCCAGTCTAGCACCTTGGTTTTGCCTTCAGGTGGGGGCAGCAAGCAAAAGTGTGGGAGGCCCCAGGCACACACACACCCCCTTGGTCCCTCAATAACACACAGTTCCAAGTCCTCAGTGGCTGGTGTCCAAGCTGGAACCCTTGGTGCAGTTTTTACGGCTCTGGTTTGCGTGTCCTCTCCCTTAGCGCCTCTCCAGCCCTTGTTGGGAGTCCGTGTCCCCCCACCTGAGTGATGAGCGCCAGCAGGTACCTAACAGTAAATCCAGCCTCAGCCCACTGTTGCCGCGGTGCCCGGTGGGGGGGTGGGCAGGGCCATGTGA
Organism: Tokudaia tokunoshimensis; assembly: GCA_036184795.1. NCBI lineage: Eukaryota > Metazoa > Chordata > Mammalia > Rodentia > Muridae > Tokudaia > Tokudaia tokunoshimensis. Next base: position 3,456,197 of record BTHU01000007.1, on the reverse strand, counting down.
ACGGCCTCCCTGTATCCGCCACCCAGTCCCTCTGAACACGCTTGTGTTCCCACCAAGACAGCCTGTCTTTGCCTTCCAGCTTCTCTGCACCCACTCTGCAGAGAGTGAGGGTGTTCCAGAAAATAGAGGGGTCAGCACGTGTCCCCCCTCTCCTGGTGCCTAAGCCAAATCTACTTCCTGCTCAGCCCAGGGCAGCCAGCCCTGCTCATGGCCTGAGGCTTTATGTATACAGCTGCTCTCAGATGGACCCTCGAGTGGACAGCGGGTGACTCAGCCACAGGCCACAGGGTCTATTTTGTTAGAGTCCTGCTGGTAACTCTGCTTTTCTGTTACCACAGGGGCCCTGACCGCCCAGGACGAGAGCAGCCAGGCCAAGCGCAAGTTGCAGGCAAGCAAGAAGAGTCAAGACAAACAGAAAAAGCGGCAGCGAGACCGTATGGTGGAAAGGTAACTGTTTTCCCTCCATCCCTATGCCTCTGCCTCTGCCCTGCTTTGGGGCTCCCACCAGGAGAGCAGGGTCATAGCTCTGCCATCTCGCCGCCCTCTGACCTCCCTTGGGAGCCACCACCTGCTCTGCTGTGCATGGACCCTGCTTCCCGCCAGGCCCAGCTCCCAAGTCCTGCCTCATCCCCTGCCCCTCTGTGGCCACCTGGCGACCGCTGCCATCTGTGGCCTGAGACCTGGCACTGCTCAGCACCATTGCCCAGAAGTTCCAGCACTAGGTCACTCAGCGCACAAGCCCTGAGGTGCGCAGGGGGCCCGATGCCCCTGAGGGAGGGGGCCAGCTCATCAGAGACTCAAGGTCCAAGGCGCCTGTGCTACCCCAGCTAGCTGCCAAGAGGCCACCACCGTGCCCAGGAGAGATGACAGCACCTGTGGGCTATGGCAGCCTCTGGGTCTGCTGTTGGCCCTGCCCACCGGCCCTCTCAGGCCGGGCATTTCTGTGGCTGAGCCCTTCACGCCCCTTGGTCGGGTCTGTCTGCCCTCAGGGCTCCCGCACTGGCGCTTGCCTCCTCCGCCTCAGACTCTTGCTCTTGCTGGACCTTCCACTCAGCCTCGCCGGCGCCCGGCCCCTGGGCTCTTCAGACAAAGCTGACCCCGTGGCCCAGATAAGGACGTCCGGCAGAGGTAGGGACCCGCCCCGAGGCCTCGGTGGCGGCTGGCCTCCTCCGCCCCTTGCCACGGCGGCCTGGTTCCAGCCCAGGCCCTAGACCCCAGGCTTCTGCTGTGGACACGAGGCCTAGACAGAGAGCACCTCGCCCAGTGATTCCAGGCTGCCCTCTGGCAGGCCAGGCGGGCGCCCTCCTTCCAGCTCAGACTGGTCTCTTCTTGGAAGAGGAAGATGAGGCAGCAGGTGCCCAGGCCTGCTGCCTCCCATCCCTCCTGACACCACCCCCCAGGCATTCTGAGCAGAGGATGGGCTGGGCCATTGAGTCCCCCAGACCTGAGAAGGAAGATGCAGGCACTGCCTCGGGACTCCGTACTCCACTCTGCACCTCAGGCCCTCCTGGCTCTTGCCAGGGCATCTTTCCTTCCGGTCCCCAGCTGGGCCAAATGCACAAGCTCCTGCCCAGCCTTGGTAGAGAGGCCTTCCGACAACCTTCCAGCGACTCTCTGCCTGTTGCAGCAGTAGCTGCCTCGGGTCTCAGCCTCCTGCCTGTGGGAAGGAAGAGTTCTTCCCCTAACCCCTACATTGCTGTAACTGCAGCCTACAGACTGTCCCCTTCTGCTCCCGACCCTTCCAGTCCCAGCCTACCCCTCAGCTGGGACTGCACTTCAGAGCGAGGCCTGTTTCAAGGCCTGCACCTGGGTTGGGGTAGCAGTGACATTTCCTGGGACCCTTGCAGCCTCAGCCTCTTGTTTCCCTCCTGTGGCAGGATCCAGTTTGTGTGTTCTCTCTGCAAATACCGGACCTTCTATGAGGATGAGATGGGTAGCCACCTTGACAGCAAGTTCCACAAGGAACACTTCAAATATGTAGGCACCAAGCTTCCCAAGCAGACTGCTGACTTCCTACAGGTAAGCTTCTGAGCAGCACATCTGCTATTGATTTCTCTAATCTCTGGGACAGCCAGGCAGCTGACACAAACATGTGTGTCTCTGATAGGAATATGTCACCAACAAGACCAAGAAGACAGAGGAGCTCCGAAAAACTGTGGAGGACCTTGATGGTCTGATCCAACAAATCTACAGAGACCAAGATCTGACCCAAGGTGAGGAGGTTCCATCCCACCAGGATGGCTGCCACCAGGTAGGCCCCTAGCCTGGCCTTTTCTGCTTCTTGGTGTACTGGCTTGATGTTCCACTGTTCACCCAGTCTCAGGCTCATGTAGAAGTGGCAGGGAAAGTTAAGAAACTAGTCTGATGTCTTTGGCACCTGAGACCAGTGATGACAGCTTTCTTCTGCCCCCAACAGAAATTGCTATGGAGCATTTTGTGAAGAAGGTGGAGGCGGCCCATTGTGCAGCCTGTGACCTTTTCATCCCCATGCAGTTTGGAATCATCCAAAAGCATCTCAAGACTATGGATCACAACCGAAACCGCAGGGTGAGTTGGGGCCCAGGTGTTCTTTCCTGGAGTTGTAGTCTCTTCTTGCCCATGTGGGACTGTGAGGAAGGTAGGAGCAAGAAGGAAGGCCAAGGAGATAATATGCAGACTGTTTGACAGAGGTGACACTGAGCTGGACTTTTAAGGATCAATAACTAAATTAGTTTGAGAAATCAGAGGACAACAAACAGTGTTATGACTGGAAGAGAGAAGGGAATTAGACTTAAGGCTTGCTTCTGTCACTGGAGTATTCAGTAGTTGGCTAAAAGTATTGGAGATAATGATGAACTAGAGACATCTGCCTTGAAGAATACAGGGAGCTGGTCTCGGGCCATGTGGCTAAGAATGAAGAGGAGGAATGCTGGTGAGATACAGAACTGAACGTTGGCATGTAGGAGGCACCAGGAGCCTCGAGTGATTCCCATTCCTAGGAACTGAGTAGGCAGTGGTGCTGTTACAGTTGTGAACAGAAGGAGTGTATATGGGGGGGGGCATATTTGGTAAGAAAATTACTACATTTTCTTGTCTTCCAGTGTGTTCCCAGGCCTGTCTGAGGTCCAAAATATGTAGGGTTGTTTGTTTGTTTGGGTATTTTTCGAACTTATAATGACATTTTCCCCTTTTCTCTCTACAAATCCTCCATGTGCCTCCTCTACTTTTGTTCTCTTTCAAATTCATGGCCTCTTTTTCTTTATTTGTTGTTACATATGAGAATGTATGTTTGTGTATTCCTAAATAGATAAATGCAACCTGCTCAGTCTGTGTAATATTATTTCATGTTTATGTTTTCAAGACTGATCTAATATTGGATAACCAATCGTATTCTTCCCTGGGGAAGACTTTCTCCCAGTCTCAACATCCTTTGGTTGTGGTAGTTGTCTAGGTTGAGGCCTCCTGAGTTTCCCTTTCGGCATGTGCATGTATATTGATTTGATCCCATCCTTATTCAATTAATGTCCAGCAGCCATGTTATGAGACTACATGGGATGTAGCTGCTGCTGTTTCTAGAAGATAAAATCTCACCGCAGACTCGCTGTGCCTCTGGCTCTTACCATCTTCTCACTCCTTTTTTCCCAATGATTACTAAACCTTAGACTAAAGAATTGTATTTTATCAGTGTGTTTGTTTCAGTTGGAACTGGGCTCCACAACTCTGCATTTTGATTTGTTGTGGTTGTCTGTAATGGTCTCTCACTTAGAAAAGGTTTCCTTGATGAGGAGGGAGGACTGCACATATTGGTGGGGATAGGGACAAATATTTAGACTGTAGCTCAGAATTATGCTGTTTTAGTAAAGTGGTGGTTGTAGATTCTCCTCCAAGATCCATGACCTCACTAGCCCTGGGTAGTTGGCTAGGTTTCTAGTACCAGGTGTGATTTCCCTCTTGATGAATGGGGCCTTCAGTCCAGTTAGGGAAAAAAGATGGTGGAAGATGGATAAGACATTAATAAAATGTAGGAAAAATTAGCTCTAGCTAAGAAAGTATAAAATCGGAATTGAAATAGTTTACCTTTGATGAAATTACAGGTGAGGCAATTTGAATGTATTTTAAATGCTACACATTTGAAAGTTCCAGATGAGTCAGATATGATGGTGGGTCACACCTGTAACTCCAGCACTTGGGAAACTGAGACAAAGGATTACTATTAGCTCTAGGCCCACCTGGGCTACAGAGTAAAACTGTATTTCAAAAACAAAAACAAGGGGGCTGGAGAGATGGCTCAGCGGTTAAGAGCACTGACTGCTCTTCTGAAGGTCCTGAGTTCAAATCCCAGCATCCACATGGTGGCTCACAACCATCCGTAATGAGATCTGACGCCCTCTTCTGATGTGTCTGAAGACAGCTACAGTGTATTTACATACAATAATAAATAAATCTTTAAAAAAAAAACAAAAGAAGTATGTTTCAGATTAGAGAACTAGAAAGCTTCCATATATTATTATTTTGGTAACTGATTACTAAGTTGTAGTTGACATATATCCATAACAACGATAGTATCATAATATATCCATTTTACAATGTACACTTTAGTCAAACTGGTGGTACACACCTTTCATCTCAGCACTTGGGAGGCAGAGACAGGTGGATCTCTATGAGTTCGAGGCTATTGAGGGCTGCATAGTGAGACCCTGTCACAACAACTGTAACAAAAGTACAGTTTATCTAAGTTGTTGGTACATCCCTTTAATCCTAGTGCTGAGGAGACTTGAGAAAGAATGCAGGTTCAAGTATAGCCTGAACTATATTGACAGTGTCAGAAAGAAAGAAGAAAAGAAGGAAGGAAGGAAGGGAGACTGGGAAGGCAAAGGTAGCTCAGTTGATAAATTGCCTGATGTGCAAGGATGCAGACCTGTGTTCAGATCACTCTCTGTAGACATTCCTTGCTTTACTTGCCTTGAGGCCATGTCTTCCGGATATTTACAAAGCTTTTTTTTCTATATGATTCTTCTATATATAAGGACACTTGACACTGTACTTAGGAACTATCTAGGTAATTAATTAGATACTTTTCCCATTGCCATGACAAAACACCTGACCACTTAAGCAACTTAAAGAAGATACAGTTTATTTTAGGTTACAGTTCAAAGGTCCAGTCCATCATGGTGAGGAGGCCAAGGTGGTACGAGTTTGAGACAGCTAGTCACATTGCATAACACTATGGAAACAGCCAGTTTTGGCTTCTTACACCTCTAATCATCTCAGGTCTCAGGGACACAGAGATAGGTAGATTCCTAAAGCTCTTTGATCAGCCATTCTAGATAAATTGATGAGCTTCAGTTTCAGTGAGAGATCCTGGATCAAAAAAAATAGGTGGAGAATGATGAGGACAGATACCCCAAATCTCTAGCTCTTCCACATATGTGCACATGCATGAATAAGTATACACAAACACACACACTAATACTATATACATTTATAACAGATATAATTTTTTTTTTAATTAGAGTCCAGTGGCTTTGAGTCAATCCCACCAACCTCAGAGTTCTGCAATCATACCATAGTTAACTATATAACATGTTAGCTAGCACCCACCCTTAGCTTCTCATCAAACCCTGGTCCTAGGGGGCTTCCAGTTTACTATATATTTGGCTATTTCTGACATTGCCTATAAGTCGTCACATAACACATGGTCTATGATTGCTTCTTTCACTGTGAGCGTGGCATTTTCAGGGACCTCTACATTATAGCATGGATCAACTTCATCCTTTGAATGGACTAATATATTCATTGCTTAAATATACTTTTTGTTTGTTTGGTTTTTCTAAATCCACTAATCCTCTTAGACAGTGGTTCTCAACCTTCCTAATGCAACTCTTTAACACAGTTAATTGTTGCTTCTTAATTGTATTTTTGCTATTGTTATGAATCATAATGTAAGTGCCTGCTATGCAGAATATTTGATATGCTGCCCCTGTGAAAGGGTCATTCAGTCCCCCATGGGTCTCAACCTGCAGGCTGAGAACAGCTGGCTCTTAGGCCTTTGAGTTGTTTCACCTTTTGGCTGTAATAACAACACTCTTAGGAACATTTGTTTACAAGTTAATATATGGACTTATTTTTATTTCTCTTAAGTATGTGCCTAAAAATAGAATGTCCACATTAAAGTATAACTCTTAATTGCTTTGAGCAGCTATAAAATTTGTTTTCCAAAGTGGCTGCACTATTTTATATACTCAGAGACAGTATAGGAATGTCCAAGATTCTGTATATTCTCACCAGTGTTTGTCTGAGACAGGGTCTCATGTAGCCCACATTGAGCTTTCTCTCTCAAATGCTTTGGTTGTAAGCCTAGCCTTTAATAGTTGAGCCATTTCTCCATGCCCAGTTTATGTAGTGTTGGAGGTAAAACCATGGCCTTATGCATACTAGCCAAGCAGTCTGCCAGCCTAGCTACACCCCAGCCCTTTACTTTGTTTAACGACCTAACAATGAGTCTAGCCACCCTACTGAGTAAAAAGTGCTGTTCTTGGGGGAAAGTCTACTCCGATTCCTGGAATATTTAAAAATTGTGTTGTCTTCTAAAATTATTAGAGTTTTCCAATGTTTTTTGTTCGTTTACATTGCTGAGGATTAAACTTAGAACCTTGTCCATGCTAAGCTAGCACTCTACTAAGCTATATCTCCCATCTTGTAATTCTTTTATATTTGAGACACAAGTCACTTATAAGATTTGCAAGTATTTCTCTCATTCTGTGGGGTTTTCCACTTCATTTTTTCCAGACAGGGTCTCATTATATAGCTCGGGCTGTTCTTGAATTTGCCATGTAGACAAGTCTGGCCTCAGATCCACCTGCCTCATGTTACCAATTACTAAATTTAAAGGTATATACACCACTATGCCCAGCTTTTTTTCACCTTCTTGATGTATCTTTTACTTCACAAAAGGATTTGTTAATGTTGTTTTTAATTATTTAAATGTTATTTTTAAGTGTGTGTGTGTGTGTGTGTGTACATGTAATGCAGGTGTTTGTGGAAGCCAGAAGAGGGCATCAGATCCCCTGGAGCTAGAGCTACAGGTAGTTCTGAACTTCCTGACATAAATAATAGAATCAGGTCCTCAGAAAAAGCAGTGCATGCCTTTAACTCCTGAGTCATCTCCAGCCCCTCACAAATGTTTGTTTGCTTACTTCTCTGGTTTTTTGTTTGTTTTGTCTTGTTTTTTGTAGTACTAGAATTGAGACAAACCTACAACCTTGTACATATAGGGAAGCATTTAACCACTGAGCAACGTTCTCAGCTGTTTTGTTATGAGGCAAGATCTCACAGTGTAGGTCAGGCTGCTCTGAAACTTGCTTGGCTGCCCCTAAGTGGCCTGCAACTGAAAATCTTCCTGCCTCAGTCACCTGAGTGTTTGGATTATAGGCATACACTGACATAACCAGTCAAAAGTTTAATTTTGATAAAATACATCCTTTTATCTTTTATTGTTTATGCTTAGGGTGTATTATCTGAAGATGTATTAAAGGTCTTGCAGGAACTCCAACACTTTCCCACTCCTCCTTTTTGAGATATGTCTGGTTGGCCTAGAACTTACTGTGTAGAGGGGTTAGCTTTGAACTTATGGCAGTCTTCTTGCTTCTGCCTCTTGAGTGCTGATATTCCAGGTGTGAGCCACTGTGCCTACTCCTTGCATTTTCTAGTTTCAGCTTTTACAATTAGGCCTTAATCAATTTAATTGTTTTACCATATGAGGTTAGGACCTAATTTCATTCTTTTGCATGTGAATATCCAGTAATCCCAGTACTACTTGAAAGACAGTTCCTATCCCCAGTAAATGACCTTGTCCCATGTAGAAAGTCAGTTGACCATAACTGTATGGGTTTATTTCTGGACCCTAAATTCCATTCCATTGTTTTTGGTTCTTTTTTTTGGGGGGGGGACAAGGGACTTGTTGATTTGTTGTGGTTGAAAGTTCTCACTCTATAACTTGGGCTAGCCTTGAATTAGAATTATTCTTTGTGTCTCTGCCTATGTACTGGAATTTATTCTGTCTTTGTACTGTAGCCTCATGATTAAATTTAAATTCAGAATGTGTGATGTCCCCAACATTGTTTTCAATATTGATTCTGTTATTGTATGCTGTTTGGTTTTAGTATTAACTTGTCATTTTCTCTGAAAAACCAAGCTGGTATTCTGATAAAATTATGTTGTGTTTTTAGATGATTTTTGGAAGTCCTATTATCTTACAATATTGTATTTGTTGCTTTTTGGTGCAGTGGATAGAGTATTAGTCTTGTAGTACTGTCTTCTGATGGTTATGAGTCTTTTTCTTTTATTTTGGGCTTTTTGAATATTTTTAATCTTTCCTTTCACCAGTATTTTTCAGAACATGATTTATGCCTGGTATGGAGGCATAATCCCTTAATCTAACTAAGCACAGGCAGGCAGACTCTGTGAGTTTAAGGCCAGCTTGGTCTAAATAGTGAGTTCCAGACCAATCCAGGCCAAGTTGACAGTTGTTTTCTTAAAGCATTTCTTTTGTTTCGTGCTCACTGTCTTTTGGCTTCACCTGTCTGATGAGACATCCATTTTATATGCTTTCAAGCTTTTTTCTTATCTTGGGTTTTTGGTGCTGTGAGTAATGATGCATCTTCTTTAGGTATCTGTGTTTATTCTTGGAGTCCATGGGGCTTCTTTGTTGTGTAGATCAGTCTTGGAAGCTTTTAGACTTTTTTTTTCCTATTCCTTTTTGTTACTCTGTCACTATACATTATATTGAGTAACTTAATGCCATCTGAGACAATTCATTTTTCTTCACTGTTTTTTCTCTCTGTTCTTTAGATGGTATAATTGTTGCCTGAGTTAGAACAAAGTCCCAAGCACAAGGAATCCCAATGGACTAGGCTCAGCCATTTGTCCTAAGAAGCCAATTAAAGAGACAAACAGTGGCAAAAGCAGAAATGGAGTTTTATTAACAGTCTGATTACCCTGCTGTGGACAAACACTGCTTACAGTGGTCTTAGTTTCTAACAGGAAAGGTGAACAAAAGCAAGCACTAAGAACTCTATTAGTCCATATCATCATCTTGATCTGACCATGACCAGCCATTACCTTAGGATCTGCCATGTTGGTATCAAGATATCTTGTTTAGGGGCAGTTTTGGTTCATTGTCTTAATTCTGATCCAATAACTGTAGGGAAAAAAAAGACTCCAGGCTAATTCAGAAGGAAAGAAGTAAAACAAGAGTGAAAAACAAAGTGGGAGTTCCTGGGTCAATGTCTGCCTTCTTAAATCCTCACTGTTGAGCCAGCAAGATGACTCAGCAGGTAAAGAAAGGCACTTGCTGAATTTGGTGCCTGGGACTCTCATGGTGGAAGGGAAGAACCCACTCGTGGAATTTGTCCTCTGATCTCCACTAAACAAACAAACAAATGTTTATTCAGATCCGCACTGTCAAGCCTTTAGTCCATTTCAGTGAAGGAGAGATTAAAGTAGGACCCTGCACTATGATACTCTTGACCTACGGGTTTGTTCAGTATACATCTGCTGTTGAACCCTCTGCTGAATGTTTTGTTTCTGTTACGCTTCTCTTTTTTTCTGAGTTTTAGTTGTACTTTTATAAAAAGATATTACTATATCTCTGCTGGTAGTCTATGTTCTTTAAATGTGGTGACTTTGTTTGCTTTTTTTGTTTGGTTTGGTTTTCTTTGGCTTTTGAAGACAGTGTTACACATGTAGCTTTGGCTGTCCTGGAATTTGTTTTTATAAACTAAGCTGCCCCAAACTCAGAGAACTGTCTAAAAGCACTTGTATCAAATAACTAAGAAGAGCTATTTAGGGCAGTGATGCGACCGCCTTTTAATCCCAGCATTTTGGAGGCAGAGGTAAGTGAGTCTCTGAGTTCAAGGCCAGCATGGTCTATAGAGTGAGTTCCAGGACAGCCAGGGCTACACAGTGAAGAAACTGACATCCAGTCACTGTCAAGGAATGCTTCCTGTTTATTGTTTTTACTTTTGTTTGCTTTGTTATCTTTAATATGGGTCCATTTCCTTTGACTATCTCATAATCTAGATGTCTTAGAAATCACATCATGACTGACCCTTCTGGGCACTGATCCTCACCCTCCACATAAGTAGCAACTTGTTAACCTATTTGCTTACTTAAGTGATTAATGACTAGCCAAATTCTGATGGTGGTAGTGGTGGTGGTGGTGGTGGTGGTCTCCTTTCTATGGGTGTTGACTCCAACCCTTATACATTCTAGACAAGCACTCCACCACTAAGCTACATTCCTAAGATGAGCCATACTAGTGAAGTCTCTTTCACCCCTGTAGTGAAAGTCTGATGTTGTCCTTTTGAGGGAGGAACCCATTGGCATATTACTGCTACCCTGAGATACTATGAATCGCCTGGAGTGGTTTTGAACCACATCAACTAATGCACTATATTAATTTCTTGCCCATTGTTCTTTTGTTCTTAGCACTGTCCTAGAATTTAACTTGCACTCTGATTTGGTTAAATCTTGGCCTGCGACTTAGTGAAATGTTTCTCTAGCATGATTGACACCCTGAGTTTAGCCCTAGCACCCATTTACCTCAGATGGGACTTCTTACAGGGATAGTTTCTGAGATTATTGTTTGAGATTTACTTTCAGTCTGGGGAGGCTACTCTTAGCTCTTGTTCTCGGCTGTGGTTGGTTGGTTGGTTGGTTTGGTGGCAATAGAGCTAGTCTTTAGTTGAGTTTCTATTACTCTCTAGTCCTCCAGCTTTTTCTCCACATTCTCTGTTGGTTTGAGAGAGCCCTTCATCTTGACCCTCATTCTTGGGTATGAAGTCCATTCCTTTGGGGACTGAGATACTGAAAGTTCACTGTTCTAAGGTTAGGCCATCCCAAGGCAAACAGTTTGAGCCAAGGAAGGATGAAGACAAAGAAGCACTTTCTCTTTGTGCCACCCCCAGCCTTTAGAAAGAGACGAGTGGATGCGAACTGGCTGGAGTCTCATTCTCTTGGCTTCTCTCTCTCTCATCTGGGCCCTTTATGAACAAGAATATGTGGACCCCTGTATTCTTAGTATGCTGTGCCCTAAGGCAAGCCTGGGCTCTTGTACAACAACTAAGCTATTATCTCTGCATCTAGAACTGAGCCTCAGCAACAGGTAGCAGGGGCAGGAAGAGAAAGAAATGCAATTGTTGCTGTCACTGGGTCAAAGTATCTTTTCTTTATTAAGCAGTTCTTCACCTACTGTTTGTCGTTTGGTGGAACATTTCCAGGTACTTCAAATGGTAGGTTTTGTTTTTAAGTCTTATCAATCTAATTATCAAATCGAACCCCAGAACCCCTCAGCTCAGACTGCCATGCTGGAAGTCTATCCACTCTAAGTAAAATTTAGACTTCCAGTTAGTGTGTCTGTCTGTCTGTCTGTGTCTGTCTCTCTCTGTCTCTCTCTGTGTGTGTGTGTGTTAGGAAGGGTTGTGTAGATATGGATGTTTGCACATATATTCCATGTGCTTTGGAGGCTAGAAGAGGATGTCATTTCTCAGTCACTATGAACCCTCCCTCCCTCCTTTTGACCTTGGCTTAACTGGCCTGGAACCCACTAAGTAGTCAAGTTAGATGGCCTACAAACCCCAGAAGCAGCCTGTCTCAACTTCCCTGTGCTGGGATTATAAACACGGACCGCCACAACCATATCTCTCTATGAAGGCTAGACTCTGGCTCTCATGCTTGTATAGCAAGCACCTTTCTGACTGAGGCATCTCCCAGATACTGCTTGTTTGTTTTGGTTTTGGTTAAGACAGAATCTCACTATGTAGCCTAGGCTGGCCTTCAAGTTTCAGTGCCCCTGCCTCTACTCTCCAACTGCTGGGATTACAGGCATCTGCCTACTGCACCTACCTATGAAGCCTTTTAAACTTTAATTCCAAAAATCAGAAAAAGATAATACCAAGATGAAGGTATAGATCAGATTACTATTAAAGATAGGAAGCTGTGAAAAGAAAAGATAAATATCAATTTAGTAGTAATTTAAACACAGCAAATTATAATTAATCTTATATCTGGTCTGCAAGGATGACTCAGTAAGAAGCTAACAACAGTCTTAGGATAAAATATTGGGAAGGAAAGTGACAATCTTTTCCAAAATTACATTTATTCTTTCATTTATTTATATATGCTGGCATGCATGTACACTTGTTCCATACATGTGGAAGTCTGAGGACAACTTTCTTGGAAGTTAGGCTTTCTCAAACCTCCATCATGTGGGTTCTAGAGATAGAACTCAGGTCCCTAGATTTGGCAGGTAGTAAGTACCTTTACTCACTGAAGCCATCTTACCAGCTCTGTAGTAACATTCTTAGAGAAGCTGAATGATTATAGCAAAATGATCTCAAAGTTAGTGATGGGAAGGAGGATGGGAGTTAAGATATACAAAAAAAAAATGGCATGTCTAACAATGGCTGAAAATATTGTACAATGTGCAGTTTTGAGTTCAGGAACTTGCTTAGCAGATATTTAACTTACTGCAAAGCCAATACAATTTAATACAAAAGAAAAAGCTTATGTTGGCCAATGATAAAACAGTGCAACCAAGCCTGGTGGTGGTGGCTCATGCCTTTAATCCCATCACTTGGGAAGCAGAGGCAGGTTTATCTTTGAGTTCAAGGACAACCAAAGCTGTACAGAAAAACCTTTTTTCAAAAAACAGTACAACCAGACAGTCTAGCAAGAGTCCAGTGTGTCTCAGAACTCATTTGCTTAATTTGGTGATAGTATAGGTAGGCTAGGAGGTTTGGGTTTCAGAAAGCCAATCTGGTATTATACTAACCTCCACTGGGATCTGGGAAAGTACCTTATAGTTTAATACTGAAGAATTTGTCAAGGATAAAGGTGAAATAAAAACCTAATGTTGGCTTACATTACGCCTCCAAATGACTGAGAAGAAAACTTGTTCTCTAGAGTTCTTATGAAGGTGGAGGTGTATGTGTGTGCTGAGATCAAGTCTAGGGTCTTGCACATGCTATGCCATTATTCCACCAAGTTACATCATTGTCCTGGGTTTTATTTTAAATTTATTTAAAAAAAAAGGATTGCTAGGCAATGATGGCACAAACCTTTAATCCCAATACTCTAAAGATAGAGGCAGGCAGATCTCTTGAGTTTAAGACCAGCCTGGTCTGCAGAGGGAGTTCTAGAACAACCAGTGCTATGCAGAGAAACCCTGTCTCTAAAAACTAAAGCCAAACCAAAATAACAACAACAAAAATAGAATTATAGCCCTATATTTTAATTTAGTAGGAAAATATTGGTACATTTTATAAATTTGCTACATACCATTTATTAAATTCTAGGAATTTTAAATGTAAAAAAAATAAATAAATAAAACAATTAGAAGACCAGGAAGAAAATTGGATCATTTGTTTACCTCGACTGTTCCAAGAAAACTTCCTGAGCAGACCAGGCAATCTAGAAGCCAAAGGGCTTGGCTTACAGAAATTCTGGGCAGTTATTTCCAGTGTGCACATCAGAGTACTCAGGGCTGCGGACAGCCAGTGCAGTGGCACCAGAAGAGCAAACATTCTTTTTATCTCGCTTCAGAAATGCTGAGAAGAGGCAGGTAAGAGGAGTCTGTTTTGCCTGTCCTGACCGTGAGCCTCTGCTTCCGCAGTAGCTGTTACTGTAGGCGTGTTCTGACTGACCAGGCCACGCTCTCGGCTCTGCCTGGGTGCTGTAGTTGGTAGTTTGAATGCTGGCACAGTAAGTGTACGCCACTATGGGGTCAAGGTCAAAGAAGCACTGGGTAATCAAGCACTGTCATTTGGGATACTCAGAATTAAAAGCACCAACCTGAAAGTATGTACATTGGGTTTTTGTTTTGTTTTTTAAAGATTTATTTACTTTATTTATATGAGTACACTGTAGCTGTCCTCAGACACACCAGAAGAGGGCATCAGATCCTATTTCAGATGGTTGTGAGCCACCATGTGGTTGCTGGGAATTGAACTCAGAACCTTTGGAAGAGCAGTCAGTGCAGCTCTTAACCTCTGAGCCATCTCTCCAGCCCTGTACATTGGTGCTTTTGTTTTTGTTTTTAAGTATTTCTCATGTTTGGTCACTGTGACCAAAATCTGGAAACAGCTGTTTATATTCAACTTCTGGACACATAGAGGGGATAAGAAAGGGCAGTGTGTTTGCCAGTGAAAAATATTGAAGAACTGTAATAGTATTCTAATTTTTTTACCTTAATCTGCTACTTGAGTATACTCAGTCTATTATAGATATAAAGAAAACTGTGAGGTCTACTAAGGTGCTCAGTGGGTAAAGGTACTTGTTGCCAAGCCTAGCAGCCTGTGTTTGAGCCACTTGTGCTGGAAAGAGAGAACCAACTCCCTTTCAATCTCTCTTTGGTTTCACAATCATGTCTGTACTCCTATGACTGAAGAAATGACCCAGCATGTTGATATAAAGTCTTCCGAACAGAATGACTCAGATATGATAGTACAGGTCTACAGTTCCAGAAGTAGGAGACCAAGAAGAGGATCACAAGTTGAGAGCAAGTTTATAAACCAGGCATAGTCTAATAATGTTCCTATAATCTCAACACTTGGAAGGCTGAGGCAGGAAAATTGCCATAAATTTGAGAGACTAGCATGGACTACATAGTGAGGTCAGGCCAGCCTGGCCTACAAAATATCTCAAACAAAAAAATGATTCCAAAGCAACCAAACTAGTCCCAGAACCCCCCTATGCTACCATAGCAAGACCTTGTCTCAACGAAACAAAAGGCCCAGGCTTCAAACCACATCGCATGCCTTTTTATACTCTGCCAGAAGGCCCTGATAGCAGGAGCTGGTTTATTTCTAGTTCTTAAACTTTGGGATAGGAATTACTGAGGCAAATTTATATTTCTGGTGTATTCCATCAAACACCTTTTCAAGTCTATAACCAGTCGCTCCACTAGTAGAGAAGTGTCTCTTTTCAACCTTACCATTATTTCTTCATGTCCAAATCCTTTGAGTTAAAAGGATGCACAATATTTAAATATACTTTCATCTATATTCTTGTTTGGTTTTGGCAGTCTTACGTAGTCCAGGCTGCCCTGAAATTCACTCTATAGGTCAGAGTGGCCTTGAATTTGCAGTGGTCCTCTCTTCCTCTTAAGTGTTGGGCTTATAGGTGTGCATTGCTAGGGCTGTTTTTATACCCTCCTCATTGGTTCTAAACAGTCTCCTTGTGTGCTAAGGCAATTTGCTCCTAGGTGCCTGCATGTGTGTGTGTGGGGGCTTGCATGTGTGTAGAAGTCAAAGGACAGTTTACAGGAGTTGGTTTTCTCCTTTATTTTATGTGACCTTGGAATTGGGTTCATTTTGCCAAGCTTGGTAACAAGTGCTTTTACCCACTGAGTCATCTAGCCAGACCTTTATTGTTTTTACATTTTACTTTTTTTTTGTTGTTGTCGCTGGGTTTTTTTTGGGGGGGGGGGGTGGCAGCAAAGGTTTTTCTGTGCCCTGGCTGTCCTGGAACTTGCTCTATAGACCGGACTGGCCTTGAACTCAGGAAGATCCACCCTCCTGCCTCAGCATCCCAAGTGCTGGGATTAAAGGTGTGGGCCACCAAGCTTGGCCCTACATTTTACTTTTAATAGGTTTTATTACACATGGTGTGCGTTTATCTGGTGATTAAACCTACGGTTTTGAGAATACTAAGAACGCACTCTATCATCAAACTATTATATTATCTCCAGCTGCCTCCCCCTTTACCGTTTTATTTTTTGTATGTTTTGCCTGCATGTGTGCTCACTATGCGCGTGCCTGGTAACTGTGGTAACCAGAAAAGGGCCTCATATTCCTTGGAACTAAATTAGAGATTGTTGTCAGCCACCTGGTGGGTGGCAGAAATTGAACCTGAGTCTTTGAAATATAGCTGAGCCATCTCTTTAGTTCCCAGCCATCATTTATTTTCTGAGACATAATCAAAGTTGCCCGGGTTGCCTTTAAACTCTGTGGTCTAGGTAGGCTTTCCATTTGAATGCCCTGGAGTTCCACGGCCTGTACCACTAAGTCCAGTGCTTTCTATAGTTTCTATGTAAGCAAATCAGGTTTCAAACAGCAACTATGGTGTGGATGATCAGATCACATCCTAGTTCCTTGCATACTTGTCCAGAGTAACTGGACAAATGACGCCCAAAGTGCATTTACAGACACTAGGTCTAGTTATTGGTGAATCTGAACCTCAGCTGGGTTTGTTGGATTCCTAGAGCAGCCTCACCAGCCCTGTTTGCCCTGCCCATAGCTCATGATGGAGCAGTCCAAGAAGTCCTCTCTTATGGTGGCCCGCAGTATTCTAAACAACAAGCTCATTAGCAAGAAGCTGGAGCGATATCTGAAGGTGAGGCAAAGACAAACGCGCTGCCCTAGTCCCGACTTCTGTGTGAGCCTAGTCCCCACACTGTCCCAGTGATTCCTTCCTCCCATTAAGGTCTTTATTAATCTCCACAGGGTGAGAATCCTTTTACTGACAACCCGGAGGAGGAGAAGGAACAAGACGAGGTGGAGGCTGGCGCTCTGGATGAAGGGGCACCAAGCGAAGCGACAGGGCTCACAGAGGGCGTGCCGGCACAGCCCCCGGTTCCCCTGGAGCCCGCCCCAGGGACTGCAACACCGCCACCTCCGCCACCACCAGAAGAGGAGGAGGAGAGCCCAGTACCCTTGCTGGGCGGGGCGCTGCAGTGCCAGATCCGCGGGATCCCGGGCCTCGATGTGGAAGACGACGAGGAGGGCGGTGGGGGTCCATAACCCTTACCAGGCAGGGCTCGCGTGGCCGAGGCTGGAAGTCCAGCTTAATAAAGTGCTTTCCCAGCGGAGGTCGTCGTTTGTGTTGTGAATGGCGAGGGCGGGCCCCTTGAAGCCTCCAGACTGAGTGCGCCTGCGCGCGGGTATACGCGCTAGACCAGCTCACGCATGCGCGAACCTGAATGCTCTTGCGCACTAGCTTACCCTTGAGTCACAGCTCCCGAGATGCTGAAGATTTGCAACCCGGAAGGCTAGGAGGGCCGGTGGGGGCGGGCCGTCTTGAGCAACCAATGGTAGCGCCCAGAAGGAGAGACGTACGCTCTTCGTCTTCCAGTAGCAGACGGCACGTTGAACGCATGCGTTCTGAGGGAATATAAGAAAAGGATCTGCTGGCAGGTCGCGTCGAAGACATGGAGCAAGGCTACGGAGGTTAGTATGGACTGTTCTGCACCACGGGAGACCCTGCCGCATGTGGTATTCGGGCTTAGCCTGCAGCCGGAACGCACTTGCCGCAGCCCGGTTCTGTGTAGAGTCGGCCCGGATGCGCGCGCTTCCCTTATTGGGCCTCTGCGTAATCGTTCCCGAGCCGCCGCGTGTGGATTGGCCGGTAGGACTCGGGGCGGGGGATGCGGATGAGGCGCGAAGGCCGATGCTGTGGCGGGTTTCTGGATGCGCCTTGGGCCGCTTTCACCGTGCAAGCCAAGTAGCTCTCACCGCCGCCGGGACCCGACGACCCGGGCAGTCTCAGTCCAGCCTTCTCTTCGGAAGACGCCACAAAATGGCGGCTCCAGGGGCGGGGCTAAAGCGAGCGCTGGGGGAAGGCGGCGGGTGAGGTCCCGCTGGGTCGCGGCGGTTGTAGCGAGGAGAGAGTCTGAGAGCTCATCCTCAGCAGATCGTCCTTGAGAGCTCGTGTCCACTGGGCTCGCTTTTCCGAAGACTTACGGGCAGCGCGCGATCAGCCCAGCCGTGCACTGCGGCAACACCCGGTGCAGCTCCTCGGGATCACCTGGCTGGGTCTCTGCAGTACGCGGGGTGTGGTGCCCATGGGAGGTGTGCTGCCTGAGGGACTGGAATTCTTGACTGTAACCTCACGGTGGCCTGGAGGGACCAAGGGGTCTGCGGAAGCGGGAACGTTGCCTCTCCTAACCTAAACTTCAGCATTTTTGCAATTAGACTTCTCGAGCTATCTGCTTTTAATCTCCTGGGAGGCCTTGACTCTGTACGGAGATTTATCTACAGGAGATAGTTGGAACATGTGGAATGGGTTGGAAGTGGGCACAGGGAGTAGTTAGTGGCTTCTGGCCGCTAAGGAAGGGATCTTGAGAGGCAGCAAAGAAACAAGATCCCTAGAATTGTACTTAACCAGAGGGGCCTGAGATGATGTAAACACGTGTGCTTGGGTATCTTCAGGGACTGCCTAGTGCTCTTTGCCTTTGGGAGCTTAGATCTGTGTCTTCCATTCTTAGCCTTTCCATCAGAAGATACCTATCACGACCCTGCTTTATACTTCCTTGGGTTAGGGAACTTCATGTTGACTCCCACTTTCTACCTGCCATTAACCTTACAGATGCAACTTTGCAGCCTACCTGGTTTCTAAATAGCACTTAGGCATGGCAGTTCTTGCTGAGTGCCTGTCAACACATTTAAGGGGCTATGTTATAGTGATGGGTTTAGGATATTCTGGAAAGGGAGATTAACATTCGCAGTGTCAAAGTGAAGTCATTTGACGCCTGCAACTGTGCCCCTGTATCAGGCTATGTGCTGGCTCCAGGAACACAAATGAAGAGAATGTAATCCCCTTCTGTTCAAAGGGGTGTTGTAGGGAGTGGCTTCTAAGGTGAGATGGAAGCTTGAAAGCCTAGGGCATTGTTTAGTTACTTGGAAGCAAACCCTTACATTTATGTCATCAAATTCCCAGCTTTTTTCCCAGTTTTGTGGCCTATCTGGCGGTATTGAGCTTCCCCACCAGTGGCAGCTGGGCCAGTAGAGCGGGCACTGTGACCTAATGCTGTGTCTAGTGTCCTCCAAACTTGGTTCCCTTCCCCCATTTTTTTGCTTTGATTTCAACCCAGCCAGGTAAAATGTGATGGTTTGTGTGCGTTTGGGGGTAGGGGCAGTTCTTGAAGGGTGAAGGTGTACTAGATTACATTTACATTCCCCTCACTGTAAATTGACACTTCTGAAAAGAGAAATCCCTTTAGACTTTTTGGATATTATCAGAACCCCCCATATTCTTGATGGTAGGATAAAATCTTGACACATGATCTTTTTACAGGCTATGGGGCATGGAGTGCTGGACCTGCCAACACCCAGGGTAAGTGGTTCCTGCCTAATGGGTTGGATTGTGGGTTTTCTCCAATGCATGCCCCTTTGTAGTAAAGCCCAGCATCTGCCTTCATCAAGGTACATTTTGCCTTTCTTTCTTTAAAGAAAAATAGTTTATTGAGTACTACAAGGGAGCAGAGGCTGATTAGTCATAGAATACTCCCTGTATCCCTCTACTACCCTACCACCACAGTTTCTTTTAAAATCTGAAAGGAACTCAGTAGATTGTATATTTAACATGCCAGGGGCCCCAGGCTTGGGCCCCAGGAGCACCCATCCACCCCTGTTAGTCTGTGTGCACAAATTGTGCATTCCTGTTATGTTTAGCATATTACAGAACATTTTTTTGTTTTGAGGTACTTTTCTTGTGACCATTTAGAGAGATAAAACCTGTTTTTAACTCAAGAAATGTACAAAAACAGAAAGTAGGCTAGATGTGGCCTAGGTTTTTGCTCACCCTTATTTTCTGAGTTTAGGACCTGCCCCACACTCAGCCCCATTCCAGGGGACAAAGGCTTCCCCTGTTTTCCAGTCCCGGGCACGGTTGGAGGCAAGCCACTGTTTTGTGTATCACTGTGTGTCCCGTGAGGAGGTCTTCAAGACACCTATGCCACATAATACACCCTTGTTCAGTTGAGAATGTGACTTTCTTTTTACCCACTGATGTCTTAGGTATGATTGAGAATAACTAGGTTTGGGCTCCTGGTGAGAACTGAACTTATTTATGTAGGGGGCTCTTTCTATGGCCCAGGCCAGACTGTCCTCTCAGTTGATACCATAGTGTAGATCACCATCTTGGGTATTACTGTGTACCTTTCTTTTCCTAGCTTTTGTGGGAAAAGTCAGGCTTGCCTGGGAGAGAAATGTAGATGGTACTTTGTACCCATTGTGTAAAACATGAGCATGCTAAAGACCATGACCACCACCAGTCACGCCCTGTCTTCGGTGCATCGAGGTGGCAGCTGTCCTTAGGTGACTCTGGCATTAAAGTGCTTATGTGTTTTCATTTTTCCTAAGGTACATACGGAAGTGGTGTGACCAGCTGGCAAGGTAAGACCTTCTGAAAGGGATCTCGAGGTGGGGAAGTGAGTCTTTAAACAGCTATCCAGAGGGGCTGGATAGCTGTTTCCCTCATCCTGACTGTGCACACAGCTCTGTTGATAGCACGGAGAGTGCCACTGCTGGGCACTGGGCACTGGGCCCTGAGGTGTGCCAGAGCTAGGCTGAGAGAGATTGTGGATACAGTGCAGGAAAAGTTTTCAAATGTCTTTGTCAGTACTTGGAGTTGCTATTCTGAGGTTCTTAGCCACCTCTGGCTTTTATTAGGAAACAAGTCCTTCCATCTCTTAAAGAAAACCTGCTACTACAGCCTGCGGCTGCCTGTCTCTCTGGTCATGGTTACATGTGTATTGTGGATGATGTTGGTGATACTTGGTTCCATATCTGCTAGGCAGAGAGTGCTCCCACACAGAGAATGTCATGGCTGGCCTCATGTGCTAAGGCCTGATATGGTTCCTCTTTCTTCTGATAGGTTATGAAAACTACAACTACTACAACGCCCAGAACACCAGTGTCCCTGCAGGAACGCCCTATAGTTATGGCCCAGCCTCGTGGGAGGCCACCAAGACCAGTGATGGTGGCCTGGCAGCCGGGAACTCTGCCGTGCATGTGGCCTCTTTTGCCCCAGAGCCATGTACCGACAACTCTGACTCGCTCATTGCCAAGATCAATCAACGTCTGGACATGTTGTCCAAGGAAGGAGGCAGGGGTGGGGTCGGCAGCGGTGGGGAGGGCACGCAGGACCGAGACAGGTGATTGTGGCCTTCATGGGAATGGGTACCAACTCTTAGAAAGCCCTCTTCCCTGTTCCTGTGTTAGGCAGGAGTTGAACCCTGTGGGGAGGGCTTCACTGAAGATTTCCTAAACTGCTGGCCAAAAAGTTAACTGAAGATTCTTTCTTCTGGCAAGGGCTTCCTGCTCTTTCTTTCTTAGTAATGTTCAAATGAGTGTTCTTAAAATGAGTTTACCTTCGGGGCATTTGGGTAGATACTGGGCAGATTGGTTTCTTGTTCTGATTGTAAAGTTAGGCTGAGGGCAGATCACAGGGAAGCCTGGATGTCTTAGGCTGCTCCTAATGGGTTGTGTACTTCCTTTGCAGCTCCTTCCGCTTCCAGCCATATGAGTCCTACGACTCCAGGCCCTGTATACCTGAGCATAATCCCTACCGCCCCGGCTACAGTTATGATTATGACTTTGACTTGGGGACTGACCGAAATGGTAGCTTTGGTGGGACATTCAACGACTGTCGGGACCCAACCCCGGAGCGGGGCTCCCTTGATGGTTTCTTGAGGGGCCGGGGCCAGGGCCGCTTCCAGGACCGGAGCAACTCCAGCACCTTCATACGTAGTGACCCCTTCGTGCCCCCCGCAGCCTCGGAGCCCTTACCCACTCCCTGGAATGAGCTGAACTACATGGGTGGGCGTGGTCTAGGTGGGCCCTCCGCCAACAGGCCACCACCTCCTTCCCTCTTCTCCCAGTCCATGGCCCCTGACTACAGCATGATGAGCATGCAGGGGGTGGGCGGTTTTGGTAGCACCATGCCTTACGGATGTGGCCGGTCCCAGACTCGGATACGGGATTGGGTAAGTTCACCAAGTTCTATCAGGCCTTATTGCCTTTTCTTCCTAACGACTTTGTCAGGAAGAAAAGTTGTGTACCTTTGTATACTGTAAGATGCCCTTAGTTCCCAGTGTACAATTCCACTTTCAGTAAGTTTGCACCACTTGGTTTTAGATGTCTCCGTCAGCTCATCTGTTCTCTAGCCCTGGGTTGACCTCTTGTAGATATTTCACAGCAGTAGAGTCACACATGTGGCTTCGTGTGTCTGGCTCCCTCAAGCATGACATGGGCTTTTGGACTCCTATTGTAGTCTCTCTTGCTTTTTTGAAGGTTTTTTTTCCTGCCTTTGTTTTCTGTCCTTACAAGTGCTAAATTTATTTGTGGGGCATCTTACAGGCCCAGGTTAGCAGTACATGACATGTGTTTGTGTCTGTAGCCCAGAAGGAGAGGGTTTGAACGCTTTGGACCAGACAGCATGGGCAGGAAGCGGAAGCAGTTTCCATTGTATGAAGAACCTGATGCCAAAATGGCCCGTGCTGACAGTGAAGGAGATCTGTCTGAGAACGGTATGCTCAGGGTTCACTGAGCCCCAGGGGGGTGTGATGTGAGTCAGTTGCCTGCTCTGGATTGAGGCAGTATTATTCGACTAACACTGCCTTAGCTAAGCCCCATTGTCAGTCTGGTCACTGAGCTTGGGAATGTGGAAATGCTCTCGGAACCATCTGTCTAGGGGCTGACACTTCTGTTCCCTGTATCTGGCAGATGATGGAGCTGGTGACTTACGGTCAGGAGATGAAGAATTCAGGGGAGTAAGTTCACCTTCACAGATTCTGTCTCTGGGCTTGCTTTCTTCTGTCCTTTTGTTTTTCCTCACGGAGGTGAAAATAGCTATTTGGCTTGAATCAGCCACATACCTTTTGTGTACATCCTACAACAACAGTTTTGTTCTTGTGTTTGCTTGTTTTTAATTCTTTCCTCATACCTTACATCCCAAGGAAGTTTATCTTCCCTCTCAGTTTCCCCTAGCCTCCTCTCCTCTTCCCCAGATCCATTCCTCTCGTGTTCCCTTGTGAAAAGAGCAAGTCTTCCAAGGACATGGATCATCCACTGTTCTCTTTCTCAAAGCTCCCAAACCATTTCCCTTGCCTTATAGTGCTGAGTCTAGCCATCAGCCTTCCAACTGTGAGGCCCTGCAGAGTGCTGCTGACCCTGTCTGGCCTCTTGTCCTAATACCCAGTCACTGGGAAGTGTCAGCAAAGGCCAGTCTTGGGCCACACCACATTCCTGAGGAATGCACAAGGTGTCAGTTTTCTCTGAGTACTTGTATGGCCAGGTGGAGAGCCAGATGGAGTGGACTGACAGAAAGAATCTTGAATAGCTTTGTTCTTTTGGGCAGCAGGTGGTAGAATCCAAGGCTTAACCCGTGTTCTGCAAGGACTCCATCAACAACAACTCTGGAGTTCTCTAAGAACCTTTCTTGCTCCCCATTCAGTTGACGTAGCTTTTGGGACTAGAAATCTCTACAGATCTCTTAGACTTGCCCAAGGCACTGACTCTGCCTAGATAATCCTAGGATCTGTATTTATACGAATTTGTTAGAATGCTAAACACATACTTAGAAAATCAGTGCTAGAATTAGAATACCCCAGACTAGAGCTGTTTCCCCTGCCAGCGGATAAGCTTTTTTCTGTGGTACAGAACAGTATGGGATGCTTTTGCCACTGGGCAGGTTCTGTCACTTTGGAGAGAACCAAGTTGGTCACTGTAGAAAAAAAAGATACCTTTATGGTCTTCTAAAAGCAATGAATTAGAACAGGACACTTGAGCCCTCCTCTATGACTCTGAGGTTTCTTGGTGCTTCCTTATTTCCTAGCACCATAGCAGGCCAAGGTCTGGGGTAAGACCACATACTAGGTAGGGCCTGGGCTGGGTAGAGAGAATTCTGGAACTTTCATCTCACTGCCTGACGTTGTATTTGCCCTTTTTCAGGAGGATGAATTCTGTGATTCCAGGAAGCAGAGAGGTAGGCGTCGCCCAGTATCTTTTGTAGCCTTTCTTTATCTGACCCACATTTGCCCAGCTTCCGAGCAAAACAGACTTGTGAAGCACTCTGGTTCGGCAGAGGAGCTGCGGCTGTGCGGTGGACCCCACACTGTGGGAACTGTCTATCCCCAAAGCTTGGGGCAAGATTTGCTTGAAAGGAGTTCCTTTGCCTCAATAGATACACAGTGTAGGAGATATGAAACCCATCTCAGGGTATCTGTGATGCCCATGTTAGGAAATGGGGTTCAGAAATCTGAAGGGAAAGGGACCCCTTTTCTATTCCTGTCTTCTTCCCATATTCTGGCCCATCTTTATTCTCACCAGGGGTATTTTGTTGTTTTGGTTTGGGTTTTTTGTTGTTTTGGTTTGTTTTGATTTTTCCTCTTTTTCTCAGTTGTGAGCCTCAGTTTGTACCCTGGCCTCTGCAAGAAATGCTGGCAGCCTCAGTACCTGTGGACAGAGAGCAGATACCTACTACAGTTGATCTTGAGGTCTTGGGAAGATGGCCTGCCTGTAAGGTGTACTCAGGCCCATGTCTAAGGCAGTTGTCACTGAACAGGTCTTGTTCTAGGGCAAGAGGCCTAAGAGCCGAACAAAGGTTGCACCTCAAGAGTGAGAGTCAGCCTGAGCAACAAGGCCTTAGGCACACCTAGCAGCCTCTTGTCTTTCTCCCTGTTGTGTGGACCTGTCCTAGACTGTCCTAGCTGCTTACTCTCAAGGATCACAGGCTAACCCTTATCCCTTATAATCAGAAGGCCTTTGACTCCTTTGAGGTTCTCAGGTTAGCTAATCCTCAGGTGTCCCCCATCCTACACATTAAAGTTTTGTCCACAGCGCGGGATCAACCCCCAGCATTTAGCAGTTCATGCAGCCGGGTAAATGCTAAAGCAAAGGTGACATGTTTGTTGCGCACAGGTCCTGCTACCCAACCGGGATGACTTTGCTATTAAACAGCAGTCATAGTTTCAGGCAGTGACCTCTTGCCAAAAGTCCCACACGTCCTTTTGAGAGGCTTCTGAGCAGCGCACGCCGGTCGCCATCTTCGTGGGACAGTCTCGGGACTGGCATCAGGGGTAGGGGTTACAGTTCAGATGCTTATCCAACCTTTTTTCAGCATCCAGCCCTGGCCCTGAGCCTCGGGTCTGGCGTGGTCTTATGCTGAGAGATGCTGGCCACAGGGCTCTCCTGGGACCTATGCCAGCCCCAGAGAGTGGATGGGAGGACCAATTGGTCTCTTCCCATTTTTGTTTCTAGGATTGTTTCCCACCCTGCCTTGGGAAAGTCCAAGGTTGTTGGTTTTGTAAGTAGAAGCTAGAGATCGGGCCAGCAAGGACTGTCAGACCTGCTGAGTCCCTAGTTGAGGTGAAGCCAACAGGACAGTCACCACAACCCACCTAGAGGTGGGATGGAGGGTGGCAGTGCAGCTTGCTGTATTTCCCGAGGCTTTCCAGCTATTGCCTCTGTGGGGATATTTGCAGCTCTTTGAGAGATGTGGGAGAAGAGCCAACAGCAGTGCTATATTGGACCCGCAGCCTGGGACAGAGCAGAATCGGTGGCTGTGAGTGGGATGGGCCTCTGCCCATCAGGCCATGGCAGGAGTGAGGCGACTCCTCTGGGTTCTCGTCAAAGGTCCTGGTACATCAGGAACCTCTAACAGCTCCTCGGTGCCTTGGGATATCCTAGCCCTGCCACAGAAGTGATGGAGGCTGGGCACAAGGTGTGGCTGCCACACTGCGGCCCTGGAGCTGACCTCTCCTGCAGGCTCCTCAGTGTCTCGAGGGGACTTTTCTGTTACAGGAGAGAAGGAGGATGAGGACGAGGATGTGAAGAAGAGACGGGAGAAACAAAGGAGGAGAGACAGGATGCGAGACCGAGCAGCTGACAGGTGAGGGGCTAGTGAGATGAGGCAGGTTGTCAGGGCCACTGAAAGCAGTTGGATCTGGACACTGTCAGGCTCTCCCGAGTCACGTGTCCTCCCTCTATAATGCACAGGAGTTTGGTTTTATAACTCCAGCTGTCAAGAAATTTTAATCAGGGCTGGAGCGATGGCTCGGTGGTTAGGAGCACCGACTGCTCTTCCAGAGGTCCTGAGTTCAAATCCCAGCGACCACATGGTGGCTCACAACCGTCTGTAATGAGATTGGATGCCCTCTTCTGGTGTGTCTGAGGACAGCTAAAGTGTACTTATATATAATAAATAAATAAATCTTGAAAGAAAGAAAGAAATTTTAGCCAGGTTAATAGAAGATAGAACTTTTTTTTTTTTTTTGGTTTTTCGAGACAGGGTTTCTCTGTGTAGCCCTGGCTGTCCTGGAACTCACTTTGTAGACCAGGCTGGCCTCGAACTCAGAAATCCTCCTGCCTCTGCCTCCCAAGTGCTGGGATTAAAGGCGTGCGCCACCACCGCCCAGCCTAGAAGATAGAACTTAAGAGAAGTGTGTAAAAGATGGATAGTTAACTTTGTTTTTGCTTGGAGAATCCAGTTCTGAGTCCACCATCTTTCCTCACCTTTGGAATTTGAGCTGGGATGCTAGGACTGTGAGAGTTCTCTTGACTCCCCAGCAGGCCCAGGGGTGGCTAATACTGTCTGCTGACTTGACATTCAACCTCCCAGAAAGTGATCTTCCTCCAGTAGAGCTAGTAGGAGCGTGTCTTGATTCCCTGTCCAGATCTAGACAATCTCTGGGATTCAGCAGAGTAAGAATATGTGTGTAGGGGATCTACTAGCCAGATTTTGTATCGAACAAGAATGCTAAAATGCCAGGCCGGTGTCTCTCTGACTCCCATCATGGGACTGTCCCTCATGATTAAGCAGCTACTGGCTATAGGAGAATCTCTTGGTTTTTGTCATTATCCTTACATAACGAGTCCTCTTAACTATGGAGCCACCTCCCAGGACCAAATGACTTAAAATTTTATTTGTGGAGAGGTGGGGCATGTGTCTATACAGAGGTCCTTTTCATGTGAATGAGTGCACATTTGCCACAGCACGTGAATGGGTGCACATCTGCCACAGCTTATGAAAGTCAAAACAGTCTGAAGGAGTTTGTTCACTTTCCACCTGCAGGTTGGTGCAGGTCTTTAAACTTGATGTCAGTCGCTGAGCAGTTTTTCCAGACTATATATAACCCCTGCTCTCAAGGCTAAGCTGAGCTTATTGGCTCAACACCTGAGAGACTGAACTGGAAGAGGCTCTCCTTGGCTCTTGCAAGGACAGACAAATCCTGTTTCTTTTGCATTTCTATACCCAAAGATGAACTGCTGGTCTCTGTATTACCACTTCTTTCTGTGTTCTCTCTAGGATTCAGTTTGCCTGTTCTGTATGCAAGTTTCGTAGCTTTGAAGATGAAGAAATTCAAAAACATCTGCAAAGTAAATTTCACAAAGAGACCTTGCGATTTATAAGTACCAAACTGCCAGACAAGACAGTAGAATTTCTCCAGGTAAAGTATACTGCTGTGTTTGTAGATAACCCTGAGTGTAAGGACCCTGTAGGGGGTTAAGAGGAATGAGAGGCCTAAACATGATGCAGTTTCTTTTCCCAAGTTGAAACTACTGTGCCTGTAACTGTGTCACACAGAGTGATAACAGCTCTGACCACAGCAGGCTTTGCCCATGAAGCTGCCACAGTGTCATCTTGTCACACTCTGCAGTTGAGAAATGCCCAGAGTAGTATATTGTCATTTAATTTGGTGGTATCTCTCAATCCTTCTAGGAGTATATCATAAATAGGAATAAAAAAATTGAGAAACGGCGTCAGGAGTTGTTGGAGAAGGAGAGCCCTAAACCCAAACCAGATCCATTCAAAGGTAAGTTGTGATCCCAGTGTCCAGGTACACACATGACTCATGTAGGCTGGCTGCTCTTCCAGAGGACCCGAGTTTGATTGTTATTACCACATGGCAGCTCACAGTCATCTGTGACTCCAGTGCCCTCTTTTGACTTCTGTCCACATAGACATGAATACAGACAATATCAACACACACAAATAGATTGAAAAAGAAGACAGAATGCAAAGGTTTATATAGTTCTTTATGTTACGGTACTTAGCATTTATGATGTCAGAGTTTGTTTTAATCCCCACACCATAAAAAAACAGCCCGGGGACTAAAGAAGTGCCTCAGCACTCAGGAGCACTGCCTGGTCTCCTACAGTTTTTGGATTTGATTCCCAGCACCAACATAGCAGCTCACAAATGACTGTAACCCCAGTTTTAGGGGATACGATGTCCTCTTTTGGCCTCCTTGGGCACCAGGCACATGTGGTGAGCAGACATGTGCAAGCAAACTACATATAAAACAAGTCTTTTTTGTTTGTTTGTTTTTCCTCCCCCCCCCTTTTTAAATTAGACAGCCAAATGGTGGCAGCCCACACCTTTAATCCTAGCACTTGGGAGGGAGAGGCAGGTGAGTCTCTGACAACATCTTCTATAGAGCAAGTCCCAGGATACCCAGGCTACATAGTGAGACCCTGTCTCAAAAAACTAAACAAAAACACTGCAGTGCTAGCTAAGGGCTACCAAAAATGCGAAGCCAAGTACTGTAGAAAGGCACTTAGTGGAAAGAAGCCCTGCGTGCAGTGAAGGAGAGCACAACTGCGTTGACTCCCATCAGAGAGATGTGAAACAACCTAATGGTTCTCTCCTGGTGTAGACACAGCTGGAAAGATGAGGTCTGGACAAACATTCCTCACAGTGGAGCAGGTCTCCACCTGTGTCCTAAAGATATCTTACAAGGGTAGAACTGGGAGATAATGTAGACCTTGCTGGAGAGGAAGAAGAATGCTATTTGTTTGGGTTCCCGTTTCAGGGATTGGCCAGGAGCATTTCTTCAAAAAGATCGAAGCCGCACATTGCCTGGCCTGTGACATGCTGATTCCTGCACAGCACCAGCTCCTTCAACGGCATCTGCACTCTGTGGACCATAACCATAATCGAAGGGTAAGTCTTCTTTTGATTCAGGCTGGCTCCTGAGGTGACCATTCCTCTGTTGCCGATTGGGTGGCCTCAGACTATGTATGTTGTGTCAGGTTTTGGGGTGAGGTCAGACCCTTGTATGCTGAGTCAGGAGTGCTCACATTCTTTCTGGTCTTGCAGTGAGTCTCATCTTCATAACCTTCACTTCAGAGTCTGTTAAAATGTGGTTGCACTTGGTGAGATATACCTCTAATTCCCACCTACCTGGAGGCTGAGCTGAGAGGCGGGCTTTCATCCTTTTTTCTTTCTCTCCTTGGTCTCAGACAGGTTCTCAGTATGTAGCCCTAGCTAGCTGGCCTCTCTGGCCTCTCCCTCTGCCTCCCAAGTACTAAAGGTGTATGCCTCAAAGACACCCAGCCTGGCCCTCTCTCTCTCAAAAAGAAAAGAAGAAAAACACAGACAGAAATTTGGTGTGTAGATTGGTGCGCGCACTCTCTCTCGCGCTCTCGCTCTCTCTCCTCTGTGTGTGTGTGTGTGTGTGTGGTGTGTACATATGCATATATATACATATGTATACATTCATACATATATATATATATTCTGAATTGAAACTGTTTTTAAGTTTCCAGTTGCTGAAAAATTGGATTTCAGTAAGGTGAGAGACCAAGGACTATTCAGAACTCAGTGAGTGGCCTAGAGAACTGACCTGGGTTTTAGTATTGATTTTATGTTCCATTGATGATGAGGCTGAGGCTA
Source organism: Tokudaia tokunoshimensis (assembly GCA_036184795.1). Lineage (NCBI taxonomy): Eukaryota > Metazoa > Chordata > Mammalia > Rodentia > Muridae > Tokudaia > Tokudaia tokunoshimensis. Next base: position 3,426,764 of record BTHU01000007.1, on the reverse strand, counting down.
AAGATTTAACTGGGGATTAACAATGTTTTGTTAATAGGCTTGTAGGAGTTGTTTTCATAAGAAGTCTGATCTTAGATATAATTGGCCTTTATCTGTGATCTTACAATCACAAATTGAACCAACTAGAGGTTGAAAACTTTTGGTATAAGAATTGCAATTGAGCCAGACAGTGGTGGCGCACGCCTTTAATCCCAGCACTTGGGAGGCAGAGGCCAGCCTGGTCTACAGAGTGAGTTCCAGGACAGCCAAGGCTACACAGAGAAACCCTGTCTCGAAAAACCAAAAAAAAAACCAACCAAACAAACAAAAAAGAATAGCAACTGTACTGAATGTACTGCAATTCTTTCTAATGTTCCCCAATCAATACCTTATAGCTGCTTGCAACTAGTTTTGTTAGACTTGTAAGTCATCTAAAATGTAGGGAGGGTATGCATAGGCCCTATTGCAAACACCAGTCCACTTTATAGGAGACTTGAGTGTCCTTGTACTTTGTTATCTGAAAGGACCATGAAGTCAGTTCCCTGCAATTAGGATGCCTCTGTAGGCCCAGAGCATTTGATCTGCATTGTGTGGTACAACTGTTGCAGATAGGCAGAAGCAGCTGCAGATGATGAAGAGTGGGTATGGCTACACTGCAGGCACATCTCAAGATAGACGCCCGTGGTTGTCAACCCATCTCTTGTATTTATTTATTTTGGGGTTTTGGGGGCAGGGTTTCTCTGTGTGGTCCTGGTTGTCCCGGAACTTAGAGATCCACCTGCCTCTGCTTCCTGAGTGCTGGGATTAAAGGCGCGCGGCACCGCCCGGCTGCGTCTCATCTCGTAGTACTTGCTTTGTTGCTGTTGTTGTTGTTGTTTAGTGTGTATGATTGTTCTGCGTGTTTGTATATACCTGTGTACCATGTGAGTGTCTTGTGCATATGGATGTCAGAAACGCTCCAGATCCCCTTTAACTGGAGTTAGAGACTAATTAGGAGCTGCCATGTGGATGCTAGGAATGAATCCTGGATCCTCTACAAGAGCAAAAAGTGTTTTTAGCCACTGAACTGTCGTCTCTCCAGTTCCTCCAGGACGTTCAGAGATCTGCAGAACAGCAGTCTACAAGCCGGGAGTTAGTATATGAAAGATAAGCACCAAAGCACTCAAAGCTCATGAGCTGCTTCTTCAAGGCAGGATCTTGCCCTATAGAGGCAGGGCTCAAAGGATTGCACCACCGTGTGTGCGTGCAGAATCTAAAGTTTTGGTTGATTCTGCTGGGATTTACTATGAGAGCAATATAACCCCCAAAACTAAAAAGGTTTGCCCTTTTTCCCTGTTTAGTCCATACAACTTACTTTTTTGTAGTGTGTGTGTATTGTTTGTTTGTTTGTTTGCTTTGAGATACGATCTCACTAAGCCGTGTATACCAGACTGGCCTTGAACTCAAAGGTGCACACCACCATGCCTCTGAGCGGTCACATCCAGCCTTGACGCACGCACGTGAAGCTTGGTCTTAGGAATCATACCTGGTTTTGTCCTGTAGTACAGTCTTTTCCACTTAATTGCACTGCTTTTATTCCAAGGGCTTTCTGGTACTTTTCTTTCCTATTTGACATTTCGGATTTCAAAGATGGCAGTTGCATGTCATTGAAAGCTTGGCAGTGTCCTGGTTTTATTTTTTACTGTGTGTGTGACAAAATACCCCAACCAAAAGCAACTTAGTAGAGAAAGGGTTTACTTTAACTAATGATTTCAGGCTGCATACTACATCATTTTGAGAAAATAAATCAAGGCTGAAACCTGGAGCAACTGTCAGGTCCAGTCAAGAGCAGAGGGAATGGGTGTGCGCGTGCTTAGTGTTCAGCTCGCCCTCTTACAGAGTCCAGGGTCGGTACCACACACTGATTCAGGCTAGCCTGATCTACACACTGAGGCTTCTGGGTGGCTGGGTTGTGTCAAGTTGACAGTTAAACTAACCAATGCACGCCCTGGCTAGTTTTCTGGTTTCTCTTGGCTATTTTAAAACTTTTTTTTTTTTTGGTTGCCTTTGCAGTTGGCTGCTGAGCAATTCAAGAAAACAAGTCTCCATGTGGCTAAGAGTGTTTTGAACAACAAACATATAGTGAAGATGCTGGAAAAATACCTCAAGGTTTGTATTTCGGAATCTTGTAGACCAGAAAAACCTTGAGGGTGCAAGGTTTGTATGATATATCTAGACAGAATGCAGTGTACAACATTTCTGAGTTTTTAAAAACTTGAAGGAGATCAGAATATGAGGTTTGGATCTGTTAACAGGCCAGGGTTTCTAGAGACTTGGTACTTAGCTGTGACCTTGGGTAGGGGTGCTGTTTGGTGGATCACTGCCTTGTGCTACTCATATTCAACACACACCCCAAAACAAAATATGATTCTTTGACCGTAAAGTCCTGAGCAGATGTAAAGCCTGCAAGCTGAGTGGAGTGACACCTGCCTGCAGTCCCCAGCTACTCTGGAGCCGTGGGAGAATCTCAGTTCAGCCCAGGAAGTGAGGTTAGCATATGAGGCAGCATATCAGTACCTGGTCTCATAACAAACAATGAAGCAGGGCTGGAGAGATGGCTCAGCAGTTAAGAGCACTGACTGCTCTTGCAGAGGTCCATGGATCTGTAATGAGATCCAGTGCTCTCTTCTGGTGTGTCTGAGGGCAGCTACAGTGTATTCATACACATAAAATAAGTAAATATTTAAATAAACTATAAATGAAATTAAAAGTGTGTAGTGGCATTCATCTGTAGTACTAACATTTGGGAGCCAGACGTAAGAGGATTACTGAATTTGGGGCCAGTCAAAGCCATAGTAAAAATAGGCTAAAAACGGTTGAGTGGGGTCTGTGGGCGACGCTAGTGCTGCGGCACCTGTTTAGCGTGTGTGCTTGGATTTAATCCCCGACGCCCCCAGTATGTGTTATATTTACAGAGAAGAGGCTGGACTTGAGAATGATGGAGGAGAACATGGGAAGTATTGGGGGGGGGGCAAATGTCATAAGTAGAATACTCAAGTATGTGGAATTCTAAATAAATTTACCAAGCTGAAACAGTAAGCTTTGAAGGCTGCAGTCCGCCGGTGTAGTAGGCTGCTTAGCAGACTCTGTTCCTAAAAGCAAGAGCTCCTAAGCTGGGCCTCTGGCCTGGGTGTGGCACTGATGCGTATTTCCTCTTTGTCCAGGGCAAGGATCCCTTTGTCAATGAAACTGCTGATCTTGAGACAGAAGGAGATGAAAATGTTGGAGAGGAGAAGGAGGAGACCGCAGAGGAGGTAGCTGCAGAGGTCTTAGCAGAGGTGATCACAGCAGCGGTGAGGGCTGTAGAGGGGGAAGGAGAACCCGCTGCAGAGCATAATGAAGCCCTGGCTGAAGTGGAAGGGCCTGTGGACACAGCAGAGGCCAGTGGTGACCCCCACACTGAGAAGCTACTAGAAGAGCAGCCCTGTGAAACAGCGTCTGAAACCAGGAACATCGAAGACAGGGCCAGAGGTGAGGCTGCTGAGGCCAGAAATGAGGCAGCTGTGCCAGCAGCAGACACAGGAAGCACGTTCCCTGTCATAGCTATCCCAGGAATCATGGAAGATGAGCTGCAACAAACTGACGCAGAGTCCAAAGGTGTTCCCACAGAATGATCTTTTCTTCCCTGTTTCAAGGGATGTGTTATATCATGTGTTCTTTTTGTTTTATAAGATGTACTAGGCTGTGTGTTATTTGGTGGAAAGACTGGGCCATTTCCTTCCCAATGTACCTCAAGGATTGATGCTATACAGTAGATGGCTTCCCACCTCTGTTAGAATACAAAAGAGGTAAACCATTTTCCCAAGTGGCCTTTGATGGCTATCTGTGCACTGCAGTTAGAATAATAAAAGTAGATCTTCTTGATAATCGTTAAGTCCTAAAATGGACAGAATGTGAGAATTTGTTTTGTGTTGTGTCTTTGTTTGGTCTTTGTTTCATTTTGTTTTGTTTTTTCCTCTTGGGAAGCAATCTAATGTTTGAGAAAAAATTTTTTTTAATTATTTAGGGGAATTCCCTTATTCACTCATGCATAGTTGATGTGGGACACAGGATTCAACCATTCATATGTGAGAGAGCTGAGATTGTGCCCCCACCAATAAACAGTCCTGCCTGTTTCAATAAACATCAGACCATTTTTTTTTTTCGGTTTTTCGAGACAGGGTTTCTCTGTATAGCCCTGGCTGTCCTGGAACTCGCTCTGTAGACCAGGCTGGCCTCGAACTCAGAAATCCGCCTGCCTCTGCCTCCCAAGTGCTAGGATTAAAGGCGTGCGCCACCACCGCCCGGCAATCAGACCATTTTTTAAGACCTTTATTTCAGCTCTGGCGTTGAAATAGCATCTTGCTTGGACCAAGCTCTCTTTGAACTCAATCCTCCTGTCTCAGCCTCTGGAGTGCTGGGGCTGTGTGTGTACAGTCATGCTCAGCTGGGCTTCGTTCTTATAATGCACTGTGTTCTATGTTCTTCACCAGATGTGGCAGCATCCTTTTAACTGTAGACAGATGGCAAGGCAGTGACCTTGACCTGTGTGTGAGATAGTCATACCCGCCTGAGCCTCTGGAATGAAGACACTGCTAACAGCATCGGTTCTCACTGTTCAGTGCTTGCTAATCAGTTTGATGTTTGTGGTCCACCTCTGTTAGTGCAGGATTATGGGGTTTTGTTTTGTTTTCTCTTACTTTTGTTATTTCCAACTCAGAGTACTTAGGAAAAAAGCACGAAATTACTCCATTGATGAAAAGCAACATAAGCTTCCATAGACAGGATCTGTCTGTAAAAAGCTCATACGGTTAAGATGTCTCGTTGTAAAGCAAATAGTATTCCTTTGGCAGTTCTGAATCTGAGAAAGGGAGGCTTGGCATGTTTTTAAAGTAGCATGTACTAGGTTTTATAGGCTCAGAATGATGGGGGGGGAGTTTCCCCTCCCATTTGAAATTACAATGCTGTGTCCCTCATTAACTGTACTCAGCATATATCTTGGAAACATCAACCAGTGAGGAATTATTATAAAAGAGGCAATAAAATATTGTAGCAATTTCATCAGCACTTCTGTCAGGGAGCATTACTAGGGAATATGAGATGAACTTTGGGAATATCAATGTCAAAACAAGCAATAAATTGATGCCATGGAGACATTTCTGTCCATTAATTACTGCTTAGGGGTGTGTGTGTGTGTGTGTGTGTGTGTGTGTGTGTGTGTGTGTGTGTGTGTGTGTGTGTGTGTGTTTCTGCTCTGAGAATGAAACCCAGGGCCGCCTCCTGGCAAGCAACTCTCTTTACATGGACTTATTCACTTAGTTGTGTGCACATGAATATGCCACCCAGAAGGAAACTGGTGGGTCCCAGGGACCCAATTCCTGGTATCAGGAGATTTGGCAGCTAGTACCCTTACCTGGTGACAGACTCCAGGGTACCAAAAAAAAACCCCAGCAATGTACAAAAGAGACTTAGGAATTTTGGGTTTTAAAGTAGGTTTCTCTGTAGCCTAGCTGCTCTGAAACTAGCTCTGTAGACCAGGCATCCTGACTTCATCTGCCTCTGCCTTTTTTTGAGCACATCACCTTTCCTGGCTTGAGACAATTCTTCAACCCCTTCTATTGTTGTTTTGTTGTTCTTTAATTTTCTAAAGTTTTATTATTTTATAGTTTTGATATATATATTCTAGTATTTGTATAGTGTTTGCCTGTGTCTGCTAACCACATGTGAGCCTGGTGCCCACAGAAGCCAGAAGAGGTCATTAGGTTCCCTTGAATTGGAACTACCATGCTTGTAAGCTGCCGTGTGGGTGCTAGGAACCAAACCTGGGTCCTGTAAAAAAGCCACGAGTGGTCTTAACTGCTGAGTCACATCTCTAGTCCATTTGGTGTTTTGAGACAGGGTCTCATCTAGTCTGGGGTGCCCTGAAATTCACACCAACACTCCCTTTGGACTCCTGAGTCCTGTCTCTGCCTGCCATGCTGCATCAGCCTGCCTGTCACTGCTCTAAAACATTCCATCTACACGAGAAAGAGAAGAGCATGCACGCCTTCTCTCCTTGGCTTCCTCTTGATAAGAAATGCTCCGGCTGTTTATGTGGCTGTTCAGCAGTACAGCACCACCAGTACGCTGGACACATCAGGGCTCCTTCCAGGGCAGGCTTCCATGACCAGTACGCTGGACACATCAGGGCTCCTTCCAGGGCAGGCTTCCATGACCAGTACGCTGGACACATCAGGGCTCCTTCCAGGGCAGGCTTCCATGACCAGTACGCTGGACACATCAGGGCTCCTTCCAGGGCAGGCTTCCATGACCAGTACGCTGGACACATCAGGGCTCCTTCCAGGGCAGGCTTCCATGACCAGTACGCTGGACACATCAGGGCTCCTTCCAGGGCAGGCTTCCATGACCAGTACGCTGGACACATCAGGGCTCCTTCCAGGGCAGGCTTCCATGACCAGTACGCTGGACACATCAGGGCTCCTTCCAGGGCAGGCTTCCATGACCACCACTAGTGTGAACCTTGTTCAAACCTTAAGTGTCTCATCAAGGTGGGCAACTGGAACTCCAGGGTCACAGAATCTCAATGTCATCAGGGTAATGCTAACTTTTTTCTTTCCTCTTTTTCTTTTAAATAAAGTGGTTGCAATAGATAAATAGCAATGTATGATAATGTCTTCTGGCCCTTTGTCCTTTGACCCTCGGGCTTCTTCCAAAGTGTTTCATTTTAATTTTCAAACTTAAAAAAATATTTATTTTATTTTATTTAGTGGTACTGAGGCTCTAATCTGGAATGAAACTTTTTTTTCCTTTTCTTTTCTTTTTTGATTATTTCTACATAGCTTTAACTGTTCTGAAGCTAACTATGTAGGCCTGTCTGGCCTCCAATTCATCTACTGCCTTTGCCTTGTGAGTGCTGAAATTGAAGGTATATGCCATTGAGACCAGCTGAAACGTTCTTCCTTCCTTTCTTTCTTTCTTTCTTTCTTTCTTTCTTTCTTTCTTTCTTTCTTTCTTTCTTTTCCTTCATTCTTTCCTTTCTTTACTTCTTTCTTTCTCTCTTCCTTTTTCTTTTTACTTCTTCTTTTTTTTTTTTTTGTTTTTTTGTTTTTTTGTTTTCCGAGACAGGATTTTTCTGTGTAGCCCTGGCTGTCCTGGAACTCACTCTGTAGACCAGGCTGGCCTCGAACTCAGAAATCCACCTGCCTCTGCCTCCCAAGCGCTGGGATTAAAGGCGTGCGCCACCACCGCCCAGCTTTTACTTCTTTTTTAAAGATTTATTTATTATTATATCTAAGTACACTGTAGCTATCTTCAGACGCACCAGAATCGGGTGTCAGATCTCATTATGGATGGTTGTAAGCCACCATGTGATTGCTGAGATTTGAACTCAGCACTTTCGGAAGAGCAGTCTTAACCACTGAGCCATCTCTCCAGCCCCTTTCTTTCATTTTTTAAAAATATTTATGTATTTATTCTATGTCTATGAGTATACTGTAGCTGTCTTCAGACACACCAGAAGAGGGCATCAGATCTCATTACAGATGGTTGTGAGCCACCATGTGGTTGTTGGGAATTAAACTCAGGACCTCTGAAAGAGCAATAAGTGTTCTTAACTGCCGAACCATCTCTCCAGCCCCAGCTGAAACTTTCTAAAAAGATTTTTATGTATGTGTATGTATGTGCCATGTGTGTGCTGGTGCCTGTGGAGGCCAGAAGCCACAGATACCCTGGAACTGAAGATGTAAACAGTTGTTAGCCACCTGACATGCTTGCTGGGGACAAAATATTTATTTCAAATACCTTAGTTACTTTTTTTTTTTGCATGGATTGGTGTTTTTCATGGATATCTGTGTGCATATCACATATGTCTGTGTGAGGGTGTCAGATCCCCTGGAACTGGAGTTATATTGTGTGAGCTACTGCTATGTGGGTGCTGGGAATTGAACCAGGGTCCTCTAGGAGAGAGGTCAATGCTCTTAATTGCTGAACCATCTCCCAAATGTTTTCATTTTAAGTTAATTAATTAATTAATTAATTTTAACCCACCACAGTATATGACCTATGATACTTTTTACTATCAGGTAAATCTTTTTTTTTTTCTGTTTTATTCTATTTTTTTTTTGAGACAGGGTTTCTCTGTATATCTGTTGTTTTATTCTTGATATAGGTCAGAAAATGACTTTGAACTTACAATTCTGCCTTCTTCTCTCAAATGCTGGGATTCCAGACACATGCTACCATGCCTGGACTTTATTCTATTGTGTGACTATAAAAAAAAATTCATGTAACCATTATCTGAGGCAACCTGAATCTATTCCTGGACCAACTATGACTCACTCACTTTGGGGTGAAAACTATTTTGTGAGATCTACCTTCACACAAAAGTATTTTTCACACAACTGTTTGTTAAATGTGTTTTTAAGGGCCAGGTTGTAGCAGCACACACATTTAATCCCAGCCTTCAGGAAGCAGTGACAGGCGGATCTCTGCATGTTTGAGGCCAGCCAGGTCTACAGATCAAGAGGACAGTCTAGGTTATACAGAGAAACCCTGTCTCAAAAAAATAAAAAGTATGTTTAATTGTGTGTATGAGGGGGTGCAATATGCATGTGAATGGAAGTACTCATAAGCTCATAAGCAATAGGGGTTGGATCCCCTGCAGCTAGAGTGATATAGCCTGAATCTAGAGATACAGGTCACTGAGACCCACCAGGCATGGGTACTAAGAACTGAAGTCAGGTCCTCTGCAAGAAGAGTAAGTGCTGCTAACCATGGTCTCTCCAGCATTGAAACTTCGGGTAAGGCTGAATAGTGGAGTGCTTGCCTAGACTCGTGCACAGCTCTAGTCATTTGTTCTCTAGTACCACCACCAAAACACAAACAACACCCCCACACACACACACACACATACACACATGCACAAGCCAACCTCAAAACTGCTAGGTCAGTGGGTAAAGGAGCTTGTAACCAAGCCTGACTGAGTTTGATCACCAGGGACTAACCTATGTGATGGAATGGGAGAACTGACTCCCAAGGACAGCTTGGTCTACACAGTGAGATCCTATCTCAAAAGAAGAAAAAAATGTCGAGGGGCTGAGGGACATAGCTCAGTCAAGAAACTGCATAAGCATGGGGCTCTGAATTCGATCCCCAGAAACTGAATGAAAGATTGGGCATTGTGGCCCTCAAGTTGTTCTCTGTCCTCCAAATGCACACATGGGCATGAGCACCTCTCTATCCCAACACAAGTACATCCACATATACATGAACATGTGCATACTTGCACATACAAAATCTACATGCACATAAACATATACATACATGCACATACAAAACAAGTTAAAAAGAATAAAATTATTTCCTGACTCATGATTTCATTAATTATTATTATTTTATTATTTTTTTGGGGAGATGAGAAAAGTTTTTTTTTCTATGTAGTTCTGCCTGACTGCCCTGGAATTGTCAATATAAAGATCAGGCTGGCTTCGAACTCACATTAACCTTCATGCTTCTGCTTTCTGAGTGTTGGGATTAAAGGTATGTGCCACTCTGTTCATCAATTTTATTTCCTTTTATGTTTCTGAGATAGAATCTCACTTTGTAGCCCTGACTGGCCTGTAACTTGCTACACAGACCAGGCTAGACTCAAATTCACAAAAATCTGCCTATCTCTGCATGTCACCATGACTGGTCCTGGCATCCTAATTTACCTGTCCATAAAACTTCATTAGAACAAAGTCACACTTATTTGTCTAGGTGTTATGTATGGCTGCCTTTATGCTAAAGCTGGTTATAAAGGTTGGCAGTATTTTAGAGATCTTATGGCCCATTGCAGTGTCGAATTGTCACTGGACTTGACTGATTTAAATTATAACTGTGGAAACAGCCTCTAGATTTGTCTGTGAGATGCTTCCAGAAAGGTCTGATTGAGGAGGGAAGACATACCCTGAGGTGAGTACTACCATCCCCATAGTTTCAAGTCAGATGTCAAGTAAGAAAGAAAAATGCAAGATAAAGGGCTCAGTGGTTAAGAACACTAGCTGCTCTTCTCCAGAGGTCCTGAGTTCAGTTCCCAGCAACCACATTCTGGCATGCAGGTAAAGCACTCAAATACATAATAAATAAGGTTTATTTTTAATGTTATGAGCACTAGCATTTGGCTTGGTTTTCCCAAAATTATTATAGAGCACTGGCCTATGACAATGGCCAGTACTGTTTTCCTCAGAGTGGCTGTGACTGCTTGCAAAAAGATCCTCAAGATCAGGAAACTGAAGTTCCTTCATAGACAAAGTGGAGGGTTGGAGGCCAGATGGCCAAAGGCTCACTGGGTAAGGGCACTTGCTGCTCATGGAGAGAACTAAGTTCAGTTTCCAGTATTCATGTCAAGTGGCTTACAACTGCCTGTAACTCCAGACACAGAGGGTTCAGACACTGTTGGATTCTATAGGCACATGCACATACCCTGCACAGTTTTAAAAAATTGGAGCTGGAAGAATGGCTCAGTGTTTAAGAGCACTTGCTGCTTTTGCAGAGGACTGGGGTCCATGTCCCATCAAGCACATTAGTAATTTCAGTGTCAAAAAAATCCAAAATCCTCTTCTGGACTCCATGGACTATAATCCGGATATATTATATGAGGAAATGTAGTTGAATCAGTGTAAACGTATCCCCATCAGGCTTACAAATGAATGAGACTCAGACTACTACGGTTATTTTATTTGGCTTTGACAATTACTAGGCGGTAACCCCTAATCTACTTTTCTAACTGCTGGATTGGCTACTTCCCGAGGGGTGTACTCCAAATACTTGCTGTTTCTCCTGGCCATGTGCTCAGGGTCCATCTCCTATCATGGCGGCTTCCACCTCTCTTCTACAACTGCTCACATTTCTCTCTATCTGCAGCCCCAGCCAGGTAACTGAAAATCCGCCTACCTCTAGTCCCTCCAGTAATTGGCCAATAGTTTTAAGTTAAGGAGTAAGGTTTGCACAACAAAAGCTGATATATGCAACAATTCTGTGGTCTGTATCCTAACTTGACTTTGGGATACAGAGTTTAGCATTAAAATACATAGCAAGAGACCAATGGGATTCCGTGGGACTACAGTTGCAGATGGTTGTAATCTGCCTTATGGGTAACTGAACTCAAGACCCTGGAAGAGCTGGGCGACAGTGGCACACATCTTTAATCTCAGCACTCAACAGGCAAATCTCTGTGAGTTCAAGGCAAACACAGTCTACAGAGTGAGTTTCAGGCCAGTCAAGGTTACACAGAGAAACCTCATCTTAAAAATGAAATCAGCCTTTAATTCCAGTACTTGGGAAGCAGAGGCAGGTAGATTTGAGTTCGAGGCCAGTCTGGTCTACAGAGTGAGTTTCAGGACAACCAGGAAAAAAAAAAAAAGAAATCAAACTTGACTAAACAAAAGAAAAATCCTCTGGAACAGCAGCCAGTGCTGTTAATCTTAACTGCTGGACTATTTCTCCTGCCCATAAATAAAAAAGGAAAAAACTTGTTTTTTGTATTATATATTTATTTATATATTACATTATGTATTTATATATTATATGTATATATACGCACGCACACACACTTTTACATTTATATCATTTTATACCATGATTCCCCTCATACTCCTTTCTGCACACCTCCAATTGTAGTTGTCCCGAGTTTTACATGGTTGTGGAAAGTTAAGTGATGGACTCCACAGAAAGTCACCATCCATCTGGGGCAAGAGTCTTCAACAATGCAGCTTATTTGGGAGTCAGCCACATTCTGTGAGAGGTTTGCTAAACTGGACTTTGGTGGGATTATGAGCTTGTTCTGTCACTGATGCCCTATCTGGGGTGAGGTGTATATTTACATCTCCTCAGGAAAAGGTTACAAAACTCAAACTGGGATAGCAAATGAATTGTTCTTCTCAGGTGTTTGTTTGGTTAGTTGGTTGGTTTTTCTTAGTCACAGCAAAGAGAAAAGAATGTAATTCATCCACCAAGCCTAAGATCACCTCGGTGACTTGTTTTTGTCACCCCCTGTGCTCTACCAGTCTTTAAGGAATCAGGAGATCTGGCTTCTAAACTGTGTGTGAAAGTTCTAGTGTGAAGACATTGTGGTCAGGTTCTGATTGCAGACTGACATAGAATCAGAATGAGACAGAAACAGTTTTCTCAAAAGCGCACAAGCTGTATGTGTGCATGCATCCTTGACTTCAAGAAATCATCACCAAGTGTTACATGTGGGCTCCCTGCTTCCCCAGCACTGGGGTTGAAATCCTGGGCCACCAGTGCCCAGCTCCCCAGCTCCAGCCAGGCGTTGTGCTCACTTACGTTACAGGTGTGAGAAGCTGGGGACAGAAGCCAGGGCATTGTGCATGCTGGGCAAACGCTCCGCCCATCTTGGTCTTTAAACATTCTCAAGCATTCTCTCACTCTTGAGCTGGACTGGGGGGATGGCTTGTTCTTGTTTCACTAAGTCAGTCACAGTCCTTCTACACAGCTGTCCTGGTACTCACTCTGTAGATCAGGCTAGCCTCAAATGCCCAGAGATCTGCCTGCCTCTGCCTCCTGAATATTGGAATTAAAGGTGTGTACCCTGTGTTTCCAGGCTCAAACACAGGGCCTAGAATATGCTAGCCAAGTACTCTATTGCTGAGTTATACCCACAGTCTGATAATTAAAAAAAAATGTCAGCCGGGTGGTGGTGGCGGCGGCGGCGGCGGCGGCGGCGGCGGCGCACGCCTTTAATCCCAGCACTTGGGAGGCAGAGGCAGGAGGATTTCTGAGTTCGAGGTCAGCCTGGTCTACAAAGTGAGTTCCAGGATAGCCAGGGCTACACAGAGAAACCCTGTCTCGAAAAACCAAAAAATAAATAAATAAATAAATAAAATAAAAAGTAAATAAATAAATAAAAATAAAATAAAATGTCTATGAGTTATTTTGTTTGGGAAGTGTACACCATGTACATCATGTACACCTATGTACACTATGCTTGTTGGTGTCAGGACCTCAGAAACCTGTGACATCACATAGGCTACAGAGCATCTACACATCTGTTGCTAAGGCAACAGACACCATATTCCCATAATCCACTTGGCTCACCTCCCACCTTTACCTGTGACTACATCACCATCCATATATAAAGAAAGGCCCCTCTGATCTCTCTCTCTCTCCCCCCCCTCTTCTCTTTCTTTCTTTTTTTTTTAAAGATTTATTTATTTATTATATGTGAGTACACTGTAGCTGTCTTCAGACACCCCAGAAGAGGGGGTCAGATCTCATTACGGATGGTTGTGAGCCACCATGTAGTTGCTGGGATTTGAACTCAGGACCTTCAGAAGAGCAGTCAGCGCTCTTAGCTCTTAACTGCTGAGCCATCTCTCCAGCCCCCCCACTTCTCTTTCTGACTCCACCTTGTCCTTTCCTCTCTCAATAAACCTCACATAGAACTGTTTAATCTTGAACTCACAGAGATCCCCCGGCTTCTGCCTCGCAAATACTGTGTGACACTATGCCCAGTCCCAGATAAGTTTTTAATTTAGAAAAACAGTTGAAAGCCAGTGGCATAAACCTATAATCTTAGTATCTGAGCATTAGAGACAGGAAGATCAGTAGTTTCAGGTTAGCCTCAGTTACACAGGTTGTTGGAGGCCAGCCTGGGCTATAGATAACCCTGACTCAGCAAAAACAACAAACCATTTCTCCCACTCCAGCTCAAAAGCAAGAAAATACTTGAAAACGTCTAGTATGCACAAAACCCTGGCTGCTGTCTCCAGCATCTCATGCCTATAATCTGAGTGAGCATAGTCTTGGATGGAGTCAGGCAGTGGTTGGTACATGTTTTTAATCCCAGAATTTAGGAGGCAGAAGCAGATGGATCTGAGTTCCAGGCCAATCTGGTCTAGAGAGCAAGTCCAGAACAGCCAGGGCTATGAAATGAAAAGAAACTAATTCCAAAAAACCAAACCAAACCAAATAAAAACAAAGTTCTGTTTGGCTTCCATTCCAGCATGCCCATAATCCCAGCACAGCAGGAGGATCAGAAGTTCAGGGTGCACACCTTTATCGAGCACTCAGGAGGCAGAGGCAGGCAGATCTCTGTGAATTTCAGGCCACCTTGGTCTACAGAGTGAGTTCCAGAACAGTTATGTAGAAAGACCTTGTCTCAAAAGAAAACTGCGGGCACTGGAGCCTTGGCTCAGCAGTTAAGAGCACACTGACTGCTCTTCCAGAGGACCTGGATTCAATTCCCAGCTCACAACCGTCTGTAGCTCCAAGATCTCATACCCTCACGCAGACATACTTGCAGGCAAAACACCAATGCACATAAAATACTAACAAAAAAGGAAAACTGAAAATGCTCTGTTGGTGGGGGTGGGGGGAGGGGGACTGGAGAGATGGCTCAGCATTTAAGAGCTCAGGCTACTCTTCCAGAAGACAGGGTTCAGTTCCCAATTCCCATATATGGTGATTGACAATCACTTGTAACTCCAAAACTGCTCTTGCAGAGAACATGCATTCAGGTCTCAGAACCCTTATTGCAGATTTCACAACCACCTGTTATGTCCAGCTCCCAGGAATCTGAATGCCCTCTTCTAGCTTATTGGAGCACCTGCATTTAAATGCATACAACATACAAATACGAATAAGAAAATCCTAGGCCTAGCTGGGCGGTGGTGTCTTTCCCCTTTAATTACAGCATTCAGGAGACAAGGGTAGGCAGATCTCTGAGTTCAAGGTCAGCCTGGTCTACAGAACAAGTTCCAGGAATAGCTCAGGCTACACAGAGAAACAAACTCAACCCTGGAAAACCAAAAACCAGACCAAACCATGCCACCCCCCAAACAAAAACAAAACAACTTAGGCCTAGAGAGATATCTCAGTGGGTAAAGTGCTTACTTTAAGGTAGAGAGCAACATGCATCAACTAGCATACCTGCATGTTTACACACAGGTCTCTCTTTCTTTTCTTTTTTTCTTTTTGGTTTTTCTGAGACAGGGTTTCTCTGTGTAGCCCTGGCTGTCTAGGAACTCACTCTGTAGAATAGGCTGGGCTTGAACTCAGAAATCTGCCTGCCTCTGCTTCCCAAGTGCTGGGACTAAAGGCATGCGCCACCACTGCTGGGCTCTCTCTTTCTCTCTTACCTAGACCAGCATTATTCAGTGGAAAAATAATGCAAGGGGGTGGAGGTAAGCTTAGAGGTAATGTGTGAGGTACTTGGAAAAAGAAATATAATGCAATCAATTTGCATAAATATTTTCATTTTTTAAAAAAAGATTTATTTATTTATTATATATAAGTACACTGTAACTGTCTTCAGACACTCCAGAAGAGGGTGTCAGATCTCATTATTGATGGTTGTGAGCCACCATGTGGTTGCTGGGATTTGAACTCAGGACCTTTGGAAGAGCAGTCAGTGCTCTTAACCGCTGAGCCAACTTTCTGTTTTCTTTTTTTTTTACTTTTTTATTTATTTATTTATTTATTTATTTTGGTTTTTTCGAGACAGGGTTTCTCTGTGTAGCCCTGGCTGTCCTGGAACTCACTTTGTAGACCAGGCTGGCCTTGAACTCACAAATCCTCCTGCCTCTGCCTCCCAAGTGCTGGGATTAAAGGCGTGCGCCACCACCGCCCGGCCTGTTTTCTTGTAGTCATATTAAAGACATAAAATTAAGTGCAATATTTTTTACATTTATTTAATGTATGAATGGAGTACAGACATTACTGTATAGCTTGCAGGAGTTATTTGCTCCTTTTACTTTGTTAAATGCCTAGAATTGAACTCTGGTCTTCTGTTACAATTTCCCCAAGGATACATCCTGACCTTCAGGGAAGTGCTTCAAGACACCATGGTAGTGGTAGTTAATACCCTTAATCCCAGCACTTAGGAAGCAAAAGGCAGCCCTCTGTGAGTTGGAGGGCAGCCTGATCCACAAAGTGAGTTCCAGAACAAAACAAAATAAAACAAAACAAACAAACAAATCAGGGTATTTTAAAGAGTGGCCCAATGAGGAAATCAACAATTGAAAAGTTTCAGGAAGTCCCTGAAACTGACCAGAAGCAGTGAGGACTACTAAAAGACATTCTCAGACCAAAGTAGACCAGTGATTCTACTATACTGTCAGGCCTGTCAATCTACCTACAAGTCATATACAAACTCCTTCTTCCAGCTCTTTGTGAGCTGTCATTCATGCTCAGGTGGGGTTTTGAGGCAACTTGTCTGAGTCATTTCTGCTCTTGTAAGTAACCCTGATAAAACTCATTGGTTTACCCAGTTGGACTTTGGACATAGCCTTACCTTGGTTTGTCCTTGGTTCCTATCGGAGATGAGTGCATATTGTTCATGTCTCATGCTGTCAAAGTTCAGACCAAGCTCAGTGGAAAGCATCTTGACCAGCTGAGCAATCTCACAGTCCCTTAAATATTGTATTTTGTATAGCCCATTATATATCAAAATTATTTCAACATGTAATCAATTTAAGTGAATGATCTATGTACATACCATTATATATCAAAATTATCTCAACTTGTAATCAATATAAAAGTGAATAATGTTATATTTTTACACATGAAATTAAAACATTCATTTTAAAATTAATTTAAAAATCATCAAGATTTATATTTTGCCTATACGTATGTATGTATACCACATATGTGACTGGTACTAATGGAAGTCTGAATGTATTGGATTCTCTGGAACCAAAGTTATGAACCACAATGTGAGAGCTTGGAGTTGAACCCCAGGTCCTCTGCAAGAGCAACAAGTGCTGGTAACTACTCAGTCATCTCTCTAGCCATCACCTAAAATGCTTTACATCAAGCATGCAGTTTATATTTACAAGTCTTAATTCAGAGCAGCTTCATTTTAAACACTCAATTGGTACATGGGATTACTAGCCTTAGATATAGCACAGGACAAAAAGTAAATATGGATGCAGTAACATTAGGGGTTGGAAATATAATGATCAGTGGTTAAGAGCACCGGGTACTCTTATAGAGGACCTGGGTTTGATTCCCAGCACCCACATGCTGATTCACAGCTATCTGTAACTCCAGTCTCAGGGGATCCACCACCCTTTTCTGGCCTCTGTGGCACTGCATGTATGTGGTACACAGACATATATGCAGGCAAAATGCCCATATATAAAAAATACAATAGTTAAAAAATAAAATTAAGCCGGGCAGTGGTGGCGCACGCCTTTAATCCCAGCACTTGGGAGGCAGAGGCAGGCGGATTTCTGAGTTCGAGGCCAGCCTGGTCTACAGAGTGAGTTCCAGGACAGCCAGGGCTGCACAGAAAAACCCTGTCTCGGAAGAAAAAAAAAAACCAAAAAAAAAGTTAAATAGTTTTTTTAAAATTAGAAACATTGTTTATTGTGATGGAACAATAAACAGGGAAGAAGACACAAAGACACTTATCAGTCAGAATTGTTTGTGTGCGGCTCAGTTCACAGAGCGCTTGCCTCCTATTTATGAAGCCCTCTATTTGATCCGCAGCACTGCATATCACCAGGCCTGGGGCACACACTTCTAATCCCAGAACTAGTGAGGCAGAGGCAGGAGGATAAGAAGCTCACGATCATTCTTACCTTTAGTTCATGGCCAACCTGGGCCGTGACACACTTCATGCTTTGCTCCCTATTATCGACTTTCCGGTTTTTAGAGATGGTTGAGTTTAATTGTAAAGTTCAGAACAGCCAAAAGAAAAGGAACAAGTGCTTCTAGATCAGTAGGACTGAAATTCTCTTTCAATGACCCTACATAAGATTTTTGTTTTTCAAGTCAGGGTTTCTCTGTGTAGCCCTGGCTATCCTGGAACTTACAGAGATCCACCTGCCTCCACCTCCTGAATGCTGGGATTAAAGGTGTGCACCGCCCGCTATTCTTTAATATTTTCAATGATCTGTTGTGGGTTTTAGTATTATAAACACAACAGTAATGGGAAAAGGTACAAAGATGATGGTACACACCTGTAATGCCAGTACTCAGGAGGCTGAGGCAGAAGAACTGCTGTTAGTATATTGAGACCAGCCTGGGATATACATCAAACCAAAATAAATAATATGAATAACCAAAAATAAATAAAACTTTACAAATTGTGCGGTTGAGGAGGATATTTCAGTGGTCGAGCACTGGCCTGACTTGTTCACGACCCTGGGGGGTCAATCACTAGTGCTTTGAACTTAAATAGAGAGTGTAACCAATTCCTAGCTGGGAATGGACTCCTCCCGTTAGTTCTCCTCTGGTCTGGAAAACTACGCACACGGACTCGTGTACACTTCACTCCAGTATACATTCATACACATACTTATGTTTAGTAATATTACAGAAAACAGAAGGAATGGGACATTGTTTGCCAAAGGAGTTTTGAGATACTGCCTCAAGAGTTACTATGTCTCTTCTGGCAAGATTGACTTTCTAAGATGAAGTATGGCTAATAAAATGAAACTTTGAGGCAGAGATCTCTTGAGTTGGAGCCTAGCCTGGTCTACAGAGACAGCCAGGGCCATACAGAGAAACCTGGTTGCTGGGCAGTGGTGGCACACGCCTTTAATCCCAGCACGTGGGAGGCAGAGGCAGGAGGATTTCTGAGTTCGAGGCCAGCCTGGTCTACAAAGTGAGTTCCAGGACAGCCAGGGCTACACAGAGAAACCTTGTTTCGAAAAACCAAAAAAAAAAATAACCAGAGAAACCTGGTCTCCAAAAAAACAAGCAAATGAACAAATGAAAGATTTATTACTGCATAGCCCTTCATCCCAGGACTTGCTACAATCCTTTACTTTATAAGTTGCCTTTGTTGTTGTTGTTTTTCAAACAGCATTTATTTTCTCTGTAGACCAGGCTGGCCTTGAATTCAAAGATCTGTCTGCCTCTGCCTCCAGAGTGTTGGGATTAAAGGCGCCACCACCAGGGTCTAAATTGCCATTTTTGTATCTCTCAGTGGCATTCTATTTTACCCTGGGGTGGGAGTCAGATTTTATTATGCCTGGCAAACTGGCAGCTCCAAATTATTTTCAAAAGCATTTGTTGCCTGTAACACTAGCAAACTAAATTAGTAACACAAGAGAAGTGGGGGGGGGCAGTTCATTTTAAAGTTGATACAATTTTGTTTCTTTAACTGTAACATACTAAGCCTAGCCCTGTGGGCCAAATGCCTTTTTATCCCAGAACTGGGGAGGCAGAGACAGGTGGATCTCTGTGAGGCCAGCTGGTCTACGTTGTGAGTTCCAGAACAGTCAGGACTATATAGTGAGACCCAGTCTCAGACAGACAAACAAATACAAACAAAAACACCAGTCTTGAGAAAAGGTCTCAGTATGTAGCCCTGCCTGGCCTGATACTCCCTATGTGGATTGGGATGGCCTTGAACTCAAAAAGTTCGGGATGTTTCTGCCTCCCAAGGGCTGGGATTAAAGGCATTTACCTTATGCCAGACTATTTTCTAATTTCAAAAGGTATTACATGGATCCATTTGTGTGTAGAGCACACTAGCTTGTGGAGGTCAGGGCCAACTTTCTAGAGTTGTATCCTGTTCCACCATGTGTCAGGGACAGGATCAGGCATGCAAGCGTGGGTTGCTCCTCTATTTATACAGCCTTATTTGTAATCCCCCCCCCTTTATTTCTGAGCATCTTTTGGAAATAACATGCAAAATTAGAAGGTATTTGAAAGTTTCAATGGTCTGCAACCCAAAGTTAGAGGCTTTAACAAATGTTACAATTCCTTTACTTCTTATAACTACTCACCATATAATTATCATAGTCAAAAGTAAAATTTAATTTTTACTTGGCTTAGAATATGCCAGTGATTTACCTTTGGTTAATCATGAGGAAAACACAATGACAGGGAATACTTTTATTCTTGTTTTGCTTTTTTTTTTTTTGGGTTTTTCGAGACAGGGTTTCTCTGTGTAGCCCTGGCTGTCCTGGAACTCACTTTGTAGACCAGGCTGGCCTCGAACTCAGAAATCCTCCTGCCTCTGCCTCCCAAGTGCTGGGATTAAAGGCGTGCGCCACCACCGCCCGGCTTGTTTTGCTTTTTAAAAAAGACTTTATGATGGAAGATCAGAGGGCCAGTTCCAGGGATTGAACTTAGGTGGTTAGAAATGGCAGCAAGTACTGGGATTACTGGAGCCATCTCACCAGCCTGTTTGATTTTTTGAGTCTCACTGGTGCAGAGTGGTCTCCTTTCAACCTATGATCCTTCTGCCTCAGCCTACTTTTTTCTTTCAGCCTTCTTAGTGCTAGAAGATATATATTGGTAAGGAGAAACCTTAAAAATTCTAATTTTTTTCCCTGGGCAGTGTTACTGCATACCTTTAATCCCAGGACTCAAGAGTCAAGAGTTCAAGGCCATTCTGGTCTGCAAGTTTTAGTACAGCCAAGGCCATACAGAAAAACACTGTCTTGAAAAATCTCAAAGATCTTCTGTATTCCAGGCTGGGATGTTTTGCAATCCCCCACGGGGTCACATACCTAGTTCAGAGTACGCTGGGAGCTGACTTAAGTCTTCAAGAATTAAAGTTAATCTGGAGGACTAGAAAAAGAATGCCCTAGGCTTAGAGATCAGTCCTGATCAATCTTCAGATCGTCGACAGAGGCCAGCCAAGAAGACCTGGGTGTGGTGGTGAACACATGTAATCTCATTACTTGGAAGGAAGGCTAGGGCAAGAAAGGTAAGAATTCTTAAGATCCTGCTCTGAAAAAAAAAATCCGTGCTGGCTCATTCCCTTATTTCAGATATATTGATACAATGATACAAGGAATATTTTCCTTAAGTTGATTCCATAAATTGAGTCTAGTGAATGTGGTGAAACATGTCTGTATTTTCAGCAATTGTCAGTTCACAATGCAGCACAACTAGCCACAGTCCTCTGGCCTTAATGCTCCTCTATCACCTGTCTTCACCATCTGCTCTTTTGAGTTTGTCATCCGATCACTTAAATTTTTGGATGTCTGTTTTAGGCTTAAAATCTTTTCTCGTCGTTCTTGCACGTGACGATTCCCACTCATCAGCAAGGTTCCTTCCTTGGGTCCGTGTGTCGGCTTCCTCCGAAAAGCTCCGTTTTCTTATGGCCCTGAAGACTCCTCTTGTCTCGAGGGTCCTCTTCTCTTGATCTTCTCTCAGTTTGCGGGGTACACAGTCTCATCCCTCAGTCCGCAGAGGCCATCGATTGTGTTCCTAGGGCTCCCCACGCCACTCCCCAGTCGGGGGAGCGGGTGCTCACCTCTACAACCGCAGGCGGCTCTAGCGAAGCTCGCTGGACCTGGGAGGAACAGGAGGACGCGCACGCCGGGCGGCGGCGATGACGCGGGGCCGCGCGCGCAGCGTGCGTGGTGACATCAGTGCGCTGGCGGCGGCGGTAGGGCTGTTTGTTCTGCTCTCCCGCAGCCGAGGAACCGAAGCAGTGGCGGCGGCTGCGGCTGCGGCGGCGGCTGCCGGCAGTGCCCGCGGGCGAGCGGGGCCTGTGAGCGCAGAGGCGCAGCGGGCGCGGCGGACGGGCCCTGGCTTGGCGTCCCGGATAGCGTGCGGCGGCGTGCGGCCTAGCGTCTCAGGTGAGGACCGGTGTCCTTCGCGGCCGCGAGGCGGGCTGCCGGGGCCCCACGGCGCGGCCCGCGTAACCTGCATTGCGTAATGGGGCCGGTGCGCCACCACCTACGCCATCGGCGCGGGGGTGGGGAGGCCGCAGTTTCGTGGGCCCGGAGCCTGGTGCTGCTCGCGCTCTGCCGGGGCAGCCCGCGCCGTTGGTGCGGCGGCGGCCGGGTGGGTTCGAGGACTTTGTACCGGGGCAGTTGCGGCCTCCGCTGTCCCCCTTGGCGCGGGCGGCGTCAGGGAACGGGACCCGGACCGGGACCGGGGGCGCGGGCGCGCTGGGCGGCGGGACGGGCGGGCGGGGGGCGGGCCAAGCTCCCGGCACTTCCTGCCGCCGCCATTTTGTCAAGTGAGGAGGAGGAGGAGGAGGAGGAAGCGGCTGCCGCGGGATCTGCGGTGCGCGTCCGGCGGTGTAAGTCCCGGCCTGGGATGCTGGCCGCGGGTACCACTGGTCTCTCTGGTTGCAGTTCTCTCTTGGGGCGGGCCGCTCCTGCGCGTTGTGCCCCGGCGCGTTCTCCTTCCGTCAGCTGGGTACTCCTGCCAGTGCTGGGATAGCGAGTTCCCGCTTCCATAGTCTCACCTTTCCGGCTGCCCCTGGAGCTCTGCCTAGAAAGAGGTAGAAGATTTTGTCCACAAGGAGAGGGCTTCCACCGCACGCCTGAACCAGGCGGGACCCAGGAGATAGGATGGGTGATGAAGGACCAGGAGTCCCTCGCGACCCACCCACTCCCAACCTGGAAGCCTACTCTTTGGATGCTTTGTTTTGATGGATCTCTGCTTGCTGGCGTTCCTTGCAATGGCTTCTTACTTTCAGGAGTGTGTCGGTCTAGGGTGGGGATGTTGGGGAGTTGTGATTCAGCAAAATGACCCCCCCCAAAACACGGAAATAACACAAACGAGAAGCCCCCAAGGCCGAGCTGGGTTGGAGATGGGAAGTCCCACGTTAGTGTAGTGGACAGTGTGAATACTTTTGCTCGGGCTGGTGGATGAGTCATGTGCTTCTGCTGAGTGGCTGACCTCCCTGTTACTCAAGGTTTTTTTTTTTTTAAGTGTTTTAGTCTGCTTGTTTACTTGTTTATGCTTTTCTAAATCTGGTGAGATTATCTCCTGTGTGTGTGTATGTTGGATGCCAGTGATCTTTTGCAGTAGCCCTCTTGAGAATCGAAATGTCTTTACTTACCATCAAAGGTGGTATCAGTAGTCCCTGGTTACTAAATTCCAACTCGCAGTGTACTTCTAAGCCAATGTGCTCTTCAGTGCTATAATAAAAGTTGGAAAATTTTTATGAATGGAGATGTCAACTTTCCCACATTGGTAGACCTTGGAAGTTGTAAAGAATGTCACGCACGGAAATTAAAAGGAATTGTGAATGTGTTTTCAATTTCAAGAAGTCTTTCGATGGCACTCTGTTTTCTGGGCTTTGCAGTAATTTACAAGAACATTTTTTTCCCACTTTGGATGGGGAATGATCCATGGAAGGCATTTATAGGTAACCAACCTCTTCCTTCCCAAAGTTTCAACCAGGAAGGTTGAAGAAGGTAACACTCAAAGACGGAGTTGAATTGATCAAATCTAGAAGGAAAAGCCCAGAGTCTAGTACAAAATATATTGTTGCCGATTTGTCCATCATATCTTTGGTAGCTGATAAAGTATTTAAGGACTCAAGCTGAAGTAAGTCTTTTTTAAGTGGTATTAGTTGGTCTTAAATGGAAATAAGCCTCGTTTATCTTGCTAGCATGCTGCACATGCAAATCGATAATGCTAAGGGATTTTGTCTACTGATGAAAGTTAGGATACAAAAATGACTGGGACAGTTTGGATGTTTGCAATGTCTGTGTGTCTAGTTTGGAGGGCTGCAAGGCGGGCGGGGGGGGATTTAAGGATTGCTGGAGAACTTTAGACCACTCAGTAAACTTTCCACTAAATTATTGAATTGTTTAAAGGAATTTAGACTTTGTTTCCAAAAGATAATGTTTTTGAGCCAGTTTTTGTGATCTTTGTACCAAATTACACTTTCGCTTTTGGAGATACAGAAGAAGGCAGTGTTTTCAAATTACACAATTCAGGCTGTTGAATGACTTGAGAGTTAGAAATTGTGTAGATTGGAGATTATTGATATATGTGCACCACATACATTCTGCCCTTGGAGGCCAGAAGAGACCTCAGGTCCCCCTGAACTAGAGTAGCCATGACAATGGTGGGACCAGAACTGGGTCCTCAGCGGCCTTCTCTCTAGTCTCTGGGGGCAGGTTTTTGAGACAAAGTTGAGCCCAGGCTGTCTTCAAACTTGGTAGTTCTTCTGTCTCAGCCTCTCAAGTGCTAGGAGCCACAATATCCTGCTTGGAGTTGTTTTTAAAGAAAAGCCGTTTTGGGCAATCTGTTTCTGACATCCCACTGTAATGGTTGTGTGGTTATAAAGTATTTTGATGTTTAGAGTTTGGAAAGATGGCTCAGCTGCTCTTCCAGAGGACCTACAGTGGTGGTTTACAATGAATAGCTTGTAACTTCAGCTCTTGGGGAACTGACCCTGTTTTATGACTTTGACCCATGCATGCATGCACAGCATACACACACACACACACACACACACAAAATAAAAGTTAAAATTGTGATATCTAAATTTGAATGAACTTGTTAGACTAACAATAAAGGTTGGAAAGATGGGCATGGTTTCACAGCCCTGTAATCTCAGCACTCAGCAGATAGAGAGGGTGGAGGATCTCCCGTTCCAGGATAGCCCGGGCCACCTACTGATTCTGTGATCATGAAGGAATGTTTGTCATTGAACATTGCTAATGGAGCTGGGTGTGGTGCCACAGGCTTTTAATCCCAAGTACTGTAGAGGCAGTGGGATCTTTGAGGTTGAGGCCAGCCTGATGTACAGAGCAAGACCCTGTCTTGAAAAACCAACCAACCAACCAACAAAACTCTTGCTAATGGTATCTGATAAGTCCTTGTGGTTTTTATTGTTCTAGTAAGAAAACACTGGGACATTTGCAAAGTGAGGATTGTGAGAAAATCCTTGCTGCTATTTCATTTAATACATGTGGTATACACATGTAGCAGATTTTTCTTTAAGTTACTTTTTTTTCTTTAATCAGAATTAAAATCCACAAGAGACGGCTTTGTTTGGCTTTGCTTTTCTTACTCTGTATTGTGTACTTGGTACCTAAAAAAGCATCTTAACAATTGGATAGGAATTTGCCATACATAATACTAAATGCAAGTTCATTAAAACAATACTGTGATTTATAAGAAGTGTGAGTTTTAACTAAGAACACCATTGAAGTCCCTACTAATTGTGGTTCACTTACTGAGTCTGAGCAGCGTGGTACGCGGTTGCTTCGACTTCCTATTCAGCAGTTTGCAGTGTGTCGAGTAGGTGTGGGCTGTTTCAACCCTGACCTGCTGAAAGTCTTTTAAAAGGGAGATGAAGTGGGTAATGAATGTATGGGCAGCATTTTTTTCTTGTCTATCTTGTCTTTATTTTGAGACGGGGCTTCTTTGTCCTAGAATTAGCTGTGTAGTCCAGGTTGGCTTCAGACTCACAGAGATCAACTTGCTTCTGCCTCCCCAGGGCTGGGTTAAAAGAGATGCCCTGCTGCTTTCTTTTTAAACAGAACTTTCATGTCAGTAAAATATTGGCTACTTTAAAAATGTTGAACACATTGTTTTTATTGTTGATTTCATGTATAAGTATCAATTTCTGTAATTCATGCCTCAGTTCATGAGAAAAAGATAATTTCTTTTTTTTTCTTAAGATTTATTTATTATTATATGTAAGTAACTGTCTTCAGACACACCAGATGGGGGTATTGGATCTCATTACGGATGATTGTGAGCCGCTATGTGGTTGCTGGGATTTGAACTCAGGACCTTTGGAAGGGCAGTCAGTGCTCTTAACCACTGAGCCATCTCTCCAGCCCTTGAAAAAGATAGTTTCTACAATGAGTTAATTTTGGTATTCCAAGTGTTTGAGTATACATTTTGTGTAATCTGAGGTTGACACCTGTAAATTTTATCAAACATCTTTTTTCGTTTTAAAGAATAGCTTTGAGATATATAATTTACACAATACAATTTATCAGATTTTAGTATGGTCACAGAATTGTGCATTCATCACTGTAATCAATTGTAGTGTCCCCACAAAGAAACTATGATTCTGGTAGCTACTCTGTCCTCCCCTAGAAACTATAGCTTGTTCTGTACATGCCTTTCCAGATACTTTAGCTTTTACTTTCTGGCTTTTTTCATTAAGTATGCTTTTAGATTGCTCATTCAGCATCAATCAATACTTTATTTTTTTTCCATAATGTGTTACTTTCTATTTATTCGATCTTTTGTTTGATTTTGGGTTTGTTTTTTTGGGTTTCTCTGCGTAGCTTTGACTGTCCTGGGACTAGCTGTGCAGACCAGGTTGACTTCAAGTCATAGAGATCTACCTGCCTCTTAGCCAAGTGCTAGGATTAAAAAGTGCACCAGCACAGCTTGTCCCCTTATTCAGTCTTAATAGATAAAATGGTGGGTTGAATAGTCTTTACTCTTGAGAAAAATGGAATAATGCTGCTTATAATAGACACTTCTGTGTAAGGTCAAGAGTGGTGGCTCTGGGGGGAGTCAGAGACAGGGTAGAGCGTTGGTGACCAGCCTGGGCTACATTTTGAGGCCCTTTTTATAAGGAAAAAGGTTTGTGTATAAATTTATGTGGATGTGGATTAATTTTATGACCAGATATTTAGGAGTGATTTGATAGGCCAGATGGTAATTGTTTTTATCATTTTGAAGATGTACAGAGACTGTTTTGGTGGGTTTTTTGTTTTGTTTTTGTTTTGTTTTTTTTTTCTGGTTTTTCGAGACAGGGTTTCTTTGTGTAGCCCTGGCTGTCCTGGAACTCACTTTGTAGACCAGGCTGGCCTCGAACTCAGAAATCCTCCTGCCTCTGCCTCCCAAGTGCTGGGATTAAAGGCGTGCGCCACCACCGCCCGGCAGTTTTTGTTATTTTTTAGCGGAGGGGGTTGTTTGACACTGACTGGGTCTCACATAGCTAAGGTTGACCTTGAACTTAGGATCCTCCTGTTTCTACCTGAATGTTGGAATTAGAAGTGTGCACCACCATCGTTTATGTAGTGCTGGGGATCATATACTAGGCTTTGTGCATGGTAGGCAAGCACCAGACCATCTGAGCTGTGTTCCCAGCCCTGCAGAGACCAGCTGCATTTCCATTCTAGTGCTTATATCATAGTGTCAAAAACTAAAGAACATTTGAGGTTTGGAAGTCCAAGAATATAAGTGCTTAAAGGTCACTTTGATACAAGTGTATAGGTGAAAGTCTGGAAGAAGTAGCCAAAATTTGCCCGTTTTAAGTTTTGTTTTTCAGAGTAGATAGTTCTGGTGTCCTGGAACTTTCCATCTAGACCAGACTAGTCTCAAGTTACAGAGATCTGCCTGCCTTTTTTTTTTAAAGGATTTATTTATTTATTACTTATAAATACACTGTAATTGTCTACAGGCATACCAAAAGAGGGCATCCAGTCTTGTTACAGATGGTTGTGAGTCACCATGTGGTTGCTGGGATTTGAACTAAGGACCTCCGGAAGAGCAGTCAGTGCTCTTAACCACTGAGCCATCTCTCCATCCCCTGCCTGCCTCTTTTTGAGTGCTGGGTTTAAAGTTGAGCACCACTACTTCCAGCCCTAAATTTTGTATTTTTAAAAAATTTATTTGGGCATATGTGCATGTCTGCCTGCTTGTGTGAAGTATGTAGAGTATACTTCTTTAAAAAAAAACTTATTTTATGTGTATGCATGTTTTACCTGTATTTATCTGTGTACTGCATTCAGGCCTGGAGTTAAATAAGGATGGCTGTGTGGGTGCCAGTAACCAAACCCTGGTTTTCTGTAAGGTCAGTCAGTGTTTGTAACTGGTGAGCTGGATTTCTCTAGGCCCTCTTGCTTTTCTTGTAAAGGTAAGAGTTTTATTTTGTTTTGGCTTTTTTTTTTCTTTCTTTGCTGTTCTTTTGGTTTTTCTTTTCTTTTTTTGTTTTTGTTTTTTGAGACAGGGTTTCTCTATAGCCCTGGCTGTCCTGGAACTCACTCTGTAGACCAGGCTGGCCTCGAACTCGGAACTCAGAAATCCGCCTGCCTCTGCCTCTGCCTCTGCCTCTCAAGCACTGAGATTAAAGACATGTGCCACCACTGCTTGGCTTCTTTTGGTTTTTCAAGACAGAATTTCTCTGCATAGGCCTGGCTGTCCTAGAACTCAATACCATAGCTAGGCTGGCCTCACACAGAGTTCTTTTTGAAGATACTTTTCCCCCCCTCCCAGTCTAAACAACATGCCAATCTTAATAAAAAGAGGTATATGTCTACACTGTTCTAAACCTGACATATACCTCTCTTCAGCTGTCACATGCCCAAGGGAATATGGAACTCAGGGCTTCACAGAAGCTATGCAGGTGCTTACTCCTGGGCTACAACTGCTACAGCTTTGACATCCTTTCTTTCACTTTTTTGTTACATTTGTCTTACTGTGTAGGCCCCTCTAGCCTCTTAAACAGCGATCTACTTGCCTCTGTCTTCTAAGTGTTGTAATTAAAGGTGTGCACCACCACACCACATCATTTTTTATTTTATCTGAACAATAACATGTGGTTATTTAAAGAATTTGGAACATTTAAGATGTTTTTTAAAGTTGAAAGTTCTTTTGCTGGGCGGTGGTAGTGTACTCATGGTTTTATCCCTAGTACTTGGGAGGCAGAGATAGGCAGATCTCTCAGTTCAGCACAGCCAGGGCTATATATACATTTTTGAAAAAAACTAAAACCAGCCCCCCTATCTTTTTTTTTTTTTTTTTTTGGTTTTTTTGTTCGAGACAGGGTTTCTCTGTGTAGCCCTGGCTCTCCTGGAACTCACTTTGTAGACCAGGCTGGCCTCGAACTCAGAAATCCTCCTGCCTCTGCCTCCCAAGTGCTGGGATTAAAGGCGTGCGCCACCACCGCCCGCCCCCTATCTTTTAATTTTAATCTCTTATCTTTATTTTTTTTTCAGTTTTCCCCATATACTTTCATAACAAAATTTAATTGGACCCTCAATTAGGAGTGAGTTTCTAGAACCTTGCACACACTAGGCAGGTACTCTACCACTGATCTCACTCTGTGGAATTTGTATTTATAATTGTGAGAGAGTATGTGAATGTTGGTGCACAAGGGGAACTCAGAGGACAACTTTTTTTAGACTTGCTTCTTCATTTTCCTTTATGTAGGTTCTGGCAACCTCTTGTCTGGTCTAAAGCTCTTTGATCTGCTGAGGACTTATTCTGGTTGAATTTTTGTTTTTGAAACAAATGCCCTCAGTAACCCTGGATGCTTTTGAAATCCCTGTTCAGCCCTGCTTTTGCCAATTACTGGGATTACTGTTGTGTGCCAGCAAAGCTTGGCTAGTTTCTTTTGCTTTACCAAATTACTACACAGGTGAACATTTCAAAAAGTAAGTACTTAAACTACCATGTAAGTCTGCCATAATTTCTATTTTCACATGTGGTTTTCAGATTTTCTCTTTCATCTCTAGGAATAAGATGACTAGATCAAAAGTATGCATTTGAAAATTTTCCGTTAAGTTACTCTTCTAGAAAGATTACATCCATTTCCATTTCATTTGTCTGAACTTAGTGTCTTATTTATACAAGTGAGGTTTTAACATTTTCTCTTTTTTTTTTTGGTTTTTTTCGAGACAGGGTTTCTCTGTATAGCCTTGGCTGTCCTGGAACTCGCTCTGTAGACCAGGCTGGCCTCGAACTCAGAAATCCGCCTGCCTCTGCCTCCCAAGTGCTAGGATTAAAGGCGTGCGCCACCACCGCCCGGCTTAACATTTTCTCTTATAAATGACAGTTGTGTGACTACAAAGTGTCTTTTCTTAGATGTGTTCTCAGAACTGTTGAGAAAATAAAATGTTCTTGGCACTTGATCTTGCCCAGAGTAAGCCCCCCTACCCCAATCCAGTCTCCTGGTCCTGAGATCAGAGCCCCTGCTATCCGAATGCTTTAAGAATGGTGACTGTAGGAACCTGAGCAGCCTCTGGGCATTCCGTCACAGCTCAGTTGTACTCTTCTACTCCTAAGACTTTAGAGCTTGTCATCTTGATTCTTGTGCTATTGCCGGACTTTTAGTCTCTCATTTGTCCCTGCTCTTCAAGAAGCCTGTCTTTTCCTATTTTGCATTAAAATAAGTGTGTTTCGTAGCACAGATCTTGTCACCAATCCAGTGCCCCTTTTTAAAAAAAATAATTTATTTACTTTATATGAGTACACTGTGTCTTCAGACACCAGAAGAGGGCATCAAATCCCATTACAGATGGTTTTAAGCCACCATGTGGTTGCTGGGAATTGAACTCTGGAAGAGCAGTCAGTGCTCTTAACTGCTGAGCTGTATCTCCAGCCTTCCAGTACCCTCTTAAGGTATTTGCTGTCTGCTTGCATTATGTAGAATAAAGAAAGGTAGGAAGAAGATACCAGGCATGGGGTATATGGGGTATGTCCACAGCTAGAAATTTTCTAGGCAGGTCACCAGATGATAGACACCACTATCCACCAGGTTCTTTTTGTCTCCATCCTAGCAAATTCAGTAGAGACTAATGTAGGAGATGACATAAAGGTGGGAGGTGGCCATCTTACCCAATAATGAGATATTAAGAGCAATATAATGGGGTTAATTGAAATGTAATAGTTGTGAAGGTATCTGTTTTGAGATACTGCAGTTTAGGGAAATGATCCATCCAGCAGAAGCAGACCTGGTGATGTAACTTTATGAAAGAACCAGAAAGTGCTGCTAGAGTGAAGGCACAGGCACAGGTACATGCTTTCTCCAGACCTTCACAGCATCTTGGCTCTCATTTAAATTGTTTGGATGTCCAGATGTTGTTGGGTGAATTCTGGTCCCCAGCAGGGGATTGGTAGGATGAAACTAGCAATTGGATGAGCTAAGTAGGTATGTATAGTTCTTGAATGTTATGCTGGGGTCTTGCTTTTGGATTTTGGGTCTTGACTACAAGATCCAGTTCCTAAGGAAATTCCATTTTTTTCTGTTTGTATGAACAAACAACATGTGTGGTTTTTTTTTTTAAGTACAAATAGGTCAGATCATTTTGAACATTAATCCCAAATTAAGAGAAATTGCTGGGTGTAATAGTGCACACCTTTAATCCATGAGGTGGCAGAGTCAGACAAATCTCTTGAGTTAAAGGCCTTCCTGGTCTGCAGGCCAAAGAAGTCTACATAGATGAGACCCTGTCTCAAAACAAAAAAGAAAACAACTGACCAAAACAAAATAACTGACAAAGAAATTGAGTAAATTTGCATCTCCTGAGTGCTGGAGTTAATGGTGTACTATCTAAATGGTGTTCCCCCCACCCCTTCTGTAAAGAAAATCATGTTAACCCTTCTAGTGTCCAAAGGCTCTGGAACTTTGCTGCAGGAAGCAGTGGTCTTGGTTGGGTAGCACTGTATCTAGAAAGAGATAGCCGTGGAGCTCACTGTCAGGGCTCAGACCTACACCTGTCCAAATTATGTTCTCTGTATGAATCACAGTTCTGACTTATAAAATGGGATCAGTATTCCTAAGCCTTGATGCGGAAAGGGTGGCACTCTTATGTGTGGCTGAGTTTGAGAGTGCCTCTTACTGTATTACTATGCTGTACTGCTGTCCATTGGGTGCAAAAGGTGGAAACCAGCAGCATTTGTTTTGGAAAGGACTGGGATTATTTTCCAGGTCTCTTCTACTCTACTTTTCTTGGTTTCCATTTAAGGTCGAAATTGCTTATTTGTTTCTAGCTGCTGTTACATCAAGAGACTTGTGCACCTTGTGAAGATAGTGCCAGTGGAGAGGTATTGTTGGGCTTGGTATTATGTAATTTCCAGAAATACTAATTAGTAATTCCTGTGTCCTTGAGTATGGTTAATAACTCCAGTTGTCCTTCCTCAGGCAATAAGACATGACTACAGGTGTTTAAAAAAAAACCGGAAGAAGGACTCGTTAAAGAGGGACTTAAATTTGAGGAGGTTATCTGAAATAGTTGGCATTCACTTTGAGGAAGAGTGTATTTTATGGGAGCTCATTATTATTGTGTGGTTAAAATGAGAACCACATGGAATATAGAACTTGCCAGTGTGGTTGGGTAGTGGGATCACAGGGCTACTGTGATCTCCCAGGACTCAGTTTCTTGTGTATAAAATAGGGTAAAAGGTTTAGGTTGTATAGTCTGGAGATTGAGGGAAAGACAGTTGCTGTTTGTTTGAGGTGTGATCTCTGTAACCCAGGTTGGCATCTAAACTCAGCAGTGCTTCAATAGCTTTCTGAGTGCAGGGACGGGTTGAGTCACTTCACCCAACAGTAATTCTTTATCTTTTCTCAAACAATGGGGCATAAAATGAATTAGTGGGTTAAGATATGACAAAGAATATCATACATTTCAAGACTAGTTCATAAAACCTTTGCCTGAGTTTATTTGTTGAAATGTCTTTTATCTCCTTTATCCCCTTTAATTTTAGACAGGGGATTTGTTGTTTTTCAAGACAGGATTCTCCGTGTCCTGTCCTGGAACTCACTCTGTAAACCAGGCTGGCCTCGAAGTTGATATCCACCTGCCTTTTCCTCCTGAGTGCTGGGATTAAAGGCGTGTGGCACTGCCTCCATTGCTTTTTGGCTTTTGTTTTTTGATTAGTTTTTGCTGCTAAGTGTTGTTGTTTCCCCACTTACCCCAGTGTGATTTTGAATATGCTTTCTAGTAGCACGTAAATTGCAGTTTCTGACCTTTGTCCTTAGTGCTTGGTAGAAGTTTGTGTATGGTAAAGGTTGAAGAAGCACGTAGTAAAGATTCTGCTAAGTGTTTGGAAACAAATATTTATAGATTGTCATTTATGTGTTCTATGTGTGCTGGGTTGTGCTGTGTGGTAAGCTACTTGTCTTCTATTTTCAGTACTTTCCTCATGTCTTTTTAATATTATTTGAATAATTAATTATTTGAATATTTAATTATATTGTATGTATATCTGTGCTCCTAAGCATGTTAGTGTGCCACATATGTACACTAGTCCTTGGAATTCAGAAGAGCGCATTGTAGTAATTACAGACCAGGAGTCAAACCTTTTAACTGCTGAGCCATTTTTCCGGTCATATCTTCTGTTAAGGTAACTTCTTTCTGTTAAAGTGTTGGCCAGTTGTGGTGGCATACTTGGGAGGCAGATGAATTCGAGGCCAGCATGGTCTATAAAGTGAATCCAGGACAGCAGCAAGGACTCTTTTTTTTTTTTTTTGGTATTGTTTCAGGTAGCCTGGGCTGTCCTTGACCTCAATACATAGCCCAGGAAGACCTTGAATTTCTGATCCTCCTAAGGACTGGCATGACATGTGCTACAATATATGGTTTGTACAGTGCTGGGGCTTGAACCTAATGGCTTTGTACATGCCAGGCAAGCATTCTACCCGCTAGGCTACAGCCCCAGCAGCAAGGACTCTTAACACAGAGAAATCCTGTCTTGAAAACCAAAACCAACCGAACAAAAACAAAAAGTCTTTTGTTAGATTTCTTTGGGATATATGTAATTTGGGATGGGCTTACAGTTCAGTGTGGGATATATGTAATTTGGGATGGGCTTACAGTTCAGTGGTAGGAGACTGATGTGACATGGGTGAGACCCAAGTTTCAGTCCCCAATATCATAAAAACATACAAAAAAACTTGTTGCAGCAAAAGGAAATTTGTTACTTATTAGCCAGATGTGGTAGTACATGCCTGTATTTCCAATACTAGAGAGGCTGAGACAGGGAGAATATAAAAAGTTCATCCTGAGCTACATAATAAGACTTTGTCCATAAAAGCAAAAAATAAAAATAAGATGCTATTTGGTGTGAGGGCAAAGGTTCAAACGATGACTTCAGAGTTGTTTTACATTTCTGATATTCTGACCTCAAGGTCAAGAAGTGGTTTCTTCCAGTAGAGAACCCTCTTTGATAGCAGAGAACTCTCTGGGTTGGGTCGTTGTCCATTTGTCAGGTACAAAGGGAAAATGCTTAAACTACCTTACCCCTAGGTTCCTTTAGCTGGTTTCTGTCCTCCATGCATCCCAAGTAACAGTTCTTAGCATTGCCTTGCTATTTGAGTAAGACAAACTGAGTTGGAGAGTTGTCTAAACAAAGGAAAGGTTATTTTCCTACATAAGTCATAATAAGGCAGAAGTAGTTGAAATCTATGTAGAATGAGTTGCTCATGAAAAGGGTAAATGTGAGGATAGATATGGTGATGAACATACACTCTCTGCATTGTCAGCTATTAGCAAGTTGCCTGTCACAACTTCCACCCTTTTCCTCTCATCCAGAAAAACCAAAAAGATTTAAAATGAAGATTATGATGAGATTTTTTTTTTTTTTGGTTTTTCGAGACAGGGTTTCTCTGTATAGCCCTGGCTGTCCTGGAACTCGCTCTGTAGACCAGGCTGGCCTCGAACTCAGAAATCCGCCTGCCTCTGCCTCCCAAGTGCTGGGATTAAAGGCGTGCGCCACCACCGCCCGGCTGATTTTTTTTTTTTTTTAAATCAGAGAAATATGTTAGTAACAGAAGTGAAAGACATGGTTTATACTTACTTTATAGCTGCTCTGGGGACTCTACTCTAGGGGAGGAGTTAAGCTGAATCTCAAAGTGGACAGGAAGATTCAGGCTGCTGGTATATAGGGGCCTCAGTTTGGCTGGAAATGATCCCCCGGAAACAAGGATGAGAGGCTTACACTGTTAAGGAATTGGAAGTCTTTGTTGAGAAGCCAGATAGGTAAGTTTCAGTAGACTTACAGTAATAACACTGCTAAAAGATGTTTTAACTCTGTCTTCCATGCTTGTAGAAGCAACTGTAGTTTCATGATTGACTAAACTTTTCTATAACCAAGCTTGCTTGCCTGCCTGCCTGCCCGCCCGCCCGCTCCCTCCCTCCCTCCCTTCCTCCCTCCCTTTCTTCCTTTAACCAAGCTTTTGTAAAGTCTTCTGCATACCATTCTTCTAGCATTACAATTCAGATTTCCTAATCAAAATAAACTCCAGTAGAATAGCCATTTTCCTATGGTTCTTGGTGTTGAAAGATTTGTCAAAATTGAAAGACCACCAGGCAGTGGTGGA
Organism: Tokudaia tokunoshimensis; assembly: GCA_036184795.1. Classification (NCBI taxonomy): domain Eukaryota; kingdom Metazoa; phylum Chordata; class Mammalia; order Rodentia; family Muridae; genus Tokudaia; species Tokudaia tokunoshimensis. The sequence continues at coordinate 3,392,029 of BTHU01000007.1, read as the reverse complement.
GTATGCTTTTAATCCTGGCACTTGGGAGGCAGAGGCAGGTGGATTTCCAAGTTTGAGGTCAGCCTGGTCTAGAGTGAGCTCCAGGACAGCTAGGGCTATACAGAGAAACCCTGTCTCAAAAAACCAAAAAAAAAAAAAAAAGTATGGATGTTTTACCTACATGTATGCCTGTGCACCATATGCATGCCTGCTGCTCAGCGAGTTCAGAAAAAGTTGTCAGATTCTCTGGAACTGGAGTTACAGACCATTTGTGAGTGACTACCACTTGGCGACTTACAAACATGAATAAGTGAAACCAGGTCCTCTGGAAGAGCAATATATGTTCTTAACAACTGAACCATCTCTCCAATCTCATGCACCCACTTCAAAAAAACAAAAACAAAACCCCTGTAGGTAATCTTACTTCTCTTACAGATCAGAAAAGTAAAACTGCTTAAGTTAATAAAAGCTATGCCTTTACACTAAGTGGAAATAAGCTAAAAAATACGAGTAATTAAAAGCTAACAATAGTAAATGAAGGCAGGAAAATAGCCACTAGTGTATACACAAAAAGTTTCAAAGCTTAGAAATTAGGGAAGGATGAAGGACTTTATGATGGACAATGGACTGTTCTTAGTAGTAATGAGTTCTTTTCCATTCTGCCCCAATTACCTGAAGTATTAATTATCTAAGTTTATGGTATTGCATTTCCTATTTCTTCCACTAGGCAGTGATGTGGGGAAGGAGAGAAGAGGGCATGCATGGCCAGGCATCTCATGTGCGGTGCTTTCCCACAGAGTGTCTTCCTTACCCTGCATGTTCAAAAGTGTATGGCTTGACCATTATCCTATAACTTAGAGCAGGCTCTAAGATACACAAGAGACCATAGCCATACATGTCTTCTAAACCTACCTATATCCAAATAAATCAACAGGTTGGCTAAAACTCATTGAGTTATCCCTACAGCAAAGGCTCCATGACATGAGGTTGGCCTCGAACTCAGAAATCCTCTGCCTCTGCCTCCCAATTGCTGGGATTAAAGGCGTACACCACCACCGCCTGGCTCACACATTTTTTTTTTAAAGGTGCTATCCTTGTGTAGGGTGCTTTTATTTGTAATCCTCATAACATTGCTTGGTTTTGAAGTGCTTTCATTTATAAAACGATACATAATATCTAAGTAAGAGGAGTATGTCTGTACCTGTTTGTGACTCTGTTTCCTTTTTGACACTGGGAAACCACTGAGTCAACAGTTTGGTGCCTGGAAATAATATTTGGAATTAAAATATTTCAAGATTATAACAACATATTTTTGTAATCCCAGGAATGAAGCTTTGAATTACCAGTGTTCTCTCTTGGGCCCTTTTGAATTATGTCACATTGCTTGTGGCTTGTATCTCTTTGGTGTCATCTTAAAGGACTTCTGCCTTATGGTCTGTTTGCTCTAGCCACTAATGTCTTTCCTTTGTAAGTTTGAGAGTTGCTCGTTCATTACCACAGGTGCCTCCCCAGGCTGTTAGCTCGAGCACAGCACTGCTGGTTACTCCAAAGAACTAAGTATTTAACAGTATTATTCCATTTTGTGATAAGGCTATGATGCATAGAGAGCTCTGTCACTTACGTAGGTTTGAGCCAGTTCGTGGCAGCACCTAGCTACAGAGCTCACACTCTGGAATCTGCTGCTCTGCTCTGTGGGAGGAGGGAGTCCACCCCAGGCAGCTTTGCTTTTAGGGATCTCAGTTGGTTCGAATAGTACACAGTGTGTATATGTACAAAGAAGACTCCAGAAAGGATCGTGGAAAAGAAGATCTTCCAGCTGTGATAAGAGGGAAAGACAGGGTCTTCAGTACTTGGTAGAATGGGCGATCAGAAGAGGGATGAGAAACTTTTTCAACCTTTTCATCTGTGTGGTCAAGTAAAGGCAGTGCCAGAATGCTTCCTTAGCTTCATCTTGAAATGTTCCCACTAGAGCACCAGCTACCTCGGCTCGATTCACGTCCATGTTTTCTTATGATAGCTTAGTGGGTCTGTGAGTGAAATGAAGGAGGCTTTTTTGTTTGTTTGTTTTGCTTTTTGGGACAGGGTTTTTTCTGTGTAGCCCTAGCTGTCCTGGATCTTGATTTGTAGACCAGGCTGGCCTCAAACTCAGATTTGACTTTCTTTGCTTTCTGCTGGGATTAAAGGCATGAGCCGGTAAAATGAAGGGGTTTTGGGAGTGGGGATAAGTCAATAAACTGGAGCAAAGAATAGAGCTTTAGTTCACTTGCCAAGTCTTGTCTAAATCAGTTGTATGAATTAGATGGTCAAGATTATGGTGAGCCTTCAGTCTTTTTTTTTTTTTTTTTTGAGACAGGGTTTCTCTGTGTAGCCCTGGATGTTCTGGAACTCACTCTGTAGACCAGGCTGGCCCCGAACTCAGAGATCCGCCAGCCTCTGCCTCCCAAGTACTGGGATTAAAGACGTGCGACACCATTGCCCAGCGAGCCTTCAGTTTTTTTTTTTTTTGGTTTTTCGAGACAGGGTTTCTCTGTGTAGACTTGGCTGTCCTGGAACTCACTTTGTAGACCAGGCTGGCCTCGAACTCAGAAATCCTCCTGCCTCTGCCTCCCAAGTGCTGGGATTAAAGGCGTGCACCACCACCGCCCGGCTAGCCTTCAGTTTTTTAACACTACTTTTGGTGGTACAAACTGAGTTTTAGTTTGTAGATGATCCCTGCCCCCAACATTATTCAAAGGGACTTTCCTGTTTGAGAACCCCTGTTTAATGCATATGCTGGATTTAGTGGGTAATTAGCCATCGTGCTGTATAGTGCACATGTGCCAAGAATTTGAGGGTGAGCAAAGGTGCTTTCCATGTCTGTATTGTAGAAGCCGATGTAGTAGTGTATGCCAGTAATCCCAATATTCAGGAAGCAGAGGCTGGAAGATCTAGCATTGGCTTGAGACCATTTCAAGAGAAAATGACCAGGAGAAGAACTGAAACAGATATTTGAGGATTCCTAACCTCTTTAGAGACACAGAGAGGCAGATGTGATTCTTAGCAGGTATGCCCTACAGGATAATGTGTTTGAAGTTATATTTTGTTTTTAGTTATGTGCATATGTGTGTCTACATGGGAATATGTGCTTGTAAGTACAGTTACCCAGAGAGACTAGAGCCTTGTCACCTGGAGCTGAAGATACAGGACAGGTGGCAGTGAGCTGCCAGATGTACTCAGAATTGAACTCTAGTCTCCCATAAAAGCAGTATAGTGTCTCTCTCTCCCTCTCTCAACTTATGAGCACACTGTAGCTGTCTTCAGATATATCAGCAGAGGGCATCATAGCCCATTAAAGATGAGCAACCACATGGTTTCTGGAATTGAACTCAGGACCTCTGGCAAAGCAGTCTGTGCTCTTAACCACTGAGTCATCCCTCTGACTGCCCACTGCCCCACCCCCAGCTTGATCCCCATCCTCCCTTAGGTGCTGATGGTGCTGTTGGAGACTGCCTATAGGCAGATAACTATATCCCAGCTTTGTGGAGATAGAGCAATTTTCATTGTACTTTTTTTTTCTTGTTTTGTTTTTGTTTTTCTTATTTTGTAGTCAGATGTGGCAGTGCAGACCTTTATTCCTAGCACTTGGGAGGTAGAGGGGGGCAGATATCCTTGAGTTGGCTTTACATCCTGGTTTATATTAGAAAGTTCCTGGTCAGCCAGAGCTAGAGAGCCTCGGTATGGATATTTTGTCTGCATGCATTTCTGTGTGTCATGTATATATTTTGTGCCCATGGAAGTCAGATGAGAGAATATTAGGCCCTCTGGAATATGAGCCCCATGTAGACACTGAAAAACAACTCCAGGTCCTCTACAAAGAGCACGTGCTCTTAACTGCTGAACTCCTGCTTTTTCACATTTTACTTTTAAAATCTTATCTGACTGTAAAAAATGACAACTATAGTCTACTCAAGTAAGTTTAGTTCAAGAGTATGTCAAGAAAAACCTAGTTCAGAGAAAATGGCAAAAGTGGTTAAGTAAGCTCCATGCAAAACTTGCTCTTAGACTAACTCATGATCAAAATATATTTTACTGCAACATAGCTATTTCTCCGCCTCCAAAAGCTACTCCCTTCTTTTTTTGTTTTGTTTTGTTTTGTTGAGACAGGGTTTCTCTGTGTAGCCCTGGCTGTCCTGGAACTCACTCTGTAAACCAGGCTGGCCTCGAACTCAGAAATCCCCCTGCCTGTGCCTCCCAAGTTCCGGGATTAAAGGCATGCTCAGCTAGTGTGACTGCTCAGCTAGTCACACTCCCTTCTTAGCGGATCCTGGTTTCGGTGGCAGGCTACTGTCATGCTGCATTTCTGTGATATCTCACTTTCTCTAGCCATACACCCATTCTCCCTGGGGCAGTTTGGACTTCACAGTGCACTTGCTCAAATCACTTATTCAGTAAATCAATCATTCATTTCTCCAGCCTTTTCTCACTTTGTGTTTATTGTATTGTACAATGGGGAAGATCTTTGTATTCTTGGCTGGTGTGAAACTCCTTATATAGACCAACCTGGCCTTGGCCTGCTGTGATCCTTTTGCCTCTGACTTAGGAGTGCTGAAATTACAGGTGTGTGCCACCATATCTGGTAACTCCAAGTTTCTAGAACAGTTCTGTCCAGTGTTCAGTGGGTTATCCAGCCTGGTAGATGCTACCCTGTGCATAAGTGAGCCTTTGAAACAGTCTGGAGAATTCAGTCAGTGCTGTTGTGGACTACTTTGACAGACTTTAGAGAAAGTGGTCTCACTTTATAGTCTTGTGATAGGAGGAGATGCATACTGCTATAATGCAAGGGGAGATCAAAGCTAGATTTGGTATCATTCAATATCACCCCCAGAAGTTAGTAAGAGGTGCCAGGGTTCTGGGGAGAGAGAAGAGAAGACCAGATAATAATATTAAGCATGGGAGCATCTTTTCTCTTTCTTCAGAAGTTAAAAAATGAGAATGTAGCTTGAGAAAGCCAGACTAAGATTGGAATGAGAACGCTGGTGGTAGATTCAGCTTTATTGGGAGGGCTTCTCTCGCCCATCTATTCATCATGTTATCACACAAGTTATTTAGTACTTAGCTATTTATTATTTCTTTAGTTTTCAGAATAGAGTATTCTCACCCATCTCACCCTGAACCCCATTTTGTGAGTGGAGCTTTGAGCAGGACTACCCATTTTGGCACATTTGTATGTGGAGAGAATGTGAACAATGGAGAGAAACTGAACTATGCTACTAAAAAATGCTGTTAGAAGTTCTCCTTGGAGTCAACAGAAGTCAAGATTAGGAGAAAGATTGACCTGATGGTTCATGCAGGATGGCTCCCAAGTTGTAGAATTGGACCTTGTGCACTCTTGGACAATTTTCTGGTGTTTAAATGTCTGCTCATTGGGCACTTTTCTGTCCCAAGCCCCAAGCCCCAGGAACCATCCAGGTGGTGGATGTCAGCACTGAGTAATAGATAAGGACAAAGCATGGCTACCCACAGAGCACATGCTCTAGTGAAATGAAGAACATATGGAATGTCCTGCCATTGAGCATATGTTATGAAACAATAGTTTATTTCCAAGTAATGATACTCATTTTGTTTGCTGTTTATTTGAGCAATTATCTTGTGTAGGTCCTTTAAACACTGAAAGTTTGTGTAGTGTCTGTTTTAAACTTAGCCTGGTAGTGGTAGTGGTAGAGGTGGTGGTGGTTTCTCCAATCTTCACTATAAAGACTGTAGAGTAAAGCCATTACTCACTTTTTTTTTTTGCATAAAATTCATCACCAGAATAGAACCATGTTAGTTACATGCATATATATCATTGTGTGAAGATATGTACTTTTGTTTTGCATTTTATTTATTTGAGTGCATGAGTGCCACAGTGCCTGTGGAAGGTAAGAGTACAGCTTTTTTTGGGAATAGCTTCTCTCTTCTACCATGTGGATTCCTGGGATTGAACTCAAGTCAGCATGCCTAGCAGCAAGTGCCTTTGCCTGCTGAGTCATATTGTGAGTTTGAGGTCAGTTTGTTCTACAGAGTGAGTTCTAGGCCAGCAAGTGTTATAGCTAGAGTGATGGCTTAGCAGATAGAGAACTGGTTGCTCTTCCAGAAGACTCAGAAGGTTCAATTCTTATCACCCATGATGGTTCCCAACCATCTGCAACAAAGACATTTTCTAGAATGTCTTTATTGTCCTATTACCACATCATGACAATTATATTTCTACTTGTTTCTACGAATTTAAGCCATATTATATAAACAGTATCAGTGTTTTTTGTTTGTTTATTTTATGACTATCTTACACTTAGGATAATGTTTACAAGGTGTATCCATGTAATATAATAGATTAATAATACCTCATTGACTAAAAATGTCCCAACATGTCCCTGGGACACTTGATTTTATTTTTTAAAAAAATGTTATTTTATGTGTATGGGTGTTTTGCCTGCATGTATGTCTTGTGTATCACTTGCATGCTTGGTACCTTCAGAGGCCAGAAGAGGGGCTTGGGTCCTCTGAAACGAGTTACAGATGGTTGGGAACCATCATGGGTGATAAGAATTGAACCTCCTGAGTCTTCTGGAAGAGCAGCGAGTTCTCTATCTGCTAAGCCATCACTCTAGCTATAACACTTGCTGGCCTAGAACTCACTCTGTAGAACAAACTGACCTCAAACTCAGAGAGATTCACGTGTTTTATTTTGTTTTTTTATTGATGCTAGGATCAAAGATGTGTGCCTCCACAGGTTACCGCCTGCCTGCTTTCTGAACACAGGCTAAACTCTTTTTACTGTAGAAAAACTGGTAGCTACAATTCTTGTACCCTGCCTGCACACTGAAAGTTGCCTTGCAGTTGGGAGATGCTATGGGGTAGCTAAATAAGGTAAATGTATTCGAGGGCATGTAACTATGTAATAGTTTTAACAGTCAGGTATCTTTCACAGCAGTCTCAAAAAAATCAGCAACCAGCATCAGGTATGATGGCATCCTTTAATCCCAACAGTTGAGGCTGAGGCAGGAGGATCTCAAATTTGAGGCTAGGTTTAGGTTCATAGTGAAACCATTTCTAAAAAACAAAGTCAAGGGCTGAGTAGTGGGTCAGTAGAAAGGGTTTGTCTGGCATGCTTAAGGCCTTGGGTTCCCATCTCAGCTCACAAAATAAAAGTCAACTGGTTAAATGGATTAGACCCATATCTTCACTTTCCCAAGGTCTCATTTTTATCAGTTAATCTGGAACTCCAGTATTGTCACTTTGACATGCTTTGTACAATCTACAAGAATATGCCTGAAGAGTTTTAAGATATATCTTGGTTCAGCAGGTCTCATTCTGAGAAAACTCAGTAAATAAAGGTAATACTTTTCTTTGTGTTGTTTCAGTGTGGCCAGAGAAGCTAAATTTTTTTTTTCCAAAGATGTTTCTAAAGTCTGAGGTTTCTATCACTTAGAGCAGTTGTAACAGGAAATAGCATCTAGCAATGTCCATTCTTGGGTACTGAATATCTGATAATCATAATAAAGACCATCTTTTAATCAGTTGATGGATACATGGATTGTTTGATTTTTCTGTCTGAGTAATGCTGTCGATTTTCATACATGAGGTGTTTTGGTTTTGTATAAATGTACTTCTTTCTCTTTTGGACGTATACATGTAAGAATATAACCATGTGTTTTGTCGTACTGGTGTTTTAAGTAGTTTCCAGGGAACTCTCAGACAGTTGTCCATGTGGCCAAGACTGGCTTTGAGCTCCTTAAATAACTCATGCTAGTCTCAAACTCACTATCCTAGACTTTCTGAATCATCACACCCAGCTAGTAGTTGTGTTGGTGCTGGATACTGTCTCTCAATCTTGTCATATGACACACTAGTTACTGTGTGCCTTGAGTGCATGCTGAGTGCATGATGCGGTCAAGATAGATGTTGAACTTTATATTTTATTTTCTGTATGCCTTTGCTCGTTTTCCTCTTTTATTTTTATTTTTTATTTTTTGGAAACAGGTTTCTCTGTGTAGCCCTGGCTGTCCTGGAATTCACTCTGTAGACCAGGCTGGCCTCGAGCTCATAAATCTGCCTGCCTCTGCCTCCTAAGTGCTGGGATTAAAGGCGTGCGCTACCACTGCGCTGCTCATTTTCCTCTTTTATTTTCTGTGCACATGTGTGTGCTTATTCAATTTTTTATTTTGTAGACATTTGAGTCATCAGAATTGTTTTTATTGAGGGTACAGAAGACGCACTTAATGAATGCTGTCGTGAGCATTTAAATGTAAGATGAGCAAGTTTCTCAGCATGGGTCAGCGGGGATGCAGTTGTAAAATGACTATTTTCAAAACGATAGCAGTTTGACTTGCCAAGTTTTAAAATGTTTATTTACATTTTTCTTTAGATTAACAGATTTAATTTTGATGGATGTGAAATGTCATTGTGACTTTAGTTACAATAATCTTGAACACTGCATCTTTGTGGGTAAAGTTTGGTGGCCTTTCTGCAGGTCACTTAGAGTATCTTTTGATTGTCAGAGGATCTTAATGTGAATTTGTTAACTTCTACTTTGTATTTGGCAAGAGCACTGCTCTGATGCCGGCTATATTGTTTTGTTGAAAAAGTTATAAAGGGCAAGTTATAAAGTTGCTTTTACCATCAAGCCCGATGACCTGAGTTTGATTCTGGGACCCACTTAGTAGGAGAGAATTGACACCCAGAAAGTTGTCCTCTGATCTCTGTAGGTATGTAGTATATGTGTCCCCCTCACCAAATAAACCTTATTGAATACTTAAAGTTCTTTTTAAAAAGTTGTAAGTTGGACTGGAGAGATGGCTCAGCGGTTAAGAGCACTGGCTGCTTACTCTTCCAGAGGTCCTGAGTTCAATTCCCAGCAACCACATGGTGGCTCACAACCATCTGTAATGGGATTCGATGCCCTCTTCTGGTGTGTCTGAAGACAGCTACAGTGTATTCATAGAAATGAAATAAATAAATCTTAAAAAAAAAAGTTATAAGTTTTGCCTTTGTAGTTTGTGCCAATTGGAGATATAGGTAAAGGGGCCACACAGATTCTAAATAGACTGGTTGTTGTTGTTGTTGTTGTTGCTGGAGCTAATGAGCGTTGGTTACCAACCCAAGGTCCTGTGCTCTTCTTGAGTTCAAGATCCTCATGAGGTTGGAATACAACTGTGAGCCCTAAGTCTTAGTGTAGACTGTCAGTAATTGCTTCTTGGTCTGGGTACAGCTTCATTCTTTAAGCATGTGGATATTCAGTGAAAGTTGGCACTTAAATGGGAAAATTGCTACTAGTGCATTGCTTGCCAATGAACAGTTACCACAGCTTGGCTCAGTAAATCTCCTTGTGGGGCACTGTTGGATTGCAGTTACAAGGGCTTAATCCCCAGTCTTAGAGTTTGTGTCACAGCTATGCAGTCTAGAAGGGAAAGCACAGCACACACTGCCTTCTGGGAAACTAGGAGATAAATCACCGGGCTTGATTTGCAATTGTGGAAACTGAGAACACATGTAAATTTTTTTAGAAAAGTTCTAGATGAGGTGGCATTTACGTGTAATTTTAGTATTGGGGAGGTGGTGACAGATGGATTCTCAGGAACTTTCTGGACAGCCAGCTTAGCCCACTTGGCAGGCCTTAGGCTAGTGAGAGATCATGTCAAAAACACCCAACCAAAAGATAGGTTGATCCCAAAGAAAGATAGGACAGTTGTCTTCTGGCCACCATGACACACACGCACGCACGCAATATAAATATATGAATGAGACTATGGCTACCGTTTCCTGTATCCATCCCTGCTTGGGTCACAAAGCCTCCGTGTTTTGTGACAGGAAGCCTGGCAGCATTGAGCTGAGCTAAGCCTTCTGGGTCAAAGATGGTTGTTTAGAGACTGTTGAGGACCATGTGTGCCCAAACACACTCTGTGTTCCTGTGGGCAAACAGACAGCAGGGGATCTGGTAGCTTTTGTCATTTGTGCCACAACATGTCTTCTCCAAATGATTTGTGAAGAGAATAGAATGGATTGGAATTGTGTGGTAGGTTTAAAGATGTAGGCAGTGAGAACAGTTTTAAGTGTTCTTCTGGAGGAAGATAGGGAGGCACTCCTCCTCCCACTGGTTTTTGGTTTTTCAAGACAGGGTTTTTCTGTGTAACAGCTCTGGATGTCCTAGAATTTGATTTGTAGACTAGGCTGGCCTCAAGCTCACAGTGATTCACCTGGCTCTGTCTCTCCAATGTTGGTATTAAAGGCATGTGCCATCACTGCCTGGCCAGTTGATATTTCTTTTTAAGTTGTATTGTTAAAGTAGTCAGATATCAGAATGAGGGCATCAGACGTTCACGGGTCATTGAATCTCTCTGCCTAGCTTGCTAAAGGGTCTCTTGTGCAGGGAGTGTTTCATTGTTTTGGAGGACAGAGTCCTGTTTGTTACATTGCCCAGGTTGACCTTAAAATGATTGTTCTGCCTCAGCCTTCTGAATAGTGAGAACTGTAGGTACCTGCCAGTATGTATGCCTGGCCTTGTTGCATGTTGATCAGGGACTTTGTCCTGTGTCTTTCACAGAGAGTATAATAATTAGCCATCAGATGGTTATTGATCCCTTTCTTCACTTTAATGATCATACTTGGAAAACTGGAAACATCCAAGTAATAGTTAAGTAAGGTTGGCCTATAGTGATGGGAAAGCATAGTTAACGGTGACAGACTAAGATGCGGGTGGGTATAGTTGTTACCCTACTTACCCCTTCCTCCCAAGACAGGGCTTCTCTGTGTAATAGCTCTGGCTGTCCTAGAACTCACACTGTAGACCAGGCTGGCCTGGAATTCAGAGATTCCCCAATGCCTCTGTCTCCCAAGTGCTACAATTAAAGGCATGGGTGGCCACCACCGCCTGGCAAGAGTACAGTTTTGAATCTAAATACTACTATGGCTTACCTTGGACATAGAGAAATAGGTGCTTTATGCCAAGTGGCCTTTTCATTAACTGTTTTCACTTTATTGTTATGACAGTTGTATGTTTTAACCTCAGTTCCAGAGACAGATTTGTCCTTTTTAATGCTTTTTCCTCTGAACATGAAGATGCTCTGTAAGGGCCACTTCCTCTGCCTGAGAATTTTCATAATTTTCCTGTTCCCAGAGACACAGGTGTTGTTGGAATTTTCAACCCCAGTAAACCCATATAAAAAACACACAATCCAGTTACTATAATTATATTCTATATATCTAGATTGAGCAGATCTTAACACTATACTAAGTTATTCCCCAGCTATAAGACCCTTATTACTTGCAGTGTCTCCTGGCTACATGGTTCTGGTCCATCATGGTTTCCTCTTTCCTCTCTCCTTCCCCTCTTGTTCTTTTCTGCCTCTCTACCTGCCCCACTCTCAAAACTTCAGTCCCACCTATCCCCTCTACTGTCCAATCACAGACTTTAGCCTTTATTGACCAGTTAAAATGGGGAGAAGGTTCACATACTTTATGAAAGAACTTGGCCCAATTTTAAAGTGTTCATTAAATCTCTAGCAAAGATACTTGTGTTTTGGCCCGATGCTTTTTGTATTCCCATGTTAATTCTGCTTCTCAAGCCATGTTTTACTTTTGTTTTAGAAAAAATTCTAGCCTGAGCTGAGTAAATAAGTCTAGTTTGGAGTTTTTGTTTTTGTTTTTTTTTTCTTTTAATTGATGTTCTTTTAGTCTCTGGGGTTGAATATATGATATGTTATTTAAGTTGTAAGATTGAAAATTATTTTCTGTTTTTGAATGTGTGCATCTTTTAAAAATATAAAAATGTTAAGGACAGGTATTATTCCTACACACATATATATGTAAATGCTGGCTTCTGTCAGATTGGAAATGGGCACTGGATCCTTTGAAATTGTAGCCTGTTGTGAGCCACCATATCAGTATTGGTAACTGAGCCCAGGTTCTGTATAAGAGCAGGAAGTACTCTTAACCACTGAAGCATCTCTCCAGTCCTCATGTGTGCATCTTTTAGTCTACAGGTGATAACTTCTCTTTCCCACACTTGGGTGTGTTTGTTTTGTGTTTGAGACAGGGTCTTAGGTATTCTAGGCTGGCCTCAATTTTACTGTGTAGGTGATCTGGAACTTGTTTCATCTGCCTAGGTGCTGAAACTTTATCTCACCCAGGGTGTGTATGTGTGTACGTGTAGGAAAATGGGGTTGTGTTTGTGTTAGACAAGTTCTCTATCCACTGAGCTCCATTGCTAGTCCACACACTTTTTTCTAAAATATTAATTTATTTTTATTTTCTGTGTTTGAAGGTTTTGCCTTCATGTCTGTATGAGTATTATGCATGCCTGGTGCCAGTGGAAGCTAGAAGTGGTTTTTGGATCCCTTGGAACTGGAGCTGTGTGATATGAATGCTAGGAATTGAACTCCGGTCCTCTGGAAGAACAACCAGTGCTCTTAACTACCAAGCCATCTTTCCACCTCCAACTTTTTTAAGTGCTCTTAACCACTGAGCCATCTTTCCAGCCCATATTTTTATTTTTTTTCAAAGATTTATTTCTTAAATTATGCATCTATGTGTGGATATGTGTATATGCATGTGAATGTAGTGCTCTTGGAAACCAGAAGAGAAGATCAGATTCCCTGACTGTGAAGTTGGCTAGTTGTAAGTTACATGATGTTGTTGCTGGGAACCAACCTCGATCCTCTGAAAGAACAGCGTGCATCACTACCCCTGCCCCACCCAGACAGAGTTTCTCTAGCCCTGACTGTCCTCAAACTCAGAGATTCTCCTGCCTCTGCCTCTCAAGCGCCAGGATTAAAGACGTGGACCACCCCATTGAGCACTCTTAAATGCTGAGTCATTTAATATTTTATTATTATTCTGAGATGCAGAAGCAGGTGACCACTTTCTGTAAGCTAGCACTAGAATGCCATTTCATGCTCTCCTGAGGGATGGGAATTGACTACTCTAGCTTTTATATGGGAAGGAGAAAGCATGAACATTATGTCCCAGAATCTACTCATGTTGTTACCAAAAAACCATGGAAATATGTCACTGTTCCATGCATCTCTCAACATGAGTTCCTATTTGACAGTTCTGCCTGAGGTTGGAGAATTATAAAATAAATTGTAATTGTATGAATGAGCTCCAGGTGGGACTGGTAGCTGACATTGGATACCCAAGGTCTTACCCATATGCCCTTTCATCCTGAGTTCTTGTCAAGAAACTGCACTTGATTACTATTCTGACTAGGGACCTTTATTATCAAAAAGGAATTGGGTGACTTTTGTAGATATGGCAGAATTTGGGAGCTGAAATGGCTCAGGTGTTGAGAGCATTAGTTTCTCATGATCCATGTTCAATTTCCAGAATGCACATGGCAGCTTAAAACTTTCTATTACACCACTTTCAGGAGACCAGTGCTCCAGGCATAAAGTAGCAAGTCACCCACATAAAGTAAAAGTAAAATTAATTAAAATGAAAAGAATTGTTGACTTTTTATAGAAGTGGCAGAAGTTGGGCTAAAGAGATGGCTCAATGGTTAAAAATGTTTGCTGCTTTTACACAGGACCCAAGTTTGGTTCCCAGCACCTATAGGGCAATCATAACCATCTGTAACTAATGGCTCAGGGGATCTGACCCCTTTGATCTTCATTGGTGCCAGGCACACACATGGTACACACACATATATGCAGGCAGAACACTCATAAAATAAAAGATTAGAAGATGATGTGCTAGATCTTTAGTGAGCATTATTAGGCAGAATTACATTTTTTTTTAAAATGTGGAGAGGATGCTGTATCCATTCATTGCATCATGATCATCTTACTAATAGAATGACATAGGGCCTTCTATCTTAAGACAAATAATTGATTGGTCACATAGCACTTGATCAGAAGGGGCCTCTCCTGCCTAAAATGGGAGGGTCATACCTATCTCTATGAAGTGGATGTCTGGCATTCAGGCTAACAAGTCATCATATCAAGTGTATTTGCCCCTCAGATGTTCATTTTTGCAAGTACTATGGTATTTCTGTAATTGGGAAAGGCCTCAACAGAAAGAAGAAACAGAATACTTTAAAGGGTATAGACAAAGAGAGACTTCAGGGTGTACCAACAGTTACCCAAATGCTGGGATCTTAGAAACTTTTTTATAAAGACCCATTTGTCTTTTTTGAGTATGGGTATTTTGTGTCCGTGTATATGTCTGTGTACTCCATGTATGTATGTGTGAGCCTGGTACCTGCAGAGGTTAAGAGGGTGCTGGATACTGTTAAACAGGAGTTAGAGATGCGTGTTAATCATGTAGATACTGGGACCCTGGTCTTCTGGAAGAGCTGCCAGTGTTCTTAACCTCTGAGCCATCTTGAGCCCATCTGTGTTACATGGTGATCTCTTCATGTTGTATTTTCTTTCTGGCTTGCTGTTTGTTTGTTTGTTGGTTGACCTTTGGGGGCAGGGTTGGGGGGAGTAGCATGATCTTATGCAGCCTGGTCTAGCCTGAACAAATTCCTTATCTTCCTGCCTCCATATCACTAGTGCTGAGATCATAGCTCCATTACCAACTCCCATCTCTGTTTTGGGGTATGTGTGGGGGGGGGTGTTGGGGGTTTTTGGGTGATGGGGAGGTTGAGACAGGGTTTCTCTTGTGTGTGTGTATGCCTGGATGTCCCAGAACTTAGTTAGTAGACCAGGTTGGCCTTGAACTCATAGATATCCACCTGTCTCTGTCTCCCAAACTGGCATTAAAGGTGTTTGTTGGCTTCCTTTCTTTGGGCCTCAGGTGACTGTTGGGTTATTTTCAATGGATAAATGATTGTCATTTTCCCCATGGAACTGATTTCCTAGTAGTAGGATGTATATTCTGACATTGGTTTAGTTAAGTTGTTAGAGAAGCTGTTTTAAGTCTGTAGTTATGTATCTTCTTCCCTTCACCTCTCTGAAAGACAGGATGAGATTCAGTCCTGTGCTTGCTCAGCTAGAGCTTGTCTCCCCTGAACTATCTCTCTACGCTCCATGCTGGACATTTGAGGGTGTAATAAAGGAGACCAAACTAGATAATACCATACTGTTTTCTTGTCAAAATGGTAAAAATGTAAGTTGAGGGCTCTTGGAAATTTCACAATTACAGAATTACATATATAAGTATCTGAGAAATGGAAAGAAGAAAACCTTCTGATAACGGTTTTACATAACTATACTGGATAGTTTAACATAATGCTTTTTGTTTAATTCTTATATAAGGTTAATGGGTCTGAGGAGGTGGCTGAATGGTTAAGAGTACTTGTTCTCGCAAAGGATCTGGGTTCAGTTCTAAGCACTCACATGCCACCTCACAACCATCTGTAGCTCTAATTCCAGGGGACCTGATGTCCTCTTCGGACCTCCATAGGCATCAGACACATGTCCATGCCCACAAGCAAAACACAGATATAATTTTTTTTTAATTAGAAAAAACCTAAATGTGGTGATAGAAAATCCTCTTCTTGGGCTAAATAAATGCTTAGGACCACAAAAGATCATGGTCTGTAGGAAGGTCTTGGTGGTTTAGAAGAATTTTGTGAGGGAGGGGCAGCCTCTGTCAAGAGTACACAGGTGCAACTATGATTATTTACTAGTCAACCAGAGAAACAGGTGGCTCTTAGACTGGAGCAATCTTTTTTATCATTAGCTTTTCAGAGTTAGAAAATGTTAGGCCTCGCTAAACTCATAGTCAGGTGGAAGGTGCTTTAGAAACTGAGTGGGAGGTGAGGGAGACTGTACATTAGGGCTTTTACACATACCTGCGTTGTTTCTCTCAGGGCTCCACTTGAATTAGCTGTGTATACTGTCTTTAAAACACGCTGGCTTGTCTCTGGACAGCCTATTCCAACATGTATGAATTAATTTTGTGATGAATTTAAGTTTCAGACACTTTGGGACCTTCCAACCTGCCAGGCCCCTCACTCACTATGATATAGCTTATGATTTCAAATTTCAGCTGGCTGTTGGTATATAAGAAAACAGTTAAATTCTACGTTTTGGTGTCTGTTTCCTTGCTTCTAGTATCAAATTTTCTGTTGATTTTTTTGGTATTTTCTAGGGGAGGTAATCATAGCACCTGCAAAGAAAGGTTCTCAGTTATTCCCAGTTGTGTGTCTCTCCTCTTTCCTTTTGTTATTAGATTAGTTAGGACTTCAACACAAGTTAGAAGACACCCTTGGTTGTTCCAGATCATAAAGGAAAAAGCCTCTAGTTCCTCAGGATCAAGGAGGTTTTGTGAATGCCATACAACAGTCTATCTACTTCAGAACGTTTTGGAAAATCACTTGAGAAGGGCAGATGTGGGGTTATGGAAAATGGGGTAAGCTAGTATATTTGAGGAAATCTTAGGTCTCTCCTCAGCAAGAGAGATAGGGACTTAGCGTCCCTGGGTCCTACAATATATTGAAGGTGCTGAGGTGTTAGGCATATGGTCTGCAGACACTAGACTCAGGCTGGCATCTCTGGATGGCAGTAGAATGTTGTACAGCTTTTTTTAAACAAGTTGGTTCTCTGAGATTGACATGTATGATTCTTCACCTCCCCCCCCCCCCCCCGAGTTTTCCTGTATGTAGCCCTGGATGTCTTGGAACTGGCTTTGTAGACCAGGCTGGTCTCAAACTCAGATAATTCACCTGTGTCTGCCTCCGAGTGCTAGACATGCACCACCAGGCCTACCATGACAGCTACAGTTCTCCAGTCTAGAGACTTGATCTTTTGGCCAGTGAGCTGCCTATCCAAGCCTTTATTACAGCTTCAGAAATGTGGGGAAAGAGAACATTGTACTTAGTCATATCCACTTATGTTTAGTTTTAGGTTATGAGGACATTGGTGCCAAATTACATTGTAAATACTCAACAGATTTCTGGTGTGTCTGGCATGACTTTATTTCTTTGTTGTTTTTGATTGTGCAGTGATTCAGAGTTATGACTTGAAGGTTAGAGTCATCAGCGAAGATTTCTAGAACTATAACACTTGGTACTTACTTAGGGACCCCTTTTGGAATCTGTAGAGAGGAACTCAAGAACCAAAAACTATACCTGCTGCTAGATTTTTCTTGTTAGTCTGAAGGTAGAGATAATGATAGTAGTTTGGTTTCTTATGGTCCAGTTGACTGCTTTGGCTGATGAAATTTGTGAAATCGAATTCTCACCATCTTCAATGTTAAAGCTATTTCTATTCGTCATTTGATATGGAACCTTTTCAGTGAATGAATTGATACTTTTTTTTAAAATATTGAGTAAAAGTAGATGTACCTTTGCCACTTTGATAGTACTATCCACAATAGTCATGGAGGTTCAAAAGTTTAAGACTAGTTTGGGCTTCATAGTGAGAGCCTGTTAACAGAATAAAACAACTGTAACTGTCCATCTTTAGGAAAGGCGAAGAAATATGCAAAATGTAGTTATCCTTATAAAGTGCAGTATCCTTCAGACTTAAAAGGGAAACTGTCACGTGTTGTATAACATGGGTGGGTCCTGAGCACATTATACCAAATGGAAACATCCATGTACAAGTAGACAAATAATGATGTTTTTCCACTCAGAAGATATTTTGCAATCATATAGACAAGAACAGAGCAGTGATTTCCAGGGATAGGAGAGAGCAGTTAATATTTCGTGAGCAAACTTTAGTGTCGGATGAAGGACAAGTTTTGAAGAAGGATCTGCCTGTCTGTGTCTTTGTGCATCTCTGGAAGATGTGCAGTGTTCTGGATTGGTCAGTGGCTATCAAGGGTCGTATAGGCTTTGTCAGTTAAAGTTTTGTGGACCAGCGCAGCTGGTGTGACTTGTTGCTTGTTGTCACCGTGATCTTTGATTGCTCTTCTCCACTGTCATTCATTCGACTGTGTTTATAGTCTGGTACTCTGGGAACTGAGGTAAGTGTGTTTTCACTGTTCTTGGACATTGTAGTATTTTTACCAAGTACCACCTTCCTGTGGCTTCTTATTTGGGGTAATGTTGTGAATGAAATACCGCTCATCAGGAATTCTTAAACTACCCACTTTGGTATAATTAATAATTTGAATTGTGTTTTTTCAGGCCTTTTTTGTTTGTTTGGTTGGTTTTTTTTTTTTTTAAGACAGGGCATCTCTGTAGACCAGGCTGGCCTTGAACTCATATAGATTCACTTGCCTCTGCCGGTATCCCCCCCCCCCCCCCCCGTTTTGTGCCACCACTGCCCAGCCTGCCTCAGGTCTGCTTAATAGGTCCTGTTCTTCCATGGGTAACTTTGTTTTGAGGTAAAGGTATTTTTTAATTTGAGACCTGGCCTAGGCTGGTCTTAGAAACTTCTCAAGGAGCAGGAGGAGAAGGGTAGGCTCCAAAGTATTAGGGGCTGCAGACACACATCACTGTATACAGCTTGTCTTTTTGGTTGGATGTGTCATGACTTTGGGCACTGCTGACAGTAGCCTCCTTGAGTTGTTGGCATTGGCAGTGGACATCTGTTGATCTCAGGTTCTTAGGCATGCATGCAGCAATATGGTCTTGGTCAGATCCACTGTTTCAAGGCTCTTTGAAGGGCTTCCTAGCCATGAGCAGAGTTGTCTTCCTGGAATCTTTCAAGTCCAAAATTGTGGCATGAAATAAATTCATTCATATCTGGAGAAATGTTTTTTTATTTGCCATAGAGCCTTCCTTGGACAAGCTATCTTTTCTGTAGTATACTAAATAGTTTAAATAACAACTGGCTTCTTATTTTACCATTCACAGCAAGGAAGGGATCTTTCAGGGTATAGATAACTCATCTGAGCCCCAGATGGTTGTGAAATGAAACTCTTGATTTTGTTTGTAGATGTTTGTTTCCTTGAGTACTGCCTAAGCTGAATTTTTATCCTATCTTGATTTGTTTTGTTACTTGTTTTGTTTGTGAGATCTGTGGGTCAAGACCCCTGGTGGGAAGAGAATTACCTTTTCACAGGGGTCTCTTATCTATCAGCAACTTATACATGATTCATAAAAGTAAAATTACAGTTATGAACTAGCAACAAAATAATTGCCGGGGGGTGGTGGTGGTGGTGATGGTGGTGGTCACCACAACATGAGAGACTGCATTAAAAGGCTGTAGCATTATCCAGGTTGAGAACCACTGTCCTTCCTAATCTTTGTGGGACAGAATGTCTATCCTTTAGAAATCGTTATTAGGTTCTAGCTGAAACTAGACTTGGAAATGACTTTGAGTGGGGCTGGAGAGATAGCTCATTGGTTAAGAGCATGGGCTGCTCTTCCAGAGGATCTGGGTGTAGTTCCTGAAGCCCCGCATGATAGCTCAGAACTGTAACTCCAGTTCCAGGAGATCCAGTACCATCATGTAGACACACAGGCAAACATCAATATACATAAAATAAATCATTCAGATGGCCGTGAGAATGACTGCCATTCCTTACAATTGCATCTGCGTGGAATTGTACCCTACCCCAAGTATCATGACAGTTGACGAATACCATGACCTCTCTTGAGATGGAAGAAAATGATGGCACCTGAATTCCTAAAATTTTTTCCAAAAGATGTGAATATTCTTTTCCTCTGTTAGCCTATCCCACCTCATTTATTTTACTCTACATCTGTAACCTCCCATTCTTGAGGTTGAGAATGATTTGGAAATAAATTTCTCCCTTTTGTTGTGCTGAGGATAAATCTGTACTGTTCAGTTTGTGCTTGGTTATGTTATTGGTTCCATAGTTTATAAAGTGAAAAAAGATGAAGTTTGGGGTGAAAAATTAAACTGGGTGAGATCAATTTGTGCATAGTGGCTTTTTGGGGGATGGGGCTTGCCTCCCTAATTAAAGATAGGACACACTGGTGGATAAAGATTCTGACCGGTAGTTCAGACCCTCATTCAGCAGTGCTTAACTGAAGTGTTTATTTAGGAGAATGCCACTTTCCTCAGAAGGAGTTGTGTGTATCTGAAACCGTAGTAGTCTAAGTCTCTGACCTGACCCTGCTTAACCTGCTTGAGAGATTGGGATTCAGGATCACCCCTCATCCCTGGTAAGATAGCACAACCAACCACCAAGGTCGCCACGTTAACTGGGCTTAGTGAACTGTACTAGATTGACTGCTGTAGCTGTTGAAGACTGGAAGCTGTGCTTAAGATTTCATAGTCTTATAAAGTTGGTAAATCAGCTTTAGATTAATTAGCACACGAATGGGATGTTCTAATGAGGAAAGTTTCTTCCCTTTGATGAACTTTGTTGTGTTTGTTCCATTTATTGTACTCTATGGAGGGAATGAGAAAAGACAGGAACCGCAGAGCCTCAGCTGTGAAAGTCCCATTTCACCTCCCCTGGCTCTCTCATTCCGTTGTTCCTTCTGTTCCTCTTTCTTAGCACTTATCTACTTTATTCCTAATGGTCTGTCTGTCTGTCTGAGGCCATGAGGACAAATGTTTTGGAATCAGATCTTAAAACCCTGTAGAGCAACAAAAATACGTAATTATTTGTTGAGTGGGTGAGTGAGAAATCCAGAAATACAGATTTCAAATGACAGAAACGAGGTGACTGAAGTCACGCTCAGGCTGTTGCTTCGTGACCACCCTTAACCAGAGTTAATTTGCAGTCTGTTCTTTTTCAAACTTTTTTTTTTTTTTGGTAAGAGAGGCAATCAGTTCAGAAGCAGTCCTTATAAATTTATGCTAGTGAACAGATAGCTATAAACAGTGGATGGATTAGAGGAACAGTTTGCATCCTTACTGTAACTCATTGATGGGGCTTTTGTGGTATTGTCATGCTGCTTATTTTCCTTCTAGGTCCTGCTGCAGTAGTCACATATTTTACCTCTGTAACTCAAGCTCTCCTCCCTTCTTTTGGCAGTACTGTGAATGAAACCCTCAAACTCAGAAGTCTGCCAGCCTCTTGAGTGCTGAGATTAAAGGTGTGTGTGTGTGTGTGTGTGTGTGTGTGTGTGTGTGTGTGTGTGTGTCTGTCTGTCTGTCTGTCTGTCAAGACACTTTTTAAAGCCTCATATTGGTCTTTAACTTGAAATCAAGTCTTTAGTAGGTGTATCTCTAGCAGTACCCAGTAAAGAAAGTGAGCCAGCTCCAGGATGGACTCATGTGTTAGGTGTTACATTTTAAAAAATGTCTTAAAACGAAAAAGGAACAGTAGAAACATGAAAAGTGTTGTATTAGGGAAGGAGATGCGTGGGTTCTGTGAATTCAGGCTCTCTAGGACATAACCAGAACCTTGAGACACAGAATATGGTGGTCTGTCCCTGGAGGAGAGGGCAGTCCAATTTGCCTAGATTCTTCCATGGGTTGGTATTCTGTGTTAAAACAATGGAAAAGTCTTCTCTCAGGCTTAGGGCATTTATTTGGGTGGTGTTTTGGGTTGTCCTTGCACCACTTTTCATCATTAAAAGGGTGTAAGTTTATACTGGATTTAATAAGGTTTTTCTTTTTCAACACCCATGGTATGTTTCTTCACCTGAAAGTCTAATGCATTTTGATGCTATTTCTATGGCAACCAGTGAACTCCAAGGGAGAAGATTCTATTTTTGTGTCTAGCTTGATAACAGGATTAGTTGAAGGCACATCTAAAATTCTGTTGTAAGTCAGTGCTGCTTTTTGAAGAGAATTGAGCTTATCCAGTACAAATTTTTAAAAATCAGTTATTTTTTTTTTCATTAACTGTATAACCTTACTGGCCTGGAACTCAACAAGTAGACCAGGCTGGCCTTGAACTCAGAGAGATTCCCCTGCCTCTGCCTCTAGAATACTGGGATTAAAGGCATGTCTTCAGTCCTGGCTAGCACAGATTTTTACTATTGACTACTGTATATCCTTTTTGTGATTGAAAATGTGACTACTTCTTAACTTTCACCTACTGGCTCAGGAAGCTTTTCTTTCTTTTTTAAAGGTCTTCAGGCACACCAGAAGAGGGGATCTGATCCCATTGTAGATGGTTGTGAGCCACCATGTGGTTGCTGGGATTTGAACTCAGGACCTCTGGAAGAGCAGTCAGTGCTCTTAACGGCTGAGCCATCTCTCCAGCCCCAGGAAGCTTTTCTTGACCCAAGCCTCTTAACCGCTGAGGTACCTCTGTCACCTTGTGAGGTTGTCCTCTGTCCAGACTCAGTTACAGGTGGTGCTCCAGTCTCCTAGCTTATGTTCTTCTAGCTTTGTTAGATTTAGTTACATGCATGAAACAGTTCAGAGTCAGGAAAAATGATTTCTTATTTTCAGGTTGGGGGCATGAAAACAAATACAATCTTGGAGCTAATTTTTTTGAGAGTCTCATGTGACTGGGGCTGCCCTTGAACTCCATATTCTTGCCTCAACAGGTGTGGAACACTAGCTAAAAACCAAGTTTTCTCCTGGAATTATTTAGAGATAACACCTCCTGATTGGCTTTTGGCTTAAGCATCAGTTACTTGAACCTAGAATGTAAATAATAAGCACAAGAGTGGGGTAAGAGAGAGCTACGTAACAAAGACAATCTGAGGTAGAACACTGAACCCAACCACCTTGGCGCACCCCCCCCCCATGTGCTTTAGCATTTTGCCTGCATATAAGAGGGTATCGAATCTCCTGGAACTGGAGTTACAGGCATATGTGATCTGCCATGTAGGTGGTGGGAATTGAACTCGAGTCCTCAGGAAGAAAAGCTGTTCATCTCTCCTGTTCATTTCATTTATTTGGGCTGTTTTCTTTTGGATTGTTATGGACAGAGGGGCTTATTGGGGGTGCATGCCTGTTGGAGTTGCTTTGATAAAGATGGGTCATATTTGCCTTCTTTGGAGGGCTCAGGAGTTTATTCCTATGTATGATCTTTCTGTTCTTTAAGCAGATGATTTGGTAAGCATGTTTTCCAGCAATAAAAGAACTCATTCATGCCATTCACAGACTAGTATGCTCAGAGGTCTGACCTGTTCTGTCTGCTGGAGAAGGTACCTTAACTTTCCTGCCCTCGGTACTACTGAGGGGTCCTGAAATGTACCCTCACTTGTGACAGAGCACTGGTTTATGTAGCACAAACTGCTCAGCTATTGTGGCGTGAATGGGGAATGCTATAAAGCTCATAGAGTTTTGTACCCTCTTGAAAAAAACCATCTAAGGGGGTGAAAAGCCTATCATAAATATATTTATTTGTTAAGACTCTGAAAACTTTCTAGGTTTATTGGTTATTCCTTTTACTTTAGTGTATTTGGGGCTGGAGAGATGGCGTAGCGATTAAGAGCACTGACTGCACATCCTTGTTGGCTCCATTTTTCAGCAGAGACAAGGTAGCCTCCACTTTGTTCACTGCTGCAGCCCATGTTGTAAGGTCGATTTCCCTGTAAGGAGATAAACATCAGAGTCAGGTTCACGTCAGGTTGTCCTTTACAGAACAGGCAGAAATGTGTAGAAAATGGCCTGGTAGGGGCCATAGAGATGGCTCAGTGGTTAAGAGCTCTGCCAGAGGTCCTGTACCTCTGATGGCTCAGCCCAGAGGTCCTGAGTTCAATTCCAAGCAACCACATGGTGGCTCACAATCATCTGTAATGGGATCTGATGCCCTCTTCTGGTGTGTCTGAAGACAATGACAGTGTACTCACATAAATAAAAGAACTGTTACACTTTTGGAGAACAAACTTGTTTTTCCCCTACTTGTCTAATTAAGTTGACCTAACTAAGCCTGAGGCCATGTTGCCTTTGGTTTTGAGGTATGAAAATGCAATCTGTTTAGGCTCTTGAGTTATTCTTGAGTCTTACCTCAATCTTTTCCCTCCCATCTTGGAGGGGGTTTGCACTAGGGATCGAAACTAGGGCCTTATACAAGATAAACATGTAAACATGTGCTCTACACTGATTTATGCCCTTAGCACCTCCTTCCCCTTTGTGGTTTTGTCTTGTTCTTTTAGAAGCCTCAATGCTAAACTTGCTTCCCATCCTCTCAACAAGGATCTTAAAGGATTTGTATAATGCCTACCCTAAATAGATGACTAGCTGGAGAAATTGCCCTCCCAGTGGGAGCAGGGTCTTTTCTTTTTAGTACCCTCAGGACTTGCTGTCCAAACCCTAGGAACAGAATTGGGATCCCAGAATTTTTGTGAAAGTCATTGAAGTGTGGCTGCCATCTGTTATCCTAACATTTAAGGAAGCAGAGACAGGATCGCCAGGATAAGCTGGGTAGTTAGACTAGGTGATCAACAAGCTCTGTGTTCGGTAGAGAGATCCTATCTTAATAAAGTAGGTTTCAAAGATGCCCAGTATCAACTTCAGGCCTATAGGCCTGCCACCCCCAACCCCTCCAGCAGGATGATCAGGAATTAAAGGCCTACCTGGGCAACATTGTCTCAGAAGATGAACAAGAGGACATTGTCTTATCAGGGATAAAAATGGGTATTTGTACACCTATACTTAAATAGCAGCATGGTTCACAATAACCATACAGACTGTAAAAATAAGGGGTTGGGGTGGGGCTAGGGAGATAGCCAGATGGTTAAGAGCACTGGCTGCTTTAACAGAGGACTCCTCTTTGGTTGCCAGCACCTACATGGTGGCTTACACCCATTTGTGATTACAGTTTCATGGGATTAGATTCTTTGTTCTGACCTCTTCTGCCACCAGGCATGTGTACATACATGTAAGCAAAACGCTTCTCATACACATTTAAAGAAAAAAAAAAAAAAAGAAATCCAAGTGTTCAGAAACTGATGAAATGTGTAAGTAAATTGTGGTTTATGTGTAGTCATTCTTAAAACTGGGAAGGGACTTCTTATGTTGTAATGTGGATCTTGTTAAATAAGCCATGAAGTTCCACTCAAGTGAGGCCTCTAGAGACGGAATGTCAGAGAAGTGCAGGGAGTTAGAGATATGTGATGTGGTTAATACAGTAACATGAATGTTCCTAAAGCTTTGAGGCTAAGGCAGGAGGATCATGATTTAGGAAACCAGATTGGACCACTGTGTGTCAATAACGTCTCCGAAAGGGTAAGGAGAGCTGACTGTGGCTCATACCTTTAATCTCAATGCTGAGAATCCCTTGAGTTTGAGGCCAGCCTGGTCTACATAAGTTAGTTACAGACCACACAGGGATAGAAAGAGTGACCCTGACTCAAACCAGGCATGAGATTTGAACCTTGTCCTCATAATACCACAGCAGTTTTACAACAGGAAAATCAAAATTTTTAAATCACTTATTGAGATCTCCTGTGTTTCCAAAAATGCCTTCTCCTATTTACACTTATATGGTTTTCTTTTAAGGAAGCATTCTGAATTACAGACATGTACTAATAGTATTAAATGTGTGCAGTGCTGGGAAAGTTTCAGACATCTAGCTACTACTAGGGTCTACATGCCCAGACACCCAATCATATATTTTTGAGTGAAAAATTTACCTCCAAGTTGAGATGTACAGTGTGGAGTGCTAAGATAAGGTATGCAATATTGAATGTCTTTTTTTAAACCAAGTCTTGATTTTTATTACTTAAAAAAAGTTGCATATTTATTTTGCTTTCTGACTCTGCTTGTGCCTTCACTTTCACAACGATTTTTCTGACCCTCAATAAAGAAAACCTGCTTGATTCTGTTAGGACACACTTGGCGCACATGGAACCACCATGTTTCTTTGTCTGAGATGATCTCATAATAAGGACTTTGGGTCTCACAGCATGAACCCCTCGAAGTTTGCTTAGGCACACGCCACATGCAGATTTATGCGCTTTCCCAACTTTCTTGGTGTAAAGGAAAACAATCCTGTTGCCAGGGGCTCAAGACAGCCTAGTTTTGTTAGAGGCTGTATTGTAGGAAAGCCTACGACGGTTTGTCAAACACTGGACCATCCTGAGTGCCTGCCTCTAACTAAGCACCATCCTGGAAGAGCATTAAATGTTAAAATTATTTTTTGGGTTTGCAAAAGAATGCAGGTGCTTCTGTGAAAATCAGAGGCTGACTTTTGGGAGTTTGCTCTCCTCCTGTGGCTGTCAGGCTTGTACAGGAAACCCATTTACCCACCGAGCTATCTCACTCTCCCCAACTCTGCCTCTTCTGTTGTTTCTGAAGAGCTGACTGGCCTTAAAACTTGGTCTAGCCAATAATAAAAAGTGATCATATATTGAAAAATTTGGGCTTAAGAGGTTTAGCAAGCAAATTGTTAACTTTAATCTCCCTTTTTATATTAATATGCCACATGACTTACCATTCTGCTGAATACATAGATACAATGCCATTGATGGAATTTCCATTTTTGGGGAACTCCACCAAACCCTTTTACTTTCCTTTCTATATGATGCTGAAGTCTCTGGATCTTTGTCTTTTGGTGAATTCTTGACTGGTATTTCATTTGTCCTAATGAGATCTCAGACTGTGAATACCCAATCTCTGCCTTGACTCCAAGTGTTAAACTCACGGAAGGCAGCAATTCTGCCAGATCTCTTACCTCGTGGCAGAGAGGGCAGGTTACTTTGATTAGAATGCCTCCCTGCCCGCAGGCATCCGGAGAGCTGGAGACCTGGGAAAGCTGTAGTGTGTGGATTCCTTTTTTCTCTGTGCATCTTTTTCATACCAAGGTGGATGTGACTTGAATGTGCTTGGCCCTTGGGAAGTGACACTGCTAGGAGGTGTGGCCTTGTAAGAGGAATGCATCAATATGGGGGTGGACTTTGAAGTTTCACCTAGTGGGGAATAGTCAGTTTCTCCTGGCTGCAGTTGGATCAACATGCAGAACTCTCCGTTCTTCTCTAGCACCGTGTCTGCCTGTATGCTGCCTTGCTTCCTGCCATGATGTTAAATGCAAGCCAACTTCAATTTGTACCTTATACAAGTTACCTTGGTCATGGTGTCTCTTAACAGCAATGGAATCCTTCATTTTAACAAGTAGGTTACTTCTGTTGTTCCTACTCAAACCTGGCTATTTAAGATCTTTTAACATTTTTTTCTTTTTTTTTTCCTTCCTTTTTTTTTTCTATACTGGAAACTATATTTTTATCAGCTAGGAAATAGAAAATCAAATAGAGAATAAAAATGAAACAAAGGTAGTTTTCCATTTCTTTTTCTCTTCTGCATCCATCCATCCATCCACCTACCCACCCATCCACCTTACATCCTAATTACAGCCCCCTCCTCACCTCCCAGTGTTCCCTTTCATATTGACCCCTTCCCCTCTCCGTCACCTCTGAGAAGGGAGAGGTCCTCTACCTTTGACACCTTAAGACACTGAAGGGAGAGGTCCTCTACCTTTGGCACCTTAAGACACTGAAGGTCTAGGTACATCCTGACTGCTCTTCCCAAGGTCCTGAGTTCAAATCCCAGCAACCACATGGTGGCTCACAACCATCCGTGATGAGATCTCACGCCCTCTTCTGGTGTGCCTGAACACAACTACAGTGTACTTACACATACCAATAAATAAATCTTAAAAAAAAAAAAAAGATCACTGAAGGTCTAGGTACATCCTCTCCCACTGAGGCCAAGCAAGACCGCCCAGTTGGGGAACGGGTCCACAGGGAGGGGGCAGAGTCAGGGTAAGCTGCATGAAGATCAGACTGCACGTCTGCACTACATATGCCGGGGAGTGTCTAGGTCTAGCCTCTTTGGTTGGTGACTCAGTCTCGTAGAGCCCCCAAAGGTCCGGGTTAGTTGACTCTGTTGGTCTTCTTGTAGATTCCTTGTCTCCTCCAGGTTCCTCAGTTCATCTTCCAATTCTTCCACAAGCCCCAACTCTTTCACAAGACTTCCGGAGTTAGTCTGAAGTTTGGCTATGGGTCTCTGCATCTGTTTCAGTCAGCTTCTGGGTGTAGCCTCTCAGGATAGTTATGCTAGGCTTCTGTCTGCAAGCATAACAGAGGATCACTAATAGTATCAGGGATTGATTGTTTGTTGCCCATGGGGTGGGTCCCAAGTTGGGCCCTAGTCGTGGGTCAGCCATTCCTCTGTCTCTGCTCCATCCTTGTTTTGTACTCCTTGTAGGCCGACAAATTTCAGGTGGAAGGTTTTGTGGGTGGGTCGGTGTCCTTATCCCTCAACTGGGACTCCTCCTGCCTGGTTAGGAGGTGGCCCCTTCAGGCTCCATATACCTCACTACTAGGCATCTTGGCTGGAGTCAGTCACCCTTAGAGACAGACTACCTGGAGCCTCCCCCAGCCAGTTTCCCTTTGTTCCATTCCCTTCCCCCGCTCCAAGTTTTTAATACAGAAGCAACAAGAAGTTCCATGAAGGTTCCATCTGGGGTATGATATGTGTGATAGTCTGTACCTAGATTTTGGTTTGCTTTGGTCTGAAAGCTCCCTATCAACGAATATTAGTTTCCTCTTAGTGTTTAGCTTTGTTTTCTTTTGGGTTTTAGAGTAGGAGTTAATGTATCCCAAGTAGGTCTTAAACTATGTGATGACTTTGAACTGATTCTCTTGATTCTACTACTCACCCCTGTCTTGGGGTTATAGGTAGAGGCATGATGTGCTACCTTGTCCAGATGGTGTGACTTTGGCACCTGATCTATGTCTCTAGCCCAACTTTCTTCTTAATTAGATCCAGAAGACAAATAGTCTGCAGAGGAATTAATTCACTTAGGCTTCATTACAGATTCTAAGGTGCCAACAAGGGTGCTCCTGAGGTTCCTCTACATACCTAGACGCACTAGGGAGGGGCTGGTTATCATTGCCCTCTCACAGGGGCAGGAAGGAGGATGAATGATTAGGAAAGCCCCAAGAGGAAAAGAAGCATGTCTTGTCTTGACTTTCTTTTTTCTATACCACTTCCATCTTCTCTCTTACTAGTGTTAAATTGGGGCACTTGATTTTTGTGCGTTACTTTGTGGGAGGTAGGTAGAATTAGTGTCAAGTAGTAACATTATTTCTCACAGTCATAGCTTTTATTCAGTCATGATTTTTTTGTTTTTTGTTTTCTGCTTTTAACTGTTGTCATTTAAAATGGTGTAGGGTTTATTTCAACCCCTATTCATGCAGGAAGTTACCAAGAACACATCAGTTTAAGTTCAAGCACACACATCCTCCCCCCCCCCCCAACTTACTTGGTTAGATTGTCTGCACAGTAAAAATAGGCATTGGCTGAGGACTCCCTGGTAGTACATGAAGATGCATGACTGGGTGGCTTCTTTAGGTGAGTGGTGTATGGAAGCCAAGAATCCCCTTGACCTGTATTCTTAGGAGCTTCATTGACTTCAAAGGCATCTGTGAAGGTATAGGACTGGCCTTTTCTGTATCCTCTGGTTTTTATAAGATGTGAACATTTCATTCTAGACACTGTCAGCTGTCACTGACTGGGATCTTCTGGCTTTGGTTTGCTATTCACTTCCTCCTTTGTAAACTAAGACCTGAAGTCTTCATAAGTCTGACATTAATTTTGTGTTACTTCTGTGTTCATTTTACTTCCTTCTCCATCCTGTATAGTTAGAGTTCATGATGTAATTACCTTTCCTGGAGCCACTTAAGAGTGCCTAGAAATCAGGGGCGGAAGGATAAGCTGGTTAGGTCAGGGTTCAGTTCCCAGCACCTACGTTGTGATTCGCAGTCATTGATAGCTCTAGTTCCAGAGGATCTAATGTCCTCTTTGGGCCCTTGAAAGCGCCCACATACCTAGATGCAGACAAAAACATTTATATACATAAAATAAATATTTTTTTTGCATACAAGAAACACATTTTTTTCTGGCAAAATTGGAGAAATATATAGAAAAACACATTAAAATTGACAGTTTTCATGGAAAATTAAGAGTAAAATGGTAGACATAAAAGCATTGCTAAATTGAAAAAGGAAGTAGAAACATTTTATGATAGAATTGAAGATTTATGTGAAAACTATATCTGATAAAATTGTAGAAAAATATAGAATAACATGTTAAAGTTGAAGATCATCATGGAAAATGACACGGATAAAATGATAGGCATAAAAATATTTCTAAGTTGATTGAAAGTGGAATTATAAACATAATATTTTTTAAGAACCTAGAAATCAACCCATGTAACATGTTCTAAAATTCAGTTTCACACCGCCTTTAATCCCAGCACTTGTGAGGCAGAGGCAAGTGGATCTCCTAGTCTGAGTTTGAGGCCAGCCTAGTAGTAGTCTACATAGTGAGTTTCAGGATAGTCAGAGCTACATAGTGAGACCTTGTCTCAACCCTGCCTTCTCCTGCAAAAAATAGCTTCATAACAAAGAGCTTGGTATTAGTGTTGACAAACATACAGACTCAGCAGAGTCTAGTGGGTGCTTATGAAAGGCAGTAGGTGCCAGAAACTTGACTGTTGTTATGTATGTGGTGGGTCGGTGAGAGGTGGGTTGTTGTTGTTGTTGTGCTTTTAGTGTAAATAGGTGTAGGTGTCCATAGACCTGTCACCACGTCTACCTTTTCTTTCCTGTTCTATGTCTGTTCATCTGAACATAATATCACCTGAAAAAATTTTTTTCTTTTAAAGATTTATTTTTATTTATACGAGAACACTGTAGCTGTCTGATCAGACAGACTAGAAGAGGGCATTGGATTCCATTACAGATGGTTGTGAGCCACCATGTGGTTGCTGGGAATTGAACTCAGGACCTCTGGAAGAGCAGACAATAAGTACTCTTTAACTGCTGAGACATCTCTCTAGCCCTGAAAGTTCGTTTGTTCGTCCGTCCGTCCGTCCGTCCGTCTGTCCGTCTTTCTTTCTTTCCTCTCTCTCTCTCTCTCCCCCCCTCCCTCCCCCCCCCCCCCCGTTTTATTAGCCAGGAGTGGTGCTGCATGCCTTTAATTCCAGCACTTAGGAGAGGGGCAGGTGGATTTCTGAATTCAAGGATAACCTGGTCTACAGAGTGAGTTCCAGGATAACCAGGACTACACCAAGAAACCCTGTTTCAAAAAGTCAAAATTTTAATATATAATATTTTCCTTTTCTCTTCAGAAAGTCTAGAAATCTGTGGAACAGGGCCTCCAAACTGGCCCTCAGGATAATTGGGAGTTTTATTCCACTGTGGCTGGGCTTACCTGTTTTCTTGTCTGTGGTTGCTTTCACATTGTGGTAACAACAAAAGAATGAATTATTTTGAGAGATTATTTGTGGTCCTTTACAGGAAAAGTTACCCCAGAAGTCTTGATGTGTTCACACCAGTGTTTGGTTTGATTTGATTTTCACTGTATGTCACTTAAACATTTTAAATTCATGAATCTTTCGGCCCAGATTTAGCAGTTATGATGTAACCTGTATATAATAGTTCATCTTTATTTTTTATTTGCACACTTGCTACTTGTCCCTCTAGCTTGGTGGCATCCTTTACAGAGAAGAGGGAAACAGTTCAGCTTTCTCATCCCACAGTAGCTGGCTCGCCTAGTGCTTTCTGAAGGAAAAGCACTGGAAATCTAGTTTGATGGGCTTGTAGCCAGATCCAGCTTGGCTTCTGGTCTTCCTGGCTGCAAGATCTTTGTTGGCCCATGTTCCCTCCAGTGAGGGAGACAGAATTTGAGTGTATCGCACATTCCCTTAGCAAAAAGGCTGGCTCGTCTCCACCTTCACACATGTGGTTCTAGGGAAGATAGAGCCTTGCAGTACTGCAAAGTCTGAGGTGTAACAGGCCCAACTTGTTATGTGTGTGTGGGGGGGGGAGGGCAGGTTACATACAAACCGAGCAATAAAGGATTAAGGCTTCTAAGAGCTGCCTTGGCACACAGCCACTGGCCTGCCTCGAGGCAGTGCAGTCTGGCTCATGTTATAAGTGCTGTTCTCACCAGCTGCAAGAGCCAGTCAGGTGGAAGAGTAATCCCATTTGTGCTTCCCCAGTGACACAGATTGCACACTTAAACAGTGCTGTCGTCATGAATGTGAAGTAGCCACTGCTCTAGGACCAGGAGAGGAACGGGCATTCTCATACTCTTGTTGTATAACCGGTATTTCAGCAGAGATGTTCCTAGGACAGGGTAAGATGCTGCAACTTGATTTTAATGACAAATTATATGTGCTTAATTCTTTCTTTTCTTTTTGATAGTGTAATGTGATTGCATCATTTCTCCTTTGCCTTTCTCCCTCTAGTCCCCTCCCACGTACCTCTCCTTGCTCCCTTTTATAATAATGGCCTTTAAAAATTGATTGTTTAAGTGCATATATTTAATGTGTGTGTGTGTGTATTCAATATGTGTAAATTTACTTTTATGTTTTCAGGGTTGACCATTTTGGTATTGGATAACCAATTGGTGTCCTTTTCCCTGGAGAAGATTATTTCTTCCACTCTAAGCATTTCTTAGTTACCTGTAGTTCTTTGTGTAGGATTGAGGCTTCATGTCCTCCTCTCCCCCATCCCCATTGGCATGTCTTTTGTTCTTGTTCGGCTCATGTTTAGGCTGTTGTGTTGATGAGACTTGATAGGTATTGCTTCTGATATTACCAGGGCACAGTCTAACATCAAGCTCCCTGGTCCTCTAGCACTTAGAAACTTTTTGCCACCTCTTCTACAATGCTCCATGAGCTTTAAGTGCACGAGTGTTTTGTAGATATATCCAATTGGGAGTGGGCTCCATAAGTTTGCATT
Organism: Tokudaia tokunoshimensis; assembly: GCA_036184795.1. NCBI lineage: Eukaryota > Metazoa > Chordata > Mammalia > Rodentia > Muridae > Tokudaia > Tokudaia tokunoshimensis. The sequence continues at coordinate 3,359,625 of BTHU01000007.1, read as the reverse complement.
CAGTTGGTTGTTATTTTGTTTTGAAATAGTCTGTGTTGCAAAGAGAAGTTTCCTTGATGAGGAGTGAGGACTGTACTCATCTGTAGGGATAAAAAAAATGTTTAGGATATAGTTAGGGGTTAGGCTGTTTTAGTCAGCTTCTCCTCCCCAAATCTATGACTTCACCTAGCCCTGGGTGGTTGGCTAGTTTTCTAATACCAAGCATTGTTTCTCTCCTGTTGAGCACGTCTTGAGCACAATTATAGAGCTATTGGTTACTACCAAGATATGTGTGCTATGCCTGCTAGTCATTGATGTGTTTCATAGAGTCGTAGCTGGATAGGACTGCTTCCCTCCTTTGGAAGCTTGCATGGTGCCTTTTGACACCATGAAAAGCTAGTTCTCAGTAAGGAAGCTTTCAAGTCAATTCCAGTTCAGAGGCCTCTGGGCCCTGTATCTGAAGTGCTTGATATCTTACCTTCCACCTCTAGAGCAACTCAAGCCATAGCAATAACATGCATGTATGTTTAGGAGCCTCTTAAACAACCCTAATGAACAACTCAAAAGAGTTGCATGGTGTTGTTGGTCTTTGTCTCTAGGAGGGATGAGAAAATTTCATTTAACCTATGTATGCATATTTGTAGGTTTTTTAAAAAAAACTGTGATTCCTTATGACTTTTTCAGACATTCTTATTGTCATACTCTCCAGTATTTTTCTCTGCCCTCCCTCCCTAAATTACCCTACACACTCTCTCTCTCTCTCTCTCTCTCTCTCTCTCTCTCTCTCTCTCTCACACACACACACACACACACTCTCTCTCTCTCTCTCTCTCTCTCTCTCTCTCTCTCTCTTTCTCTCTCTAGATCACTTATACCTTGTTACTCACCACTCTGTTTCCTCAAACCCTTGATGCTGATAATGGTCCCTTTTTACCTGGTTTTTGCAGTTACTCCAGTATATGTACTCAGCATACGAAGATTTGGAGTCAGGAACCTCCAGTAAGACAAAAGATAAGACATTGGTCTTTCTAGATCTGGGTGACCCCACTAAGTATGATCTTTTGTAGTTCCATTCATTTATCTGTAAAATCTTTGTTTCATTTTTCTGAATTTATTTTGCCAATTATCAGGGTCCCTTACCTCTTTCTTTTTGTTCCTAGATAGACTGTGTTACTGTACTTGCACTTGTAGAAAGATGTTATTCCATGATCAGTCGGTCGGTCTGTCTGTCTGTCTGTTCCATGTCTTAAGGATATATGTAAATTTGAATGTATATCTCCCTATGAGCCTGGGGCTAGCCATATTGACCAGAAGGAAATAAATTCAAGCTATGTTTATTCAGGTCTCTTCTTTATCCCAAGCTTCAACTGTGAATTGTGCTTCTGATTTTGCCCATAATGATGTCCAAGTCTCCTTGCAAACAGATGGCCAATTAACACAAATTGTCACAGTTCTGATTTATTGGGAGTGAAAATATTTGGAGATAGCACTACTAGAAATCTGACTGGAGTCTTAGCTCATGAGCTAAGATGGATACATCTATACTATACTATACTATACTATACTATACTATACTATACATCACATCTATACATCTATACTGAGGGTAGGTCTGTTGAAGGATGAAGTATTGTGCTGTCAGCCGAGGCAGAAGAAGCTCATGGTTATTGCTCCTGGGCTTGATGAGGCTACTGTGGATCAGAACACACCAAGTATGTACCATTCCACATGACCTCTAGTTAACCTCAGTGTTGTCAATGGGGATCATGGTGAAGATGATGATGATGCCACTGACCTATGTGGTTGCTGTGAGGATTAAGCTAATACAGGTCAAGTCTATAATGCAGAGCATAAGGTATTATCAATCCTAGAAGTGCAGAGTTTTTCTAGTCTCTAGGGCCAGTTTAACCAGCTAACCAGCACTCATAACTGTTTCTCACCTTTCTGGCATTTTGCTGCCTGTGTGTTATAATATCAAGAAAGATGTAAGTCTGAAGGAAAGGAGCAGAAATTGAGGAGTCACTGGGCTCCAGGTGACTAAGGCTGGAACCTGATCTGGAACAAAATGTGGCTGGTCTCAACCTACTAAACTTCTTGGCAATGGTCACAATGGACAACTATTGTACCCATTGGGATATACGCATCAGCTGTTTCTAAAATAATCTTACCACAACCGTAAGAGGCAAGGTGGTATCAAAGATGTCCTTGAGGATACAGAATATTTAATCAGAAGATGGTGAACTTTGGGAAATATGTATATACACATGCAAGTATGTTTATAATAATAATATATATATATATAGTGACTTTTTGTGATATTTGCTTTTTATTATAAGTGTTAAAGCTTTAGAAATTACAGCACTGTTGAAAGGAATATACTAGAGCCTAACAAAAGACCAATTGCTTTGTGTTAATAGTGCTTGCAGTGACCCTCTCATTTGCATGATGTCCTTGGAACACCTTGGTATTAGCACCACACTTCCATCCTTGCTTCATCTTCCCCTTTATTTCTATAAACTCAAAACAGGTTATTACAGGATTTCTTCTGGAACAGATTCAGAATCAGGGTATTCACTTGGGTCATGAGAATTTAAGATTGAAAACAAGATGTGGAATTTGCTAACAGTCCCTTAACCATTTTCTAATTCTGATCTTAGTAAATGGGGGTTCTGCCCCTTGCTAACAGGTCAGAAATGAAAGTGGAAAGGGGGGCAACTTTTTTGACCCCCCCCAAGTTGGCTTAAACAGTTGACTTAACTGTCAGATTCTTAGCTACTATTCTGTTTATTCCTCATAAATTCTGTTGTCTCTCTTGCCTAGATCAGTGCCTTCCTTGTCACTGTGCTGATGAGACAGACCCATCTCTGCTCACCTCACCATAGGAGCACATGTAGACTACCTTGTCATCGGTACAGTATATTCTCTCCTGTCCATGGCTGGAGCAGCAGCCCAGACTTTTTTTTTTATGGTATTGATTAAAGGGTTGTTTAGTCAACTCAGAATGTCTTGTCAATTGCTAAATGCCTCAGGCATTGTCCATATGAGTGCTGCTTTTTAGAGCTCTGAGACTGAGCTGGAAGCCCATAGTAAAAGAATGAGAATGACTTCGAGACTTGATTCAAGTTTGTATGTGTGTGCACAGGTGCTGGGCAGGAGGTTGGCACCTGTTTCTCACTCTGTGCTTTTAGCAGAGATAGTGAGTGAAAGGTCTGAGGGTAACAAGGATGGAAGCAGTCATATTGTGGAGCACAGATAGTCGAGTCCTAGTAAGGATGACATTAAAGGGAACACTCACCAAGGGACGAAATAGGTCCCCTTATGTCATAAGGGGAATAACTAGGCCTCATTTCCTTGCCCCAGGGGCAGATAAGATGTTCCTGATTGTTTGTTTATTGCTGTTTTGTTTCTGTTTGAGGTGGGGAGGTCACTACAGTGGTTGTGGATTCTTAATTCCCAGAGTATTTCATTTCCCATTAGCAGTATTGTGGTGTATGAGAATGAGAGTCCTAGGCTATTAGCCTGCTGTCTCTTTGCAGTACAGCCTGCCTGGCCTGGCCCTGTCCAGTCCACTCTTGCTCACTTGGCGTGTGACCAGCATACAGCATCAGGGGCAAGAGGGTGCGCGTGTGTGTGTGTGTGTTCATATATTCTTCTGAGACCGCTGTATGTTCCATGTTGGCATTGGACTTAGGATCTTGCCTCAGCCTCTCAAGTTTTGGGATTACAGGCATGTCCTAAGCTTTCTAGGAGAAACCTGATTGTGGCAACCAAACTGGAAGTCTGTCCTTTAGCTTTCTTTATTGGAGGCTGTCTGTCTCCAGTTTAAAGGAAAGAAACTACCATAATCCATGATTCTAGCTAGGTTAATGCAGTATTTTAAACTCATAACTCAGTTATCTCATTGCTTGGGGTTGCTTTTCACGGGCTGCCTGGCTAGTCTTATCATCACAACCATCTACATGAGGTAAATGCACGTTGAGTTCTAGCTCTTGGTACCTCTTCACTGTCTCTAGTGCTATGTCAAAGAAATACCAGGTCAAGGTTTTATATCCATGAAGCCCTTCCTTATCCCACTTACTCTTTTTGAACTGGAGATCAAAGTGGGAGAGGTTGCTACTCCTTCAGCTGTGGTTTATTTATAAAACTTAGTTTGTTTCAATGGGATAGTTGGATAGACTAATATGATTTTTTTTTAATGAGTGCAGTTCCTTTTCGTGAGATTTCTTTTCTCAGTAAACATGTATTGTTTGAATATTTACCCAGAAAACGTTTTTAGTAAATGTGAAGCTGTCCAAAGCCAAGTACATAGGCCTTGTCTTACTGCTCTTTCTTGTGTAGCCCTGGCCTAAATAGAAGTATTGATTTGATTTTGTGCTTTATAAGCCACAGATGTAAGGAAGAGCTTACATTATCTTATCCCATCACACAGCTAGCATCCCCTAAAGGTCTGTAGGGGAAAGGGCCATGCAAGTTTATGAAACATAGCTTTATTATACCTTCTCCCTTGTGAACTCTGTAGTTCCCGGTGGATTTGCTTGCTTCTGATCAGTTCTTACTTAGTGCTCTGCCCCTGGTTGTTGACAGGTTATACCTATCTTCTGTGTTAGATGGTCACTTTTTTTGATAGTACTGGGATTGTATATACTAGGCATGCACTCTACCACTGAGTAGAGTATCCACCCAATCCCTTTTTATTTTAGAGACACAGTCTGACTGAGTTGTTCATATAGGTCTTAAACTTATCTCAGCCTCCAGAGTAACTGGGATTACTGCCCCTCATTACCAAGCCCAGACAGATGGCCAGTCTTAGTTGGAGAATGGGATAGTAGCTCTTGCAGCCATCCTGACCAGTTAATACCAGTGTAGCCCAATCTTTGGAATCTGCAGCCAGGGTTACTCATTTCTAGTTTGGCTTATGTGCTATCTGATCTTTGATGGGACTTTTTCTTTCTGTTTAGAGTGCCTGGTGAAGAATGTGATGGGATCACTAGCATGTCTACGGAGAGCGGCCCTGGGACAAGATTGAGAAATCTGCCAGTAATGGGGGATGGACTAGAAACCTCCCAAATGTCTACAACGCAGGCCCAGGCCCAACCCCAGCCAGCAAATGCAGCCAGCACCAATCCTCCACCCCCAGAGACCTCCAATCCTAACAAGCCCAAGAGGCAGACCAACCAACTGCAATATCTGCTCAGAGTGGTGCTCAAGACACTATGGAAACACCAGTTTGCGTGGCCTTTCCAGCAGCCTGTGGATGCCGTCAAGCTGAACCTCCCTGTGAGTAGAGTAGCTGTCTGGACAGGACCTCTGGCCCTGTGGCACGTGTCTCTCCACCCCCCCACCCCCAACTCCCCGGCCCAGTCTCTCCTGGTGAAGGCAGGGAGTTGAGTTTGAACTTTGAACACCAGTGTCCACAGTGGCCTTTCAGTATATTGCTGTTGTAGACTTGAAATTCAAACAGGAAAGAAAGAGAGTAAGCTAACTGGCTTAGACATTAATTAATTAATCAATTAATTAATTAATTAAGACCCCCCCAGGTAAAGTTGTATGAAGAAAGAAAGTTTAAAACAGGGTAAGCTGATGTCAGAACCCCAACTAGTACTTCAAACCTTTTCCTTAGCTGTAGTTGGTCAGCCTGTACAGAGATTACGGCAGTGGCAATCGCTTGAAACACCACCAAAGTACCCCTAAGCTGGGAAAGACTATTTCCTAGGGAGCAAGTGCACACAGGCTCTGGGATTTGAAGGGGACTGCTACTGTCCCCTGGGGATCTCCCTTCCAATATACTTGTTCTTGTTCTCTCTTTCTTAGGGAATGTCCCATTTGTATATATCCCTAGCAGACAGCTCTACAATCTGAACTACCTCAGTGAATGGTTAGGACAAGTGCTCTCATAGTTCCTTTCAAAAGCCAAGGCTTAGTTTCTAAGTTACTCTCTGGCAGATGTGTTATGTGGTGGTAGCCATTATCCAGGTTTGGTCTGTGACATCTAGAACTTTTTTTTTTTCTTAGCATGAGATTTATTGAGAGAGAAAAGGGCAAGGTGACTGCTGAAAGAGAAGGAGGGAGAGCCAGCTTGAACTCTATCATGTGGAGTTGGTGGCCTAGCTTCTGTTAGGTGTTCCAGTTCTTAAAAAATCACAGTTCTAATGACTGTTGACCACTAAATATATGTCTTTTGGCCTTAGGAAAAGACACAAGATATCTGGGTCATAAATTTGCTGTAAAGAGTGGTGTGTGTGTGTGTGTGTGTGTAGTGCCCACCACCATTGACTAAGATAGGCAATACAAGCAACGGGCAGTAGGGGCCTGTAGGTCACTTGGGAGGGTGCTTGAGATTAATGGCAGTAGTCTATAGCAGGTTGAACATATAGGTTAAAAAGGTGACTTTTTTGCTGTGAAGAGACACCATGGCCAAGGCATCTTATAAAATAAAGTATTTAATTGGGAGACTTGCTTACAGTTTCAGAGTATTGGATTAGTTTCATGTACATCATAGCTGGGTGGGAGTTATGTTGGCAAGAAGGTGTGGTGTTGAAACAGTAGCTCCTGATGAGCAGAGAGAACGAAACTCCCCAGACCTGGTCCTCAAAGCCCTTCCCTGGCGGCACTTTTTCTAACAAGGCCACACTTTCTAATCCTTCCTGACAGTCTACCAGCCAGGGACCAAACATTTCAGTGTATGAGCCCGTGGCAGCTATTCTCATTAGACGACCACAGTAACACTCTTAGGTCAAATAGGATACAAGGAGCTGGGGGTGGAAGGCAGGTTTCCAAATTTTTATGAGAAGAGGGGCAAGGAGAGCTCTTATTGAAGAGACCAAATAATCACCAGCAAACAAGTAGTCCACAGATTTCTACATCAGAGACCATGAAATCAAAATGATGAGAGTCCACACTATCATCCTGCTGGCTGTTAGAAGACCAATAGCCTTAGAAAGATGTGACATAGAAGTCAAAACCAGATTTGTTATGGTTTGAGTGAAATGATGAGGATATGAAACTGCTATTTAAGAAACTTGGCTTTGAGGGAAAAATATGTCCAGGCTAGAATAGAAGATCAATTTGTTATAGAAGGATTTAATAGGGGCAGAGGCATGAAGGGGCAAAGACCAACTAAAGTAGGAGATTCCTAGGGGACTCAGGCGAGACCACGGGAACATGCTGGGATTCCTAAGGGACTCAAGTGAGGTTTTGGGAATATCCTGGTGAAGAAGTATATGGTAGGTGATGCCTATTTGTTAAAATCTGTCAAGTGCAGAGGCTGGAACTGAAGGTGAGCCTGAATGTCCCTCTTTTGGATGATGTGGATCCTGTCCTTCTTGTAATTTTGTTATCACATTTAGCAACCCCTTTAAAAATAAAGGGACAGGGTTCTTGGGTGCCCTTGAACTTGTTATATAGCCAGGTCTGGTCCTTTTACTGTATACCCTCCTAACTTTTGAATTGCAGGTGTGTACCTCCACTGATGAGTTCAAAGAGAGGTTGCTGGACAAGAGTGATCTCAAGGCCCTTAATCTGAATAGCTCTGCGGGCTAATTGACTGGTGGCATAAGAGCTCATACTTTTTGGGAGCTATTAGAAAGCCACCTTCCAGGTCCCCCTTTTGTATTCTCGGGGGCCTTATGTCTTCACATGCAGTTTGACCTCTTGTTCTACCTAAAACCCATTGCCTCAGCTCGCTCTTTCTTTCTCCCAACATTCTTTTATCCCGGTGCTCTTCAGTTTGCCCTTTAATGTTGTCCTTCTGTCATTGAGCCACTTGAGGTCTAAACACTGTTCTCAGAGAGTTTTGTCCACAGAATAAAAATATTTAGATTTCCATAGGTGTTAGTTTATTTCTTTTTAGTTCTTTTAGGAAGGGAGGAGACTGCATGAAATAAGTTAGAAAGTCTGATGTTCAGTTGCCTTTTGGCCTGGGTGTACAGATGCAACCTTTTACCAGAGCAAGACAACTGTATGTGCCTTGTCTTGCATAGACAATAGTGGCCCTTTGTTTCTGCGTGTCAGCACATCTTAAATAAAACCTCATTACCTTGATGCTGTACTCTGTCCCTCTATCCCCGATAACTGCTTTTTTAATGTTGTGTGCCTTCCCTGATACGTACTTACAAGGAAGGGATGTTTTAACACTTCCAAAGAGAAGGGGAGCTTATAAGGCTGCACTCCTACCTGAGGAGATAGTGATAATTGGCTGCTGAGAGGAAGGAGAATCAGTTTTCTTTGGGCATATGTCTACTGGGAGGTTGCTGATGCTCCTATCAGTCTCACCCATGCGCGTACAGGCATCACTAATTTGACTCAGTGGAATGTTTAAAAAGGAAAACAAGGAGGCCTAGATGAGGGGATTGGGGGTTGAGGGCAGATTCTTATCAAAATACACTGTGTAGACACTAAATTATCATTTTTTTGTTTTGTGTGTGAAGACAACCTGTTAGCTTGTACATTTCCCCCAACCAAATTGTCATCTAGTATTTAGGAATCTGTCCTTTACTCACTTTACATTCAGTTCTTCACTGATACCGTGGGAGAATCTTTGCTGTGTTGTTAAGGCTCACATGCCCAAGCAGCCATGACTGCTCCAGTAACACTGGCCTTTGATTTCTCTGCTCCTCAGGATTACTATAAGATTATTAAAACACCCATGGATATGGGAACAATAAAGAAGCGCTTGGAAAACAACTATTACTGGAATGCTCAGGAATGTATCCAGGACTTCAACACTATGTTTACAAATTGTTACATCTATAACAAGGTGAGATGTTGGGGGCAGAGGTCCAGTTTCCCTGCTTGGGAAGGAGGGGAAGTAAAAATAGGGATACTTGTCTTAAGGGTAGGGTTGCTGGGATAGCTGGGCTGTGTAAGTATGATAGCAAGAGAGTCCCAGAAGTAGGATAGTGGGACCTGTAATTGTGCATAGGATTGGGTGTTTCTTTTGTGGGGAGGAGGGCATTATCCTTGTTAGCCCGAAGCATCTGCTTCGAGTACCCTTGGGGTTTTTATTTTAGTTCTTGAGTATGTCTATTAGAGAATGTATGAGGACAGATGACACCAGATATGGTCCATTGGGATGGTGTAAATTTTCAGGTAAAAGAGCCTGCACAACTTAGAGTTTTGCAGAGGTGTGCTCAGGCACAAACCTTGATGTGAGAGGGTACAGTGGGGCTAGCTGCAGACCCCAGCTGTTCTGTGGGTCACAGTCTCCTGGAACTGTGGACATGGCCATAAAATCCAGTGTCCTCCTGGTCTTACATATAGACCTACGGGTCACTTCCTAACCCCGTAGCCAAACCTTTCGGCTCGGCTGTGCCATGAAGCCAGATCATTTGTTTACAGTTCAGACCACAGATGTGATTAAAACCAACCCTTTCAAATAGAACGACTCTGGAGGGAGACACTATACAGAACTCAGCTTTTGACCTCTGCTCGTGTAGTGGGTAAAATTGCCCAGAAGAGATGGGTAGGTGAGTTTCTTGAAGTTTACTGTGTTTTGTAAAGCCTTAGTTCTCACCACTTAGGTGGAAATTAAAATGTACAGACTAGACCCTCAGTTTAGAACTGAACGGGGACAGCATGTTCTGGACGTGGTGACAGAGTGGGGATCCATAAGGGCTTTGTTCAAACCTCACTGAGCTGCCATTGGGGTACATTAGGGAGCACTGTTGGAACCCTAAAAAGTATTCATCACCAGAAAAAATGCTGTGTAATTTGAGTATTTCTAGTGAATTCATTTGAGCTGTATCTGAAAAAATCCCAAAGTAAAGGAGGGCCCCTCCATTAGGAAATTGAGCTGATAGGTACATAAGGCACAAGGATGGTTTCTTGGAGCTTAAAACTGAAGGGAGATTCAGGTGGATAGGTCTTGTTAGGAATACCAAGTAATAGTGTAACCATTATGGCCCCTGGAGTGCAGATCTTGTTAGGAATACTTGGTAGCATAACGATTGTGGCCCCCTGGAGTCCAAATGATGGAAGGAGCCTGGGTACAATGCTCCATGTGTTAGGGCATGGGGGTGGCCTTGGTGTCCCGTCCACAGAGATGGGAAGAAGGGGCCTTCCAGCTCTACCCCACCTGTTTCCTCATCCAGCCTGGAGATGACATCGTTTTAATGGCAGAAGCTCTGGAGAAGCTCTTCTTGCAAAAAATCAATGAACTGCCTACTGAAGAGACTGAGATCATGATAGTCCAGGCAAAAGGAAGAGGACGAGGGAGGAAAGAAACAGGTAGTTGTATTTCTCCCTCATCTTTGCCTGTTTACCAAGTTTAGCAGAGTGCTAGGGATTACAGGGAGGTAGGTAGTGACAGCAAGTATTTCATTGCTGTGGTCTGAACAGGGTGGGATTAATTTCAGTATTATCTGTGCTCCCAGGAGGTCCCATGGATCTGAAGTTTCCCCTTGGTAAAGTCTCTGGGCCCTGAGTGGTTGATTAACTTAGGTATAAGAGAAAGCATGGCTTTTCCAAGCACTTTTGTATTTGATTCTTCACCTTTGGTGCTGTAGATGTTTCTTGCTTTTCTCTCAATTTTATTATTATTTATTTTGTGGTGCTAAAGCTCAAATCCAGCACCACTCACATGGTTAGGCAAGTATTTCACCATTGAGCTTCACACCCCCAGCCCTGCTTTTCCATTTAGAATAAAGATATTATTCTGACAGAAGCTGTTGTAACTAGTTTCCCAATCTTTTTTTTTTTTTTTTTGAGACAGGGTTTCTCTGTGTAGCCCTGGCTATCCTGGAACTCACTCTGTAGACCAGGCTGGCCTCGAACTCAGAAATCCTCCTGCCTCTGCCTCCCAAGTGCTGGGATTAAAGGCGTGAACCACCACCGCCCGGCTTAGTTTCCCAATCTTTAAGGTTTGTTATCTGAATTCCCTTAATGCACTGAGCCAGCCATATTTGCCTCTGCTCACTCATCTGAAGCCAGTTACTTATTCCTTCCTGCCTCTCCGTTCCCAACTGTACCACTACTAACAAAACTCAAGCAGCCACCTGGCAAAGTTGCAATTAGCATGCACTATGTCCTGTACTTTACAGTTCTGAGCTGCAGGGGCGACAGTGTTCAGGTTGTTCCTGGTTGTTAGTTGTTTGCTTCTTTGAAGAGATGCTTTTAGCCTGACCTCCCACCTTGCTCTAAAGTGGCAGAGACACAGGGGAGCGACCACTCAATCCAGAGTAGCTCTCGGAATTGCCAAAGAAAGCCAGTCATTCACATGTATGTTCTCACTCCTTTCTCTTCTTCCCCTCCCTTCTGCTCTCCGCTTCTCTCTTGGCCTCCCCCTGCCTCCCTCTTTTTCTTTCCCTCTCCTTCCCTCTATTAACTCAGACTCAAAATCTTCCTGCCTCTTTTTTTTTTAAAAAGATTTATTATTTATTATATGTAAGTACATTGTAGCTGTCTTTGGACACACCAAAAGAGGGCATCAGATCTCATTACGGATGGTTGTGAGCCACCATGTGGTTGCTGGGTTATGAACTCAGGACCTTTGGAAGAGCAGTCAGTGCTCTTACCCACTGAGCCATCTCACTGGCCTCATCTTCCTGCCTCTTGAGTATTATTTTTACAGTTAACTCACTACTACTCAAAACTTTTGACAGGTATACATACTAAATCACATCCCTTATCCATAACCTGCAGGGCCTACTCCTCACTTTCTGGGACTAACAGTTTTGATGATTTGACTGTGGAGCAGGCACGGGAATCTCAGGCTAGAAAGAAAATTGGGAAACTCAGGAGAACCTCCCCTTCCTCCTCACATGGTTCCTGGACAGTGCTCTAGGACAGCCTAGATATAGACAGATATAGAATGCTTTGTCTTTCCTGTCTGTCTCCCTCCCTCCCTTCTTCCTGAGATAGGGTTTTTTATTGACATAGCCCAGGCTGGCCCCAAAACCTTAAGCCTTGCACCTTGGCCTCCTCACTGCTGAGATTGCAGGCTTTAAAGACTTGTTGTCGTTCTGTCTGCATGCAAAGGATTTGGTAGTACAGGATACAGTCCCTGGTCCACCTGCTCACATTTGAGCTGAAGTTATAATCCTTTGCTTTTAATTCTGATTTGGTGTACCGTGTGACTATTCTGTGTTGGAAGTTAGGATAACAACCTGGGCAATCACAAATGGCCACAATGGTCCACTAGTCTCCAGTGGCTCTGGGAGCTGAGATCATCCTAGTTTTCAGAAAACTTGCAAGGTTGGCTGCTGCCAGATCCTGCCAGAAGCACTCTGAAGGAAATGAGGACAGCTGTTGGATTCCCCAAGGAACACTTTTTTAGCCTGTATCTGAGTGAGGAGTTACCACCAGGACACCTCAGGAAATGTAGCATGATACCGCGTCCCTCTCAATCCTGGGGACACAGGGACATCTGGAGTATTGGATGGTCTTATCACTAAACAAATGTAGTACACAAATATGTATGGGTGTTTTGTCAGGGTCAGCCAGTGTGTGCTAGCATATCTTTTAAATTTCCTATCCTGTTTATGATTGATAGGGACAGCAAAGCCTGGTGTATCCACGGTACCAAACACAACTCAAGCATCAACTTCTCCGCAGACCCAGACGCCTCAGCAGAACCCTCCTCCTCCTGTGCAGGCCACAACTCACCCCTTTCCTGCTGTCACCCCAGACCTCATTGCCCAGCCTCCTGTCATGACAATGGTGCCCCCCCAGCCACTTCAGACTCCTTCACCGGTACCCCCCCAGCCACCACCTCCACCTGCTCCAGTTCCACAGCCTGTGCAAAGTCACCCACCCATCATTGCGACCACCCCACAGCCTGTGAAGGTGAGCATCCTGGGCACTGGTGGACTGCTGCCACCAGACACGGGCTTGCAGGCTTCTCTTAGTTGTTTCTTCTATGGGCTATGTGGTCAAGGCTCAGGTATTAAGCAGTAAACCTCTTCAGGAGGTTATGTGGCCTCTAGGGGAGCAAATACTCTATTGAGTTTTGTGCTTTTCTCCTGTTGCTGGCTGGTTCTATTCCAGCTGTGGAATACAGTGGTGTGACAGGGTCTCCATGCAGTTATGCCTTTGGGCCTATCCTGAGTATTGGGATCCTGGTCAGGATCTTGGGCTTGGTTTCAGAGGTGACCCTGAAGAGCAGCTGTACCAGCCAGAGCCTCTGATTGAGACTTTTTTGCCTGTGCTCATGGCAGACAAAGAAAGGGGTGAAGAGGAAAGCAGATACCACCACCCCCACCACCATCGACCCCATTCATGAGCCGCCCTCACTGGCCCCAGAGCCCAAAACCGCCAAGCTGGGTCCTCGGCGGGAGAGCAGCAGACCTGTGAAGCCCCCAAAGAAGGATGTACCGGACTCCCAGCAGCACCCAGGGTCAGAGAAGAGCAGCAAGGTACCTGAGCAGCTGAAGTGCTGCAGTGGCATCCTCAAGGAGATGTTTGCCAAGAAGCATGCCGCCTATGCCTGGCCTTTCTACAAGCCTGTGGATGTGGAAGCACTGGGTCTGCACGACTACTGTGACATCATTAAACATCCCATGGACATGAGCACAATCAAGGTTAGCTACCAGGCCCCTGGGATGATGGTCAGAGACAGGATTTCTCCTAGACTAATCCAATAAAGTTCTGGGTGCCCCCTGCAGGTTCATTGTTGAAATGAACACCGACCTAGTATACTTGGTTTCAGGTGGTGATTCTGTCTCTTTCCTTGGTGTAAGGAGATGTAAGGTGCATACTCTGAGGCTCTCAATGCCCCTGCACTTCTCTGCACCTGGCAGATGGTCTAGGAGACTCTGGGCTCAGTGTGATGGGAAAGAACAGCTTTGCTGTTTCATCTGTAGAAGACACAGCACTATCTACCAACATCATCACCAAAGTATTTTATTTAATGACTTTTATAATTTTTCTCCTTCTGGAAGTAGTATAACATTGCTCAAACAGGAGATGATGCTGTGTTCAACTTGTATTTTCTGTACCTTCAGTACAAGCACATGCAAGATCAGAACTCTTGTTTTCTCATCAGTTCTGGTGTAATCTCTTCTGACTCTGTGTGGGCAGTTTCCCTTTAGACCTTGTACTGACCTCAGTAGGTAAGCTTGGTACTAACAGATCATTTTCTAGCCCCGAGACTTGGCAGCTATATCTCCATATCTGTCTCGTGCTGAGAACTGGAGTGATAGCATATTGTTGTTCTTTGTTTCCATAATCCATCCTTCAGCCTGGATTAAACTGAGAGTCACTAGGAGGCCACCTTATTTCCACAAGTAGCCATCAGTGTGTGCATGCACGCCATAAATACGCACAGGAATGTCTAACTAGGACCTATTTTGTATTTGCAGTCTAAACTAGAGTCTCGAGAGTACAGAGATGCCCAGGAATTTGGTGCTGATGTCCGATTGATGTTCTCCAACTGCTACAAGTACAATCCCCCTGACCACGAAGTGGTAGCCATGGCTCGAAAACTCCAGGTAAGGCTCCAAGGTTAGGCCAGGCCTTGTATAGGCCTTGGCAGGTAGTTAGTCTGTCACTTCACTCATAATGCAGTGGGGCTTGGAGGAAGTTTTGTGTGTGTTTGCTTGTTTTTGACATAGGGTCTCTTATGTAGACCAGGCTGGCATCAAATTAGCAGAGATCCTCCTTGTCCAGCTCCTCTGAGCATATATAACTCACCTAATGTGTACATATATTTTAAGTTAGGGTCATTAACTTAAATGTGAGTGGCTGGTTCTGTCTGTCTGCCTGTCCATGTGTGTGTGTCTCCAGCGTGTCCCCCCCCACACACACACACATACACACGTATTTTTACTTTAAAGAAAAGTACATACCTAAATTTACAGAGACCTGTAAGGTGCAAATGCTCTTAACCATTGAACCATCTCTATAACGCCCAGACCTGCCTTTTAAAGGAAACATAAGATCTTGATTCCCAGCCCTTTCTTCTTTAGTTTATGGGTTGCTGCGTCTCTCAGGTCAGTGGTCTGCTGAGCAACCTACATTTATGAAGAACGGGTGTGTTAGTTGTGGGTCTCAAGGCGTCCTTGGGTCTGCTTACTTACATAGCAGCCTCTAGGTGTTTCCAGGGCAGAGATTTGCAATCCTGTTGGTGACCCATTGGTCTTTGTCACACAGAGGTCACTAGAACTTTAGTGATTCCTTGCCTTCATACTATTTTGTTAGCTTTGCTGATGTGTCACATGATAGCATCTTTTCTCCTTTCACCAGAGTTAAGGCATTTTTGTCATTTGGCTTCTGTTGATGGGTTGCCCTCAGTTCAGAGAACATCTCAGATTGAAGGATAGCTTGATAGGACTGACAGGTCTTTGTTGTTAGTGTTGGCCTGGCTCTTAAAATTCAGATGCATGATCAAACTATTGAATTTTTTTGGTTGGTTGGTTGTTTTGTTTGTTTTACATTTATTTGTATGGGTGGTTCGACTGTGAGATGTCTGGTGCTTGTGGAGTCTAAAAGAGGATAGCAGATCTTGTAGACTGGAGTTGTAAGCTTCCAGCTTCCTTAAAGGTGCTAGGGACCAAACCTGAATCTCCTGCAAGAGCATCCAGTGCTGTTAACCACCGAGCTCTCTCTCCAGCTCCTAGAAGGTTGTGTTTGGTTTTGGTTTTTGTGTGTGTTTGGTTGGTTTTTGGTTTTTTTTTAAATCTTCGTTAGTGTTGTTTTTTTCTAACTTGTACTGGGCTCTAGCGTTCCCTCTCCAGTTTGGTGTTATCTGCCCTCTGGCTTCATAAAAAAGGCAGCCCCTTCACTATTTATGTTTGCTTTTACTAGTCTATATGTGGAATTTAGGCTTTTAAGTTTTGCTACAATTTTTTGAAAATATGTATTAGTTAATCTATTTGAGCTATACTCTTGTCTGTCTCTGGCTAGTCCTACCTCTGCATTCTGAGTGCTGGAATTAAAAATAGGTTACACCATACTCAGCTGACTGCAGGGTTGTTTTTTTTTAAAGATTTATCTATTGTTATATCTAAGTACACTGTAGCAATCCTCAGACACACCAGAAGAGGGCGTCAGATTTCTTTACGGATGGTTGCTGGGAATTGAACTCAGGACCTCTGGGAGAGTACGCAGTCAGCACTATTAACTGTCGAGCCATCTCTCCAGCCCCCTGACTGCAGTTCTTTTTTTTTTTTTTTTTTTTTTTTTTTTTTTTTTTTTTTTTTTTTTTTTTTTTTGGTTTTTCGAGACAGGGTTTCTCTGTGTAGCCCTGGCTGTCCTGGAACTCACTCTGTAGACCAGGCTGGCCTCGAACTCAGAAATCCTCCTGCCTCTGCCTCCCAAGTGCTGGGATTAAAGGCGTGCGCCACCACCGCTCGGCTCTGACTGCAGTTCTTAAACAGGACTACCAAGTGGCAGCATGCCTTCAGACTTCGATCTTAGGACCCCTCTCCCTGATCACAGTTTGAGAACCTAGGGTAGTGTTTGCCCATTTAGTAACTGCTCATTTTTGCCCCTGTTGTAGAAACTGCAAAGTTCAATTCAGTTACCTGCCAGCAAGGAAAAATAACTATCTTGAAGAATTACTATTAAAGAAGGGAAAGAAAAACCACTGTATCTAGCCGAGCTATGTGGCGCGTGCCCTTCCCCGCGGCGCCCCCCCCCCCAATTTTTTCCCCCTGTCCTTCTGATACCTTGCTATTACTTCCTCTTTACAATCTTGACTCTGAAGGGTTTGGTTTGGTTTTACATTTTGGTGTCTTGTTTAAAAGTTTTCTTTTATACACATTTCTTCTCTTAGTGGACAAATCTGTTTAAGCGTGCCACTTTTATTATTAGAGTCACCAAGCTGTCTGCTGCTTAGCATCCTCCAGGATGAGTTTTTCATAGGCATTGACTTAATAACAGTCTTGACTTAGATAAGATGCCTATTCTCAGGAGAGTTCACTTGAGGCAGGGCTGGGAGGGTCTTTGCATTATCTTTTGCCAGGCAAATTTCTATTCTGGAAGGCAGTTGTCTATAGCATCTTTGGATTATCAGAATGTTATAAGTAGTCAGAAAGGGGGACACAAAGCTTTTACCTTGTGGGGGCGGGGGCTGAAAAAAAAATAAGTGGTTAAGAGTGCTTTCAGAGCATCATGAGGTCTAGATAATAGGCATCCTACACATGCTTATAACCCCAATTTTGAGAGGGATGTATAAAGTAGCATGACTAGCCCTTGCTACCTTATTATCTAGCCAGGAATACATGAGCCCCAGGTTTCATTTCATTTCTTTTCTTTTTCCTTTTCTTTTTAAAAAGATTTATTTCTTATATGTAAGTACGCTGTAGCTATCTTCAGACACTCCAGAAGAGGGCGTTAGATCTCATTACAGATGGTTTTGAGCCACCATGTGATTTATCAGTGCTCTTAACCGCTGAGACATCTCTCTAGCCCCTAAGCCCCAGGATAAAGGAGGACACCTGATGTCCTCTTCAGGTCTCCATGCATACAGGTATTCACACACCTACTCTCTCTCCATAGGCATACGCTCACATAGATACATACAAGCAAAAACAATTTTTAGAAAAGATTCATTCATTTATTGCTTGCTTGTTTGTTTATTATATATACAGTGTCCTGCCTGCCTGTATGCCTGCCTGCAGGTCAGAAGAGGACACCAGATCTCAGTAACAGATGGTTATGAGCCACTGTGTGGTTGCTGGGAATTGAACTCAGGACCTCTTGAAGAGAAGCTAGTGTTCTCAACCTCTTGAGCCATCTCTCCAACCCTAAAAACAATTAAAAAAGAAAAAAGATTTTTTGAGACCAACTTAGGTTTCTTAATTACGCTATGCTGCAAGAATAGAATTTACTTGGAAAAGTTATATAGAAAAGGATCTACTTCCTTTCCCCCTTCATTTCAAAAGATTTGTAGTAACTGTGGCCCATGTGCCTACAGGACTTTAATTTGTTGATGGGTGGTTGTAATTGTTTAATAGGAAAAAAGAAACTGGAAGGACTCTCAGCTCCTATTTTAGGTCCAGAGGCAGGCAGGTTTGGTATATGCACATGCTTGTTCAGGCTTCCTGCCAAGCACATGGCACCACATACTCAACTGTCAATCTTTGTACCCCAAAATTTACATGGATTTCTACTTCCAACCTTGGCTTCTGGACTGGTTCATCTGAGACAACTTAGAAACTGTGACCTCCTAGAATCTGCATTTGTACTGAAAGGACTTTTATGTTTTCTTTATGACATAGAGCCTGGGCTAGGTAAGCCTGCTTAGTATTTTAATGCATGGCGCACACACACAGTGTTTACCTACATGGGACTGACCTAGACCCTCTGCATATATGTTCTGTGACACCATCAATATTGGATCCTCATTGGGACTCCTTCTGTTATTCTTTGTTGCCCTGTGTCATGGAGATCCTGTAGCTTTGGATCAGCAGGTCTGGCCCAAGTGTTCAAAGATTATACTGAGTTTGGGATGGGCATACTCAGTGCCCTGGATCTGGGGCTGGGAGGTAGCTGAGCTGGTCAGCACACTGGCTATCCCTTATTTGCACCACCAGGGTGGGTTCTCTAGCACTCCTCCAGCTAGGCCTCCCAATGCCTCTATCAGCCAGAAGTCAGGGTCAGCTTTCATACCCTCAGGTGCTCACTTGCACCCAATATCTCCAGAGCCAGCTCCACTGTGCTGCCCAGTCAAGGCTACTCTCCTAACTGCTGCAGCCTTGTGGAGGAGGGGAAGGGGTGGGCATGGTTGGAGAGTTATTCCTTTCTTTAAAAAAGGAATAACTTTCAAGTCTTTAAAAAAAATCTTTCTGGGAAGCCAGCCTTATTCCTTACATGTCTATTTTGTGAGTTGTTGTTGGATTGACTGTGGAGTTCCCACCATGGGGGGAAGGGTGCAGATTGCTAGTGGGTTGACTGTGTGTTATTTGATTCCTAGGAGCACAGACAATGAGTTCTGTAACTCCATTTAACTGTCAGCTGGTCTCAGAGTCTCTTAAAGTGTGTTCCTCTGCCCAAAATCCCTGTGGCTTCTGTTCTGGTTGGTTATACCTCACAAGGTACCCCTTCCCTAAGCCAGCCATAAATGCCCTACACCACTAGCCAGCATTTCTAGAGATGCATGAGCCAGGGATTTCATTCATTTACATGGACCATTCTGAGAAATAGGCAGATGCAGACACATACACATGTGCACTCTACTAGGAATACTCAACTCTCAGAACCTTTGCCAGTATTCTTTTCTCTAGGAGGCCAACAAAACCTCATGTCAGAGAGCTACAGACCTGGTAGGAGGTTTGGGCATGTTCTCTGGGGGATCTTGCTCATGGCCTAAATAACACTTACTAAGCACCCTCAAACTAAAGATCTCAGAAGACTAGTTTTTTACTTTGGTCACTGTTTCCTCCAGGGAACAAATGCCTAGTAACATCAGGTGCGTACACAAACAGATGTGCCTGTCCTATGGCTCTCTTACTTCCTGTTGATTTGGTCTCAGGCATTCCTGAGGCTGAGCACCCATATAAGCATGGCTTTTTCTCCCCAGGATGTGTTTGAAATGCGCTTTGCCAAGATGCCTGATGAGCCTGAAGAGCCCGTTGTTACAGTGTCCTCTCCTGCAGTGCCACCCCCTACAAAGGTGGTAGCTCCACCCTCATCTAGTGATAGCAGCAGTGACAGTTCCTCCGACAGTGACAGTTCCACTGACGACTCCGAGGAGGAGCGAGCCCAGCGGCTGGCTGAGCTCCAGGAACAGGTGAGGGAATCTGGTTCCATGTGCAGAAGCCAGGATAGTGGTCTCTCACAGGTTTCTAAGAAATGTTTTTAACTCTACCTCTTGAAAAATCTTGTGGCATTTCCTCTTTCTCAAAGGCATGTTCATCCTATAGATGTATATGCTATGTGTTTTGAGCAGGGTGAGGTGTGGACGTTTGCTGTGAGAATAGGCTTCAGGACCTTTGAATTAGTCACCAAGCCCTAGTGTTTCAGTGTGCTCTTCACCATCCCTTAGAAACCTTCGTCCCTGAAACATCCTGGGACTAAGATAGCCAAGAGATTTAGCATGTGTCAGGCTGTTGAGCTTCTCTGTTGTGGAGGACTGTAACAGTCCTTGGAGATCAAGGAGTGGATAAGTACCTTAGGGATCTCGTTAATGAGGCAGGTCCGAGGCTAGAAGCCAGCATGTCCTTCTTCTACCATACCCACAATTTAACATGATACAGAGAGAGCTACCCTCTAGGGTTTGGATAGTAAGAACAGTTATTTAGTTCTGGTAGTGGGTGGGCTAGTTTGCATTTGAGGCAGGCTCCCATTGTGTAATCCTGACGGACCAGGAACTCAAAGAGATCTACCTACCCCTGCCTCCCAAACCCTTCCCCTCCCCTCCCCTCCCCTCCCCTCCCTTCCCTTCCCCTCCCCTCTTCTCTTTTGCTCCACAGCTTAAAGCAGTGCACGAGCAGCTTGCAGCCCTCTCACAGCCCCAGCAGAACAAACCAAAGAAAAAGGAGAAGGACAAGAAGGAAAAGAGAAAGGAAAAGCACAAAAAGAAAGAAGAAGTGGAGGAGAATAAAAAAAGTAAAGCCAAGGAACTTCCTCCCAAAAAGACAAAGAAAAATAACAGCAGCAACAGCAATGTGAGGTCTGTGTTTCCCAGTTTTTTCATCTTTTGGGAGTGATGGTAGGGAGGAAGACCACCCTGCTATCTTCATTAACCAGTCTGGGTTGGTGCCCTATCATAAGCACTTAGCTGTTCCTTCTCCCTCAGTTTTCCCTTACTGAGCTTTGGTAAGTCAGTGCTTGACCAGAGTGGGTACAGTAGGCAGTCATCATGCAGCTACAGCTTCTGTAGCCTGCCAACGTGCACTCTGGTCTTTCTGATTGCAAGTAGCCCTAAATCCCATTCCCTATTGGGTATGGGAAGTCAAACAACACCTGCCCCACATGCATACACCTAACCACATACATTCTGAGGGATGTGTGCAGTTTTCCTCAGGGGACCCATTCTTAACTGTATAATATCCCTTTATAGCAAGAAGGAACCAGCACCCACGAAGACCAAGCCGCCTCCCACGTATGAATCAGAAGAAGAGGA
Organism: Tokudaia tokunoshimensis; assembly: GCA_036184795.1. Taxonomy (NCBI): domain Eukaryota; kingdom Metazoa; phylum Chordata; class Mammalia; order Rodentia; family Muridae; genus Tokudaia; species Tokudaia tokunoshimensis. Next base: position 3,338,645 of record BTHU01000007.1, on the reverse strand, counting down.
CAAGTGTAAGCCCATGTCTTATGAGGAGAAACGGCAGCTAAGTCTAGATATCAACAAACTGCCTGGTGAGAAGCTAGGCCGTGTAGTACACATAATTCAGTCGAGGGAACCATCACTTAAAAACTCCAACCCTGATGAGATCGAGATTGACTTTGAGACTCTGAAGCCATCTACACTACGAGAGTTGGAGCGATATGTCACCTCCTGTTTGCGGAAGAAAAGGAAACCTCAAGGTATAGTTGAGAACTCTTGGTATAGGTTTCCTTCCCATGGAAACCCCCCACTCCCACCCCCAAGTTACGAATTCCATGTGTTTACCATAGAAACCCCAAGAATGACACTGCACCAGACCCTGGGTTGTCATGCCTTTCTGGACCTCTTTGGTGGCTGATTGAAACTTACCCAAATCAGCTGTTTCTTGAGACTTGTCTAAACAGCAGCTGTTTTAATCTCTGGTTGTTAGCCATACAGTCTTCTCCAAAAATGATCTCCCATCTCTGTTGAAGAGGTGAGGCCAGGAGGAAAGGGGTCTCTTGATGTCCTATTATTATGTGTACTGATGTTAGTTCAGTACTGAGCCCCACTTTGCTAGCAGAGGTGATGCCCACCCCATCCCTGCCATCAGCCTTCCAGACATCTCTTCCATCTTATATATGCCTCACATTGGCTTGTAACTCTACCCCTTAGTACTAGAGGATTTATTTAGCTTAGGATGTGTGTCAAAATATTTTTATATACTGCTTTCTTGGCCCACGCTAACTTCTAGGTCCTCAGAACTTTGCTCTGAATCTGATGTTCAGAGACATAAAATGGGCTTTACTCTTGCAACTTAACAGGAAAGCTTTGAGAACCCTGAAGCTCTTTACTTGTTTTGCTGTGCTCTGGACACAACAGATAACCCATATGAAGAAATTACTGCTCTGTCTGATCTTCTATGAAAAGCCATTCAGAGGGTATTATAAAAGAACTTGATGAGGCCTTGAAATTGCAGCACAGTGCTATGTTTTAGCTAGTGTGTAGTAAGCTACCAGTGAGAACCTTGGAACTACTCAGGATCTGGGTTGGTAGTCATTGTCAGGAGCAGTCTTTAAGACTGCTCAGATGGTGGGGTCGTTTAGATGCTTCAGTGGTTAAGAGCACTGGCTGCTTACTCTTCCAGAGGTCCTGGGTTCAATTCCCAGCAACCACATAGTAGCTCACAGCCATCTGTAATGGGATCCGATGCCACCTTCTGGTGTGTCTGAAGACAGCTACAGTGTACTCATATTTAAAAAAAAAAAAAAAAAAAAGACTGCTCAGACAGGGCTCAGACTTCAGACTGGTCCTTCCTCTGGGTAGTTGGGAATATACTGGCTAGCAGCACGTGTATCTGGGTTGGTACCCTTTCTGATACAGTTCTATTATTTGGGTTGCAGCTGAAAAAGTTGATGTGATTGCTGGTTCTTCCAAGATGAAGGGCTTCTCATCCTCTGAGTCGGAGAGCACCAGTGAATCTAGCTCCTCTGACAGTGAAGACTCGGAAACAGGTTAGCTGGCTCCTGTTTAAGTATCTTATCAAACTACCCCACGCATCCCTGGTACTATCTCAGTCCTTTGTCCAGCCCAGAGTTGATGGCCACTGAGAACTGCCTGGGCTCTTCTGTCTACCCATTCATCATGTTAACTTCATGCTGCAGGGTGGCAAGATGTCCTGTGTAGCCGCACTCTGTTCTTTCCATCTGGGCAGTGGGCAGACCTTGAGGACTGCAGGTGTTTGGGGTCCCTTGGGTTGGAATGTCCCCACTCCCTTCCAGTATTCTGGCCTTAGAGTTGGCATGGAAACAAATCTGGCCACATTGTAACAGAGTAGAGCCAAGCCACCTGTATCTGACATCCTGCATTAGCAGTCTGTTTTGAGCTCTGTGGTTTGTAGCCTGAGCTTAAACTATGGAAACTGCCATTTTCTTCTTCTCCACAGTGTGCGTACTGCTGTTTTGTGTTGTCTGTTCCCAGATGTGCTCTAACTGCATGTATGTCCTGCTCTTCTACTGATCTGTTCTCTGTGGGCCTATATAATGGTGTTCAGTACCTTTGTCTTGAGCACCAGTTACAGAGCTCTGGGGGTAAGGTCAGGGCAGGTGGTAATGATGGGAACAGGTTGCTTTCCCACAGGCATACTTCCCTTTGTTGTTCTCAGAGGAGCAGGTGCAAGGGAAAGATAGGGAAGAAGGCATGGTGTACCTAGGTTTCCTGACAAATCGCTCATGTAAGTGGTGTTACCCTGAGCAGGGCAGGTTCCATTTGCTGAGAAGATAGAGTCCACCTATGAGCCAGGAGAGCACTTTAAATGGTGTATAGCTGGTGTATTTCCAACTACCCAGAGGAAGGACCAGTCTGAAGTCAAATGGGCTAGGATGTGTGAGTGGGCCTGTAGACAAAAAGGTTCCTGGAGTCTTCCCTGGTTCTTTGACTTGTGGATCATGTCAAGGAAAGTCAAGGCTCCCTTACACAGCAAGGATGAGTTTTGTTGTTTCAAGCTGTTGACACAGAAGATGGGAGTTAGGGGAAGAGACATTTTTTCGGGCCATGGACTAGGCTTGGGCTTTCCCAGGACAGTTCTCTGTACTGCCTTGTTTTTGATAAACAATCTATTTACAGAGAAAATGTAATCCATTAAATGGTGTGTTCTGCATTTGTTCCGCAGCATGTGCAAATTGGCTGGTCTCACAACCTCCCTTATTTTATTCTTTTCCCTGTTCATTCTAAAACACCATGCCTCACTTTTCCATGAACCAGCAGGGGGAGCTGCACCCTAGGCCTGCTGGAAGGGCTGGCCCTGAGCCATTCCTTGAACTGGGGCCACTGCTTCCAGCAGGGTGAATGGGGTGGAGAGATGTATTCTTGGGCTCCATTAGCATTCTTGGCGGCCCCTGACGTTTCACTGTCACCGCCAGCCAAGCTTGAGATTTGCCTTTTCTCTGCTTTCTTTCTTTCTCTTTTTTTGGGGGGTGGGGTGGCGGGGGGTGGGGGTGGGATGGCTCTGATAGTTTCTAGATTTTCCCTCCTAAGATTTTGCAGCGTTCTTTTCTGAGAATCCAAGTGTCCAAATGACAATCCCAGAAACTGACCCTGACCTGATAATAACGTCTTGGCTTAGCTTTGGGATCTTAGAGGACCCTGACTCCTCACACACAAGTATTTTGAGCCACTGCCCCCACAACCCTCTTCTTTGGGTGGTAGTCCTCTGAGTGCCCTGCATCTGTCTTTCCCTGATGGCTGTCAAGATGGCAGTTCCAGCAGCTTTTGCTACTGTTAAAGAAAGACGACCCCCCCCCCCCATCCGCCTCCTCACTTAAGTAGAAAGCTTGTGCAACAAGTAATCCGAGAGTCCTGGGAACAGCTGCCCCGGCGGGAAAGAGGGTGGAATTTAAAGTCATGGAGCTGCTGACCTGCAGACTTTTAGGCCTTGGCTATGGACCCTGACCATTTTGGCCGCCTGAGCTGAGCCTCTCCTTCATCCTAGATGATACCTTCACATTTTTGGCTGGCCCCCATTTGTCTTCGTTCAGGCCACTAGTTTCTGCTTCCTTCTATGTAGAGTGCTGTGATGTGAGGCTGTTGACAGTTCTACTTAGGAAGGACCTACTGAGATTGTGTTTTAGAGTCCCACATAGGACACACAGAAGGACATGGTCGTGCGTGGACATGTGTATACACCAGTAAAACAGCTTCTGTCTCCTCGTGGCACGCAGGCACTGTACTTTGTGGTATTTGTAGCGCAGAGGCGGGCAGATGCTCTAGTCCTGGGTCCAGGAAGCCCAGCCACCCCAACCTCTGTAACAAATAGTGCTACCATGGCAGGAGACTGTGGTATAGATGGAGTAGACACAGAAGATGATTCACTTTGGTCTTTGGGTCTAGTTTATGTTTTTCATGTTCTTATTTTTCTATTTGAATTGAAGCTAAAATTTCTTATGGGACCTATTTTTGTCACTTGTACTAAGGGTCAGTTCTACTGGCATGACCTCAGTGATACAAATCATCTAAAGCAACTTAAGAGAAACACTCAGTAGGGGCTAGAAGGGCATACAAGGATGCGGAGGATTAGACCACGCTGCAGATGAGTGGGTGGGTTATTTTACTGGCTGGATTCCAGCCACTGTGATCCTTCTTCGTTTTCTGCAGTAGCACCAGTGGCCCTTCTTGACATTTCTCTTGAGCCCGGTTATTTGTAGTTGGGATGTTTTGTTTTTTATTGAGCTTTGATTCTAGCTTCAGTCTGGAACTGCTTAGGGTTTCAGTGTTAGAATAAGCAGAATAAGGCCCAGGTGCAACTCTCTCTTCAACTTCTATAAAGTCTTCAAACCTGGGCTAGTCAGGTAAGACACCATGACTCTCCTTTCCCATAACGCTTCCAGTCACCAGCATAGGATCAGATCATCCCTCATGCATACGGAGTAAAGTTCTCTCATTATACTGCTGATGTCTGGTTCTCCTCATATATTTTCCACAGGTCTTTGTGAGTATATGTAGCTGATTATGTGCATCCTCTTTGGAGTCACCCCTATAGTGCACCTCAGCTGCCTGGGCTGGAATGGGTCTGGTGCTGTACAGTGAGAAGGCTCTGGGACTGCAGCCTGTCATGCAAGAGCGCTGTGCAGCTATTTTAGTCTTAGTTCCTTTTCCCAGGATTGGAATATGTGGGTGTTCCTTAATAGCTCCAGGGTAAAGAGGAATGCATGGTGTTTTGGAAAGGCTGGAACTGGGAAGTGCAAACAGGAGCCTTGAGACACACTCTAGAGACTGATCAGGAAGCCAGCCTCAGCTCCCTGGCCCCAGGATCTTTGAGAGATTCCCTTCAGGGGTATAGTGGTCCTGCTGTTAGAATGTGACAATTACTTCAGAAAGGGGTAAGGCCCCTTGAGAGTAGGAAATGTGCAGGGCCAGGTGGCACCTCCAGAAGCCTAGGAGTTTGAAGGGATTGATTGGGGCTTCCCTGGGGTGAGGGCCAGCTTTGTGGAATGTGGCCTGCAGTAAGAGGCTGAGTGGGCGGGGTTTTCCCAGGCATGTTCTGGGGCTAGGGATTGTAACATTTATAATTCCAGCAGTGGCGCCACTCTGCTACATGTGGGAACCAGTCCAGGGCCCTCTCTGGACCAGAAGCCATATTGGATGTCCTGAAAAAGAATGGAAAGGACAAGGCCTTTTCTCTTTGGCCTCCTCTCCCTCCCCTCAACAATTGTTATGCCACCAATTCACTTTTTCTAGTTTCTGCTTTGGTTTTGGAGATGTGGAAATAGACAGAGATGGCTCTGCTCTTTGCCTTCCTCAGTGGGAAGTTTTTCAGTTGGGGACTTTTCTTCCCTGACCACACTATGAGAAAGGGTTGGAATTCTGTTTTTCTGAAGAACTGTTAGCTGGTTCCTGGTGACTTTGACATACCTGGCTGGTGAGATAGCTTGGGGGTGAGGGGGCACCTCTAATATGTAAGAGGGACTTCAGGAGTAAGGAAAGTAACACTACACTTGGTCAGGGCACATGGAATTCATTAGCAGAATAAGTTTTGTTTAGAAGTGCAGATAAGCTTCAGACAATTTTAGAGACTTGTGCGTATACTGTGGCCTTTATGACTTTATCCATCCCTGCTGAGGCAAGCCAGTCAGGATGGGGCTCTTGGTTTCCAACAAGGTCCTCTGGTGCCCTTTCAGTCACCAGGGCACAGAAGCTGACTCAGTCTGCAGTTCTTCTGTTCTTGTAACTTTTACGGTACATTCCACACCATTCTCTCACACTGGTTTCTTTCTCCCTCTATGTAGGTCCTGCCTAAACATTGGACACGGACTCTTAATAAAACGGTCTTCAGTTCCAGATTCCTTCCCAGCGAGCTATAGCTTAAGTCCATTTTCTTCTGTGAAAGGGACAGGACTCCATCAAGTTATGGAATTGCTCAGAGCCCTGGGCCTATCCCCTGGGGTGGATTAGTCATGTCCAGCAGCACACACCTAGTCTCACCTTCAGGAAGGCTACCTGCTTGGCCTGCTGCCTGGGCCTCTGTACAAAGACTGCCTGGCCTCCCTGCCCAGCCTCCCTGGTCATCTGGGGTCCTCTGGGTGGGTGGCATCTCCTAGAGGGTGATAATAATCCTCTGTGCATAATGTGGTGCTGCTCTGTGTGCAAAGCCTGATCACAGTGTGTTTCCTCTCTTCGTCCCTTCCATCTTTTTCTGAGACTCCAGACCTGGCAGTGACTTTAGCCCAGGAAAGCTAATTCACCCTGAGGATGAACATTTTGACCTCCCATGTGGTGCCACCTTGGTTGGCTTGATCAGATGAAAGCTGTGACCAGCTTTATCTGGCACTTAGCCTCCTGAATTCCTTCAGTCTCTATTGTCCCCACAGAGTACTAAAAGTTCAAGTGGCCTAGCGAACATTTCCCCAAGTTCTTTGGTCTTCTCTCCTCATCACATAAGAAAAATACCCTTCAAGGTTGCTGGTGAGGGACATGCAGGCACATTAGGCCCCACTGCCAAGCCAGGTCAGGATCTGGGAAGTGGGCAAGAAAGATAACATGGCTACTTTTGAACTGCCTACAGTGACTCTCCAAGTTCCATCCCATCACGACCATCCTCATCTTGCAGCTTCCTATGATGACAACAGCTATTGAGACTAGAGTAGGCAAGAGTAGACCATATCATCCAAACTTTTCCAGTAACAAACCAAAGTAGGCTGGGTTTTTTTTTGTTGTTGTTGTTTTTGTTTTTTGTTTTTTGGTTCGGTTGAGGTTTGTTTAGTTTTGTTTTTCCTCCCTGAAAACTGACCCTGGCCCTTTTTTTTGATCACAAATCTAGCATCTCACCAGAAAACTGCCTGATATAAAAAGCCCCATTTTAGCAGGTTCTTTCTGTCTTTTTTTCTTTATGTACTTCTGAGAGGACTGTCTCCGATACCTAGGAGCCTGTCTTCCCCTGGGGCTAAAATGAGGCTGAGGTGGTGCTACGCCCCTTCCCAGATTCCAGAGTGTCCATATTCAAGGGTTGTTTGCTGCCCTATATCTGATATGGCCTTTGGGTCTCAGACTCCCTAGAACATCCAGTGCCCCCGTCCCCCATCCCCTCCCCCTCTCTCCCAAAAGATGATGATGTTGAGTTCCTAGGCCATTCCAAGTCCTCTGTGTCTAGCTTCAAGATAGCTCCTTTTGCCAAACATACTATTTTGAGCTGCCCTTTGGCCTGTGCCTGACGTATTCCCAATGAACTTGGCTTGGCTGGAATTGGGGGGAGGGGAGGCTTCTTGCCCAGAGATTCCCACAGGACAGTTGGGAAAGCTGTTGGCATTATCTTTCTGGGAAGATTTTGCTATCTTGGACCAAATGGTGGCCTACATTCCCACAGTATCTTGGCTATTTGCCTCCCCTACCCCTCCCAACACCCTGTCTGCACATGTGCGTACATATAGGGCACCTTGCCCTGTAGAGTAGTCTTTGTTGTCCTGAATCCCATCCTTGGCTATGTGGGCCTACTGTGTGATAGGAACACTCAGGACCTGTTGAACTTGAAAGATCTTTAGACTTAAACTACCAATTGTACTTGGTACCCTGGGAGCACAGCCAGAAAGGGCAGTGTCCCACCTGTTCTTCCTTATTGGCAGTTTTCTGTTCCTGGGCAATGGGAGGTCCCCTTGGGAAGCCTTAGTATACCAGCTGACTGTGGGATCCTGTTGGGGAGCAAGCAAGGACAGTGGAGGGCTTCTCTCCTCGGTTGCTCTGCCTTCAAACCTGTCTCCTTCATTCAAGTGGGGCTGGGCTGGGGTTGAAGAAATCAGTGTTTTAATCCAAGTTTACAAAAATCATTTTACTTTGTACAATACCATCCTATGTAAAGATGAAATTTGTGTTGGAGTCTAAGATTGTTATGGAATAAAGATCACGCAGTATTTGAGGCCATCTCCATGTAACCCTTTCTAGAGAGTTTTGTGTGGGGGTGTCTGGGGCTGGTGTGTCATGAAGCTGTGCACTTACTGTCTTGTCTTCTTACTGGTAACCCAACACAAGCATTGGGCTGTAGAAGCTACATAGGGCTGCCTCACAACGCACTTCACTCCACTAGTCTCACGTGGGTCCAGAGGGCTGCCTTCCTCCACTTCCACTCTGAAGATGAGTCCCAGAATACTCCTGTGACCTTTGCAGTGCAGCTGAGATTTCCTAGAACCCCTTTGTCCACTACTCTTGGTCCTAAGCATAGTCTTGTAGACCACAACTTGAGGCAGGTGGTGAGAGGCAGGAGACATTTGTCCCTTTTATGTGAGTAGGAAAACAATGTTCAATGTTACTAGACAATAGAAAGCAGGCCTCGCTTCTTCCCAGACATGTCCCCACTCAGTTCAGTGTCTAGGTGCCACCTCCAGGGCTTTTCCAATCACATTTGACATAGTGGCTCAGCTTCATCTCCTAGCTTCTCTATATGCTGAGATCCCTCAAGAGTACACTCAGCATTTGTGTAAAGCAGCTTTCCCCAAATCCCTGTCTTTCACCCTGCTCACTCCACCCTTCTTAAAATGGCACCAGAAATGCTAATAGAGGAGCCTGTCTAATGGCTATTCCAGCACCTCTCTCCCCCATTACTGAGTCATTGGCTTTTCAGCCGTTGTGTGTTCCCTGTCATACAAGTCCTTCTGGTGTGAGTTCTCCAGCTAGTGCTGTTTTCTACATTCTAAATAGCCAAATGCCCTGCCCTGATTCTACAAATCTTTCCAACAACCCCCTTTTAAATGTCGTCCTTGTAAGAAGCTCTCTTGCCAAATTTCTTCTACTGACCCAAGGAGTTGTGAGAGCTCTGCTTTCTGGCATCCAAATTTGGGCTCAGCCTTGTGTTCTCATGTGCTAGGTGTCCTCACTCTCGTTTGTCATTTGTGTGAGGACGTTTGAGGCTGCTGAGGCCTGTGTCCGTGTTTTGTCAGTCCTGCATGGAGTGGTGAGCTCTTGCAGGGTACAAGGTCCTATAATTCTGATTTATAGCATACTGCACCTCAGGGGCCACACATTTCACAGAACTTCAGCACGGCTATGAGTGAGCCTTGACACTACCAGCAAGAACTGGTGTTCTGACAAGGTGCTTGGGGAAGACACAAGTGTGACTCCTAGTGACAGCAATCTGAAAGGCTCTTTACCATGGGCCCAGCCTCCCACCCGCTTAACAGAGAAAGGCACATTTGCACACGTGAAGCCCTGGCCTCCAGCCTCTTAGGGAGCCAGGATACACATTGCCTGCCTTCTGTGCACATTGACTGGCCAGAGAAGGGTCATCGACATCTGTCTTGTCCAAGGAAAAGAAGGGGCCAGTGCCATCTTTTTGGCAGTGAGCACCTGCCCTGTTTGTTCATGGTCATTCTGGGGGAGAATCTCCTACTCCCTTACTCCCAAAAGGCATCCCTTTCTGTGTTCTCATTCAGGGTCACTTTCCTTTCCACTCTGTGGCTCTGGTCAGAGTTAGGCTCCATGCCAGGATCACTGATCTTTCTCAGTCCCAGCCTCAGCTCCTTACACTGAGGCAAGGACCACCTCAGTACACAATTCTACCAGAGACCCCCTAAATTGCTGACTCAGCTTTGTGGTCCTGAATAGTTGTCCTCAATTTTTGGATGAAGCCTTGTTCTCAACTTGTCTCAACTGGGGTCATTGCAGATATCCAGCGTTACTCCAGAACATGGCAGGTTATAACAGAGTGTGCTGCCACGCTCATCCAAGGTCTGACTCATGAGATGGGGAATGGTAAGCTTTAATTCTCACATAGCCAGGGCCCTGTCCTTGTGCCTGTGGTCCAGAATTTGTTGAGGCATTTTTCAGGCACAGTTCCTTAGGAAACTACAGGTAGATGGATAGGTGACAACTCCACACATCTTTTTCTCCCTATGATGGCCCAGTTCAGATGCATTTTCAGTGTTACCAGCCCTTGTCCTAAATGCCCTCTGTCCTTGTCTTCTGCGTCCAAGGCCAATTCATGATCTCGTCCCCAGGGTCTCACTACCTTTTCTTTTCTCTGCAGAGATGGCTCCCAAGTCAAAAAAGAAGGGGCACACTGGGAGGGACCAGAAAAAGGTATGTGCTTCACAGGTATCTCTACCTTCAGCGATAGCTGGCCCCTCGGCTGAGAGGGTTCTGTGTGTCTGACATCAGCCTGGGTGCCTCTCTGTCTGCCTACAGCACCATCACCATCACCATCCACAGATGCAGCCAGCCCCAGCTCCTGTGCCCCAGCAGCCGCCCCCACCTCCGCAGCAGCCTCCTCCACCGCCACCTCCGCAGCAGCCACAGCCGCCGCAGCCGCAGCCCCCACCCCCACCGCCTCCGCCCTCCATGCCCCAGCAGACCGCCCCAGCGATGAAGTCCTCGCCCCCACCCTTCATCACTGCCCAGGTACCCGTCCTGGAACCACAGCTACCAGGCAGTGTCTTTGACCCTATTGGCCACTTCACCCAGCCCATCTTGCACCTGCCGCAGCCGGAGCTGCCTCCTCACCTGCCCCAGCCGCCTGAGCACAGCACTCCACCCCATCTCAACCAGCATGCTGTGGTCTCTCCTCCAGGTGAGCCGTGGCTGTCTCCCTTGTCACCTTGGGTCTCCTGCGTCATGACCAGTTACCCTGAGCAGCAGCCTGTTGACTTCAGTGATTGAGTCAGTTGCTTCTCTGGGACATGACTTGTGTGCCGGAAGGTTGTAGTTTAATTCTTTGGAGCCAGGCATTCTGTTAGATCAGCGAAGATTAGACCTGTCTGCAGCCCTTGGTTTAGGGCATGGAAGAGACATGCTCATTCTCATAACTAATCCTGTGGGACTTGGAGAACATGGATGGGAGGGGAGAGACAGGAAAGTGGGGATGCTTACCCTCTTGGCAAGCTGATGAAAGTCTGGATTGAGGCCTGAAGGTCTGTGCAGAAAACAAGGGGAAAGGAAAGGTCAGGGACACAGTATAGGGCAAGATGACTAGGGAAGGCCTCTGGGCCTTCTGAGAGCTGTCTTTATTGTACTATTTGTAGAAGCTTGTAGAGTGGAAGAACAGAAGGTGGTCACTATAGTTGAGACAAGGTCAGGACAGAGCAGAAAAGCCAGTCCAGAATCATCAAGTAACTAAAGCTCATGTCCATTTTGTTTGTTATTCCAGCTTTGCACAATGCGCTACCCCAACAACCATCTCGGCCCAGCAACCGAGCTGCTGCTCTGCCCCCAAAGCCTCCCCGACCCCCAGCTGTGTCCCCTGCCCTGGCCCAGCCCTCCCTGCTGCCACAGCCACCTATGGCTCAGCCCCCCCAAGTGCTACTGGAGGATGAAGAGCCACCTGCCCCGCCCCTCACCTCCATTCAGATGCAGTTGTACCTACAGCAGCTGCAGAAGGTGCAGCCTTCCACACCACTACTCCCTTCCGTGAAGGTGCAGTCCCAACCCCCACCGCCTTTGCCACCTCCACCCCACCCTTCTGTGCAACAGCAGCTCCAGCAGCAACCCCCACCACCTCCACCTCCTCAGCCGCAACCACCACCAGCCCAGCAACAACACCAGCCCCCACCGCGACCAGTTCACTTGCCATCCATGCCCTTTTCTGCTCACATTCAGCAGCCCCCACCACCCACAGGACAGCAACCTAGCCACCCACCCCCAGGACAGCAGCCACCCCCACCACAGCCTGCCAAGCCTCAGCAAGTCATCCAGCATCACCCTTCACCCCGGCACCACAAGTCAGACCCCTACTCAGCCGGTAAGTAGTCCCTATTCTTATATTCTAGGGAATCTGGAGCTGGATTTTGTGTCTTACTCAAACAATGCCCTGTTAGTTGTGTTTCAGGCTTCAGTGGGTTCAGAGCCAAACCCTGGTAGGCACTGTGTAATTGGAGTATCGTGCCCCTGTTTTGTATTTGTCAGGTTATTTGTCTTGCTCACAAGCAGAAATAGTTCAGAAAAAGACTTTCCTTGACCGTAACTCCTAAGTGGAAGCCAGGAGCCAGTCAAGGCACCATATCTACACATTCACGGTCAGGGAAGGTTTCCTGGAGGTGACCGTGAGTTAGGAGATAATTTGGTATAAACAGGTTGGGAATTAGAGAATAGTTTAGGGAATAGCCAATCTCTGCACTGAACCCTACAAGACCCAAGTGGCATTGATTGGACCATGTAGGTGCATATGGCTGGAACTCATAAGCAGAATCTACTCAGGAACCCGGTCTACTATCTCCAGCCTAGTGCAGACTTCCCATTCTTCAACAGTGTTGTTTGGACCGTACCCTTTGGTTTTTATTGCACATTTGACTTTCATTTGTTGATAACCAAAATGCTCTGCCTGTCCCTGGCTAGAAAATGTTCCAGACAAAACTCACAACAACATCTTACAATAGCATTTGAGGGCCAGGGTGCGGTTCCTGGGCTCAGCACTGCATGTACACCATGCAGTTTGCCTAGGGGTTGAATTTAACTAAGTGCTGCCTGCAAATTGATCATCAAAGTAGGGCTGCGATTGCTCCTATGCTTACCACAAGCTACCAAGTGGCAAGCAAATAGTTGCATGCCCTGGGCTGAGTGCAGCTGTTGGTTCTGTCTGGGAAAAACTAGAGTTGGGAATGACCACCCATCTAGCTATGCTGATCTCACCCTTTGGAAGGAAGGTGGAGAACTGGTGGCAGGGGAACCAGTGGCAGGAGAACCGGGTTTGGGCAGCCTAGGCCAGCAACTTACCACCTCCCTCTACTTTCTCTTAGGACCCCACCTAAGCTCCTGTAAAGAGTCCAATGAGTTGGAACATAGCTGACAGCTCGGGGGCCAAAACCAAGTTGTCAGAGACTCAGATGGGCGCCCAGCCAATTCCCAGTACCATCCCTGAACTGCTAGGCCAGCTTTCCAACCTACCAGCAAACCCGTAGGCCAGAGAGAGTCTTCTGTTGTTCAGATGAGCCTTACCAGGTGCACTTGATGGCACTAACACAGGCAACAGACCGTCACATACATATATTTACCTGTGAGCTACAGAAAAGTGGAACCAGGGTGGTAACTTCCAAGGGAGTCCTTCCTGATAAGCTGGAATGTAAGAAAAGAGAATCTGACAGAATGCACACTGCTGAACTTTGCTACTGGCCCAACAGTGGAGCCAAAGGGTCTGCCACATAAGATATTATGGTCTTCTTGGGTCTGCCAAAATAGGTATATTAGACTGGAGGAGAAGGGGATATTGTCAGAGTAATAGTTCCTATATATACTAGCATGGTGGCTTAGAAGTGGAACCTGGAGGACCACTCTGGACTGTAGCTAGCTAGCTGAGCAGGTGGCAAAGCCCCTTTCTAGCTGGGATTTAAGTAGAGAACATACTACATGGGAATGTACGAGACTCAGCTTCTCCTGTTCCCCAGGCCAGAGGCTCTGACTTGCTATATATATTAAGAGCTCAGTTTCCTCATTGGTATAACTGAGTGTCAGAACTGAATGCTCTCTATTTCCTTTGCTGGCATGAAATTCTTAGGTGGCCACCTAGCTTCCCTAGACCTGTTGCTTAGATGCAGGTAATTGACTGTGAGTCCTGGGACCTGTTGTACTTGATTTGTCCAGGTAGAGGTCAGTCCCAAGTTTTTCTACATTCTGTAGGATGAGCAGACTGAGCTAGGAAGCAGCATTGGAAACAGCCCACCTATTCCCAAATGCAGTTGCATTTCCTCTACAGCCACCCAGACTATGGGAAACAGAGTTTTCAGAATTTATTGACATCCCTTAACTTCAGAGTCTTTTAGGTGCAGGGTGGAGGTGGAGGAAGGGGTGTTGTTTAAAAAACTCTGGCATCCAGACCCCACATGAGATCTGTTGTGTCAGGATGTGCGTTTAATAAAGCTTCTTGGGTAATGCTGAGGTACAGAAGGACCAAACTAGAGACTTAGCACCTCAGGACTGTAGAAAAGCTGCTGTGTATCCAGCATAGGGCATAACTAAACAGGCTCTACCTGTCAGCCCCGCGAGGAAGGAAGGCAGGCAGGCAGGCCGTGTCCTATCCTTACCAGGCATAGTAGATCTCTAGGTTTCTATTTTTCCAGCTTGTTTAGACCATTACTGTCTTCAGGATCCAAGCGGCCCAGGGTTAGCGGCCTATACAGCAGCTCTCTGACCCAGTTCTTGTCTGGTCTCCTAGGTCATCTTCGTGAAGCTCCCTCTCCGCTTATGATACATTCCCCTCAGATGCCACAGTTCCAGAACCTGACCCATCAGTCTCCTCCCCAGCAAAACGTCCAGCCTAAGAAGCAGGTAAAGGGCAGGGCTGAGCCACAGCCTCCAGGGCCAATCATGGGCCGAGGCCAGGGATGCCCACCTGCCTCACCGGCTGCCGTACCTATGCTGTCCCAGGAGCTGCGCTCACCTTCAGTCGTCCAGCCCCAGCCCCTGGTGGTAGTAAAGGAGGAGAAGATTCACTCACCAATCATCCGCAGCGAGCCTTTCAGCACCTCACTTCGACCAGAGCCCCCCAAGCACCCAGAGAACATAAAGGCTCCAGTCCACCTGCCCCAGCGTGAGTGTCCTCCCTGCCTGCATCTCGGTTGGTAATCTATACGCCATGCCGCACCTTCCAGGTGACCCAGACTCACGTAGCCTTTATAAATTCTAGGGCCCGAGATGAAGCCTGTAGATGTAGGGAGGCCTGTGATCCGGCCTCCGGAGCAGAGTGCACCCCCACCAGGGGCCCCTGAGAAGGACAAACAGAGACAGGAGCCAAAAACACCAGTGGCACCCAAGAAGGTAAGGGGGTAGATGCCTGTGTCCTGAAGTACCCGCCTCGGTGGGAGTCCTTTGGGTGGGCGGAATTCCTGCCACAGCCTGTGCAGCAGGCCCTCACCTGGCACCTGACCTCTGCCTATAGGACCTGAAAATTAAGAACATGGGCTCCTGGGCCAGCCTGGTACAGAAGCATCCGACCACCCCATCCTCCACAGCCAAGTCCTCGAGTGACAGCTTCGAGCATTTCCGCCGCGCCGCTCGGGAGAAGGAGGAGCGGGAGAAGGCGCTGAAGGCTCAGGCTGAGCATGCGGAGAAGGAGAAGGAGCGGCTGAGGCAGGAGCGCATGAGGTGGGCTGGGGTCCATGCAGGGCACTGGGGCTCCCAGGGCCATTCTGGGCTCCAGGCTGACCCGGGGCCCCGCTCTGCCCAGGAGCCGAGAGGATGAGGATGCGCTGGAACAGGCACGTCGAGCCCATGAGGAGGCACGACGGCGCCAGGAGCAGCAGCAGCAGCAGAGACAGGAGCAGCAGCAGCAGCAGCAACAGCAGGCGGCTGCTGTGGCCGCTGCCTCGGCCCCGCAGGCCCAGAGCTCCCAGCCCCAGTCTATGCTGGACCAGCAGAGGGAGTTGGCCCGAAAACGAGAGCAGGAGCGGAGGCGCAGGGAGGCAGTGAGTAGGGGGACTGGGGGGGACTTTGGGTCAGGAGTCTACCGTGGAGATTGTGGGATAAAGGTCCTAGGACCTAGGGAGGGAAGAGTAGGCAGTGAGCCCAGGCCTGTTGCTCTCCGCCAGACTGGTCTGATGAGTTAGTTCACTGACAACTGGATTTGAAAAGGCCCAGGATGGGGATAAGGGAACAGTACACTGGAGCTGTACACAATCAGTATGGGGAACAGGTGGAGCAGGGTACCCCAGACTCAATTCTTCCTCCTTCTTCCCCCTCCAGATGGCAGCTACAATTGACATGAATTTCCAGAGTGATCTTTTGTCAATATTTGAAGAAAATCTTTTTTGAGAGCACCCAGGTGACTTCTGACTTTTTCTGGCAAAAATGTTGACTCTCCATAGTGTTAGGGGCGGCAGTGGAAGCAGTAGCAGCAGCCAGGGGTCTCTGGGCCTGGCTCTCCTGCATGCTGTGCCCGGGGCAGGCCTGACGGGCAGCTGAGGATCGCAGAGCCCATCTGCCTTACAGCCAGCCGGACAGGCGTCCTACCACATGCCCCCTCAGAGGACGTCACTTCAGACGTCTCGATATGAGTCAAGTGCCGGCTGGACCTGAGGCCTGCTCCCCGCGTGCGGGGCAGAGGCCCTTCTCTGCGCCAAAGGTCTGACTACACAGTATACACGGGACATTGTTGCTGCCGCCACCGTGACTGGTTTTCTGTCCCTGAGAACATGACGTTTGTGACGTCCTACCCATTGGGAGTCCTTCACACCCCAGCCATCGCTGCCCACTCCCAGGAGGCCAGGGCAAGCCTGTGTGGACTGGAGCAGCAAGGCACTGGCCCACCCCTTGCTGGCACTGACTTTGCCTTGAACAGACCCTCTCCCCTCCCCCCACAAGCCTTTAATTGAGAGCCGCTCTCTATAAGTGTTCGCTTGTGCAAAAGGGAATAGTGCCGTGGAAGTGTGTGTGTCCATGGCAATTTGGACAGAGGTGACTGTTCACATGTATGGACAGGCCTCGCCTGGGGAGTAAGGCCACCAACCAAAGTCAGTTCCTTCCCACCTGTGTTTCTGATTTTGTTTTTTGTTTTGTTTTGTTTTGTTTTTTCCTATATATATATATTTTTTGTTGTTGAATTCTATTTTATTTTTAACTCTCTCTTCTCCTCAGACACAGTGGCACTGCTTATCTCCAAATGGTGTGATCGTCTCCTCATTGAGCGGCAGCTCCCACTGCACTGTGGGTAGTGTGTGACTGTGGCTGTACTGTATAGTGAACATAGTTGGCATATCTTTGTTTGAAGTTTGTTGGTGACTCTACCAAACTGGTGTAAAAAACAAACAAAAAAAACCACCCAACACACACAAAAAAATCCTGCTTGTATTCAGTTTCAAACTTTATTAGTCTTATTCTTAATTATAAAACCAGAAAGCTGCAATTTCTTTTCCCTCTATCCCATATTTGTTGGCTTCTTTGTTTTTTAATGTCAAATCTGTTTGTTTTTACCAAGAAAGGGAGAGCCTGGGGAGGGCTCCAGGCCCTGGTGGGCTGCAGACTGAGGCAGAGGTCCCCACCCAGCCAGCACCTGGTCAGACCAGTGCGCTGAGCCTTCCTTCCTCTTAGTATTTTTCTTTGTTTTTAAATTGGAGCCCCCTAGTGAGGTTACATGTGCCATGAGAACCCACTCTACACCATAGTGCTGGTGCCTCGGTGTTGGCCAAACTCTGGAGTCACTGACTGGTTTGACTTTCATGTGGTAAATATGCATTTGGTCTGTACTGATCATGGAATAAACACATCTCTCTTTTTTAATGCTGGTGTCTCCCTGAAATTTCTTTTGTGAACCAACTAGGTATTCTAGTTTGCTTAGGCTAGGCCCAGGCATCTTTGTGTAAGATTTACCAATAGTGGGCGCAGAGCTATACTCTGCAGTGGCCATTCCTGTCTTTCCTGGGCAGGAGCTGCCTAGGCTCAGAGTTCCCCCAAGCTGAAGTTGGAATAGGGAGCCAGCTACCCTGTAACTCCCTGGACGGGGTGGTGATGATGCTCAGTGAAACTTGGCTGTTATCCAGACCACATTCTCACTGAGGGACCTACCCCATCCTAGTCCCTTCTTCACACAAGGCTCGGGGCCACTCTTCCCACCATACTTGCCTCTACCCAACTCCTAATTTGATTTAAGCTCAGGGTTAACCACATACTCTTAGGTAATGTACATTTCCTCCAAATAGGATCTATGTATCCCCACACATAAACACATTTCCACTGAGAAAGTCCCCAGATGGCTTCCCTGTCTTGTACCCACTTGTTCACACATGCCCCAGCCCCCAAGAACAGTCTCTGGTATAAGATAAATAATTATACATATGCAGAGACACGTTGAAATGTTTCTAGCACTCTTTAATCTGTATCTCCCAACCCTCAAATCAGAAAGGCCAAACCTCACAGTGTAGGGCACAGTTGAGGTACCCAGCCAATGCTCACCTCCCTAACTGTAAGGCCCTGTCCTACTTACTCCAGGAATTTCATACATTACTGTGATAAAGCAATGACAGTTTTATTCCTCTGAGGTTTCTTCTACCACAGCCCACCCTCTCATGTTTTTCTCTTGTTCAGGTGTTTCCCCATGCTGGGCCCCACTCGAGGTGGGGAAATGGTTTCAGCTTCATGGTTTTACCTTCATGCTCAAGTTTTGGATGGCCTCCACACCTTCCTGATGGGTGTCCTCTCACTGGGTTGTAATTAGAACTGGGATCTATTTAATTTCTCTGACCATTTTCAAATCCTTCCTGCAGTGCTAGACATCTTAGTCCTATACAAGAGTAAGAGGTGTGTACAAGCCCCTACTGTACTGTATGCACGGGTCACTCGGCCAATAATTATGTCAGTGAATCTGAGACTTGTATTAAAATACTTTAGACATTTGTAGAAGGGAATTCATAGACTTTTCACTTATATACTTAAAAGGTTTTTTTTTTTTTGTGCAGTTCTCATTGCAAAAATAAACATTTGTACTGAATATAAAGTTACCCTCCTGTGGTTACTGACGTCTCTGAGTGTAGAATTGGGAAATGGATGTGAGTTCGGGGTTAGAGACAAGATTGCATAGTGGAGTTTAAAGAACGGAAGTTATTATATGCCTATCAGCCACAAGAGCCAAGTTGGAGCTCAGGAGAGATCCTGGGAACTGTATTGTCAGAGAATTGATTTTTTTATGAGGAAAAAAAAAAGACTATGAAGTTAGCTGGGTGTAGTGGTGGTTTATAATTCTAGTACTCAGGAAGGGTGGAGGACGCAGGAGAATTCTGAATAGGTAGCCAGCCCTGCCCTCCCCCCCCAAGAAAAAAATAAGAACGCAATACTGGTTAATCATGCAAGAAAGATGGTTAAGTCTTAGAGCAGTAAAGGCAATGAAATTCTACTCAAGTGCACAGTTGACCAAGGCAGAGCAGTGTGTGTGGCCACTCACTGTGGGTGTGATTATGATCCTTCAGCAGTAAATAATCTGTTCAGCAGCCTGTTTGGTAGTACAAAGGCATTTAGTTACTTGGAAATGGATGTGGCCCAGCTGGTAGAGTGCTTGCCTAACATTCACGAGGTTCTGGGTTCAGTTGTAGCATCACAGAAATCAGACATGGTAATGCATCCCTGTAACTAACACTCAGGGAACTAAAGGAGGATCAAAAGTTCCTGGTAATTTACTACAGAGAAGGTTTGAGGCCAGCCCTAAGGTACGTGGGACCCTGTCTCAAAGAATTAAGCACATAGCCAGCAGGCATGGTGGCTTCTCAGGAGGGCTGAAGCACAAGAGGATCACGCGCAGTTTAGCAAGTAAGACCTTGTCCAAAAATGTGGATACAGTTGGCCTTTTTCTGTATTCCCATCAAACTAGAAGGAGAGGCTAGTTCTAGTCCATCCTGAGCTACATAGTTGCAAGAGTCAGTCTGGGTGGGGGGAACCCTAATAAATAGTAATGATTGCCTCTCTTTTCCTCCTTTTATTAAAGATAAATTATTTTCTTATACAATATATCCTGATTATAATTTCCCCTCTTAATCTCATTTCCTCCCCACCTCTTTCCCCCTCTGGATCCATTCCCTTTCTGTCTCATTACAAAAGAACGGGGCTTTTAAAAAATAACAGTGGGGCAGTGGTGGCGCACACCTTTAGTTTCAACACTTGGAGGCAGAGGCAGGCGGATTTCTGAGTTCGAGGCCAGCCTGGTCTACAGAGTGAGTTCCAGGACAGCCAGGGCTACACAGAGAAATCCTGTCTCGAAAAAACAAAAAAAAAAAACCAAACAAACCCCACATGAACTGGAGAGATGGCTCAGTGGTTAAGAGCACTGACTGCTCTTCCGAAGGTCCTGAGTTCAAATCCCAGCAACCACATGGTGGCTTACAACCATCTGTAATGAAATCTGACGCCCTCTTCTGGTGTGTCCGAAGACACACCAGAAGCTACAGTGGACTTACATATAATAATAAATCTTTGGGCCTGAGCGAGCAGAGGTCTTAATTTCAATTCGCAGCAACCACATGATGACTCACAGCCATCTGCACAACCCATCTGCACAACTACAGTGTACTCATATACATAAAAAAATCTTTAAAAAAGAAAACAAAATATAATCAAGATAAAAACTATCACATTGAGGCTGGACAAGGCAACCCTACAGAAGCAGGCACAAAAATCGGAGACCCACTTGTTCACACTCAGAAGAGTCCCGTAAAAATACTAAGATGAAAGCCAGGCAGTGGTGGCACACAGCTTTAACCCCAGCACTCGAAAGGCAGCTGGACCTCTGAATTCAAGGCCAGCCTGGTCTACAGAGTGAGTTCTAGGACAGCCAGGGCGACACAAACTGTCAGGGTGGGGGAGGGGACCAGAAAAGGGAAGAGAAGCTGTAAGCTGAAAGCAGAACCTGGTGCAGACCCGTGAGTGCGCGCATGAGTGCGTGCGTGCCTCAGTCTCCCGAATGAGCCTTGCTTAGCTGATTCAGAGGGCCTTGTTCTGGTATCTGTCATCCCCTCAGGCTCTTACACTCTTTCTACTGCCTCTTCTGGTTCCCTGAGCGCTGAGGGGAAGGATTTGATAGTTGAGTGTACCAAGGAGTCTTTGCGTGTAATGGCTGGCTGTGGGTCTCTGCATCTGTTCCCGTCTGCTGCAGGACGCAGCTGCTCTGATGATGGCTGATCTATGAGTAGAGCGAGTATCATTAAAGTCATGTTATTGCTATATATGTTTTTAGATCAGTGGTTTTCCCCTAGGTCTCTGGGCTGTCTAGTCTCTGGTTCTTGGTCACCTGAGCAGTACTGGGTGTGCCCTGTCTCGTGCAGTGGGCCTTAAGACATTCTCACAAGTTCTGTGCCACCGTTGCACTAGCATATCTTATAGGCAGGACAGATTGAAGGCCAAAGGTTTTGTGGCTGAGTTGGTGTTTATGCTTCTCTTGGTATCCTGCAGAGTGCCTTTGTGCACCAAAGACACTGGAACATAGGGGCGAATGCTCCAGCTGTACTTCTCCGTGTTCAAGGAGTTGTGTGCGTGTCATCCTCTGCAATGGGGCACCACAGTCAGTTCGTGGAGAGCAACCCATTGTCTTAGTTAGCAACAGCCTGGGATTTTCATAGGAACCCCTTGGCCAATCACTTTTAAATGCAACCCAGTCCTGGTACTGGAAGCCTCATTTGGTGACAAGAGATGGTTAGTTGGGCCTCCTTATCCCCCATTATAGGAGACCTCATTAGGATCAGCTTCATATATTTTAGAGTTTCCATTGCACTAGGATCAAGGGCCCCTCAATTCCAACCATCTCCTCCCCTTTCCTTCTCATTACCCTATTTCTCCTCCCCTTCCCCACTTGATCTTCCCATTCCCATCCCTACTTGCCTCCAGTCCACCAGTAAAATTTGTTCTAAAATCCCTCCCAGGGAGATCCATATGTCTTCCTAGTCCCTTCCTCTTCACCGAACCTCTCTGGGTCTACAGATTGTAGATTGATGATCATTTATTTAATTATTTAGTATGTACATATAAGTGAATGCATTATCATTTACTTAATATCCACATATAAGTAAATGCATATTATTTTTATCTTTCTAGGTCTGGGTTATCTCAGGATTATTTTTTTCCTAGTTCCACTAATTTGCCTGCAAATTTCGTGATGTCACTTTTTTAAACAGCTGAGCAACACCCCGTAATTTTGTTTAAGGTTAAGGGTGAAGCTTCCTGCTGAAGTGCTTACCGCGCGTGCATGAGCAAGGCTCGGGCTCAGTCACTGGTGCTGAAGTAATAGAAGCAGCTACAGAAGCTGCTAAATACCTAATAGTTCTCTAGATGTCCAAGTAGCCACCAGAAGAGATTTTGAAAGCTTGCCAGTGGTGCTGGTGTTGGATGAAGCACAGATTGCTGCTTCTATGTTGTTTTGGATTGCTGCTAAGCCAGGAGTATCACTTCAGGGAAAATGATTTCACCCCCGAATTTCAGGTTCATAATCTGTACTGTGAGTATATGATAATGCAGGGCTGCTATAGGGTTAAATAATGGGTGTCCCTAAAATAGTCAAAGATCTTGGGAAAGGTTGCAAAAAGAAGCTGGCTTCTTATTGACACACGATTCTTGCTTGACAGGATGTCCCATCATACGGGGCACCGCCCTGTTTCCTCTTTCAGCCACAGCCTCAGTAACCCCAATATGCCCAGGCCAGCTCCAGGTTTCAAGTCCAGCCCGTTCTCTAGGAGGTAGGGTCTGCCCTAGGTTGGCTGTCACCTGAGCCTGGCCTTCAACTCTGGTGATTTAGCACTTAGGCCCCACCTGTCCTTAGAAACCAGTGCCCACTGCTGTCCAATCACAGTTGTGTAAGGTTGGGCCAGTGGACCCCCTGAGCCAATGAGAGGAGAGGACAAAGCAGGGTTGTAACCAGGACTGGGTAAAAGCGACTATGGGTCTCATTCAGGGCAGAGTCTTCTAGGTCGAGCCCTCTAGCTTGGAAGGCACAAGGTGAGACTCCGACTGCCCACACCTACCTACGATTTCCAACTGGTTTTTCACTTCTGGGTTTGGTACACTCTCACCTTCATGTTAGTTTCCTAACCCTTTCCAGCTCCAGAACGATCTCTAGTTCTTGGGTCTAGCTTCTACCCAAGCCAGCAAGCCTAGCCTCAGTCTTTTTCATCCAAATACAGACTCCACCTAATTTAATTCCCCTTCCTCCTTCGTAAACCACGCCCTTTAACCCTACCTTGGATATGCCACGCCCCTTCTATCAAAGCTCCTTCCATCTCAGAGTTCCTCCCTTTGTTCCTCCTGGATTCAATTCTCCTTCCTTAGAGCCTTGCCAGTTGCTTTTTTAATTTTTTGTTTGTAGCTCTGACTAGTCTAGAATTTTATATATAAATCAGCTGGCCTTGAGCTCAGAGATCCGTTTGCCTCTGCATCTCGAGTGCTGAGATTAAAGCATCCAGGGGTGCACTGCTGCAATATATGTGTGAGAGTCAGTCCTCTCCTTCCACTGTGAGGTTCCCTGGGATCAAAGTTAGGTGGCCAGGCGTGCTGCCAAGTGCCCTTACCTACCGAGCCTCTTCTAGGTCATGAACACCGCCACCTGCTACAGAAATCATTTTAATTCTCTGTTCCTGTCTTAAACTCCATCCAGGATGTCCTAGGGCTCCGCCCACGGTCCCTCTTTCCCCCAAAGTTCCTCCCCAAACGCAAAACCAGGTCCTTGCAGGCTCCGCCCCCTCATCCTTAAGTGTCTCATTCTGCCCAGGTAGTTTAGCTGCCACTTTAGAGTGAGTCATGCACCGGGGCAGTATCTGCCCGAGCCGCGCATCTGTTTCCTCGGCGGGTCAAGTGGACTCCGATAGCACGGTGGAATCCCAAAACAAAGGTGGTGGGCTGCAGGCGCCAGCACCCCCAGCTCAGTCTTCCGACCACGGTTCTGTAGTCGTCCCAGAGCGCACGGATATGCCGGAGTTTGTGGTGACCACGCTGCTCGCGCCCTCACGCCTCTCGCTGAAGCTGCTGCGAGCATTGGTGATGAGCTTGGTGTACTTGGCTGCCTTGGTGGCCGCGTTTGTCTATAGCTGCATTGCGCTCACCAGTGTGTTGTGCCACCCTCGCCGGGGCTGCTGCGGTCGCCAGAGGTTATCTGCCCCAGAGTGCCTGAGAGACCCCACCCTGGGCGAGCATTGCTTTCTGACCCTCAGGGTGAGTGTTCCGTGGAGGTAGGTTTCATGGGGTGGATGCGGATTGGAGAGAGGAGGTTGAAATGTTGAATCTGAATCATCACTGGGGGCTCAAGTCTAGGGAGGAAGCTCCTTACGCTTCAGCTCTTACTTACATTGGGTCCTTCCGCAGAGTTCCGGCCTGCGTCTGCACTATATCTCTGCTGGTTGTGGCAACGGGCCCCTCATGCTATTTCTTCATGGCTTCCCAGAGAACTGGTATGTCTGGGTCCCTGGATCCTCTGCTCACTAGACTAGGGACTGGTAAGAGTTCTGACTATGAAGTACTTAGGAAATGGGAGCCGATAGGGTTGAGTAATCCTGGGATTCCACTATTTCCTTCCTAGGAAGTCCAGAGCAGAAAGGTGGGGTGGCCCAAGGCTGAGTATAGGAGGTGCATCCTGTTTACTAACTCCCAACTAACTCCCTTACCGGACAGGTTTATCTGGCGCTACCAGCTGCGAGAGTTCCAGAGCCATTTCCATGTAGTGGCTGTAGACATGCGTGGTTATAGCCCCTCTGACGCTCCAAAGGAAGTGGATTGTTACACTATTGATTTGCTGTTGACTGACATCAAGGATATCATCCTAGGCCTGGGTATGAGCCAGTGCCCAATATACTCATCTCCTCATTTTTGCTCCTTGTTTCTCTCATCCCTACTACATCTTACACCGTTGTGTCTGTCGCTTCCCATCACCAGGGTACTCCAAGTGCATTCTCGTGGGCCACGACTGGGGGGCCGCCCTTGCCTGGGAGTTCTCCATCTACTTCCCATCCCTAGTGGATCGTATGGTTGTGGTCAGTGGACCTCCCATGTCAGTGTTCCAAGGTGTGTTGGGCTATGCCTAAATGCCTGTGTATTCATCTGTGGCCTGTCACCATGTCAGGGACCCAGATAAATGATAGTGCACTTAGGGATAACATTAGTTGTTTTGAGCACTTTCAGGTTGGAGGTGAGTATAACAAGATGCTTCAGACTGGGGATGGGGTATAGTTAAGTGGTTGCGTATTTGTTTAATATATTAGAGGGAGTAGATGTGATCTCCAGCATTGAAAGAGAGAGAATGAGAGAGAGAGGAAGGAGGGGAAGGCCTGGGTCAGGAGTGTTTCTAATTTTGTGGTTTTATTTATTTATTTATTTATTTATATTTTATTTAGAGTGTTTACATACATAATCTTGTTGCTAGAGTCTAACTCTAAGCATGACATTAATTTCTGCTTCCTATGTACTTTCTATACCTAGACTTGAATAGACTGAAAGAAATTCATACAATAATCTTAGTGATTTTGTGTATGAAGGAAGTTTGTGGAGTTGGCTGTACTAGCATATACCTATTAATACCACACTTGAGGAACAGGCGCTGGAGGGATAACTGAGCAGGGAAGAGCACTTGTTATTCAAAGAACCCAAGTTTGATTTCCAGTGTCCGCATGGTAGGCCACAGTCACCTGTAACTCCAGTTCCAAGGCTCTAAATGTCCTAAACTGACCTCTGTGGATACCAGACACACATGTGGCACTAATACATACATGTGAACAATAATAAACATTAATAAAAGTAATGAAGTCTAAAAAGAAGCCAGGTACATGCCTTTAATCCTGGCACTTGGGAAGCAGAGGCAGGTGGATTTCCATGAGTTTTCCATAGTGTGACCCTGCTTCAATAAAAACTGAACCAAACCAAACTAAAACATGAATTAAATCTGTAAATAAATAAATACTTGGGAAGCTAAGGAAGGAGGATGATGAGTTAAAGACCAGCCTAGGCTATATTGTTTCCTGTCTGAAACAAACATCACACACACACACACACACATACACAATGTACAAGTGTACATTGAACCATTAGAGGTCAGCTGGCATATACTTTTGATCCCAGCACTTGGGAGGCAGAAGCAAATGGATCTCTGTGAGTTCAAGGCCAGTCTGGAGTACATGGCAAGTTCCAAGTCAGCCAGGGCAATACAGTGTCTCCAAAAAAATAAGACCACTCAGATTTTTGGGCATTTAAATTTTTTGGATGAGGGTGGTCAACCTGTGCCTGCCAATTGCATATAAGTCACTATCCAGGGCTCATGGGCTGATGAGAGTGTTGCTAGCTTCATGTTCTAGTTGAGGGAAACTGAGGCAAAGGAAGTGATTTCTCTTTTCTTTCTTTTTCTTCTTTCTTCCATTTATTTATTTATTTATTCATTTATTTATTCATTCATTTATTTATTGAGATGAGTCTCCTTATGTAGCCTAAGCTGGCCTGGAGCTTGTTACATCTACCAGACTGACTATAGCAATCCATCTGCTCTGCTTTCGGAATGCTGGGATCAAAGGCGTACACCTCTACACTCAGCATTGACAGCAAAGATACAAACAACTAACAAACCACACCACCATAGAATCAGATCTTCTTTCTGACTATCTAATGTGGTTTTTTTTTTTTTTGTCACTTGGCCTTTGTTGGTTGGTATGAGAGCAGGGGATAATAGAATCTCGAACCTCAAGATTGCTAATCACATATCCTATCATTGAACTACACCTTATCTGAATAGCATTGTAATCTTCACTGTGTTCAAAATCCATTTCCTTCTACCGTTTTCTGCAGGAGTCTGGTACACAGTAGGTGTTTAATACCTGAAGTAGGGGGGATATGACCAAGTCTAAGCAGGAGAAGCTTGCTGGGCCTCCTCAGGGCACCCAGAAGCTTCAGAGGGGGATACTCTTCCCCCCCCTTTTTTTTTGAGGGGGTTTCTCTGTACAGCTCTGGCTATCCTGAAACTCACTCTGTAGACCAGGCTGGCCTTAAACTCAAGAGATCTTCCTGCCTTTACCTTCTGAGTGCTAGGATTAAAGACATATGTCACCACCACCCAGTAAGAGTTACTTTTTGTTATACGTTTATATGTATGTATCTGTGCTGTGCGTGTCATGGAGGTCAGAAGAGAGCATTAGAACCCGTGGACTAAAGTAACAGGTTGTTTAGTGCCATCCAATAGAGGTGCTGGGAAGCAAGCTTATGGTTTCTGGAAAAGCAGCATGCACTTTTAAACACTGAGCCATCTCATCTCTCCTTTGCATGGTCTGTAGTTGTGAAGACAATATAGCAGGGCAGCACCCAGACAGAGTGGGGTCATCGTCTTCACAGACAGGCAGGCAGTAGTGCTATTCTAGAGGCCCCCCTGCCCAAGCTGGGGGTGTAGGAGTATAAAGTACAGGACCACCCCAAACCCAGACTTCACATCCTTTATCTTCTTCCCAGAATATTCAATCCACCACATCGGCCAGTTATTCCGATCAAACTACATGTTCCTGTTCCAGCTTCCCTGGCTGCCAGAGAAGTTGTTGTCTCTGTCTGACTTCCAGGTGCAGTAAGGGTTAGAATCTAAGAATGGGGGATAGCAGATCGGGGGTGGGGGTGGGGGGACCTGAGAAACCTAGGCACTGAAACCAGCACATTATTGCATATATCCAGATTCTCAAAGACACATTCACTCACCGCAAGAAAGGCATCCCACGACTGACTCCTTGTGAACTTGAAGCTTTCCTTTATCACTTCTCACAACCTGGATGCCTCACTGGGCCCATCAACTACTACCGGAACTTGTTCAGGTAAGGCTATACCCAGGAGAGAAGCTTAGGAGAGTGTCAGGCAACGGAAATGAGAGTAGTCATTCTTCCATCTACTTGTCTGTCTTGGCCACAGGAACTTCCCCCTGGAGCCCAAGGAACTGTCAACACCCACCTTGCTGCTGTGGGGGGAAAAAGACAACTTTTTACAGCAGGGGCTGGTGGAAGCCATTGGAAGCCATTTTGTGCCAGGCCGGCTGGAAAGCCACATTTTGCCAGGCAGTGGGCACTGGATTCCACAGAGCCATCCTCAGGAGATGCATCAGTACATGTGGTCCTTCTTGCAAGACCTGCTGGGCTAGAAGCTCTTGTTTGCCAGCCTAACATTGGTATGTTGGAGCTCATATCCCCTGTGTACTTGGGAGTCCATGCAGTGTGTGCATACAGGGTAGACTCCCAGATTACCTGGAGCAAATAACTCCAAGTTGCACACAGAAGCATCTGTGGGTATCTTGCCTCACACATAGCCTGCATGTTTACATGAGCAGTGACTTTGACGTTGGTAGCCAGATATGCCTTTCCATGGTTGGAGCTAGATGCTGTCTTACTCCTTATCAAAGCCTCCCTGCCCCAATGGCTGCACAAACCACAAATTCTAACCTTTCTGTCTTGTTTGCCACCCCCAGTCTGAAGTTTAAGTCTTTCTTAATATTGCATCCAATATATTTCTAACACACAGGGATACTTCAATTTAAATATTAATGAGTTAAAACAAACCACTATGAAAAATGCAGTGTCTCTGGAGTCAGGAAGATGATGGTTTAGTGATTAAAATCATTTGTTGCTGTTGTAGAGGATATAAGTTCTATTCTCAGCAACCACATGGAGTTTTACAACCATCCATAAATCCATGTTCAGGGGATCTGACACCCTCTTCTGGTATCCCTGAGCAACAGGCATGCATGCAGCATGCACACATACGTGCAAGTTAAAACACACCTACACATAAAAAATTCATTTATGTTTCACATAAAGAATTTATTTGTGTGTGTGTTTCAAGACAGGATTTCTCTGCGTAGCCTTGGCCATCCAGGAACTCACTCTGTAGACCAGGCTGGCCTTGAACTTAGAGATCTGTCTGCCTCCAAGTGCTGGAATTAAAGGCGTGCACCACCACTGCCCAGTAAGAAGTAAATCTTTTTTTAAAATTCAGTGTCTTGGTCACAATAGCTGTTTATTAACTGCTAAATCACATAAGTGCAGAAATTTGCATCAGACTGTGAATGAAGGTGTTACTGGTTTAAGAAAGATGGTTCTGCAAGTGAAGGCACTTTGCCACCAAACCTTACAGTCGGAGTTCAAGTATGTGTGCCTGTACCCACACACATACAACAGAAGTAAATCAATTCTTAAAAAGAAAGGGGGTACTTGGTGGTCACAATGGTGCACCCCTGTCATCTTAACACTTGAAAAACTGAGATGGGAATATTGCTGAGTCCGAGGCCGCTCTGGGTCACACAGAAGCACCATGTCTTAATAAATAACAAGTCTCTTCCCTGATGCTGTGGAGCTCCAGTGCATTCAAGATCCGGCCTCACCTGTAATCTGCCACCATGGCCAAGGAAGGCATTGCTGCTGGAGGTGTAATGGAGGTCAATACTGCTTTACAAACATGCTGAAGACCTCCCTCTTCCGTGATAGCCTAGTGCTTGGCCTCTGGCAAGTACCAAGCCCATCTCTGTGTGCTTGCATCCAACTATGATGAGCTGGCAATGGATGGAGGAATTTGGTGGAGGGTTGCTGAAAACAAGAAACTAGGGGAATGGGTGGGCCTCAAGACTGAGGGAGAGGGGAAGCCAGGTAAAGTGTCTAATTGCAGTTGTATAATGGTTAAGGACCACGGCAAAGAGTCTGAAGCTAAGGATGTCATTGAAGAGTACTTCAAATGCAAAAAAAATGAGTATTTTTTGGCTCATTTTCTCAAAACAAAACAAAACACTATATCAAATAGTGAGGTGCCTCCCTGCTGCCTCCTAATCACCTCACCAAGTAAGGATCCCCACAAGAAACAGGTGAGTGAGCTCAGTCCTCTCAAGCCAAACTCAGGGCAGCTCCCAATCTCCATCATGCTCCCTGTCTCCATCATGATCAAATTCAAGTCAGGTTAAATTCTCTCTTCTCAACCTGCCTCAGATCTCTGGGGAAGCAGCTCTGAATTCTGGTTGAAAGCTGGGTATGCTAGAATCAGCACAAGAAAGGGCCAGCTTCCTGAATGGACATCTGGATCAGGCAAAATGGCTCAGCAGGTAAAGTTGCTTGCTGCTAAGCCTGAGGACCTGATGGCTTCAATTCCTGAGGCTCACATGACAAAAGATCACAACTGACTCCCACAACTTGTTCTCTGCCCTCCACATGTGCACAAAAATACTTTTGCATGCACACACACACACACACACACACACATACACACACACATAGACACATGCTATATATATATGAATAAATAGGCACCAATGGGATCTCAGGCCTCCAGCTTTTAGGATCTCCTGCTCCACATAAGCCAGTTTTTTTGTTTTTGTTTTTCTACTTAGTAGCCCTAGCTGGTGTTGAACTAGAAATCCTCTTGCCAAAACCTCTTGAGTGCTGGTGTTACAGGCTTAGCCAAGTTTCTGCTGAGTGTCTAAAGGCCTGTAGACTCAGCATCCGAATGATAAGATTACAAATGGAGAGTGAGAGCTGGGCATGGTAGATGGTGCAACTTGTAAGGCCAGGACAGTGGAGACTGTGGTGAAATGGTCTCAGGTTTAAGGCCAGCCTGAGCTATATAGTAAGAATGAAGCTAACTTAGGCTACCGTGCAAGACCCAGTCTTCTTCTTCTTCTTCTTCTTCTTCTTCTTCTTCTTCTTCTTCTTCTTCTTCTTCTTCTTCTTCTTCTTCTTCTTCTCCTTCTCCTCCTCCTCCTCCTCCTCCTCCTCCTCCTCCTCCTCCTCCTCTTCGAGACAGGGTCTCTCTGTGTAGCCCTGGCTATCCTGAAACTCACTTTGTAGACCAGGCTGGCCTCAAACTCAGAAATCTGCCTGCCTCTGCCTCCCAAGTGCTGGGATTAAAGGCGTGCGCCACCACCCAGTCTTGGAAAAATAGAGCAATTACAAAATAGAGTGAGGTGAACAACCAGCTACAAACTGGTCATAATAGTCATAATAATTTTATTGTCTAGTCTTTTACAATTAATTTGTTAACTGATTTATTTATTTATTTTGAGACAAGGTCTCACTATGTAGCCTGGAATTTGCTATGTAGACCAGGCTGGTCTGGAACTCGGAGAGATTCAGTTGCCTCTGACTTACCTGTGCCAGGGGCTGAAGGCACACACTTTATGTCTAGCTGCTTACTGTGCTGTTGTTTTTTATTTTTATCTATTTATTTTGAAACGGACTCTTACTTGTCACTTCCTCCTGAGTGTTGAGATTAAAGACACTAGCCACCAGGCCCAACTATTATTTTGAATGTGTATGAGTATTTGTCTGTATGCATGCATGCCTGGTGTCCATGGAGCCCAGAAGAGGACAGTAGGTCCCTTGGAACTGAAGTCACAGATGGTTGTGAGCCTTTGTGTGTGCGCTGGATTTTAATCCTCTGTGATAGAAGGAAGAGCTCCTAAGTGCTGGGTTTACAGCTGGGCCCTACCATTAACTTGGTGTTCTTTTTCGTTTTACTTTTTTTAAAAAATAGTTTTTCATGACAGGATTTTTTTTTTATGTAGCCCTGGCTTTCCTGGAACTCACTCTGTAGATCAAGCTGGCCTTGAACTCAGAGATTCTTCTGCCTCTGCCTCCTAGGTACTGGGACTAAAGGCTCTCTTGTCACCACTGCCCAGCCTGTTTTACAATTCTTTAATTCTTCTATGGGTCCTAGGGATTGAACTTGAACTCTGCCTATCAATTTTGGCACCAAGCACCTTTACCCACTGAGCCATCTCACTGGCCCTCTCTCCTTTTAAAAATTACATTTGATTTATTTATTTCACGTGCATTTGTGTGTGGGTGTGGGTGTGGGATATTGTACAGATGGGATATCAGAGGGCAGCTTGTAGGAATTGGTTTTTTCTGTCTACTATGTGGTCCTGGTAGATCATCAGGCTTGGTGTCAGGACCTTTAGCCAATGGACTATCTCGCCTACCCTCTTTTTGTTTTTTAATTACATCTATCTATCTGTCTGTCTGTCTGTCTGTCTGTCTATCTATCTATCTATCTATCTATCTATCTATCTATCTATCTATCCATCCAGTATCTATTCTGTGTGTTCCAGTGCTACATTGCTCGTTGTGAAGTCAGAAGACAGCTTGCAAAAGTTCTTTCTCTCCCCCTACTATGTATATCCCAGCAATCAAACTTAAGTCAAATTTGGCAGCCAGCACTTTCGCCAGATGAACTATTCTCCTGGTCCCCATTACTCTGTCTTTTGCTCATTCCCTAGGAACAATATCACCTGTATCGTGAGAGCTTGGAAGACCTGAAAAAATGCCCTCTATTTTGGAAATGAGCCTGCCTAGCCAGAGCCCTCTGTGCTGGCCCTCACTCTCCAGCCTCTTTGTTTCTAAAGAGACACGCTTTTTACTCAGTATATCGATATTAGTCATTTATGTAGGTTCTGGGGGCCATCTTGGAATTCTGGAGTTCACAGAGCAAGAGGAAATGGAAGGCTCTACCAGTGAATGAAAGAACTCAGATAAGGCACCCCTGAGGAGCCACAGTCCTTGTGGGGGAGGGAAGGACGCACTTTTCCCAGGAGTCTGGAAACAGCCACTAGGAAGGTCCGAGGAGGAAATGAACTTCAGGCATTGGAATAACTGAGAGGCCAGTCACTGCTCCCAGACCATCAGAGGCTGCAAGCAGACTGATTGTCAAAGAGAGCCGGGGAGATTTTTTTAGCAGAGGAGAGACATGTCTTGCATTTTGAAGAGCTGCCTGTGGCGGCTGGACAGTTCATGCAAGAATGCGCGAGGAGACAGGAAAGGACTTTCTCAGACTGCAGGGGGCGGGGAACAGGGATGGGGCTGGAGGGGGGCTGGACACGACCCCTAGGGCTGGGCCTACATACACTATAGGATCTTTTTCCTTGTAGGTCAGGAGGTGGGGCTCTCAGATCCTAAAGTGGAGGTCGGTTGAGGACCAATACCAGGGTGATAGGTCTACCAGTGGTTGCTAGGGTGACGGGAGAAGGGTCGATGGTTGACCAGAACGAGATAGCGGTTGTCTGGGTGACTAGAGAGGCCCAGGCAAAGGCTGACCACAGGCTTGGACAGTTGCTGGGGTGGTTGCCAGAGTAACCAGAAGGCTCTGCTTTCTGTCCCACCTCCCCACTCCCGGGGCTTAGTGGGTAGAACAAGGGAGAGGGAACGGGCGGAAGAAGAGTTTTCTGAAGAAGGGATAATATTCCTTGGGCAGAGTCCTCAGGCCAACGTCGGCCTTCCCTAGCCTGAGCTAATGAATGGAGAAGTGAAATTCTTCTGATCCAGGGGCTGGCATATGCATCACTTTGGGCCAGAGTTGAGGCCTAGGTTCTCTAAGCCCTTGCATCCAGCCCATTTCCCATCATTCATTTACTAATTCATTCATCCATTCATTCATCAGTTCATGTTGCACTAGTTGAACACCATCAGCTCTGCTCCAGAGAAAAGACAGAGGAGACACAGCTGAACAGTGACAGAGACACAGCAAGAATGTAGTCAGGTCCCAGTGGGATAAGTAACTGGGCAGGGACAGTGACCTGATTGGAGGAGAAAAAGGAAGTCTTCCTGGAAGAGACAGTTACAGTTGAGCTGTGGAGAAAAAAAAAATGTGTTCCACCCTAGAGAGTTCACCCACACTGATTTATCATTTCCTTGAGACTAGAGGCCAGTATGTGCTAAGATGACATGGGGTTGTAAAGGACTCTAAAATACCAGCAAGGGAGGGGCCTGGATAAATTTGTACATGGAACATTATTTGGGAGCTCATAAGGGAGTTCAAATGGGGTGGGGGCAGAGACAGAGAGAGGGCGTGGCAGGGCGAACTTGGAGACACAGATGCACAGGGAAGACACAAAGGCAGGTTATTAAAGACGTGTATAATCTAAGAGGTCTGGACTTGGAACAGAGAGCTAGAAACATCTCACAGGTTAAAGGACAGAGATAAATGCACTGGGAGTCGGGGTAAGGGGGTGGAATATTAAAGCTGGGGCTTCTCTCCATAGGAAGGAAGGCCCCAGGATCTAGGAAGAGATAAAGAAGCCAGTCAGGCCAGTGCGCACATTACCATTCCCCAGCAATGGAAATGGGGCCAGGGTGTCAAGAGAAGCCTGCTGTAGACTGATTTCAAAAGACACTGAGTGATCAAGGCTAAGGATCAAGAACGCAGACTCCTGCAGAATTCAGAAAGCTGAGCTTCCCACAGCAAGAAGGAGGAAAATTGGAAGGCTGGACAGATCATCTCTGAGGGAGGTTGACCAGGGGATGGCCAGAGGTCTAGGGATCTTTTGGAACCTAGTGGCTGGGCATGAAGGAAAGCATCAGGAGTCTCTGACTAGACATGGGAAAGAGGATGTCTATAGAGCCTAGAGACAGGCTTATGGGCAGAGGCTGTTTGGTTGAGGCTCAGAGCTGAAGTGACTCCATAGGGAAGGACACAAATCATCTTCTGTCAGTGCTTCCGTCTGTCTGCTCCTGCTGAAAGCATAAGCTAGGCAAGGGAAGAAAGGAGGTATGTAGGAGGAGACAGGGCAGGCTGGGCCGTGTAAAGGCCATTTCTTGTTTTCAGTGTGTGTGTGTGTGTGTGTGTGTGTGTGTGTGTGTGTGTGTGTGAAGCCGTCACTTTTAAAGTTGTCTTTTTAGTTTTCATCTATTTATTTTGTTTATTGAGACAGGGTCTCTCTATGTAGCTAGCCCAGAGTACTCATGATTTTCTATTTAGCTTATTCTGGCCTTAAAAGCACAGCCTCAGCTTCCCAAACTCAGGGATCACAAGCATACACACAATGCCCAGCTGCTCTAGGCTTTTTTTTTCTTTTTTCTTTTTTGTATTTCAAGACAAGGTTTCTCTGTGTAGTCTTGGCTGTCCTGGAACTCACTCTGTAGACCAGGCTGGCCTTGAACTCAGAGATCTGCCTGCCTCAGTCTCCCGAATGCTGGGCTTAATGGCCTGGTTCCTCTAGGCTTTTTAAGGAATAAATGTTTATTTTATTTATATGTATGCCCATGTTCACGTGAACTCTGTCAGTTTATGCATATTTTGTATGTGCAGACTTTTAAGAATTGTATCTTTTAAAGAACTGTATCTTTTTAAGAATTGTATCTTTTTAAGAATTGTATCTAGAGGTTGGAGCGATAGCTCAGTGGTTAAGAGCATGTATTGCTGTTTCAGAGGACCTGAGTTTGATTCCCAGGGCCTCACAAACTATCTCTAACTCCAGCTCTAGAGAACCTGACATCCTCTTCTGGGTCTGTGGGCACCTGCAGACATGTGAACACAAAATCGTGTGGGCACCCATGCAAACTCACACACACACACAGAGACACAATTAAAAATAAAATAAATATTTTAAATGTGTCTTTTAAACTTTTTACAGTGATAAGAATCTAACCAAGAACTGCACAGCTCTTCCAATTGGCTACATACACCTCAGCCCAGGGAAGCAATCTCCCTTCTCTAAAGCTAGAAGAAAGGGTGGAAGGGCACATGTGCTTAGAAGAAGTAGGGGTGACACCTTTTCTTTGCCAAAACTGCTTCAGCGGTAATTTAGCTAAACTGAAATAAGTTCCCTCTTCTCCACTTCCCTTTCCACCCTGTCTCCTCCCTCCAGAAGCCCTCCCTACCAGCCACCATTCGTTCTTCTGATCTAATAGGGACTGGGGTATCTGAATCCAGACAAGGGGCTCTCAGGGAATGGACTGGTCCTGGTGGTGTGTACATTTCAAGTCATTCAATTAACAGTTACTAGGACTGAGGGGTGGAGGTTAGCTCAGTGGCAAACACTTGCTAAGTATACGTGTAGCCTTGGGTTCTAGCTCCAGCATGCAGCTACCTAAGACAATTATTTGACGTCTTGTGCACCAGACTGTATGCTAGTCTGTAGGCATCCAGCACTGTGGGCAGGGAGCCCACGGAGCCCATAGTCTGATGGGGAACCCATGCAGGATCACAGGGAAGATCTGGAGTTCTGAGGAGAAGGCCATGGCGGCGTGCGGATGGGTGTCCCCTAAGAGACAAGAAGAAGGGTTTACAAGGTCATCAGATCATCCTCTCTCCCTAAAATTTTCCAGTGTTTCCCACTGTACTTGCTGTAGTACTTGCTGTAGAATGGCCTCCTGGAGCTCAGATTCTAGTTCCCCTGACCGCTCTGCTTCCTACTCAGCAAGCCCTTTCATGTCCTGCTGAGGAAAGTCACACCATCTCTCCTTTCCTCCTGCCACATTTAACAATCATCTCTCAATAGGTTTTATTTTGTTGTTTTCCTTTTCCCCTCTAGGCACTGAGGGTGACTCTTAGGCCTTACACATGCCAGGCAAATCTTCTACTACTGAGCTATATGCCCACATTTATTTATTTAATGCATATGAATATACTGTAGCTGTCTTCAGACACACCAGTAGAGGACATTGGACCCCATTACAGATGGTTGTGAGCCACCACGTGGCTGCTGGGAATTGAACTCAGGACCTCTGGAAGAGCAGTCAGTGCTCTTAACCCCTGAGCCATCTCTCTAGCTAGACCTATGAGTTTTTGAAGCAGGGTCTTATTAAGTTGTCCAGGTTAGCTTCCCTAATGCTGGGATTTTGGGTCTGCATCATCATGTCTGGCTCCAGTAGTTTTTAATGTCTTATTTTAGTCACTTTTGTTTGTTTGTTTGTTTTTGTTTGTTTTGTTTTTTTTTTGAGACAGGGTTTCTCTGTGTAGCCCTGACTGTCCTGGAACTCTGTAAACCAGGCTGGCCTTGAACTCAGAAATCCGCCTGCCTCTGCCTCCCAAGTGCTGGGATTAAAGGCGTGCGCCACCGCTGCCCTGGTTATTTATTTCTAATGATTTTAAATTGTTATGCTAGTGTTTTGCTGCTTGTCTGTGTGTGCACCACATGCATGTAGATGCCCTTGGATGACAGACTCCTCTGGAACTGAGTCATGAGCTGTGAGCTACCACGTAGGTGCTAAGAAGGGACGTGTGATAGTAACTGTACTTGTAATCTCTCTCAGGCTTCCTATGTCTTTTGTGTTTGTTTTGTTGTTGGAGACAGGGTTTCACTCTGCAGTTCTGGCTATTCTGGAACTCTATGTCGACCAGGTTGGCCTTAAATTCATAGAGATCTGCTGGCTTTTGCCTCCTAAATGCTGGGACTAAGGTGTACACCAACATGTGGGCCTCCTCTCTGTCCTTTTAAATGTATTTATAGTTTTGCTTATATTTATATTTGAGGGGACCAAACACAAGGTTATACTCATACTAGGCAGTGCCATACCACATTTCTAGCTGTTTGTTTGTTTGCTGTGGCTTAATTTTTTTTGTCAACTTTACACAAGCTAGGGTTATCTTGGAAGAGTAAAACTCAACTGAGAAAATGCCTCCATCAGATTGACCTGTAGGCAAGGCAAGTCTGGGAAGCTTTTTCTTTTCTCTCTCTCTCTCTCTCTCTCTCTCTCTCTCTCTCTCTCTCTCTCTCTCTCTCTCTCTCTCCTTCCTTCCTTCCTTCTTTCCTTCTTTCCTTCTCTTTTCTTTCTTTCTTTTCTTTTTTTGATTAATGATTGATGTGGGATGGGAGGGTTCAGCCCGTGGTGGGAGGTGCCACCCTGGCATGTGGTCTAGAGTTGTATAAGAAAGCAAGATGAACAAATCATGAAAAGTAAGTCAGTAAGTAGCTCTCCTCCATGGTCTCTGCTTCTGTTCTTGCCTCCAGGCTCCTGACTTGAGTTCTTGCCTTGGCTTCCTTGATGCTAGGCTGGGCAGTGAGATGAAGTAAATCCTTTCCTTTCTAAGTTGCCTTTGGTTTTGGTACTTTATCACATTAATACAAAGCAAACTAAGGAACTAGAGAGATGGCTGCATGGTTCAGAGCACGGGTTGCTCTTCTAGAGGATTCAGGTTCAATTCCCAGCACCCACATGGCAGTTCAAAGGATCTGGCACCCTCATATCAAACAGACATACACGCAGGGAAAAAATTAATGCAAGTAAAAATAAGTAAATATTATATTGGTCTATCTCTCATCAGAGGAACTGGCCCTGGCCCTGACTTAGACCACCTCCATCTACAATAGCCCTTTGCCAGGCTGGGTGTGTTGATTAGAATCCTAGTACTCGGAAGGCTGAGGGAAGGAGAACTTAGTTGTCTTAGTTAGGGTGTTATGGCTGCAAACAGACACCATGCCAAGGCAACATTAATTGGGGCTGGCTTATAGTTCAGAGGTTCAGCCCATTATCATCAAGGTGGGAGCATGGCAGCATCCAGGCAGGCATGGTGCAGGAGCTGAGAGTTCTACATCTTCATCTGAAGGTTGCTAGCAGAATACTGACTTCCAGGCAGCTAGGATGAGGGTCTTTAAAGCCTACACTCACAGTGACACACCTACTCCAAAAGGTCCACACCTTCTAATAGAGCCACTCCCTGGACTGAACATATACAAATCATCACACTAGTGTTCAAGTCCAGCTTGGGTTACATATCAAAACCTTGTCTCAAAACACAAACAGGGCTTGGGTGTTGCTCAGTTGGTACATTGTTTGCTTAGCATGCAACAAAGCCTTGGATTTGATCCCTAGTACATAAAGTGAATGTAGTATTGCATACCTATAATCCCAGGACTTGGCAGGTAGAGGTAGAAGTAACAGAAACCAAGGTCATCTTTGGCTATATAGTAAGTTAGTGAGTCACGTCAAGGCTAGCTGAGAATACTTGAGAGTCTGTTTCATAAATAAATAAATAAACAAATAAATAAATAAGCTGATAAGACGGCTTATCTGGTACTTGCCACCAGGCTGTGGCAAGAAGCGATCCCTAGAATCTACATGATAGAAGAGAACCAGCTTCCACAAGTTATCCTCTAACCTCCATAGACACCACAGCACACGTGCTATTCAGGATGTGCACACACATAGACACAAATAATATTATAAAGTGGGATTAAGAAGGCTGAAGAGATGGCTCAGTGGCTCTTCTAGAGGACCTAGGTTCAATTTCCAACACTCACATGGCAGCTCCAAACTCCAGTTCCAGGGAATCCTGTGACCTTTTGTGGCTTCTGAAGGCACCTGGGCACTCAAGTGCTGCACAAACATACACACAGGTAAAACACCCACGCTAAATATAGAAACATAAAAATAAAAAAATTAAGTGTAATTTAAAAGAAAACACAGACAAGGAAGTAAACAAGTGGTTTAGGGATTGAATGGAGAAAAGGAGGAGTGTTGGTGTGAGACACCATGTAAAGAGCCGTCCTGGGCATGAGACTAGTGCTTCCGACCCTGGAGACAGCCTGTGAACGGCTCGAAGGCTCGAGGCAGGGAGGTGAGGTTATTAAGGCCAGTGACCATGCCATTCTAGGCAGTTTGGTAGTTCAGGTATCAGAAGATCCCAGGGAGGCTGTGTCATCAGGCCTGGCTGGGTCCCCAGCTCACATGTCCTGGAGTTCAGCTCTGCCGTACACACATGCAACACTTGCCTTTCTACATCATACTGGGCTCGCACAGTACCCTTCCTGGGTGTGAGGAGCTAGCTGAAGATTCTACACAGAGGGCGGTCATGGGAGGAAAAGCTAAGGGCATGTTCTCAGGTTCCTAGTCCGTGTGCCTACAGCTGTGTCTTGGCCTGGACCCATGTCCCAAGTCCCCAGGGACTGAGCTCATGGAGGAGAAATGTCGTCCCTAGCCAAGGCAGCCAGCGGGGTCAGGAGAGGAGGGGCTTGCCCATCCACACCACACAGGTCTGAGCATGCAAAGGCTGCAAGGTTGTGGGAACGATCACGATCACTGCGCTTGTCCTGTGCCTCGGGAACCCGGGATCTTGGGCAAGGCTCTGCCACAGTCGGAGAAGGGCAGCAGGGATTTGAAAAGGATGGAGAACCTTCTTTCTAATTCCTGTTTTGTAGCTGTCTTACTTTAGTCTCTACTCCCTCATATCAACTCCACCCTTGGCTTCACAGTTTCCCATGGACCAGGTGCCTCAGGATTAACAGATTCCGTAGATGCTTTTTGGGCTGGGGACCTCAGCACCCCTAGAACATCCATTCTAAGAGAAAGTTTTCATTCAGATGGAGAGAACATTGCCTACCCGAGGGCTCTAGCTGCAGACCCTTCTCTGGATCCCATGAACATCTGAATGGATCTGAAGAGGGTGTTTTGGAACCACCGGACAACTTTTACAAGCATCCTAACCCCTCTGGTCAGGTTCAGGGTTACCCCTCTTGGTTCTCATTCCCTGTTAGGGGCTCTTGAAGCGCTCAGTTTCCCGTGGGAAGTCCATGACCACAGAGGGAGATAAAGCCATCTCCAGCCCCTTGTGAAAAAGACTGAATCAAAGGCAAGAGCTCAGGGGTGGGGGAGAAGACTTCAGTTTGTAGGGAGGAAGGGCTTCCTGGAGAGGAATTGTTTTATTTTTTAATTTCCTTTAAAAAAATCTTTAAAATGTGTATTTATTTTGAGAGGAGGCAGAGCATGAGTGTAGAGGTCAGAGAATCACTGTCTGGAGTCAGTTCTTTCCAAACATGGGCACCAGAGATTGAATTCAGTTTATCAGGCTCAGCGGCAGGCTCCTTTGCCCACTGAGCCATCTCTCCAGTCATTTATTTATTTCAGTTTTGAGACACAGTCTTATCACGTAGCCCTGGACTGCCTAAGAATTCTGTATGTACACTGAATGTCCTCATGCTTGCAGAGATCCACCACCTCGACCTCCCAAGTGCTGGGGTTAAAGGTGAGCGCCACCACGCTCACCTTTGGCTTTGTCTTAACTTAAGGGTACTTATTTATTTTGTACATGCCTGAAACATTTTGTGCCTGTTGAAGTCAGTCTGTTTCCTCCCTTTATCACATGGTTCCGGGGATGGAACTCTGATTGCCAAATTGGTGGCAAGTGACTGAACCCCTGAACCAGCTCTCTGACCCTGTTTCGGTGAAGGTGAGGGTAGGATTGAGATGAGTTTCATGCATCCCAAACTGGCCTTGAGCTGAGCTGATCTTAGGCTTCCTGAGCTGCTTCCTGTTTCTGAGCACTGAGTTCACAGCCAAGGCACCATGCCTACATTATGCAGTAGAGATTCAACCCAGGGCTTTCTGTTTGCTAGACAAACACTCTACCGACTCAGCTATAGTCCTAGGAACAAGATTTATTTTTTTAATATTATTTTATTTTATGTATGTAGGTGGCGTTTTGCCTGCATGTACATCTGTGCACTATGTGCCCGGCTAATGCCTTCAGAAGCCAAGAGAGCCCCTGAAATTGGAGTTACAGATGGTTGTGAGCTGCAGTGTGGGTGCTGGGAATCAAACCTGGGTCCTCTAGAAAAGCAGTCACTACTTTTAACCGCTAAGGAGAGTGAACAGGAGGACAGGAAATGGGAAATGAGGAATGAGGAAAGGGAAGGAATTTCAGAGAGGGTCCAATATGAGCATAGGGTGGCATGTGAGAAATAACAAACCATTCCCGACAATTATGAAAGTGCTACAAACATACATGCATACCTAGATATGTACATGCATATAAGCATACATATATGTGTGTGTGTGTGTGTGTGTAGTTTCCTGTCTCTGCCTTCTAAATGCTGGGTTTAAAAGCTTGCACCACCATACCACCATTACCCAGCACTTTTTTTTAATCTTGAACTTTCAATCCTCCTGCCTCCACCTGCTAGGATGACAGTCGTCACCCTCATACTTACTTCTCTTTCTTTCTTTTTTTTTTAAATTAATTTTTTT
This sequence comes from Tokudaia tokunoshimensis, assembly GCA_036184795.1. NCBI lineage: Eukaryota > Metazoa > Chordata > Mammalia > Rodentia > Muridae > Tokudaia > Tokudaia tokunoshimensis. Next base: position 3,297,543 of record BTHU01000007.1, on the reverse strand, counting down.
GAGATTTCATTTTATTTATATGAATGTTCTACCTGTATGTATGTCTGTGCACTCAGCGTGCGATATCCACAGAGGTCAGAAAAAGGCATTTTGGATCCTCTGGAACTAGAGTTTCAGATGGTTGTGAACTATTGTGTGGGTTCTGGGACTCAAAGCTGGATCCTTCGGAAGAACAGTCACGGCCCTTAACCACTGAGCCATCTCTCCAGCTTCACAATACCATGTTCTACATGGTTTGCTAGGAATCAACCCAGGGCTTCATATATATGAGATAATAAGTTTCTTTTTTAAAAGATTTATTTATTATATTTATATGAGTACACTGTAACTATTTTCAGACACACCAGAAGAGGGCATCAGGTTCTGTTGCTGATGGTTGTGAGCCACCATGTGGTTGCTGGGATTTGAACTCGGGACCTCTGGAAGAGCAGTCAGTGCTCTTAACCACTGGGTCATCTCTCCAGCCCCAAGATAATAAGTTTCTTGAGCATTGGAATTACAGGAGTGGACTCCATGCCTGGCTTCAAAAGTGCATTTTTAAAACATTTGTTGTCAGTTAGTTCCTGCCTGGAGAGGAAAGCTCCCCCCCCCCCCCAGTCATGAACAGAAAGAAAAGTCTGGGCCAGGGCCATGGAAAGCTCAGGCTTGCTGCTTGAAGATAGTTTGATACAGGATAAAGAGTGATATCTTTAAAGGATGTCACTTGTGCTAGGCCTAGTGGAGTGACCTGAGTTTGATTCCCAGAGCCCACAGAGTTGAGAGAACTGACTTTCAGGTTGTCCTCTGACCTCTGTCCATGTGCGGCAAAATGCGCGTCATCATACCCACATACACAAAGTAAGTAAAATGCAATTTTGTTATATTACTAATGCTGATCACATGTGTGTCTGGGTATGGGTTTATGCATGTGAGTGCAATTGTCTTTGGAGGCAAGAAGAGTAGAATACCCTAGAGTTGGAGCTGCTGGTAGTTGTGAGCCGTCCATCAGCAGTTCTGGGAATCCTACTCAGGTCCTCTGCAAGAACACTAGTGTTCTTAACCCTCAGTCATCTCTCCAGTGCCAATAAGATGTAATATATATTTATATATATATTTTCAAGACAGGATCTGTAGCTTTGATTTTCCTAGAACTTGCTCTGTAGACCAGGCTGGCCTCTGCCTACTGAGTGCTGGGATTGAAGGTGTGTACCCCCACTGCTGGGCATAATTTTTTTTACAATGGGGGTTGCACAACAGGATAGGGAGGTGGGGCTTGGATTTCATCCTGGGCTCATAGCAGAGGAGGAACTTGAGCTGCACCTGCCCAAGCTGATTAAAGAGACATAGTTGAGTCAGTTGACAGATAGCTGACTCAGCACATTGCAGTGACTCAGCCTACCTCCTCCTTATGCAACAGTTTCTTTCTTTCTTTGTCCAAACTTTACTCCTTCCTTCTCCCTCCCCTGCAATCCACATGGCCAGGAGTCCCTTAGACCCCAGTTCAAATCTGAGGTCTTAATGTAAGTAATTGGTATAGTTGGTTGCTTGGCCCAGGTCCTGGGTTCCATCTTCAGAACTTCACAATAAAAACTAATGACTAGGCACACAAGTGACACACTTTTTTCTTAGAGTGTGCATTGGTGTTTTGCCTGCTTGTATGTCTGTATGTGAGGGTGTTAGACCTTGGAGTTATAGACAGTTGTGAGCTGCTATGTGGATGCTGAGAATTGAACCCGGGTCCTCTGGAAGCACAGTCAGTACTCTTAACTGCTGAACCATCTCTCCAGCCCCAAGAGGCATTCACCTTTAATCCCAGCACTCCAGAGGCAGATCTCTGTGAGTTCAGGCTATCCTGGTCTACAGATTGAGTTCCAGGACAGCCAGGGCTACACAGAGAGACCCTGTCTCATAAAACAAACAAACAAACAAACAAACAAAAACAAACAAACAAACAAAACCAAACCAAAGAAACAGATAACTAACAACAGCAACAGGGCCGGTGGATGGCTCAGTGGGTAAAGGCACTTGCCAGGCAAACCAGGTGACCTGATTTCTATCCACAGAACCCACACAAAGGAAAGGGACAACCTATGTCACTAAACTACCCTCTGACTCCACTCCACATTGGAGCCATGAAATATATGAATACACACACACACAATTAAAACAACAAACTTAACTCTTTTACAGAGCATCCATGAAATTACGGTTTTTGTCAAATTTACTTGGCTTTGCCCATGAGCGAGGCTGATAGCTCCTCTCCCAAACAAGGGATAAGCCCGTGAGAGGGGAGTAGCAGCATCCCGGAGGTCAACTCTGACACCAGCCTCTAATCAGTCATCAGGTTTGGCTCTGAGCCATCTCTCTCGGCCCTCAGTATAGTATTCCATATAAATAGAATCCTGAACTTTGTGGCCGCCTTCTGTTTTTTTTTGAGGGCATAACTTGAGACAAGGTCTCACTGTGTAGGCAGGCTGACCTGGATCTCAAAGAGCATTGCTTATGGATATGTGGCAGTGTGTTTGCATTAGTACATTTGAAGAGGTCAGGGGACAGTTTATAGGAGTCAGTCTCTGCATCATGAGGCTCCCAGGGATCAAATTCAGGCGATCAGATCTGGGAACAGGTGTCTTTACCTGGTGATTTGAGTTTGATTCCAAACCCACATGGTAGAAGAATTCACACACACACACACACACACACACACACACACACACACACACACGAAATAAACATTTGTTTTATTTGTTGAGTCATCTTATTAGCCCACCTTTTTTTTCTGTAAGATACCATCTCAGGAAGCCTAAGCTGCCCTGGAATTGCCTACATAGGTGGAGATGACCTTGAGGGTCTAGTCCTCCCCTGTGCTGTGATTACAGAAATGTGGCTCTGTGACCGCTTTTTTTTAAACTGTGATGGTGGGGATCCAAGTCAGGACTTTGTGTGCAATAAGCAACCACTGCACTAAGCTGTGTGTGTGTGTGTGTGTGTGTGTGTGTGTGTGTATGTGTGTGTGTGTGTGTGTGTGCGCGCGCGTGTGTGTGTGTGTGTGCGCGCGCGTGTGTGCGCGCGTGTGTGTGTGAGTGTGTGTGTGTGTGTGTGTGTGTGTGTGTGTGTGTGTGTGTGTATATCTGGCCTTGGAAGATCATTTAAGCGCAGCAATTCAAGACCAGCCCCAGTAATGTAGTGAGTTCTTTTCGCTATGTCAAAACAAATAAACAAATAAAATAAAAATTGTAGTTGAGGATATAACTCAGTGGATGGACACTTGCTTGGCAAATATAAGGTCTTTTGATATATCCTCAGCACTTCCAGAATTTACATAAAAAGGAAAAGTCATGGCATGATGTGGTGGCACATGCCTTTAATTCTGGCAGTGAGCTCCAGGTCCGGCTGGCCTACACAGTGAGTTCCAGGCCACTCAAGGGTACAGAGTGAGACCTTGTCTCAATGCACACCCTCATAAAGAAAGAAGGTGGCCACAATGTTCACGATTCTATTTATATGGAATACTGTATTGAAGGCCAAGAGAGACAACTCAGAGTCAAAGCTGATGACTTGAGTTTGATTCCAAACCCACGCAGTAGAGGAGAAACACTGACTCCTACAAGTGGTCCTCTGACCACCGCACAAATGCTGTGCATGCCCCGCCCCCCCAGGAACAAATACAGTTATAGAAAATAAATGTCCAGGGCGAGCAAAGCCACAAGTGCAGGATGCTGGTGGCTGGAGAAGATGAGAGGGCTGCTGATGGGGACAGGACTCCTTTAGCTGAGGATATATATTAAATGGCACTGAATTGCAAACATCAAAATCTCAAATGTATAAATTTATATGATGTAAATTATATCTCAACTTAAAAAAAATCAAGAATCAGGTGTGGCAGTGCACAGGTTTAAACCCAGTACTCAGGAGACCAAAGCAGTTGGATCTCTGTGAGTTTGAGGCCAGTCTGATCTAGACAGCTAGTCCCTGGCCAGCCAGGGCTATGTAAAGAGATCTTTTATATATATATATATATATATATATGATATAAATATATATATAAAAGACATACACAGACACATACATATAGTGTATGAATATATATACACAAAAATAAAACAACAACAACAACAGCAGTCAAGAAGTCGCCAACAAATGCAAAAATCCAGTGGGCAAAAGCTTAATAGGCATCAGGACATTTGTAGTCTCAGAATATAGAATAATTATTTGTTATTATGGAGGAGACCGCGTGCCTTAGTTAAGGTTTTATTGCTGTGAAGGGACACCATGACCACGGTAACTCTTATAAAGTACAACAATTTAATTGGGGCTGGCTTACAGTTTCAGAGGTTTGGTCCAGTTATTGTCACGGTAGGAAGCAAGTGCATGGCAGCGTGCAAGCGGACATGGTGCTGGAGGAGCTGAGGGTCCTCCATCTTGGTCTGAAGGCAGCAGAAGACTATATACTATACTGGTCAAAGCATGAGCATAGGAGACCTCAAAGCCGGCCCCACAGTGACACACTTCCTCAAACAAGGCCACATCTCCTGATGGTGCCACTCCTTATGAACCAAGCATTCAAACCCATGAATAGAAGGTTATTCCTATTCAAACCACCGCACCGTGCTTGGCAGCACATGCCTCAGTCTCAGTACTAGGGAGTTGGAGGTGTATTCAAGAGCTCAAGGTCAGCCCAGACTAAACTGTGAGTTCAAGGTGAGTTGGAGCTACAAACAAAGACCCTGTGTCAGAACACCAAGGGGAGTGACTCGTTAGGTAAAGTAGTAGGTCCGTGCTCATCTAGTAGTAGGCCCTAGGCGTCATCTCAGCACTGCAAAATAAATTAATAGAATGTTGAGATAAGAGGAAGAAAACTTCACCAACTCAGCCCAAGCTGTCAAAGCTTAATGCCACCGATATTGGGGAAAGACGGCAGGTATCCTGATAATATTCCCTGGGAAAGATGCAAGGATTCTGCCAAAGATGCTTAAAGTTAATCTTGTAGAACTTGCAGGTCATTCATCTGAGAGGCATCTTTTCAAACAACTGACCTCAAACTAAGGCAGAGGAACAACTTTAGGTGAAGATCTGGGATCCAGTCCTTGGTCAGCAAAGAAGCTATAAGGGATGTTATTGGGAATAACCAGAAAACTTTGAATATAAACTTGGGTGAGGACTGGGTTATTCCCAATAACATTCTTTATAGCTTTTGTGACGCTGGGGCCAGAACCTGGGGCTTCCAGTCTGCTAGGGAGGCAGTCTACCATGTAACCAAAAGTCAGGCATGGAAGCACACACCTGTAATCCTAGCACTGGGGAGGCAAAGCCACAAAGATGGAGTTTCGAGGTCATTCTGGTTTCAGTAAGTTCAAGGCCAGTCCGGGCTGCATGAGACTCTGCCTGAAAAGGAGAAGCCCCCAAAGCAGGACAACAACAATGTTGTCCTGAAAGACTGTTCAGTTGTTAAGAGAGCCTGCTGCACCATCATGAGGATCAGATTTCAGATTCCAGTTATCTCTTGGAACAAGCTGGGTATTCCACAAATAACCATAGCTCCAGCTTTGAGGGATGCAGTGCCTTCCCTGCTCTCTGCATGTGCATGTACTCACACTAGTGTACACATGCACACAGACACAGACACAAACAGACAACACACACGAAAATAAATCTTTAAAAAACGTATCCCTGGCTGTCCTGGAATTTGCTATGTAGCCAGGCTGGCCTTGAATTCAAAGATCTGCCTTTGTCTCTGGAGAAGGTGTGTACCATGACACCTTCCCCAACTAAAGAAAAATACACTTTTTTATTATGTATCCAGTTCTGGTGATGGGGTGGGGAATGTGACCTCTACAATGTAGAGGTCAGATGACAACTTGTGGAAGTTGGTTCTCTCCTTCCACTACAGGAGTGTCTATGTATGCCCTTCCAGGATATGTGGGTCCTCTGTACCAGCCCTGTGGTCCCCAGTGATGGGGATGTCCAAGAACAGCACCCCCACTCCACTCTTGAGACTTCCCTTAATGAACCTCTAGAGTTTCCATTCTCACTCCAGACAGAGGGAGCTTTTAAAAACCTTTGCAGGTAGCCTAGTAGTAAAACTCAATTAGTTAATGGCAATGAAATGATAGGTTTTCTGGTACAACCATGTAGAGTGTGGGCTGTGCTGGGAGCTGGTATGAATTTTTTAAAAATATTTTATCTTATTCCTTGTGTGTGTGTGTGTGTGTGTGTGTGTGTATGTGGTGTGTTTGCAAGCATTCCAGAGCTGTGTGTGTAGTAGTGCATGGGTACATGTGGCAGTCAGAAGACAATATATGTGTTGGTTCTTTCATTTTACCATGGGGGTCCCAGGAATTGAACTCAGTGTCCGTGATTGGCAGCAAGCACCTTTCCCTCTTCAGTAGACCTTTGTGATCATCACACTGCGGGAGCAAGGAGGCTGCTTCTTGGGAAAGCTACACACAGGCACATGAGACTCACATGCATGAGGCTCCTGGCCAGATTGTAAATGCTGCCCCGGATTTGTAGCCCGGTTGGGCCTGAGCTTTGAGGTGATTGATGTTTAGTGTCCCCATGAAACTTCTACATGGCTTGCATGGGTGCGGCGGTTGCTACTTCTTCATTGGCCTCTCTACACCTAGGTTTAGAGGGTTTGGAGTCCCGGGTGTTTGGTTTGTGTCATGGCTGTGTATGTGAACCCTGGCTTTGGTTGTGTCCTGGAGGATGAGGATGGGTGTGCTCATGAGTGGATACCTGTCACGTCACACAGGTTAAGCCCGCATCTCTTGTGGTGGACGTGAGTGTACCGAGGTCCGCAAGTCCCATGCTTGGCGAGTGGAGGGGTAAGACCCCACGAGGCCGGTCAGGGGGCGGGGGCGCTCAGAGCCGGCCCCGGGGCGGGGCGAGCCGCCCAAGCCTGGGGGCGGGGCGGCCCGACAGCCTCACTTCGGCGAAGTTGGCGGCGCGGAGGCTGGCCCGGGACGTGCCCGGAGCCCTGGGAAAGAGGGAGGAGGGAGGAGGGAGGGTCGCGGCCGGCCGCCATGGGGCTGGGGGCCCGGGGCCGCGGCCGCCGCCGTCGTCGCCTGATGGCCCTGCCACCGCCACCACCGCCCATGCGGGCGCTGCCCCTGCTGCTGCTGCTAGCGGGGCTGGGGGCTGCAGGTGAGGGATCAGGGACTCGGAGGGTGGGACTGGGGCTGCAGGGGCGGGGAAGCAAAAAAAAAAAAATTCCTTAGTTTGGAACTTAGAGGACCTGCCACTCCAGGACTAAAGCCGGGGCAGAGGTGCAGCAGTTGGGGGCTGTGTACCAGTCATGGGGCGCGCACAGATTCGTGATGGGAAGGCAGGGGTCCCAGAGGCCCGAGGAATCGAGACCCTTGAATGAATCAGGAGTGCAAGACTAGGAGCTGGAGTTGTGGGAATCTGGGGCTGAAATTCGGAAGCGAGGTGTAGCAAAAGTTTCAGGCTCACCCCATCCTACTTCTGCCTGGAGTCCTGGGAAGGTTAGGATGGGGGCTCAAGGACCCCCAAGGCCTGGGACCCCTTGCACAAAAGCGCCTCCCCTATCTCTGGCGGGCCGTGAGGGGGGGGAGTGGCGAGGAGGGGGCGCGAAGTTCTCGGAGCTCTGAACTCGGAGAAAACTTCTCATGCTGGAGAGCTGCAAGACCCGGCGCTGGAGCGCCAGAATCAGGAGCTGGAGCCCTTGCGGAGCCCGCGCCCCCTCCCCCGCGTACCGCCCGATCCCTCTCAGGCCGCCGGGATCCCGCAGTCTCGGGACCCCGCCTCTGTGCCGGGAGGAGAAGGGGCGAGGTCCACGTGCTCAACTACGGCTTCTGGGCCCCCCTCCCTGTGGCCGGAGCCCCTCCCCAGCCGGCCTGGGGCCCCCGCCTCTCCTCCTCTACTCTGAGCTCCCCTCCCCCGCTCGGGACAATGGCTTCGCCGTCTAGACACCCCCTCCCCCCGGCCGGCCTCGCGCTTTCTTTGCCAGACAAAGCGGGACCCACGGAGGGCCTGAGCGGGGGACTGAGGGGGCGCCCCCACCCCTGCCCCGGGAGGCCTGACCAGCGGGGGAGGGGCATAGGCCGTTCGCTGTGGCCAGGGGTTCTAGGGCGCCTATGATGGGACTCAGTGCTGGCTCGGTGAGAACTGCATAGAGAGTGGCGTCCCTAGCTTAGCCTCTAGGCTCAACTAGGCAGGACTGGGCGGGAGCCACCGCCCCCGCGGGGCCAGCGCAGACTCATGGCCTGTCACACATAGAAAGGAAAAAAAAAATGCATGTGCACAGAATTAGCACACCCATAGATGCACACTTGGCACACACAAGACATACCTATATGTTTGCTGCTCACATGCTGATGTGCATTCACACAGGGTCAAATATGATCACACAGGCATGGGTCACTCAAGACTTGGTGGACATTCATGTTCAAGGTGACATTTATAGCTGCCAATACATGACCCAAACAGACACATCAGTGGCCACACAGCTGTACGTTTGAATATGCTGTTCATATAGGTGGATTCACAGTGCATGCCGCTGTGCACTTGAAGTACATGGCTATACTGTTTGAAGATACCAGCATGGCAACTAATGGCATGTGCACTTTCACTATTAGTCACATAGTGGCATAATGCTCTCAAGTCTTCACACAGACTGTCACACAAACTCACAACTCACAGGCATATGTACACCACACACACACACACACACACACACACACACACACACACACACACGGCTCACATGGTTGTGTCTCCCCCTTAGAGTTTCCAGTCACAAAAATGAATAGGTCCTTCATTCTTAATTCATCCTCTTACTGTCTCTCTGGGTTTTTTTTTCTCTTTTCAGTTTCTGCCTGTCTATTTCCCAATTCTACCCCAATCCCTTCTCTCTCTACAGGGGCCCACACCTGTCTGAGCACGTGATTCTGCACTAGCTCAGACCTGGCCACACCTCTCACCCATCTGGCAAGACTGCCACACCCAAAGCGGGATACAGCCCTGAGGGATGGGGACACTGGACAGGGCTGCACATGTCTTGCACCGGTTCTCCCTCCCTTACACTCCATAGCCTCTCCATCTAGTACCCAAAGCCATCTCTCTACTGCTGTTGTCAATTCCTCCTAGGGGCATGCTTTGCTTGCTCTTTCAAAGACTGTAGACACAGAGGCCTGACATTGCCTGCCTGCCTCTTCCATCTTTCCAAGACATGGACTTGAAGCTGCAGATTCCCTTTAACACTCAGCACCTTCGCTTCCTACTCGTACCCTTTTCTCTGTATGCATATCCTAGTCAGGGCAACTTCCTGAGCCTCCACATCTGGCAGAAGTCAACTCCTCCTCCTTCTCACCCCTGCCTTGTGGTTCCCAGGGCTTGAGCTGGCAGGAACAGCTGCAGCCCCAACAGCTGGGGCTGGGGTGCAGGGGGTGGGGCGTGGGAACTGTAGATAGGGAGCCTCTCAGTACCCACACCGATAGATACCCTCCTAGCCCAGTGCAGCTGTTGTCTGGCAGACAGGAGAGGAGGGTCTGTCCTTACGGTTTGGGGTTCTGGGTGCCTGTCTGACCTCCCCACCTTCTTTTGCCCCCACACAGCACCCCCTTGTCTGGATGGAAGCCCGTGTGCAAATGGAGGTCGGTGCACCCACCAGCAGCCCTCCCGGGAGGCTGCTTGCCTGTGAGTGTCTGGCCCAGTGCCATCAGTGGGCCCTGTGTGGGGAGGGAATCTGTCCTCTTCCTCTGCCTCTGAGTCTCCTGGGGGATGCTGGTATCACTTCCTCCACGTGTGGCTTGGGTAACCTATTGTGTTTCCCTATTGGGAATCAGACAGCTTTAAGAGCAGAGGCTCTGGGGTCTCTCTGGCCTGGGTTCAAATCCCACATCATCTTGCTAAGTGTCTAAGACTTAAACTGGTTAGTTAATCACAGTATTCTGGAATAAAAAATTGATTTCCAAGGCCAATGACAGTGACTTGACAGTGATGAGGACATCCATCCCCCGCCCCCCCCCAAATGTCAGAACACAGGAGGCACACACACTGGAGACCTTTTTTATTGTGTTCTAGTTTGGATGCCCTTTGGTTAGTCATTTTTCTTTTTTGAACCTCACGGCATCTGTGAAGCAGTACTGCGTTCCCTGGCGTGAGACTGTGAAGGAAGGAAACCAAGAACTGTTTGGGAAATGCATAAGGTTAGGGAAGAAGAGGAGGGCTGGGAAGAGCTGCCAGAGGCAGACAGAACTCTAGCTTCTGTGACCTCTGGAGTAAGTGCTGGGGACCTTCCCAGCCACTTTTGCACCTACCATGGCTTCCCCGCCCCCCAAGGTTGGCTGTGAAGATTTGAAAAGTACCTTTAACTGGGTGGTTCCCACTTGTATTTCCCCACAGAAGCAGGAGGATTGCCTTTAGTTGGAGGCCAATTTGCATTACACAGAGTTCCAGGGCAGCCGGTGCTCTCACAGATGAGGTTGTCTTAATGTTTTGTTTTCTAAAGTGGGTTGGGGTGGTGGTGCAGCTAGAGAGGTAGGTAAAGGCACTTGCTGCCAAACTTGATAACCTGAGTTAAGTCCTGGGGACCCAAAAGATGGAAAGAGAGAACCAATCTCAACAACTTGTTCTCTGACCTCTACATGAATACATACACATACAGATAATGTAATAAAAATTAAAACTATGTTTAAAAATAAGAGAAACTTTTGAAACTTTTTGAAGGCTGGAGATGTTCAGTGGTGTTTGCCCAGTACATACAAGTCCCTGGGTTGGAGGGGACGGACCTCAAGGTCTGTGGGCTTGTTGGTCTTGTTTTCTTTTTAATAGTATTAGTAGTTCATCCAGCAGCTATTAATTAGTTCGTTCATCAATATGTTCATTTACTCAATACCGTGTGGGCTAGCCAGTGGATCAGCGTCAAGCTAGGTGTGGCCAGAATGACTTCCGATATAGAAAAGCAGCCTTTGAAATTACAATGGCTGGAATCCCATTTAGCTTTATTTGGGGGTTACTGACCGAGGGGGCATCCTGAGGCTGAGGGCTTACGACGACGGTAGAGCTGGGAGGGCAGAGTGTGTCTTGTCTTGGAAGCAGTCGCTTGGAAGGGAGGCGGGGCGCCTGCGCAGTGGACCTACCCGCCTGGACAGCTGCCGACAGGTGAATCCGCCCGAGGCTGCCCCGCCCCTCGACAGGTGAATCACCGGCTCACGCGGCCTCCGGGAGCCCGGATCGCACGGAGTGGAGCTCGCTCAGGCTCCAGAGTAGAGCTTTTGGGGGACCTCAGCCTAGGTCCGTCTCATCCCAACCCACTTCTTCAGGTTCTCAAACCCTCCTGTCCTCCTTGGAATGACCCCGCCCCCCATGACACTTTCTTCCACAGCCACCACTCCCCCCCCCACCCACCCAAGTCTTCCTCCCGGAGAAGGCTTCGGAGTTGGTCCTCTTCTGTCTTGCTAGTCTGTTCCCTCCTAGGAAGCTGCTCCCGCCCGCGCCCCCTCCCGCCCCGCTACGTCTCCCCTAAAGCTAAGACCGCGGGGCGGGGCGCGGGGCCCCGGGCTGGAACCGGCCCGACCGGTCGGCGGGGGCGCGAGGCGCAGAGCGTGGGAACCCGCCCGCGGCGCAGGGAGGGTGCGGCGCCCAAGCCTGGCGATGATACCCGTGGTCCCCAGCGCCCTGCACGCAGCGCCCCCTCCTGGCGTGTCATCGTCGTCGCCTTGCAGGTCTTTGGGTAGGGGGCTGAGAGCATCACCTCCCAGCTTCGAACGCCACCCACTCCCCTGTAGGGCTGAGGCTCGACAAGTTTATCTGGGAACTGAATTCGGGGCGGTGTGTGTGTGTGTGTGTGTGTGTGTGTATTGAAGGGTGACGCTAAGAACTGAGTCACCTGCTTGGAGTTCTGCCCTTGGCGTTTGAGACTAGACTGAGCTAGGGGATCCTTGCTGGGAGCCGGAAGGGTAGGGTAGAGGAGAGGAGGGTTGAGGTAGGGGTGACGTAACTTGTGTCCTTGCAGAGTCAGGATCTTTTGACTTCTGCAATCCCCTTTCTTAGCCCTTCTCACCTCTGTCCGTGAAAAGGTTACAAACTTAAGTCGTCTTTCGGTTTTTGTTTTCTAACACTCAGGACTACCTTGATAGGTCTGGGGAAGGGGCCGCAGGCCCTCCCTCCAGTTTGAGGGCCGAGGTGCTCATGCCAAGCCCCACCCGATCCATGGGAGGAGGGTTGCATGCTCCTGGGAGAAAGGAGTTTATGATTTGTGGCTATCTTCCTGCCTCTCCATGTGAGTGAGAGTTTCCCATATTCGCGTGGGAGGCTGTGGCTTGGTGTCTGTGTTTGCCAGGCCAGTATGCCCAGTTGTATGTCTGTGTGGTTTCTGGGTCTTTCTGGGTGTGTCTACCTCCTGGAGTCTGAGACTTTCCATCTGTTGTTCCCACTACCTGGAATACCCTTCCCCACTTCACCCTTTGGCTCACCCTTTTTTACCTTCTTTAGTGTGCGAAAATATAACACCCACTCATTCTATCACCCTTAGGCTGCTTGTGAGTTTCCTGTGGTTGCTGTACCAGATTAACACAAACAGCGTGGCTTAAAACAACAGAATGTACTCTGGAAAATCCTGGAGGCCGGAAGTTTGAATTAAGGCATTGCCAGAACTGACTTTATCAACCATCCAGGGGGAGACGACTCTCTTACGTCTTTTCCGGTTTCTGTTTGGCTCAGGCTTATGACTGCCTCACCCCACTCTCTGCCTTTGTCTGTGCATGACCTGTCTTCTCTCTTTAGTTTCTATTGGTCTCTCTCCTGTGTCCTGGGAGTGGAACCCAGGCCCCTGCACATACCATACAGGAGCTACCACTGTGGCATTTCCCTGGCTTATGTTGGGGCTGGTGGCACGACTCGGTGGTTGAGAGCAGAGTTTGTTCCCCAGCTCTTATGTGGGTTCTGGCCTCTGAGGACACTGTACTCAGGTGCACACATGCTCAGACACAACCACACATATATACACGTGCTTAAATAAATAGAGGCCGAAAAATGGCTCCACAGTTAAGAGCATGTATTGTTCTTTCAGAGGACTTGGATTTGGTTCCTGGAATTCACATGATAGCTCACAACCATCCTAATGTCAACACCCTCTTCAGACCTCCATGGGCACCAGGCAGGCACAGCATGCACATACATATGTTCATGGAAAAAAAACACTTATCCAACATAAAAGTAAAATAAATATAGCTTTAAAAAATGGCTTGGGTAATACAAAGTGAACTTGTCTCGATGTTCTTCGCAATTACATTGGCAAAAATTCTTTTTCTTCCCTTCCTTTTTCTTGGACTGGGCATTGAACCTAGGGCTTTATACATCCTAGGCACGTGCAATACCACTAAGCTATAGTCCACATCCTCTTGTTAGTTGTTTAAAATATATGTATTGATTTTGAGACAATGTTTCATGAAGTCAAGCCTAGCCTCAAACTTCCTATGTGGCCAAGGCTGACTTTGAACTCCTCATCCCTCTTTTTCCTTGGACTGCCAGGTTTGTGTGAACCACCTTGCCTGGGTCATCTACTTTAAAAAGGAATAAGGTGATAGTCACAACTTCTGGGACATGGGCATGTTCTTCAGGGGGTACTGCATCCTTTATAAACCTTGTGGTGTATACAGCTGTTTTTGGCATGTTTCGAATTAATTTGTTACTTGTCTATGTTTTCTTTGCCTGACCTGGCTATGAGGACCAAAAGGGTAAGAATCACTTTTACTTTTGCTTGCTGCTGTGTTTCAGTATGTAGTAGGTGCCAATAATATTTGTTGTTAGAATAAATGGGGATGACTGGGAGTGGTAGCACTTGCCGCTTGCCTTTAAACCCAGTGTTAGAGGCAGAGAGGCAGAGGCAGGTGAATTAGTGTCAGTTCCAGGCTAGCCAGGGGTATGTAGTGAGACCCTATCTAAAAAAGGAAGGAAGGAAGAATAAATGGATGTGTTGGACAGCTTGTTTGGCAAGCGTGTTGCTATTTGATGATTGTATCTAGTGTTATCTGTCTGGCATCAGCATGCTTTATACTGTCCCTACCACACATCTTCCCACAGGTGCCTGCCAGGCTGGGTGGGTGAGCGGTGCCAGTTGGAAGACCCTTGCCACTCAGGCCCCTGTGCTGGCCGAGGTGTTTGCCAGAGTTCAGTGGTGGCGGGCACCGCCCGGTTCTCCTGTCGTTGTCCCCGTGGCTTTCAAGGTGAAGGGGTGGGTCTGGATGGGAACCCATGGTTGTCAAGGATGTGGTCAGTCCCAAACTCACCCGCTCCTGGTTCTTCCAGGCCCAGACTGCTCCCTGCCAGACCCCTGCCTCAGCAGCCCCTGTGCTCATGGTGCCCCCTGCTCAGTGGGGTCGGATGGCCGATTTGCCTGTGACTGTCCACCTGGCTACCAGGGTCGCAGCTGCCGAAGTGACATAGACGAGTGCCGATCTGGCATGACTTGCCGCCATGGTGGTACCTGCCTCAATACGCCTGGATCCTTCCGCTGCCAGTGTCCACTTGGTTATACAGGGCTGCTGTGTGAGAACCCCATAGTGCCCTGTGCCCCTTCCCCGTGTCGTAATGGTGGCACCTGTAGGCAGAGTAGTGATGTCACATATGACTGTGCTTGCCTTCCTGGTAAGTAAGGAGTACCCAGGGAAGGCGTCTGGGGACAATAGGCTAGCCTCCTAGTGACCATTATTACCTTGTCCTCCCCAATATATTAGGCTTTGAGGGCCAGAACTGTGAAGTCAACGTGGATGACTGTCCTGGACATCGGTGTCTCAATGGGGGAACATGTGTGGATGGTGTCAATACTTACAACTGCCAGTGCCCTCCTGAGTGGACAGGTAGGCATCAGGGCTGCAGGGAGCTGGGATGTCTGACCTCAGGTGGGCACATGGGCACTTAGACTAGCACATGTTTGTGCCCTAGGCCAGTTCTGCACAGAAGATGTGGATGAGTGTCAGCTGCAGCCTAACGCCTGTCACAATGGGGGTACCTGCTTCAACCTACTGGGTGGCCATAGCTGCGTGTGTGTCAATGGCTGGACTGGTGAGAGCTGCAGTCAGAATATCGATGACTGTGCTACAGCTGTGTGCTTCCACGGGGCCACCTGTCACGACCGTGTGGCCTCTTTCTACTGCGCCTGCCCTATGGGGAAGACAGGTGAGTGGCTGTTTTCTTTGTAGGCAAAAGAATGGTTTCAGAGTGAAAGGTAAAGACAGACTCTGATGTGAGTATTAGGAAGATTGGGGACTGGGGGTGTTTCTTATTGGTAGAGTGTATGCTTAGTGTGCACAGGCTCTGGGTTTAATCCTTAGCATGAAGGAAGAAAACAAAGATGAGGAAAGATGGGAGAAAGAAAGGAAGGAGGGAGGAAGGGTATGCTGGAGACGGGGTTTGGAAAGAAGGCTGAGCCTCTGTCCTATGAGGAGGTCGGTGCGTAGTCCAAGGCAGAGGCCGTTGGAATGGGGGAACTATCTAACTGGGAAAAAGGCAGGAGCTAGGGAAGTCACAAAGGACTGTTTTTTTCTTACATCATATTTTGGTGGGGGCAGGGTCAGACTCCAGTTGTCAGACCAAGTGGCAAGTATCTTGACTTTATTGTTGTTGTGTTGAGACATGGTGTCACTATGTGTACATCAGGCTAGCCTCAAACTCACAAGAAATGATCCTTGGGCTTCTGTATTCTGAGTGGTAGGTTTAAGGAATTGTGTTACCATGCCTGACTAGAGTCTTGATTTATCATCTTTTAAAATATTAAAAAAAAGTGTGTGTATGTGTGTTGACTGCATTTATGTCTGCTACATTATGTCATGTTACATGCATGACTGGTATGCTGAGAAGCCAGAAACATTCATCAGGTCTCCTGAGACTGGAGTTACTGGTGGTTTTGAACTGCCATGAAGGTGCTGGGAATCAAACTTGGGTCTTCTGGAAGAGCTCCCAGTATTTTTAGCCAGCGAGCATCTCTCCAGCCCTAGTGCCTTGTTTGTAAAACGTTTCCAAGTTATTTTCAAATGGTATGGAAGAAGCAAAATAACAGATAATACTGAACCAATATTCCATATGTGAAACATTCTGTATGTGTCATTTTTTTTTCATAATAAATGGTTTAAAAAATAAAAACAGATACTAAATACACTGCTGCTTAATATAAACAAGAAACAGGAAGCAAGGGATGGGCCGGTGGTGGGATGCTCAGTGGGTAAAGGTGCTTGCTGAGCTGGCCTGGTCAGCCTACTTCTATCAGTGGGACCCACAGGTAGAGGGAGAAAACCAGCCAAGTTATCCTCTGGCTTCTACACATGCACTGTGATGCGCATACACTCCCAGAGAAGTACATTAATGATGATGATGATGATGATGATGATGCAAGGAGCTGGAAGTATAGTTGGGTGATGTTATTCATGCTTTGTATGTCATGGTCCTGGGGTTCCATTCCCAGTACCAGCCTTCTTCCTCAAATGCTAGGTCTGTGGGAGCTTTGGGCCACCCTGGGAATCAGCTCTTCATTTGTGCTTACCTTCTCTCAGGCCTCTTATGTCATCTGGATGATGCATGTGTCAGCAACCCCTGCCATGAGGATGCTATCTGTGACACAAACCCTGTGAGTGGTCGGGCCATCTGCACCTGTCCGCCTGGCTTCACTGGAGGGGCATGTGACCAGGATGTGGATGAGTGCTCTATTGGTGAGAAGAGTACCTTCTGGAAACCAGCTGGAATCCAGGGAGGGGTGGGGCCACAGCTGGCCACGCCCACACTGGCTGTGTCTTCTCATCCACCCCACCCCATTTTTCAGGTGCCAACCCCTGTGAACATTTGGGTCGGTGTGTGAATACACAGGGCTCATTCTTGTGCCAGTGTGGCCGTGGCTATACTGGACCTCGCTGTGAGACTGATGTCAATGAGTGTCTGTCCGGGCCCTGCCGTAACCAGGCCACATGTCTTGACCGAATTGGCCAGTTCACTTGCATCTGTATGGCAGGTGGGTGGTGGGTATGGCTTGGGTGGGTCATGAAAACTGGGGCCTGGGGTAAAATTTGGTTTATTTTTATTTACTTGAAAAAAAAAAAGCTGGGCATAGAGGCACATGCCTGAAATCCCAGCATTTGTGAGGCAGAGATAGGCTCATCTCTTTAAGTTCAAGGCAAGTTTGGTCTACGTGGTGAGTTCTAGGATGGCTAGGATTATAAAATGAGACCCTGTCTTAAAATAAAATAAAATAAAAAGGGGATAGAGAGATAGCTTGGTGGTTAAGGGTATTTTCTGCTTTCCAGAGGACTGAGTTTGGTTCCCAGTACCCACATGGGGCAGTGCACAACTGTCTGTAGATCTAGCTCCAGGAGATCTACCACTCTCTTTTGGCCTCTGAGGATACCCATGTGTTTGAGACACACACACACACACACACACACACACGCACGCACGCATATGCACACACAAATAAACAAAACTAAGTAAACAAACAAAAGACATTTCAAGTCAGATCAAGTGGTACAGTAAGACTGTGTAGACCAGGTTGTCCTTGAACTCACAGAGATCCACCTTCCTCTACTTCCCAAACACTGGACTGAATGGCATGTGCCTCTGTGCCTAGTGCACTTTAACCACAAGGGTCCCAGACTGTCAGGCTTGGCAGCAAGCCTCCTTATTTGAACCATCTTGCTGGCCCAAGATTGGGTTTAAAGTAAAGCTTCCTGGCTGGAGAAAGCAAGAGAGTTATGTGTGTTTAGGATGAAACCTTGTAACCCTCGATAAGGTAGGTGCAGGGCCAGAACAGAATTTTATCAGATAATATTAGGGGAGCTTCATAAACCTTAGTCCATGTGAGACCACAGCTGGGTAAGGGTCCAGCTTGTTTGAAACTAAATCTAAGCCTGAATGTGTTCGTGCATGCCTGTTATCCCAGCATTTGAGCAGCTGAGGCAGGAGGATCATTAATTTGAGGCCAGCCCAAAGGCCACAGCAAAAATTGATCTCAACAAACCCACAACTCAATCAAAGCCCTGAAACCAGAGTGAAGAGGCCTCCTGAGAGAACTCTCTGTGCCCTCATCCCATTCCTTCCAGGCTTCACGGGGACCTACTGTGAGGTGGACATCGATGAATGTCAGAGCAGTCCGTGTGTCAATGGTGGTGTCTGCAAGGACAGAGTCAATGGCTTCAGCTGCACCTGCCCATCAGGTCAGGACCCTGGGACAGGGAGCCTGGCATGTCAGGCTATGACAACATGGAACTTTAAAAAGAAAGTAATTAGTTACTTAATTACTTCTTTTGTGTATGTGGGTTCTCTCCTTCCACTATGTTATATACATCTTGGGAACTGAAGTCAGGTGGTCAAGCTTGGCTAGGAAGTACCTTTATCTTCTGAGCCGTCTCTCTGGGCTAGTCTGCATTGAAAGTAATTTAAAACAGAGCCAAGGGGGGTTTCCCACTCAAATAAGGCAGGTTTCCTGCTTTAACTATTTGTGTCACCTTTCATCCACTATTCACTTCCAGGATTCAGCGGCTCCACATGTCAGTTGGATGTGGACGAATGTGCAAGCACTCCCTGCCGGAATGGTGCAAAGTGTGTGGACCAGCCTGACGGCTATGAGTGTCGCTGTGCAGAGGGTGAGGGTGGACCGTGGGACTGTGGCAAGAGCCAGAAGGTGGGCTGGTGGACTGATGGGTGTCAAGGACCAATAACAGACTTGGGGATAGCCTCGGCTAGGCCAGGTCAGGACCAGTGACAGTTGGGGTGTGAAACTGATGATGTAGGTAGGCGGAGGTCTTGGCAAGATTCAGGGTGAAACTGGCAGTGGGATTTAACGTGGGAGGTTCTGGGCCAGAGCTGGGTGGAATAAAAGGGAGTAGGGGTGAGGCCTGAGAGCTGAGCTAGCCTTGGGCTGAGTCTGCAGCCGTGGACAAGTGGGCAGACCCTGACCTCCCATTCTTGCAGGCTTTGAGGGCACTCTGTGTGAGCGAAACGTGGATGACTGCTCTCCGGATCCCTGCCACCACGGACGATGTGTGGATGGCATTGCTAGCTTCTCGTGTGCTTGTGCCCCAGGCTACACGGGCATACGCTGTGAGAGCCAGGTGGATGAGTGCCGCAGCCAGCCCTGCCGATATGGGGGCAAATGTCTAGACTTGGTGGACAAGTACCTCTGCCGCTGTCCTCCAGGAACCACAGGTTGGTCTTGGGGCTGGGCTATGACAGGACATGGGGGTGGGTGGGGTGTCCGTGATGGGTTTGCAAGTGGTGCTTGATGAGAGCAGCCACTCCTGCTGTACTTCCTCCCTCCTCCCTGTAGGTGTGAACTGTGAAGTCAACATTGACGATTGTGCCAGCAACCCCTGTACCTTTGGAGTTTGCCGTGATGGCATCAACCGCTATGATTGTGTCTGTCAGCCTGGATTCACAGGTGGGTAGGTGGCTGTCATGGAGTGGGGGGACTTGTAAGGTAGGGATTAAGTCACAAGTCTCTTGAGTGCCCCCACTTTATTTAAAAATAATACATTTTATTTATTTCGTGTATGTCTGGAGGTCAGAGGACAACTGGCTTTCTCCTTCCACCATATGGGTCCCAGGGATCCAACTTAGGTTGTCAGGCTTGGTGGCAAGCCTTTTTTTCCCCAGTGATCCATTTAAGTCCCTTTCTTCCCTTTGTCAAGATTATCCCCAGTACTCAGAAGGCAAAGGCAGAAGGATTAACGCTTGTTTGAGCTAGCCTGAGCGTCGTCGTCGTCGTCGTTGTCCTGAGCACTAGGCCAGCCAGGGCTGCATGGCAGAGTCATGTTTCAAAATAAAGGACATGTAGAGAGGGCTGGAGACTGGCTCAGCAGCGTCAAGCACTTGCTGCTCTTGCAGGAGGCTCAGGCTTAGTTCCCAGCAGGCTAGTTCACTACTGTATGGTTTTGTTTTTGTTTTTTAAATAATAAAGTAAAATAAGATAAAACAAAAAAAATTTAACACATCAGAAATGGACAAAACAAAACAAAATCAGGAGGGAAAAGAACCCAGAAGACACAAGAATCAGAAACTCATTGATTCACACACTCAGGAATCCTACACAAACACCAAACTGGGAACTATAGTATACAGCAGAGGGCCTGGGGTGGACCTGGGCACGCTCCGTGCATACCGCCCCAGTCTTGGTGAGATCGTCTGAGCCTTGATAATATTGATTTACACGGCCTTATTTTCTTGATTTCCTCCATCTCCTCTGCTTCCCAGTCTCCTTCTGTCTCCTCTTCCACAGGGGAGGGATCTGAAGGAGACTCCCCTTAGGTTTCTTAGTCTGTCACTCTCTGCACACAGCCCAGGTGTGGGTCTCTGTATTTGTTCTCATCAGCGGCAGGAGGAAGCTTCTGTAATGATGGTTGAACAAGGCACTGATCTGTGAGGTATTAGGAGTCATTTTATCATTACTTCTTTTTTCCCCTTAGTAGTATTTGGTTCTACCCTCGCCTTCTGGGCTATCTAGTCTCAGGTTCTTGGTCACTGAAGCAATACTGGGTATGGGTTCCATCTTGTGGAGTGGGCCTTAAGTCAAATCAGATATCGGTTGGTTACTCCTGTGAGCTTTGTGCCACCACTGCACTAGCATGTCCTGGAGGCAGGATGCCATTGTGGACCAAAGGGTTTGTGGTTGGGTTGGTGTTTATGTTTCTCTTTCGGTAGCATGCAGAGAACCTTTCTGCACCTAGAATATAGAAGGTTCTATGTAGGCACAAGTTGCCTCCATGTTCAGTGAGTCTAACAAGTGCTTGTAGCTCCAGTTCTAGGAATCTGACATTGTCTGCTGGCTTTCATGGGCACCAGGAACGCACCACGATGCACTAACATGCATGCAAACACTCGTATAAAATAAATAATGAACGAGTCTTTCTAAAAAGCAGAGAGAAAGAAAGGGGAGGTGGAGACAGGGAGGGAGGAAGGAAGACAGGCGGGGGATGAGGAGAGAGGGACCTACTTTGTAGTGTCTTGAGCTTGTTCACCCACTGGTATGGGGTTGTCATTCTGTCAGCAGAGTGAGGTCAGTGTGATGTAGAACAGGGAGCTCCCTCTCCTTCAGTTGGCACCATTGTCTTGTTCTGGAATGAAGTTGCCTGTATGCTTCCCAGGGCCGCTCTGCAACGTGGAGATCAATGAGTGTGCATCCAGGCCCTGTGGAGAGGGTGGCTCCTGTGTGGATGGGGAAAACGGCTTCCACTGCCTCTGTCCACCTGGTTCCCTGCCTCCACTCTGCCTACCAGCGAACCATCCTTGCGCCCACAAGCCCTGTAGTCATGGAGTCTGTCATGACGCACCAGGCGGGTGAGGCCCTTTCCCAACCCCTGGACCCTCTTCGGCTGCCTCCAGCCACCTGCCACACCTCACTGCCTCCCCCACCAGGTTCCGCTGTGTGTGTGAGCCCGGGTGGAGTGGCCCTCGCTGCAGCCAGAGCCTGGCTCCAGATGCCTGTGAGTCCCAGCCCTGCCAGGCTGGTGGCACCTGCACCAGTGATGGAATAGGCTTCCGCTGCACCTGTGCCCCTGGATTCCAGGGTGTGTGTCCCCACATATTCCTCCCCCAGGGCACCCGACACCCTTGTTTCTCATGTTTCTTTTCTGCTTTTTTGTTTTGTTTTGTTTTTAAAACTTTGCTTAGTTCCTTTTGTCCTGTGTGTCTCTGTTACATACGTCTGTGTGTGGAAGCCAGAACCAGAAGGAGGCGTATGTGTTGTCCCTTATCGCTCTCTACCTGTTCCTCTGAGACAGGGTCTCTCCCTGAACCTGGGGTTACAGTTCGTTGTATGGGGGAGGGTCTGAGTCTGGTCCTCGTGATTGGGCACGAGGCGCTCTTAACTACTGAACCATCTTTCCAGCCCTGTCTGCATTTCCCTTCCTTTTTCCTCTCTTCATTCCTTTAATCTCTCTCTCTATTTGTCTTCTCTAAATATCATGGTGGGGATTCCCGGGATGGGGGAGTTGGGAGCAGTGAGTCTTTCAAGACTATCTAAACCATCTGCTCCCTACAGGCCATCAGTGTGAGGTGCTGTCCCCCTGCACTCCAAGCCTCTGTGAGCACGGAGGCCACTGTGAGTCTGACCCTGACCGTCTGACCGTCTGTTCTTGTCCCCCAGGCTGGCAAGGTACACCAATGTCCTCCTCCTCCTCTCCTTTCTCTACTTCTCTTCTCCCTCCTCTCTTTTTCTCCTCCTCTTCCCCCTTTTCTCCTTTTCTGCACTTTGCTCCATATTGGGTAATGCCAGGGAACCCAGGGGGACTCAACCCTGCTCTGCCTTTGAATCCAGACGTTCACAGCCCATCCGAGTCAGCTCAGGAAAAGAGGGAGCCATCTGGGCTGGGGATGCTGGGATACCTGAGATTTGTTGACAAGTTTTTGAAAAGGTGACTTCAGAGTGTGTATTCAACATCTAAAGAGATAGGCAGAATATATTTCATGAGTGGCATGTGCCAAATGCCCAGGGACAGCTGCTCGTCTCTGCCTTTCCTTGCCTTGACCTCAGACCCCACTGACCCCTGTAACCTCACTTGCCTCCGCTGACGCCAGGCCCACGATGCCAGCAGGATGTGGATGAGTGTACAGGTGCCTCACCCTGCGGCCCCCACGGAACCTGCACCAACCTGCCCGGGAGCTTCAGGTGCATCTGTCATGCAGGATACACCGGCCCTTTCTGTGGTCAGGATATTGACGACTGCGACCCCAGTAAGTGCAGAGATGTTTGGGGTGCTTCCCCAGGGAACCCACTCATCAAGTCATACTGTGTTCCTGGCACTGTGTTATTTCCGTACAGTTATTACTCTCCTCATGCATGAGGACCTTACTTCCATCCCCAGGACCACTATGTAAATAAGCAATGGGCTGGTGGGATGGCTGCAGGGAAAGGCGCTTGCCTCTAAGCCTGATGAACCTAGGTCAGGCCTACAAGTTGTCTTCTACACACCTGCTATGCACATGCGCATGTGCGCAATCTCTCTCTCTCTCTCTCTCTCTCTCTCCCTCTCTCATACACACACACAGAATAAATAATAATAATAACCCCAAAATGGAATAAAAGGTTAAAAAATATGTTTTATTTAAGCCAATATAGGAAATATTTTCATTTTCACATATAAGACTTCAAAAATTTGAATTTTGCTAAATGTATTTTGCATTTGCAGCTTATCTTATTTGGCCTATTGACCTACACTGGTCAGCACAGGCCTGTGCTGAGCTTAGGCATCAGAGCAGGCAGCAGCATTACAAGTATTCCTTGGTACTTTGAGACTGGCCTCACAGCCTCCACGGATTACAGACTCTGTGGGTGTTTAAGTCCTTTACTGTCAAGTGGCTTAATGTTTGCAAATGACCTCTGCATATCCTCCCAGATTGTTTAGATCATTCCAGATAACTTACTTGTTATTTTATTTTTTAAAGATTTATATATTTATCATATGTGAGTACACTGTAGCTGTCTTCAGACACCCCAGAAGAGGGCATCAGATCCCATTATGAATGGTTGTAAGGCACCATGTGGTTGTTTGGAAGAGCAGTCAGTGCTCTTAACCACTGAGCCCTCTCTCCAGCCCATTACTTTCTATTTTAAAATGTTTACATTTACTTATTATTGTGTGCGTGTATATGGGTGTGTATGTACCACGTGTGGAGGTCATAGGACAGTGTAGTCCTTCTACCTTGTGGAATCTGGTGCTCCAACTCGGGATGTTAGGCTTGGTGGCTTTATCCATGCTGGGCTGTGTCATCAACCCAGACTTCATGTTAAATTGGAGGGGGGGGGGAGAGAGGGAGACAGAGATGAGAGGGGGGGAAGAGAGAGAGGGAGACAGAGACAGAGAGAGAGACAGAGAGGGAGAGAGAGAGGGAGACAGAGACAGAGAGAGGGAGGGAGGGAGAGAGAGGGAGACAGAGATGGGGGTGGGGAGAGAGAGAGAGGGAGACAGAGACAGAGAGAGGGAGGAAGGGAGAGGGAGGGAGACAGAGACAGAGAGAGAGACAGAGACGGAGACAGAGAGAGACAGAGAGGGGGGAGAGAGAGGGAGACAGAGACAGAGGGGGGAGGGAGAGGGAGACAGAGAGAGGGAGAGAGAGAGAGAGGGAGACAGAGACAAAGAGAGAGACAGAGACAGAGACAGAGAGAGACAGCGAGGGGGGAGAGAGAGGGAGACAGAGACAGAGGGGGGGAGGGAGAGGGAGACAGAGAGAGGGAGAGAGGGAGAGAGAGAGAGAGGGAGACAGAGACAAAGAGAGAGGGGAGAGAGAGGGAAACAGAGACAGAGAGAGACAGAGACAGAGAGAGGGAGGGAGGGAGAGAGAGGGAGACAGAGACAGAAGGGGGGAGAGAAAGAGGGAGACAGAGACAGAGACAGACAGAGAGAGGGAGGGAGGGAGAGGGAGGGAGACAGAGACAGAGAGAGGGAGGGAGAGAGAGGGAGACAGAGACGGGGGTGGAGAAGGAGACAGAGACAGAGAGAGGGAGGAAGGGAGAGGGAGGGAGACAGAGACAGAGAGAGAGACAGAGACAGAGAGAGACAGAGAGGGGGGAGAGAGAGGGAGACAGAGACGGGGGGAGGGAGAGGGAGACAGAGAGAGGGAGAGAGGGAGAGAGAGAGAGAGGGAGACAGAGACAAAGAGAGAGGGGAGAGAGAGGGAAACAGAGACAGAGAGAGAGACAGAGACAGAGAGAGGGAGGGAGGGAGAGAGAGGGAGACAGAGACAGAAGGGGGGAGAGAAAGAGGGAGACAGAGACAGAGACAGAGACAGAGAGAGGGAGGGAGGGAGAGGGAGGGAGACAGAGACAGAGAGAGGGAGGGAGAGAGAGGGAGACAGAGACAGAGAGAGAGACAGAGAGAGACAGAGAGGGAGGGAGGGAGAGAGAGAGAGGGAGACAGAGACAGAGGAGGGGAGAGAGAGAATGCAAACATGCTACATTAGATAGTAGAGGCCAGAGGACAGCTTGCAGGAGTTGATTTTCTTCTTCCACCATGCTGGTTCTAGGGATTGAGCTCAGGCAGGTGGTCCTGTGTGGGCAAGCCTTTACCTGTTAAAGCCATCTTGCTGATCCTTCTAGATAGCTTGATGTACCAAGCACAATGTACATAGAACGTATGTGTTTGTTATACTCTATTGTTTAGGAAACAACAAGAAAATAGTGTGCATGTTCTGGCCTTAGGTAGCCTCTGGTTATCACTATTGCTCATCCACTGGTCGAACCTACAGACTCTAAACTTCAGAATAGGCAGGGCCAGGTCTATAGCTCAAAGGGGATTTTTTTTTAAATATATTTTTTACATTTATTTACTTGTATATGTATTGCCGTGGTATTCATATGATGAATCAGAGGACATCTTATAGAGGGAGGTTGACCACAAAAGGGGTCTTGATCTCTGACCAAGAGTGTCCCTTGTAGGCTGG
The DNA here is from genome assembly GCA_036184795.1 of Tokudaia tokunoshimensis. Lineage (NCBI taxonomy): Eukaryota > Metazoa > Chordata > Mammalia > Rodentia > Muridae > Tokudaia > Tokudaia tokunoshimensis. Next base: position 3,272,181 of record BTHU01000007.1, on the reverse strand, counting down.
GACACACACACGTTTAATTTCTGCACTCAGAAGGCAGAATGCAGGCTCATCTCAAGTTCAAGGCCAGCCTCGTCTACATATTGAACTCCAGGCCAGTCATGGCTACATAGTAAGACCCTGTTTCAAAAACAAGCAAGCAAACAAAAAAGACTGTCCCTCTGGCTTCTTCCGGAGTCTTCCTCTGTGTAAAGCATGGCTAGGTCAGGCCCAGCTGATGTGGACATAGGGAATGACCAGATTTCTTTCTGGTTCACTGCAGACCCGTGCCTCAATGGCGGCTCCTGCCAGGACGGTGTGGGCTCCTTTTCCTGTTCTTGCCTCAATGGCTTTGCTGGTCCTCGATGTGCTCGAGATGTGAATGAATGTCTGAGCAGCCCCTGTGGCCCCGGCACCTGTACTGACCATGTGGCCTCCTTCACCTGTACCTGTCCACCTGGTTATGAAGGCTTCCACTGTGAGAATGACGTGCTGGACTGCAGCCCCAGGTGGGTGGAGCATGGGCTGGAATCTCAGGGGGACCTGAGAGGGCGTCCTGGACTCTGATGATGATGATGGCACATGGCTGAGGAATGCACAAGGCTGGTTGGAAGTCACAGACTCCAGTTTTTTTTGAGGCCAAGACTGAGGCAGGGTCTGTAGGTGAAGGAACTGGGTTAGATCTTTACAGTGCTATAACTTGTTGAGGATAGCAAGGGTTCATAATTGGGAAGCACTTATTCTAGCAGGGTTGGGGTGGTCTTTAAGGTCTCAACCTTCTTGTCCTGCCCTCTAGTTCCTGCTTCAATGGAGGGACCTGTGTGGATGGCGTGAACTCCTTCAGCTGTCTGTGTCGCCCTGGCTATACAGGCACACACTGCCAATACGAGGCTGACCCCTGCCTCTCCCAGCCCTGTCTGCATGGGGGCACCTGCAACCCCACCCACCCAGGATTTGAATGCACCTGCCGGGGGGGCTTCACTGGGAGTCAGTGTCAGGTAGGTGGTGTCTGAGGTCCTTGGGGGAAGAGTCCAGAAACAAGTAGGGGGGGGATCTGTGGGGCATCATGAAGGGATAAGCCCATCTTATTTCTAGGGTCTCTCCCAGCACTGACCTTGAAGGTTTCTTTTGCAGAACCCAGTGGACTGGTGCAGCCAGGCACCCTGTCAGAATGGGGGTCGCTGTGTCCAGACTGGGGCCTACTGTATTTGTCCACCTGGATGGAGTGGCCGCCTGTGCGACATACAAAGCTTACCCTGCACAGAGGCTGCAGCCCAGATGGGTGAGGGGAGCATGTGGTGCATGGGGTGCTGAGGGGTAGCAGTGCGTACCTCCTGCTGGTATAAGCCAAATGATAGTGCCACACAACATATGGGACTAATGAGGTGTGTGACTGTATCCGTCACGGTGAGACAACTGTGTGTGTGTGTGTGTGTGTGTGTGTGTGTGTGTGTGTGTGTGTGTGTGACTGAGTTGATAGAGTCATCAAAGTGGTGTTGTGGAAAGAGACCAGGTTAGCTGACAAGTTGCTGACAGCCTTTTGGAATGCGGGTGAGTGAATGTGTGATGTGGCCGGAATAGGAAAGGTGGCATGGTCACCTCTGTGTCTGATGTCACTCTCTGCTTCTCAGGGGTGCCGTTGGAGCAGCTGTGTCATGGAGGTGGACAGTGCATAGACAAGGACCGCTCCCACTACTGTGTGTGTCCAGAGGGCCGTACGGGTAGTCACTGTGAACATGAGGCGGATCCCTGCACAGCCCAGCCTTGCCAGCATGGGGGCACCTGCCGTGGTTATATGGGGAGCTATGTGTGTGAGGTAAGTGTGCATCTCAGGGGAAGGGAAGAGAAGCCAATTATGCTTGGGTGTGTTTCTGTGTCCTGGTGTGGGCGTCTCTCTGTGTCTCTGTCTCTCTCTGTCTCTCTCTCTCTAGGCACTCTGTACCACTCAGCTTCATCCCTAATCTACATGGCTGTTCTTTCATTTTTTTGGTTAGTTTTTTGAGACATGGTCTCTTTATGAAGCCCTGGCTGTCTTGAAATTTGCTATGTAGTCCAAGTTGGCCTCTAACTCACAGTGATCCTTCAGCCTCTGGGAGTAAAGTCATGCATCATCATACTTGTCTTTTTTTCTCTCCTCTTCTCTCTCTCTCTCTCTCTCTCTCTCTCTCTCTCTCTCTCTCTCTCTCTTTCTTTCTTTCGAGACAGAGTCTCACTATGTAGCCCTGGCAGGCTTAAACTATTAGAGATCTACCTACCTCTGCCTAGCAATCCTTTTTTTTCTCTTATGGACACATCAATCAACAGTCAAGAAAATGCCCCACAGATATGCTACAGGCCAATCTGAAGGAGGCGGTTTCTCAAGTGAGATTCCCTCTTCCCAGATATGTCTAGGTTTGGTTCAAGTTCACAAAAACAAAAACCAAAACAAACAACCAAGCATAGTGTGTTTCCGTGTCCTGGCAGCCTCCTGTGTTGGCTGTGCGTTGGATGTCTATGTGTGCCCTTTTGTGGTGGGGTTCTGTGTGCTCACAGGTTTGCCTAGGCATGTCTTTGTCCCTCTGTGCTAAGCGAATTCCTTTCTTGCCTCAATACAGTGTCCAGCTGGCTATTCTGGTGACAGTTGTGAGGATAATATAGATGAGTGTGCTTCCCAGCCTTGCCAGAATGGAGGCTCCTGTATTGATCTTGTGGCCCACTATCTATGTTCCTGTCCCCCTGGCACACTGGGTATGTTAAGGCCAGGGTTGGGGGGCAGGATAGGAGGCTGAGTTTGTAACCTCCACTGACCACTCTCCTATACCCTAGGAGTTCTCTGTGAGATCAATGAGGATGACTGTAGCCCAGGCCCATCCTTGGACTCAGGCCTCCGGTGCCTACACAATGGCACCTGTGTGGACCTGGTGGGTGGCTTCCGCTGTAACTGTCCCCCAGGATACACAGGTCTGCACTGTGAGGCAGACATCAATGAGTGTCGCCCAGGGGCCTGCCACACAGCACATACCCGGGACTGCCTACAAGACCCAGGTGGGCACTTCCACTGCATCTGCCATCCTGGCTTCACAGGTAAGTCTGACAGAGACTGGACAGGGGTCTGGTGTGGCTCTGCCATTGTAGCTGACCCTCCTGCATCCGTCTGTTCAGGGCCTCGCTGTCAGACTGCTCTGTCCCCTTGTGAGTCCCAGCCATGTCAGCACGGAGGCCAGTGCCGTCCCAGCCTAGGCCTCGGAGGCGGGCTGACTTTCACCTGTCACTGTGTCCAGGTAGGTGTGACTGGTAGGGGTGGCGGCCCTTGGGGAGAGAGAAGGCCTGTGGCTTCAGGGAAGCATATGTTTATAAGGGGAAAGCGGAAGACAAAGAGGTTCTGAGATGCTGAATTATGGTTTGAAGCGTAACTTAGTGAAATTGTGACTTCGCTTTGTTGCCTCCTGGGGAAGGTGTGGCTATCATCAAAGTGAGGTTGGGAGGGGGGATTGCTGGAATTGGAGAGGTTGGGAGAGGGAGGGTCAACATTTCTCAAGTCTTGATCTCCGCTCTTCTCTCTTTTCCACCCTCCTGTTTCTTCTCACTATCAATTTCCCCTCACCCCACTATTAGCCGTTCTGGGGCCTGCGTTGTGAGCGGGTGGCACGCTCCTGCCGAGAGCTGCAGTGCCCAGTGGGTGTCCCATGCCAGCAGACAGCCCGTGGGCCACGCTGCACTTGTCCTCCCGGACTGTCCGGGCCCTCCTGCCGGGTTTCTAGGGCGTCACCCTCAGGAGCTACTAACGCCAGCTGTGCCGCTGTCCCTTGTCTGCATGGGGGCTCATGCCTACCTGTACAGAATGTCCCTTTCTTCCGCTGTGTATGCGCTCCGGGCTGGGGTGGCCTGCGTTGTGAGACCCCTTCCACAGCCCCTGAGATCCCCGAGGAGCCACGGTGCCCGCGAGCAGCCTGCCAGGCCAAGCGAGGGGACCAGAACTGTGACCGCGAGTGCAACAGCCCAGGCTGTGGCTGGGACGGCGGTGACTGCTCTCTGAGCGTGGACGACCCCTGGAGGCAGTGTGAGGCACTGCAGTGCTGGCGTCTTTTCAACAACAGCCGGTGTGACCCGGCCTGCAGCTCTCCAGCCTGCCTCTATGACAACTTTGACTGCTACTCTGGTGGCCGCGACCGCACCTGCAAGTGAGCCCCCGACTCCGTTCTTCCGTCCAGTCCATCTATATGTTGAACTGTCAGTGAGCCACACCTGTCGCAGTCTGCCTGTCAGTCCGTGGTTTTAATCATCTGATGGGCTGTCCCTTCATTTTTCACAGCTGCTACCACCAGGGCACTGGTGGCTTCATCTGCCTGTTCCCACCTATGTGCCTCATCTCTGCCCATTTATATTTTCATCTACATGTCTTGCCCCTTTGCTTCTGTCTGCCTGCTGTTACACATTCTATCTGTTCACACTGATGACTTGTTAATCTGCCTTTCTTAAAATTTAAAAAATTAAGCTGGGTCTAGTTGCTCACACATTTAATCCCAGCATTTGGGAGGCAGAGACAGGCGGGTCTCTGTAGGAATTCAAGGTCAGCCTGATCTACATAGTGAGTTCTAGGTCAGCCAAGGCCACACAGTGATACCCGGTCTCAAAACAAAAGCAAACAAACAACAAAAGCCCAGCAGGAGCACGCAGTAGGTGCCCGGTTAATAGCTGTTACACTGATACTGTCGAGTATCCCAAATCCCAAACCTGAGTCCCTGAATCACGTGGAGCATGGGCATGATGCCACAGTGGAAAATTCCACCCTTTGCCTCATTGATAAGTTGCAGTCAAAACTCAGACACAGGTTGGGATGTAGTTCAGAGGCACAGCACCTCCATAGATGGCACGAAGCCCTTGGTTCAATCCCCGGCATGGAAATAAAACAACCACCAAAGTCAGGCACACTAAAAATATATAGTTACTTTTGGGTGTATGTATTTTTGTCTTTAGACTTGGGCATCATCCCTGAGGTGCCTTGTATAAATTATGTAGAGAGGGCTGGGGGTGTAGCTCAATGGATAGAGTGGTTGTCTAACATCCGCAAAGCCCAGGCTTTGGCCCCAGCACCACCAACACTGTGAGAGGTGGTGTGTACTTGTAATCCCAGCTCTCAGCAGCTGGGGCAGGAGGAGAAGTTCAAGATCGTCCTCAGCTACAGAGTTTTGTTTTGTTTTCTTCTTTTGGTTTTTCGAGACAGGGTCTCTCTGTATAGCCCTGGCTATCCTGGAACTCACTCTGTAGACCAGGCTGGCCTCGAACTCAGAAATCCGCCTGCCTCTGCCTCCCAAGTGCTGGGATTAAAGGCGTGCACTACCACTGCCCAGCTTGTTTTCTTTTATAAAAATAGAGTTTCACTATGTAGCCCTGGCTGGGATTGGCTATGTAGATCAGGCTGGCCCTGAACACACACAGACATCCTTGTCTCTGTCTCTGTAATACTGGTATTAGAGCTATATGCTAGCATAGGGAGTCTGAGGCCAGCTTGAGATACATGCGATCTTATCTTAAAATATTTATAAAAAGATATCTCATTGCATTTATTCGCATATATAATATTTAAGCATATATGCAAATATTCTAAAACTCTAATTTGAACTCTGAAATAGTCCCAAGTACTTCAAATTAGGAACACAGAACTTGTGATTATGCAGCCAACTACTTCATTTGCAGAAGGCTTATACAAGGACCCCCAACGCCCCAAGCTGGCACTGTCCAGTACTGCTCTTCTCTGTGTGTGCATTTAGGTGACCCGAGGAATCTCTGACCTTGTGTTCTCTGTCCCCAGCCCGGTTTATGAGAAGTATTGCGCCGACCACTTTGCAGATGGCCGTTGTGACCAGGGCTGCAACACTGAGGAGTGTGGCTGGGATGGGCTGGACTGTGCCAGCGAGGTCCCCGCCCTTTTGGCCCGAGGGGTTCTGGTCCTCACAGTTCTTCTGCCTCCCGAAGAGTTGTTGCGCTCCAGTGCCGACTTCCTGCAGCGACTCAGCGCTATTCTGCGCACCTCGCTACGCTTCCGCCTGGATGCACGCGGCCAGGCCATGGTCTTCCCCTACCACCGGCCAAGTCCTGGCTCTGAATCCCGGGTCCGTCGCGAGCTGGGTCCGGAGGTGATCGGGTGAGTGACTGTGGCCCAGGGCTGGGTACAGTGGTCAGGGCACCATGATCCAGACCTGTTTCATACTTCTTAGTTGAGAGTGTTTCGGCAATGAGTTTTCCACAGGTTTTTCAGTGTCTGTCGGGTTTTCTTTGCTATGGGAGGGGTTCATCCTGAGTACACTATAGGGAACCTAGGTGCAGCGCTGAGATTTTATTCTTCAAACGCAGGTGACGTACCGTCTTGCAATGACAGTGAAAAATGTCTCTTAAATATTAGAGTGTGCTGCTTGGAAGAGAGTAGAGAGGCTACAGGATGGGGTGAGAGGGTGGCGTTGCAAAATTGCACCTTGGGGCTAGTGCTGCTCCATCAGGAGAAGCAGGTTGTTTTTCGAGCAGTTAAAGGCATGTGTGGGCTTTTTTTTTTTAAATAACTTTTAATTTAAAAGTATGTATTATTGCTAGGCAGTGGTAGGGCACACCTTTAGTCCATCACTTCGGAGTCAGAGGCAGCTGGATCTCTGAGTTCCAGGCCAACCTGTCTACAGATCGAGTTCCAGGACAGCCAAGGAGACACAGAGAAACCATGTTTGAAAAACAAAACCAAAAGCAACAACAACAACAAAGGACCTTTATCTTGTGAATGCTGTGTGTGGGTGTAGGTCCCCAAGTATCATGACACTTAGGACACTGCATGCATGTAGAGGCTAGAAGACAACATTGTGAAGTCAGTTCTCTCTTTCACCAGGTTGTCAGGCTTGCATGATAAGCACTCTGCCCCGAGAGCCATTTTGCTGGCTTGTTTGATATTTTCTTCTTGTTGTTTGTTTTGTTTGTGTTTTATAGGTTTTGGTCTGAAATTCAATCTGTAGCCCAGGTTGGCTTTGAACTCATGGTTGGTTCTCCTGCTCAGCCCTCCAAATTATATGCATACACTATCACCCTTGACACTCTCTTCTTTCCCCTTCTCCCTCATCTCATGAAAGTTGTAGAACTTGTTCACTGGTGACCTGGTAGGGGGAACCTGAAGTAGGAGAGGCATTTGTTGAGGTCTGACCAGGGCCTGAAAGTTGGGCCCTGACAAGGAAAGGATGGCTGAACTTTAGAGATACTGTGGTTTGTAGGTTCTGATTGGCTGCAGGCAGAAGTCAAGGAGATGGGTGAGGTGGTGCATGGGCCCTTTCTTGGTTAAAGTGGCTTAGTGATGAGGACACAGGGTTAAGCAGGAGCCACTTTGGGGCTTGCTATTCTTAAGGGGTCTTGGGGTATGGGGAGGAACCCCAGGAGATGACTGAGGGCTGAAGATATATACAAGATAACTGGGTATTGGAGGCCATTGGAAGGAAAGAAGGGAGAGTCAAGGAAGCAGGAGAGAAGGAAATGAAAAAGGAGTCTAAAGAATCTTAGAGACCTAAGGGTTGAGGGACATTAGAGGATGTGGCTCAGTGCTAGAGTACCTGCCTTGCACATTCAAGGCCTAAAGTTCATCTCCAATAGCACAAAGGATAGAGGAGGAAAAGCAAGCTGTTGGAGAAATTGTGACACGGTACACTGTCCCAGCAAAGGGCTACACCAACAGACCCCTCCAGGGCAAATGAAAACATTATTGAATTCACAGCTTTGGACACTGGTGACCAATAAGACCTGTTGGGAGAGACAGTGGGGTTGGATGCCAGCTGGGAGTTGGGTGAGTGGTAGAGATACGGAGAGTGGAGACGGAGTGACTCTGAGGTTGGGCGTCTAGCATGCTGTAGACAGGCATTGAGTGAGCCTTTGGGTCCCTCTGCTCTGCCCCTGCAGCTCTGTGGTGATGCTGGAGATTGACAACCGGCTCTGTCTGCAGTCAGCCGAGAACGGCCACTGCTTCCCTGATGCCCAGAGTGCCGCTGACTACCTGGGGGCCTTGTCAGCAGTGGAGCGACTTGATTTCCCGTACCCGCTTCGGGATGTGCGAGGTGAGGTGGGGAGAAGACAGGGGCAGTAGAGCACGTAGCCCCAGACAAGCCCTGTGAGCAAAGCCCCATCTTCCGGCTGAAGCTCTGTCCCATTGCTAAGCCAACCCCATGGGTAAGAGCCACTTAAAATCGAACCCTTACCTGTAGCCCTGCTCCATGGCTACAGCCCTGCTTATAGCTGGGTTCCACGACTGAAACCCCGCTGCTTGTTCCTGCCCTGCTGCTTGACTGAAGGCTCGTCTGCTGCTTCCGTCCTACAGGAGAGCCACTGGAGCCCCCGGAGCAGAGCGTGCCACTGCTGCCACTGCTGGTGGCAGGGGCCCTCATTTTGCTGGTCATCTTCATCCTGGGTGTCATGGTTGCCAGGCGCAAGCGAGAGCACAGCACCCTCTGGTTCCCTGAGGGTTTTGCATTACACAAGGACGTAGCTGCTGCCCACAAGGGCCGGAGGGAGCCTGTAGGACAAGATGCACTGGGCATGAAGTAAGACGCTCATCTGCTCTGTATCCCCAACCATGGGGCCCTGTAAGCTCCGGATCATACCCACCTTGGTCATATTCCAACCTCTGACCCAAACCTGACTTTACCTACAGACTCCATCTGGGGCACCAGTGCTAATCCTACTGACCCCACGATCCCTGGGGATTGCCCCTGACCCTATCATTTCCTGACGCGTATCTTTCCCTGACCACATCCTGAACTAGCCTCACAAAATTCATCCTTATTCCTACCTGACTGTTGACCTCAAGACTTTTGTCATTTCAACCTGTCCCTGACCAGAAGGACTGTATCCTTGTTGATTCCTGAATCACCTCTGGCTTCAGCCTACCTGTACCTTTGACGTCACCTCAGACCCCTGTTTCTACCCAATCCTGTATTAATTCCCCTGTGGTCTTTGATCCCAAGCCTTCAATGTGACTTATTCCTCACTACCTATAGCCATGTTCTGATCTTAACCCTTCTCTATGACACCCTGACTCCTCATCATGACATCTCAATCCTAGCTATCCTGTTTGTAACGAGAGTGACTCCTATTCCATCAGCTTTGATAACTCCTCTATGAGAGGAGCTTACGAGAGGATAACTTCCTCTGTTCCCTGCAGTTTGCCTCATCTACCCTCATGTATCCATGTTCCATTGTGTGTGCCACTGCCGACTGAGTTCACCTTAACATTCTGGCCACCTCTGTGTGGCTCAGTACTTTAAGTTCTTGCTGAGCAGGTGTGACGGCTGGAGTTTGGTTCCCTAGAACCTGTATAAATGCCGTAAAATCCTTAGATGCTCAGTGTGTACGGCGGCCTGACTTGGAAGATGGAGTCCTGGACCCTAGAGCAAGCTGACTAGTGAGTCTAGTCATATCAGTGAGCTCTAGGTTTGATTGAGAGATCCTGCCTCGATGACCAAGACTGAGGAGAGATTGAAAATGATTCCTATTTATCAGCCTTAGGCCTGTATACCTACACGCACACCTGTGTGTGTAGAATACACACATGTACACACAGATGGAAAGAGAAAACATTTTGATTGTCACCTGACATGATTTCTGCAACTTTGTCTCTATCCTCCTATCCATCATTGGAGCCTTTGTCAACCACACAGGACCCCTCCTCAATTCCTGACTCCTGACCTGCTTCTATGACCTCTGGTTGAACTGAACCCTAAATCCTCCCCACAGGCCAGATGTCTCTAGTGTACTTTCTCACGTCTTTTTCTTCCTGTTTTCCCCAAGGAACATGGCCAAGGGTGAGAGTCTGATGGGGGAGGTGGCCACAGACTGGAATGACTCAGAATGCCCAGAGGCCAAGAGACTGAAGGTATTACCTGCTTCTCTGACTCTTTCATTCAGGGTTACAAGTTGGGACTCCCTGGCCAGATGGAGAGCCCAGGGAAATTTCTCTTCTTCCTCTTGCCTCAGCCCCAATTACCGCCTCTGTGTGACCTCATTTTCTTCTTCTTCTTCTTTTTTTTTAATTATTATTTTTTTTTATTTTCTATATTCTTTATTTACATTCCAAATGATTTCCCCTTTCCTCGTTCTCTCCTCCCGGAAAGTCCCATTAGCCCTCTTCCCTTCCCCTGTTCTCCATTTGCCTAAGAATTTCATGAATTCATTTTTTTTAATTGCTGAGTAGTATTCCATTGTGTAAATATACATGGAAAATATCTCTGACCAAATTGAAGAAATATATAGAAAAACACGTTAAGATTGACTATTTCATGGAAAAATTATACAGATAAAATGGTAGGCATAAAAATATTCCTAAGTGGATTGAAAGTGGAATTATAAACATTTTCTGATAAAATTGAAGATCTACAAGGAAAATATTTCTGATAAAACTCAAGAAATAATATAGAAAAACACATTAAAACTATTTCATGAAAAAGTATACAGATAAGATGGTAGGCATAAAAATATTCCTAAATTGATTGAAAGTAGAATTAAACACATTTTCTGATAAAATTGAAGATTTACATGGAAAATATCTCTGATAAAATTGAAGAAATTTATACAGATAAATTAGTAGAAATAAAAATATTCCTAAGTTGATTGAAAGTAGAATTATAAACATTTTCTGATAAAATTGAAAAAATATATGGAAATACATTAAAATTGCTTGTGATTCCTCTTTCAATTTAGTAATGTTTTTTATGTCTACCATTTTAACTGTATTATTTTCCATGATAATCTTTAATTTTAACATTTTTTCTATATATTTCTTCAATTTTATCAGAAATGTTTTCCATGTAAATCTTCAATTTTATCAGAAAATGTTTATAGTTCCACTTTCAATCAATTTAGGAATATTTTTATACCTACCATTTTATTGTTATAATTGTCCATGATAATCTTCAATTTTAACGTTTTTCTGTATTTTTCTTCAATTTTGTCAGAAGTATTTTCCATGTGGATTTTCAGTTTTATCAGACAATGTCTATAATTTTACTTTCAATCAACTTAGGAACATTTTTATACCTTCCATTTTATCTGTATAATTTTCCATGAAATAGTCAGTTTTAACATGTTTTTCTATATATTTCTTGAATTTTATCAGAAATATTTTCCTTGTAGATCTTTAATTTTATCAGAAAATGTTTATAATTCCACTTTCCAAAAACTTAGGAATATTTTTATGCCTACCATTTTATCTGTATAATTTTTCCATGAAATATTTCTATATTTCATGGAATATTTATATATTTCTTCAATTTTATCAAGAGATATTTTCCATGTAAATCTTCAATTTTATCAGAAAATGTTTATAATTTCACTTTCAATCAACTTAGAAATATTTTTATGCCTACCATTTTATCTGTACAATTTTCCATGATAATCCTCATTTTCTTCTTAACGTGGCTCTGTTGCTGTGTTAGGAGGAACAGAGATTTGCCATGGGTTCTCATGGGTTCCCCTTCTCCTCCTCACACAGATTCCTGCTCCAGGTCTGCCTAGGGTCACCCTAGAGCAGCAACTCTTAACCTGTGGGCTGTGAACCCTTGGCGATGTGTGTGTGTGTGTGTGTGTGTGTGTGTGTGTGTGTGTGTGTGTGAACGACCCTTTCACAGGGGTTACCTAAGGCCATTGAAAAACACAGATTTTTATATTACGATTCTTAACAGTAGCAAAATTGCAGTTATGAAGTAGCAATGAAAATAATTTTATGGCTGGGGGTCACAACATGAGGAGCTATATTAAAGGGTTGCAGCGTTAAGAAGGATGAGAACCACTGCCCTGGAGGGAATACCCAAGCCCACAGAGTGATTGTTTTCTCTGTTCTTTTCCAGTATGCCCAGCCTGAAAGTGTCTCTAGTTGGCCTAGGGTTTCATCCATCCTTAGGAGCCACACCCATTTATTTGGGCTGTGCACTCCGGTTTCAGATGGCTCAGCTGGTAAAGAAAAGATAGCCGGCGACCTGTGGTGCACGGGCAGTCCCAGTGCTGGTGAGGTGGAGAGAGCAAACCCCTGGCTGGTTAGCTAGCCCAGCCTTCTTGGCAAGTTCCTAGTTAGAAGGACCCTGTCTCATAAAGGAAGGTGGATAGTGCCAGAGAGTGGTGGTGTACACCTTTAACTCCAGCACTCGGGAGGTAGAGGCAGGTGGATCTCTGAGTTCTAGGCCTGCCTGATCGAGAGAGCAAGTTTCATGACATCTAGGGCTACACAGAGAAACCCTGTCTCAAAAAATAAAACAATAATAGCAGTAACAAAAAGATGGACAGTGCCTGAGAGCAATGGCATGTGAGGTGGTGCTTTGGCTTCCGTACACACAGTACACATATGCAGCTGCACACAAGCTCGTGCACACACGCAACCTGAGGACTTGGTAATGTATAAGGAAAAGGTCTTTCTGCCTCAGCTGGGATTGCAGGTTTGGGTCACAGCATTCAGTCTCCATATTTCTTTCACCAGGGATCTGAAATAGTCAGAGTTGGAGGACTGCATTTAATTTTTTTTAAAATTCCAAATATTTTGCTCTTTTTATTTATTTATATTTATTTTTAAAAAATTGGAGACTAGAGAGATGGCTCAATAATTAAATGCTGACTGCTCTTCCAGAGGACCTGTGTTTGATTCCCAGCACCCACACAGTGTATACAGTCTGTACAGATGTCTGTAACTCCAGTTCCTATAGATGTCTTATGTCTTCTTCTGGTCTCCCAGGGCACCAGGCATGCACGTGGCACAATGCCCATGTACATAATTTAAAACACATTTAAAAAAATCACATTTTTATATATTTCATGTTTGTGTGGCTATGTGTACCACAGTGTTTTTAAGAAGGTCAGGGGACAACTTGAAAGAATCAGTTTTCTTCTAAGACCATGTGGGTCCCCTGTGTTTGGATCGGGTCATCAGCTTCACCAGCAAGTGTGCTCACCTCCTGGACCATCTTGCTGGCCTAGAACTGACCCTACAGACGAGACTGGCGTGGAGTTCACCGAGATCCGCCTGCTTCTGCCTCCCCAGTGCTGGTGGTGTTAAGGGCGTGTGCACTATGCCCAGTGTTCTTTTTTTGAGTCTTAACATGTAGGTCAGACTGGCTTCACACTATCCTGCCTCAGTTTTGTGAGTGCTAGGTTACAGGAGTGTGCCGCCCTGACAGCTTTATTTTGTTAATTTAAAAACTTATTGATTATTTATTTTGTGTGTGGGGCATGTGGGCTACATTATGAGTGTGATGGTCAGAGGACAACTGTGGAGTTATTCTCTTTCCACTGTGTGGATTCCAGGAATCACACTCAGGTCATTGGGTTTGGTGGCAGGTTATCTCTTGTTTAGATAATTTAATTAAAAATATCTTTTTTTTCTTTAAAAAAATTTTTTTTTTTTGAGACAGGGTTTCTCTGTGTAGCCTTGGCTGCCCTGGAACTCACTCTGTAGACCAGGCTGGCCTTGGTCTCAAGTCAGAGATCTGACTACTTCTGTCACTTGAGTCCTGGGATTAAAGGCGTGCCCCACTGCCACCCAACTAAATACTTATTTTTGTGTATATGTGTACGTGTTGGTGGGTGTGTCATGGTGATGTGTGGAGAACCATTTAATCTGCAAGTACATTTACCTGCCGAGCTCTCTTCCCAACTCTATTTTATTTTTTTGAGACTGTGGATGACCCTTGGTCTCCTACACAGCTTCATCAGCAACAGCTGTGGGAATGCCCACCCCTTTCTGGTACAGCCTCTTCCACCACCAAATGGGAGATGAGAGTCTGTATCTGTGTCCTTCCAGGTAGAGGAGCCAGGCATGGGTGGTGAGGAGCCTGTGGACTGTCGGCAGTGGACCCAACACCACCTAGTTGCTGCTGATATCCGTGTGGCGCCAGCCATGGCGCTAACTCCTCCTCAGGGAGATGCAGATGTGGATGGCATGGATGTCAATGTCCGTGGGCCTGGTGAGTGTCCTCCCCAAACAGGCCCTCGCTGGTCCCACCTGCTAGATCACATGCAGGGATTCTGGGAGTGTCTGGGCGTCTGTATCTGGTGTGTGTGTTAAGCCAGACTTTGGGTTGTAAGTGATTAAAACACCATGCAAAGTAAAACAGAATATAAGCTGACACGCCACTGAAAACCTTGAGGCTGTTGAGATCCTGGATTTTTTTTTCATGACATTAAGATTTCCTTCTTTTATTCTTTCTTTCTTTCTTTTTCTTTTTTTCTTTTTGTTTTTCAAGACAGTGTTCTTTTTGTAGCCCTGGCTGCCCTGGAACTCACTCTGTAGACCAAGCTGGCCTTGAACTCAGAGATCCACTTACTTCTGTTTCTTGGGTGCTGGGATTAAAGGTGTTTGCTCCCTTACTCCCAGCTTTATCTTCCTTCCTCCCTTCCCTTCCCTTCTGTTTCCTTCCTTCCTTCCTTCCCTTCTCTCCTTCCCTTCCCTTCCCCTTCCTTCCTTCCCTTCCCCTCCCTTCTTTCTTTCCTTCTTTCCTTCTTTCCTTCCTTCCTTCCCTTCCCTTCCCCTTCCTTCCTTCCTTCCCTTCCCCTCTCTTCCTTCCTTCCTTCCCCTTCCTTCTTTCCTTCCTTCCCTCCCTCCCTTCCCTCCCTCCCTCCCTCCCTCCCTTCCTTCCTTCCCTTCCTTTCCCTTCCCCTTCCTTCCTTCCCTCCCTCCCTCCCTTCCCTCCCTCCCTCCCTTCCCTCCCTCCCTCCCTCCCTCCCTTCCCTTCCCTCCCTCCCTCCCTTCCTTCCTTCCTTCCTTCCTTCCTTCCTTCCTACCTTCCTTTCTTCCCTCCCTTCCTCCCTCCCTTCTTTCCTTCTCTCTTTTCCTCCTCTTCCTCCTCTTCTTCTTTTCTTCTCCCTCCACCCCTCAAGACATGGTTTCTCTGTGCTCTGTGTAGCCCTGGTTGTCCTGAAACTTACTCTGTAGACCAGGCTGGCTTTAAACTCATAGAGATCCACTTACCTCAGCCTCCTGATTACTGGGATTAAAGGCTTGTTCTAGCACCTCCTCTGCCTGGCTTTATTTTTCTTCTCCTTCTCCTTCTTCTTCCTTGTCCTCTTACTCCTCTTCCTCTTCCTCCTCCCCTTCCCCCTCCTCTTCTTTGTTATTCTTTTGTACAAGATTTCACTATATAGCCCTGGCTATCCTGGAACTCATTATGTAGATGTTGTGAAGTCACAGAGATTCCCCTGCCTCTGTCCCCCAAGTGCTGGAATTAAATGTGTATGCCATCATACCCAGCTGGGACTTATCTAAAACTCACATCTATTTGTGTGTATTAGTGCACTTGGAAGTCAGATGACCCCTTCCTGGAGTTGGTTATCTCCAACTCTCTTCTTGGTCTGGGTCCTGGGATCATATTCGTGCTGTTTGGCTTTCCACAGCTCCTTTATCTGCCAAGCTCCTGGATCCTGGATGTTCAATCCCTACCCCTGCCCTTCCCCAACCCCCTTAGCTCCAGCCATACAGCTTGTCAGGAAAGTCTCAGAGTAGTTCTGATAGGGTGGACTAGAACCGTATACTTATTCTTGGGCCAATCAATGTGGCTAGGGCCTGGAATATGCAGATAAATCAGTCTCCATCTGGTCTAAGTAGGGCTTGCTACTAGGGAATGCGTGAGAAGGAAAACTGGGGAAAAGGTGGTACCCTTCCCTTTTATACTAAGTGCTCTGCTTCCTGGGATTGTTTTTGCAACAAATCATTTAATCTTTGTGGGGTGGCTTTGCAGTTGGGAGAATTTACCTTTTTCTGTGGCGCTGTGTGTCCCAGTTGCATCTAGTACAGTGCCCCTGACATTTGCCCCAGGAAGAACCCTATGCCTGTGACACATTACTGGTCCCTGCAGATGGCTTCACCCCACTTATGTTGGCCTCCTTCTGTGGGGGAGCCCTGGAGCCGATGCCAGCTGAAGAGGATGAGGCGGATGACACATCAGCCAGCATTATATCAGATCTGATCTGCCAAGGGGCTCAGCTTGGGGCACGAACTGACCGCACTGGCGAGACCGCCCTGCATTTGGCCGCTCGCTATGCTCGTGCAGACGCAGCCAAGCGGCTACTGGATGCTGGGGCAGACACCAACGCCCAGGATCATTCGGGCCGCACCCCTCTGCACACTGCAGTGACAGCTGATGCTCAGGGTGTCTTCCAGGTGAGACAGGCCTGTCTCTTCAGATTGCAGAGTTGCTGGGTAGGGATCAGACACACCTAGATTTGAGCCCTGGTTTGTCTTGCAAAACTTTTGTCATTTGGAAACAGGAATATCTGGGACACATTGCCTGTCAGGAATAGGTAGTGCCTCACCTAGGTTTTTTTTTTTCTTTTTCAGGACAGGGTTTCTCTGTGTAGCTCTGGCTGTCCTGGAACTCACTCTATAGACCAGGCTGGCCTCAAACTCAGAGAGATCCACTTGCCTCTACTTCTGGAGTGCTGGGATTAAAGGCGTGCGCCACTAACACCGAATAGATTTTTTTTTAAAGTATCATTAAAATTACATTCATTTGGTGTGTGTGTGTGTGTGTGTGTGATGCTGATTGGTTTGTGTGTGTTTGTGTGGCATATGTGCACTTGTGTGTGCACATGCCTATCGTCCATCTTGCAGAAGTCAGAGGAGGCTGATGGCTGTTCTGCTCTATTGTGCTCCACCTAATCTTTTGAGACAGAGCCCATCAGTGAGCCTTGAGTTAAGCTGGTGGCCAGCAAGCTCTCCCACACTGGGGTTATAGGCACACATGGCCAAGTCCGGCTTTTTACATGGACTTTGGGCGCTGAAGGCAGGTGCTTGTCCCCTGAGCCATCTCCCTGGCCTTCCCCATCACACTGTTATTTAAATCCATTTTGAGTGAGCATAGTTTTGATTTACAATGTGCTTAGCAGGAATATCACCTCGTTTTAAGTCAGGAAATATCTGTAGGTCATGGGTTCCAAAGCTGCGGTGTTTGGGGCCCTCAGGATGCTGTGCTCTCCTGATGTCCTGCCATGACTTTTGTTGTTGTTGTTGTTAGATTCTCATCAGGAACCGCTCCACTGACCTGGATGCCCGAATGGCAGATGGTTCCACTGCGCTGATCCTGGCGGCCCGCCTGGCAGTGGAGGGCATGGTAGAAGAGCTCATTGCCAGCCATGCCGATGTCAATGCCGTGGATGAGCTTGGTAAGTGCTGCGGAGGAGATGGGTAGGGCCTGTGGGTGCTGCTGCCCTCTTAATGTGAGCTCACACCTATGTCGACAGCAAGCATAGGCTTAGGTATGCATATCAGGACTCCCACACAGACACAGCAGACAATCCACACACACTCCACACACACACAGCAGGACCCACAGGGTGCTCTACTTCAGAGAAGATGTAGATTCCCTAACACACACTCCTCTCTTCTCCTCCCCTCCCTTCCCTTTCTCTACCTTTCCCTTGCTTTTCCCTCCCCATTTCCTTGACCCCATCCCCTTCTTCCACATTGTGATACTCCTCTTCCTCCTGCACTTCTTTCTAGAGTCCAAATAGTTGATCAAACCTGAAGTGCTTGTCTTTGAGTCTGACTTATTTCACTTACTGTGATGGTCTCCAGTCCTATCGATTTCTTGAAGAGTGTTTAATTTGACTCCCCGCACTTTTGAGACAGGGTCTCACGCAAGCTAGGATTGCCTCCAGTTCACTATTTAGTCAACGATCTTGAAATCGGGATCCTCCTGTGGGAACCAGGAGCATGCCACCTCTGCTGATATTGAGTAGAATCGGCTTCTTTCCCCTTTGTTCCAACAATAAAAGGATTTAAAAATGGTCTCAGAAGAAAACTCAAGAACAATTAGACTAGCGTTCGATAGAAAAGCAACAGAGCAAGCAAGCTGTCAGTCTCCCTGGAACAGAGAGATGGAGGAGAAGATAAATTCATGTCTTTTGAGATATGGCAGCAAGCAGCAACTTGGTGGCAGCTGGGGGAGAGGTGAGCTTCAAAGGACAAGTGAGGGCTCATGTCCGGGCTTTAGCCAGTATCTGAAAGGAAAGAAATACAAAAGGAAGAAAAGGGGGGCTGTGGATAATGCATTTGCTATTCAAGGGTGAAGACCTGAGTTTGGATCTTCAGAAACCCGTGTAAATAAATGCGAAGTGAGTGAGATGGCCACCTGTAATTCCAGAGACAGGGGATCTTTACAGCAAGCTGGCGAATAAGATTAGCAATATTGGTGAGTTCTGGATTGGATTAATAGACCTTACCTCAATGAATATGGTGGAAGAACCAGCCTACACACACACACATACACACACACACACACACACACGACCATGTATATACAGAAAAAGAAAAAAAATTCAGAAAAGCTGTCAGACTGCCTAGCAGTGACTCCTGATGGAAATCCTGCAAGCAGCTGCTTTGGGGGAGGGGTTCCTAGGAAGGAAAAATACAATATGTCATTAAGAGGATAATTAGTCCTCTCCTGTCCTTAGCATGTCTTCAGGTGACTCAAATTTCTTGGAGGGAACAAAGGCAGACTCTTGGACAGGTAATTGACAGGCTCTATTGGGATACCTTTAAAAAATAGTCTATTTATGCTTGTTTTATGTGTAGGGTGTTTTGCCTGCATGTATGTCTGCATGCCCCATGCATGCAGTGCCCACACAGGCCAAAAGAGTAAAGGGCATCAGAAGTTACAGACAGTTGTGAACTGTTATGTGGGTATTGAGGACTGAACCTGGGTCTTCTTGAAAATCATCCAGTGCTCTTAACCACTGAACTATCTCCCAGCTACCCAAATGAACTCCTAAAAGGAAATAGTCTTATGTAGTATGTTGGGCTTCCACCAGGATTGGAACTAGACCTCAGAGTCTATTTAAGAAGCAGCTTTGCATTAAGTGGGCATCAACAAATTCAGACACTCTCAGCTTTTTATATGGTAATTTGAATTCTACTGAATGGCAAGCAGATGTCTCTCCAAAGTAGTCTTAGTCCTCTGAGACTACTGTAACAGGCAAATGACCTTGAGGGTGGGGGTCATTCATGGTTGATGTTAGCTAATTTTTAAAAGGCAGCTATAGAGAGACAAAAGATAGAGAGAGGGGCTTGACCTGACTTAAGGGGAGACTTAGGGCATCTTGTCACTGGTATGTGTGGACAGCCAAAATGCCTACAGGGGAAGATGGGATGTGGCTCTTAGAAGGAAGGTAATGACTTCTGTAGTCCGTAAGGGAAGCTGGGAAGTGTAGTCCTTCAGCAGGAAACTCTGTCCTAATTCTGAGAGGATATAAAAAATGCAGGGCAGGATGTTTTTGCCTTTTCTTTCCCCAGAGGAGAGTCTTTATCAGAAGTGTTAGTTCTGGGTCCAGTAAAGGGATATTCTCTGGCCATGTTGCATGGTATAGTCTTGATTAGTTGTGATGGATCAGGCGATTGTCATTCCGCATTCCTGAGGAGAGTTGGAAAATAGTTATTAGAAGACCACAAGCAGATGATTTGTTATAGAGTAGAACTGAGAGATTTTCTGGGAAGGTTGAGGGAGGGGGAGGAGCAGGAGCCTAGGCTGGAGAGACAAGAGTGGGATAAAGTGGGCAGAGGCAGGTGCCAGGGTGACAGTGATTGGTCCTATTGCTAGGACTGCTAACTCAAATGAGCTAGCAGAAGGAGCAGGGAGCTACAGAGTGTCGAAGGAAGGGGAGAGGAGACAATAAAGGGTTAATGTGAAGACCTGTATCTGGCCTGCAGTGAAAGAGATGAAGGTCCCCTTTCTACCCAGCATCTGAACGGTCCTTTTGCAGATGTGTCAGGAACAAATGGAGCTGTTGTGGGCTGAGAGCCTCTGGGAGAGCTTGCATGGAAAATTCTGTTTGGGTTCAGTAAGTAAAACATTTAAAAGACAGGGTGAAAAATGTAAGTATTAGTATAATGAGGCGGAAAGGAGTGATCGAGGGGAGGAGCCAGAGTGGGAGGAAACCAGAAGGAGTTTTCGTCTGGTCCCTGTGCCTTTAGGCCCAGCTTCAAACCGGACAGCATTTGTTGGCGTGGAAGCAGCGCTGTTTGAGGAGGGCAGCAGTCAGAGCTAGTCCTTTTTAGTTGTGGAGTACTGGATCAGTCAAGGAGTTGACCTGCTCCTAGACGGTGTTACGCTGATCTGAGCTGGTGACACAGAGAAATTCATTGATGCATGGAAGGTTTCAGTTCAGCTGTTTTAGTTCTGAGTCTTGAAGACGATGTCCAGAGTGGCAAGAAGAGGGGTGTCTCGGATGAGTCATGGCCCGTTAGGCCTCTCTTAGACGTCATCCAAACTGCTGTTGGGGGTCTGGGGCGTTGATGTCTCTGTAACTGCTTTAAGACTGACAGAGTGGGATGAGGGGAGCGGCCGTCAGAGTGTCTCAGAAGAGGGTCCTTCCAAGGGGTCATGAGAGAACTTAAGAGTTGGCAAAGATCCAGAACATAAGTCACGGCAATAACTAACAGCTTAATGGAGACCATTACGAGACAGAGTTACAGAAGGAAGACTTTTATATCCAGTTGAATCCCACTGGACAACTGGCTGCACCAGTGTCCCGAGGAAGGATAAGGTAGCTGTCAGGAGCTGTTGGTATGCATTAGAATCTTGCCAGCTGAGAATGGCTGTAGCTCAGTGCTGGTCACTAGAACTTTCTCTGAGGATTGGAAGAAATACTCGTTGGCCCAGTCTGGTTTGGCCACTACTGGCCTCTTGTGGCTGATGGGCACCTGAACACTGGCTTGGCCAAATGAAGAGCTGTTTTCTTTTAGTCCATCCAATGTTTAAAGTATCGGAGCAGGGATATAGCTCAGTTGGTGGAATAATCTTGCCAGGTTCATTCTCTACCACCACATAAAATTAGGCATGTTAATCTTAGGCAAGCCTGTAACCCCAGTGCCCAGGACCGACCTGGAGTCAGGAGGACCAGAAATTCAATCATCTTCAGCTGCATAGTGAGTTACAGGCCAGCCTAGGATACTTGAGACCTTGTCTTTTTTTTTTCCTTTTTAAGATTAATTAATTTATTTTATGTATATGAGTGCACTGTAGCTGTCCTCAGATACACCAGAAGAGGGAATCCCATTACAGATGGTTGTGAGCCACCATGTGGTTGCTGGGAATTGAACTCAGGACCTCTTGAAGAGCACCCAGTGCTCTTAACCGCTGAGCCATCTCTCCAGCCTCTGAGTCCTTGCAGCAGCAGCAGCAGCAGCAACAACAACAACAACAACTACAACAAAATTAGCTGTTAAAAGCACTTGCCGCTCTTGCAGAGGACCTGACAGGAGTTCTTACCATCTAAGTGGTGCTACTCACAGCGGTCTGTAACTCTAGTTCCAGGGAATCTGACGCCCTCTTCTGGACTTGCAGATACCTGCACTCATATGCACCTTCCCTGTGCAAACATGCCTATACACAGAATTAAAAAATATAAAAATAAATAAATCTTAAAAGGAAAAGCCCATCCAGAACAGGCAATATAGAATATAAAGACAGAAAGCATATCAACAATTGCCTAAGGCTGGGGATGTGAGGGGACTGATCAATGATGGGTAATTAAAGTGATAAAAACGTAAAAACTGATTAATTGTAAATTATGACTCAACAAAATTATATTGTCTTGTATATATACAAGAAAAGATATTAAAAATAAAAAATTTGAGACATACTCCTAGTTAGTGTTAACTGTCAACTTGAGTCTCTGAGAAGCGCTTCTCAGTTGGGGGATTGCTCAGACCAGTGTGAGATTGTCTTGACTGTTAACTGAATCAGGAGGGCTCAGCCCTCTGAGGGCAGCACTGTTTCTGGGGCATATGATCCTGAGCTACACAGGAAAGTTAGCTAAGACTGAGCCGGCAAGCGAGCTGGCTGGCACGCACCGTCCTGCATTGTTTCTGCTGTGCTTTGGCTGTGGTTTGACTGGGAAGTGAGCTCCTTAGTTGGAGGTGATGTTGTGGAACCTGCCTTCAAGTTACTGCCTTACCTCATGCAATGATGGGTGATCTAGGATGTAAACCAAATAGCTCCCAAGTGCTGGGGTTACAGCTGTGTGTGCCACCACAACTGGGGTGCTAGGGATTAAACCATGCTCCATGCATGCCAGGAAAACACTCAACTGACTTATCTACAAGCCCAGCACATGTTCTAAATATTCTATATTTAAAAAAGCTTTATTATATAAAAACATACAAATAAATAAAAATATCAAATATCAAGCTGGAGACATGGCTCAGTAGTTAAGAGCACTGACTGCTGAGTTCAGGTCCCAGCATACATATAGTGGCTTACAACTTCCTGTAGCTCCAGATCCAGGAAGATATGATGTCCCCTCTGACCTCCTTGGGCACTACAGTCACATGTACATACCCACACACACATATATAAATAATAAAAAAAAAATTTTTTTAAGGGCTGGAGAGATGGTTCAGCAGTTAAGAGCATTATCTGCTCTTCCAGAGGTCCTGAGTTCAATCCCCAGGAACCACATGGTATCTCACAACCTATAATGGGATCTGATGCCCTCTTCTGGCACACAGGTGTACATGCAGATAGAGCACTCATACATAAAATAAATAAATCTTAAAAAAAAAATCATATATCCAAATTAACCAGACCCAAAGTCTATATAACTAATAAATTTATATACAGTTAGAATTGATCTTCCAGCAGAAGCTATGAAGCTTCACATTAAATTTTATACTCTCAGTACTGAATATATTTTATGCACTTACCCTCCACCAAACCCAAAAGTCCATGGTAGAATCAGAGCTAGAAGAACACTTGGGTGTATGTTGCCAGTCGCAACTGTCTATGGCCTGCACTCAGCTCTTCCTCTTCCCACACATTTGGGCTTTCTTGCCCTCTTTTCTGTGTGTTACAGTGCACCCACGTGAGCATTTGTGGCTTTAGTTTGCATTTCCCTGGTGGGAAATGACCCTGCCTGGCTTCTCACCTGTTTATTGGTCATGGGTAGATCTTTCTTGAGGAAATAATTCTTTGGATTTTATTTTGGTGGTGCTGGAGATCAAACTCAGATTCTTCTAGATGCTACTCAGTGTTCCATTGCTCAGCGGCACACCTAAGCACGGAGTTTATCATTTTAGCGCTGTTATTAGAGTTCTTTGTGTCCTCATCAAATCTCTCTCTCTCTCTCTCTCTCTCTCTCTCTCTCTCTCTCTCTCTCACACACACACACACACACATTTGTACACATTTCCCATTTTACTTGTACATTTTGTTTTACAAAAAAGTGTACTTGATGAGCCACCCTTATATGGTTTATTTGTAAGTGTGTCTATGTGAGTGTATGTGCATGCACGTGTGCCTGGGTGCATGCATGTGTGCATGTCTGTGTGCCTGGCCCAAGGAGACTTGAGAATGGTGCCAGGTGCCCTTCTTTATCATTCTCTGCCTACTTTTGTTTGTTTGTTTGAGACAGTCTCACTCTGATGCCCTGGTTGGTCTGGGACTCACTTTATAGACCAGGTTGGCCTCAAGTCCATAGACATCATCTACTTCTGCCTCCTGAGTCCTTCAGCTAAAAGTGTGTGCCACCACAAACTGCCCCTCTGCCTATGCTTTGAGGCAAGGTCTCTCTCTGAATCCAGAGATCACATTTCTCTGCTAGGCTGGAAGTCACTAAGTCCCAGTGACCATCCTGTTTCACTCTCCACCCCAAGCTGGGGTTCAGGTGCACACAGAGCACTGAGCACTGAGCTTGTTATTTGAGATCTGAATTCAGGTCAAGATGACTGTGCAATAAATGGTCTTAACCACTGAGCCACCTCTCTAGCCTCCAGTCTTTCCTTTAATCCCAGCACTCAGAAGGAAGAGGCAGGTAGATCTCTGAGTTCGAGGCCAGCCTTGTCTACAGAGTGAATCCCAGGACAGCCAGGGCCACACAGAGAAACCCTGTATCAAAAAACAAAATAAAAATTCTTTATTATCTTTCTGTGTATGCATGTGTGCTTGTTTGTGATATATTTGTATCTGAGTGTGTGTCCACAGAGGCCAGAAATGGGGCTTTGGATTCCTTGTAGTGGAGATGCAGGCGTCTGTGAGGCTCTGGATCCAGATTCTGGAGGACTGGAGTGATGCTCAGTATTGAGTAGTTCTGACTGCTCTCCCAGGGAACCTGAGTTGGATTCCCAACACCCACAGGATGGCTCACAACCATGTGCAGTTCCAGTGCTAAGGGATCTGATGCTCGTTCTGGCCTCTGTGAACACCAGGTGCACACATGGTGCACAGACATACATGCAACTAAACACCCCTACACACACACACATACACACACACACACACACACACACACACACACACACACACACACACACACACACAGGTCTATACACTCTAGTTTTCATGATAGAACAGCAAATGCCTTTAGTCACCAAGCCATCTCTCCAGCCTTGACAGTAACATCAGAAGAGAGTTTCAGTTTTAGTGATGAGTTGTTTTTTGTGTTGTTATTACTGGAATTCTCTCTCATGTAGGTTTGGGTCTAGATTAGAATTTAGGTCTTCAGGTGTGTACAATAAGCACCTTTGTCCACTGAGCTATCTTGCTGACCCTTGCTTGTTTTGAATCAGTTTAACATGCACACTCATGCAGAAGGTACTCCTTCGTCCGAGGAGCACTATAGATCTACACCTACCTTCCTTCCTTCCCTTCCTCTCTCCCTCCCTCCCAGATTTATTTATGTATAATATACACTGCTTCTCTCTTAAGACATACCAGAAGAGGAGGTCAGATCCCATTACAGATGGCTGTGAGCCACCATGTGGTTGCTGGGAATTGAACTCAGGACCTCTGGAAGAGCAGTCAGTGCTCTTAACCGCTGAACCATCTCTCTGGCCCCTGCCAGGCCATTTTCTACACATTTCCGCCTGTTCTGTAAAGGAGAACCTGATGTGAACTTGACTCTGATGTTTATCTCCTTACAGGGAAATCGGCCTTACACTGGGCTGCAGCAGTGAACAATGTGGAGGCTACCTTGGCTCTGCTGAAAAATGGAGCCAATAAGGACATGCAGGACAGCAAGGTGAGCCCTTTGGGGACTGCAGTGCTACAACCCCTGTATGTGACAAAGCAGGGTCAGGGATAAGCCTTTTGGGGGCATCCATCTTGCTTGCAGTCGGCTTCTAGGGGGATTCTGGCCTGAAGGCTGTGCGAGCAAACCGTAGTAGTCGCATGTGACATCAGACTCAGTGTCCCCATTGTGACAGGGGAAGCAGCATCATCCACTCTAGCTTGAGCTTCAGCAAGCCTACTCATTTGTCAGGCACCTAGCAGATTCTCAGGAGTGTACAGAAGGGAAATGTTAGGGTGACTCTGAGAAAAACTTGTCAAAGGCCCGGTCCATAATTTCTATTTTGTTACATTTATTAAGTGTATATAGATCAGAAGACAACTTATAGGAGTCAGTTCCCCCTACAGATTAGGTCCTGTTGCTTGAACTCAGGTCATCTGGCACCTTGACCTGTGAACCCATCTCACTGACCCTTCCTTTTTAAAGCAGGAAATATATACATAATATATATTTATGCATATATTATATATAAATAATATATACTTATAAATGTAAATTATATATATAACTTTCTTTCTTTCTTTCTCTTTCCCCCTTCCTTCTTTCTTTCTTTTTGAGACTGGCTTCCTACTTGAATTCACAGTTCTCATATTTCTACTACCTAAATGCTGGTATATGCTCTCATGCCTCCTATCTTTTTCAATGATGTATTTTATTTTTACACAGTGTGTGCGTGTAGGTATGTGGACCAGAATTGTAGTACCCTTAAAGCAAGGAGAGGGTGTTGAACCCCCCTAGAGCTGCAGTTACAGGCAGTTGTGAGCTTCCATGTGGGTACCAGGGCTGGCACTGAAGTCACCAGGCTGAGTGACAAGTGTGGTTACCCACTGTGCCATCTTGTCAGTCTTTACTTTGTTTCTTTCTCTTTTTGAGACCATGTCTTATTTGTTACTTTAGCAGAAGCTGACCTCAAACTCTTAGTGAGTCTTCTGCCTTAGCCTCTCAAGTGCTGGGATTATAGGCACAGGTTCTCTGTCTGTCTCTGGCTCCCTCTCTCCCTCCTTCTCTCCTTTGTAATCTTTTATAACTCATTGAATCAACATGCAGTTCATTTTGGTGACAGGAAGTTTTGATGCCCATTTAAATTTTGTGCCTAAGGTAAGTCCCGGCCAGATGTGCCTGCTACAGGAAGAGCTTGTTTCTTTAACGGAGATAGGATCCAAAGCAGGTCCATCTGTTTTCAGGGTCTCGACTCTTAGTTCTCAGGCTGCCCTAGGGATTAGGAAGCTAGGTGCTGGCCAGGGTGACTGACCTCTGTTGGTGCTGGGCCTCCCCCAGGAGGAGACTCCACTGTTCTTGGCCGCTCGGGAGGGCAGCTATGAGGCTGCCAAGCTGCTGCTCGACCATTTTGCCAACCGGGAGATCACAGATCACTTGGACAGGCTGCCCAGGGATGTGGCCCAGGAGCGGCTGCACCAGGACATTGTGCGGTTGCTGGACCAGCCCAGTGGCCCCCGCAGTCCCTCTGGTCCCCATGGCTTGGGGCCATTGCTCTGCCCACCAGGGGCCTTCCTTCCTGGCCTCAAAGCCGTGCAGTCTGGAACCAAGAAGAGCAGGAGGCCGCCTGGCAAGACCGGGCTGGGGCCACAGGGGACTCGGGGTCGGGGCAAGAAGCTGACACTGGCCTGTCCAGGCCCCTTGGCAGACAGCTCTGTCACACTGTCACCCGTGGACTCGCTGGACTCACCACGGCCCTTCGGTGGGCCCCCTGCTTCCCCTGGAGGCTTCCCCTTGGAGGGTCCCTATGCCACCACAGCCACTGCTGTGTCCTTGGCACAGCTGGGCGCAGGTCGGGCGGGTCCTCTAGGGCGCCAGCCTCCTGGGGGCTGTGTGCTCAGCCTTGGTCTGCTCAACCCTGTGGCTGTTCCCCTCGACTGGGCCCGTCTGCCTCCACCTGCCCCTCCAGGGCCCTCATTCCTGCTGCCCCTGGCTCCGGGACCCCAGCTGCTCAACCCGGGAACCCCAGTTTCTCCCCAGGAGCGGCCCCCACCCTACCTGGCTGCTCCAGGACATGGAGAGGAATATCCTGCCGCAGGGACCCATGGGAGCCCTGCCAAGGCCCGCTTCCTGCGGGTTCCCAGCGAGCATCCTTATTTGACCCCATCTCCTGAGTCCCCAGAGCACTGGGCCAGCCCGTCCCCTCCCTCCCTCTCAGACTGGTCTGACTCAACGCCTAGTCCAGCAACTGCTACCAGTGCCACAGCCTCCGGAGTCCTGCCTGTTCAGTCACATCCCGTATCTGTTCCCTCCCTCCCTCAGTCCCAGACTCAGCCAGAAGTCACCCCCAAGAGGCAGGTGATGGCCTAAATTCTTGGATTTTGGAGGTGTGTTGAAGTGACACTCCTCCATGGCTTCTTTCTTCCTCCCTTTTAATCTTACTCTCATCCCTTTATCTCTGTACCAGCCTTCCTGCACCTGTCCGTCTTGTAGTGTGACCGAGTTGGTCACCAGCCCAGACCCCTGTCTTCCTTTATTTATAATGGGTAGGGGCTGACCTCCCACCACCTCGGCCCCCAAGGGGTCTGGGACCTCCTCTTGACCCCTCTCCCTGCCTCCACTTTCTTTTTTTCCTCCTCTTTTTCCTTCTCATTTTCTCACACTCTGACATGAGTTATTATTTTTTCTTTTTTACATTTTGTATAGAGACAAATTCATTTAAACAAACTTATTATTATTATTTTTTACAAACTATATATATGGAGTTGCTCCCTTTCCCCAGCTGCGAATCCCTCCAGCGCCCCCGTGGGGCTGAGTCTGTGGGCCCTTTTGGCCAATCCGGACTCTGTGTACCGAGTACACAGATATGACTAGGGTCCCGCGTACTGAGTATGTGGTCCTGGTATGTACCAAGTAGCCAGCCTTGGGCACACCCTCCCCTGGGGTCAGGGGACATTTGGGAGCCTCCTTCCCCTCCCCATCCTCCTTCCTCACTTCACTGCATTCCAGATATGACTTGTAGACTCACTGGAAAAGGGGTCTTTCCTGGCTCACCTTTTACGAGCTGGGGGCACTTCAGGGGAGATGCACTGTGTACGCATTCCACTTCTAATTGTAAATACAGTTGGGGGGGGGTGCTCACTCTTCCTGTTATTCCCTTGGCTCAGCCTCACTGCCTAATAGAAATGTTTTAAGGCTGTTTTTGTTATATGGCACCTGGTCACAGTCCGTTGTAGCTGAATTCCCAGGTCCTGCACTGTACAACCCTCACCTTCCCAGTTCCCTTACCACCTAATAAAGGAATAGTTATACCCAAGTGTCTGGTTTCTGTGCAAGGTCCAAGTGGGTGTTTTGGACCTCAGCCTCCACAGGGCTAACTTGAACTCCCATCTTGGGGCAAAGCCATGAGCTTTGCCAGTCCACCCTGATTCCTTTTTGGTCAGGTATCTAGCTTCATTTCTGTTGCTTTAAGCAAATATGTAAGAAAAAAGAAACTTAGGGGACAGAGGTTTTTTTTTTTTTCTGACTAAAAATTCCGGGTTACAGTCGGACATTGTAAAGAAGAGGCAAGAGCTTAGAAGAGCGAATCACGTCACACCCGTCAAGAGCAGAGAGAAAGAGCTGAAGCACGGATACTTGCTTCTTTGGATTCAGCTGGATCTTACACTCGGACACAGTTGAGAAACCCCTGCTTAGGGAATGATGCCACCCACGGTAGACTGTGTCTTCCCACACCAATAGACTTAATACAATCTCCTAAAGACATACTTTCAGGTCAACTTGATGTAGACAACTTCTTTTCCCAGGTGATTTGTAAGTTCTGTCATTGTGACAAAGCTAACCATCATATCAGGCGATTCCAATTTTTGGATCTTGGGTTGTAACCAATAAAGTGACTCAACACAAAACAAAAACAGACAAACCAAAAGAAAAAAATCCCTACAAAACCCAATAGTGTTATTTTGAGAACTTACTTTTTTCCTTTAAAATTTTTATTATTATTTTAATCATTGTTGTTGTTTTAAGACAGGGTTTCCCTGTGTAACTATGACTGTCCCGGAACTCTGTAGACCAGACTGGCCTTATACTTACAGAGATCTTTTTGCCTCTGCCTCCCAAGTGCTGGAATCAAAGGTGTGCACCACCACTGCCCAGCAGGAGTGGGATACATTTAAAGGTGGGTAGGTTTGCAGAAGGATGGATTTTTTTTCCAATTTATGTGCTTTAGTATATGTGTATGTCTGAGTATGTGCTGGAGGGGTGTACACCTGTGTATGCAGGTACAAGTGCTCTGTGTGCACATATGGGAGCCAAGGGGTTCATGTCATGTGTCTATCATTCTTGACCCCTGCCCCCTGCACCCCCTACAGATAATCTCTTACTGAAACTGGGGCTTGAGAGTTTCTACTCACCTGGGCGGCCAGAGAGTTGCAGAATCTGTCTGTTTCTGTCTTGCAGAGCTAGAGTTGCACACTCCCACATCCAGCTTACATGGGAGCTGGGAATCTGAATGCAGGTATCCATCTTTACAGAAAGTCTTTTGCCTGCTAAGCCATCTTCCCAGTGCCCTTCTTTCTCCTTCCTTCCTTCCTTCCTTCCTTCCTTCCTTCCTTTCTTTCTTTCTTTCTTTCTTTCTTTCTTTCTTTCTTTCTTTCTTTCTTTCTTTCTTTCTTTCTTTCTTCCTTCCTTCCTTCCTCTCTCTCTCTCTCTCTTTCTTTCTTTCCTTTTTAAATTTTTATTTGATTAATTGTTTATGTCAAAATACAAAGTAATGGGTCTAGCCCATTATGGGTGTTCCTCCTCACCACTGAACGTGACCAGGTAGGTGAGGAGGAATAAGATGAAGAGAGTGGGCCTCAGTTCTGGGAGGTTGGAGAATCCCACCAACACAAACTGTCACCAGCCAGGTCCCATTGTCCTGCTGTTTCTCAGGAGCCTGAGAGAGATTGGGTCACTAGAATAAGGCAGGGCAGTGAGGCTAGGCTGGGCATCAGGTGTCAGGAGAATCATCACTGGTTTGTAGACAAGACAAAGGGACTCATAAGTGATCAGTTATTACCCAGCCAGCAATGTGTCTCCTCAATTTGTAAGACAATTCTCAAAACTTAGAAGGCAAAGGTATTTGACAAGTGGGAGGTAAAGAAGAAATGTTAGTGTTCCAGTTTCCTTTCTGATGCTGTCTTAGTTAGGGTTTTATTGCGGTGAACAGACATGATGACCAATGCAACTCTTATAAGGACATTTAATTGGGATAACTTACAGGTTCAGAGGTTCCATTATCATCAAGGCAGGAACATGGCAACATCCAGACAGGCATGGTGCAGGAGGAGTGAGAGTTCTACATCTTCATCTGAAGGCTGCTAGCAGAATGCTGGCTTCCAGGCAGCTAGGATGAGAGTCTTATAGCCCACACCCACAGTGACACACCTACTCCAACAGGCCACACCTCCAAACAGTGCCACTCTCTGGGCCAAGTATATTCAAACCATTACAGTTGCTACGTTAAATATCCTGACAAAAAGCAACTTAGGGGAGGAAGGATTTAATTTAGCTCACAATTCCATGTTAAAAGTCCAGTACAGCGGGGAAGTCACAGTGGCTTAGGACAGTTGGTCTCATCACAGTGACAAGAGCAGAGCAAAGTGAATGCATGCATGCTCACTTGCTGCCTTGTGTTTAGCTTGGTTTCTCCATTCTTATAATTTCAGGATCTCTTGCATAGTGTCTTAGTTAGGGTTTTATTGCTGTGAACAGACACAATGACCAAGGCAACTCTTGTAAGGATAACATTTAATTGGGGCTGGCTTACAGGTTCAGAGGTTCAGTCCATTATTGTCAAGGCAAGAGCAGGGCAGCACTCACACAGGCATGGTGCAGGAGGAGCTGAGAGTTCTACATCTTCATCTGAAGGCTGCTGGTGGAAGACTGACTTCCAGGCAGCTAGGATGAAGGTCTTAAAGCCCTTACCCACAATAATATACCTCCAATAAGGCCACACCTCCAAATAGGGCCACTCCATCTGCCAAGCATATTCAAACCATGACACCTAGGGATCGGTGCTGCCCACAGTGGGCTAAGTCTTTGTACATAAGCAAGTTAAGCCAGTCTCCCATAGACATGCCCATTGATCAACACTATGTAGACGATCCCTCAATCAGGTTCTCTTTCCAGATTCTAAATTTCAGTTGACAATTAAAGATAATTGTCACAGTTCTTCATTTGAGTACCTTTAGAAGCAAAGCCTACATAATGACCCAAGAGAAAATTATTTACCTTAGGAGCAATCCAAAAAATTATGACAAGGGTTGAGTATATTATCTCACTAGTAGGTTGCTTGTCTAGCAGGCAGGAGGACCTGGGCTAAATCCTCAGTACTGCTACTAAGAAAACAGCAACAAAGAAGTGATTTTGGAGGTGGCTTCGAGACAGTTAAGGAACACAGCCAACACAAAGCATGCCTGTCAACTTGGACATTTACTACTGTGGGCAATTGAGATGACATCCTACTGGGAATCTCTCAACGGTGTTGAGGAACACACAGGCCAGTGTCACCCTTCTAAGAGTGAGGGGTGTGGGGCTTATTTGCCAACTCTCATTAATCACTTGCTTAGGGGCTGAGCACAAAAGGGCAGTTGCTGAGCAAGTTCTATGATCTGAATTCAATCCTTGAAACCCTTATAGTGGAAGAACTGACTCCTGAAAGTTGTCCTCTAACCTCCAAATGCATACATGGGCGTGTTCATCATGCCCCAAATGATGATGGTAATGGACGTGACATCATAGTCATAATAATAATAAAATAAAAATAAAAATTATAGGAGCTGCTTAGATGGTTCAGCAGGTAAGGGAAACTGCCACGAAGCCCAACAGCCTGCATTCGAGCACTGAAACTTTTACAGTGGAAGAACTGACTCCTGAAAGTTGTCCTCATGAGTTCAGGGGTCAATCTGGGCTACAGAGCGAGCTCCTGCCTTCAAAACACCTTCAAAAGGCACGATATTTTTATAAAACCCACGGATTCCTATTTATATTTTAAATCAACTTGAAACCACATTGAAGATATAATTTAAATACTATGTAAGTAGATGTACGATATTGTTTAAAGGAATAATGCTTAAGAAGTCTGAATCCATTCAATACAGAAATCACTGTAGAAGGCCTAATTATGCTTCCTTTTCCTTTTATTTATTTTTTGAGTGTGCACATGTCCATGCATTTGCGTGCAGGTGGAGGCTGGTGGTTGATATCAGGTGTTTTTCTAAATTACTCTATCAAGGCGGAGTCTCTCACACAAACCCAGCACTCACCGATTCAGGTAGCCAGCTCACTTCAACTCTTCCCTCTCTTCATCTCTTGGATGCTGGAATTACAGGTAGGCCACCATGTCTACCTGGAACATACATTGTTCTCAGTTGCATGTGCACCTGTTTGCACACATATACAAAACCTGCATGCACACATACAGACACACACACACACTCACACACTGTACACCAATATACAGAAATATAAAGCCATTGAAAACAAACAAGAGAAAATTCTACTGACAACTGTATCCTAATGCCCTTAATTAAGAAACACACTTTTGTGTTGACCCAGAAAACCAGATTCAAACACATAACTCAATCTGTTGCAAAAATACTATTAAAGAAGCCAGACATGGGGTTACTTTCATGGTTTTCTATCCATAACCCAAGTTATTACTTATTATGCTTCATCTGGGCTGTTCTTAGCAACCAGGCAGCCTTCTGGGCCATGTTCTCTTAGCCCAGAGGCCATGGTGACTCTTCTTGTTTCTCTATCCCATAGCCACTCTTTCTTCTGCACATTCTTACCATCCCATTGTGGCTTCCTTTCTCTACTCTCTCCTTCCTTGTGGTCCCTAGTCCAGGAAACCTAAACCTGACCTATGTCTCTTCTCCCCAGCTATTAGCTGTTGACATCTTTATTTACCAATCAGAATTAACTGAGGGCAAGGTCACTCAGGCTACGTGCAGACTCCAAATCTT
Source organism: Tokudaia tokunoshimensis (assembly GCA_036184795.1). Lineage (NCBI taxonomy): Eukaryota > Metazoa > Chordata > Mammalia > Rodentia > Muridae > Tokudaia > Tokudaia tokunoshimensis. The sequence goes on along the minus strand of BTHU01000007.1, from coordinate 3,239,224 downwards.
GGAGGCCAACAGTTAGCATTACAATAAACAGTTAAAGACAAAACTTCCTCACTAATCATCTTATCATTTATATTTTATGTGCATGGTTGATTTGTCTGCATGTATGTACATGTGCTGTGTCTGTGCCTAGTGTTCACAGAGGCTCTAGGATTTCCTGGAACTGAAGTTAATATGTTATAAGCCATCATATGGGTGCTAGGGATGAATCTAAGTGCTCTGCAAGAGAAGCAAGAACTCTTAATTGTAGAGCCATCTATCCAGACTCACATTCCATCATTCAGAAGCTAAAAGAGCCTGGCTCAAAGCAAGTGAGAACAGGACCTGCAATCCTCATCTGCTCACTTGCAGCCCATGAAATGTGCCCTATGAAGGTCCCAGAACAGACCTTGCCTGCAGGTGCTACCTGAGGGTTCTGTGTTCAGGGACCTGCCAGTGTCATCTCCACTGTGACAGCCAGAGACCCAGGGTCCTTCCTGAGAAGCATGAGAAGGCAGAGAACCAGGAATTCTGGGGAGAGAGGGCCTGGTCCCTCTTTTCCTATTTCTTCTCTTCAGGAACCCCTAAGGCTGGAGCCCCTCTCCTGATGCTTCCAGCTCTCACCATACAAGGGTCTCTCTCTCTGTCTCTCTGTCTCTCTCTCTGTCTCTCTCTCTCTCTCTCTCTCTCTCTCTCTCTCTCTCTCTCTCTCTCTCTCTCTCTCTCTCTCTCTCTCTCTTTCTCTCCCCGCCCCACGTAGCTCTAGGCTGCATGATCATGTAGCCCCACACTCCCAAGGCCACTTGTTTCTGTGTACCAGGGTTCTGTGTCTATAGGGTTCAGAGCTGGAAGAGGCTCCCTCCTGTTTCCTTCTAACAACATTACAGATTCTCCTGGATGATGCAAACCCAACTCAAAATTGGAATTAAACCTCTTTGAAAGAATCTCCATGGAAGTATGTCACTGTTCAGACAATCTGAAAAATTTCCCTCCCTCCATTCATTTTTAGACCTTTCCCTAAGGTGGGAATGGTCAAATGGCTTCTGTTGCCAGAATGTAACTCACCGTAGGTATGATAGGTTCTTACATCCCTGTGAATGTCTCTCTTTGCCTAAGGGAGGGACTGAGGACCAAATTCTCATATCCTGGGGTCCCTGGAGCTTCTGTCCCAAGGAGTCTCTGTAGTTACTAACAAGCCTCCCAGGGCCAGGGAGAAATATGCTATGAGAAATTCTCTTTCCTGGAACTAGATGTCCTGGGGTCTTTCCCCCTAGCATCTAGCCCTAAGCCTCAGAACAGGGAAGGATTAACTGGAATACTCCTTTGGGGACTATTAACTTTGCTTTTACTCCCTCAGATAGAGGAAGGAGATGAGAGCTATCTCCAAACTGTGAATACACACCTTGGGCTGAGCCAGACAGTTTCTTCCTCTGTCCTAACTATCCCCAGGCCTAAGTCTTGAGGCTTCTTGTTTCTGAACAATCTAATCTTCCATCTTCTCTTGCCTTCTTACTGAGTTGTTCTGCCTGGCCTCATATTAACTTTGGCAATCTGTTCTAATCTACTGACTCCTTCTCATTCTCTGGCTCGTTCTGTCTTCACCTGTGTCTAGCTTATTCTCTCTGCCACCTGTCTTTGTAAAACTGTCCTGCTAAAACTGCCACACATACACACTTTCTCCTTGTGCTACTCTAAAATAGCCTCTCCTTCCTGTGCTGTTCTCATGAGAGCTGGGCATATCTTATCTCTGACCCATTCTGTCAAGTCTTTCCCTGATTTGTCTCTTTGTCTGCCCCTCAATTAGATGTTACTTTCAAGCATGGCTGTTTCCTTCTACAAACTAACCTTAGCTTCATTGTTAGAGATTAAAGGATGTGTCTGCACTTGAGCCAGATAATACTGTAATCCATAGCATGACTATTTCAGCTGATCACACAGACCTAGATGGCCTTTTTATGTGATCCCTTGCCAGGGCAGCCATGTAGGATTAAAATTCCTCTACAAGGGAGAAGTCCCCAAAGCATCTCTAGCTCCATCAGGGCTTTCAATGATCTGCAAGGAGTGTCACCTCAGCAGCTCAAGGCTGCTTCCCCAAGATCTTATTTTTGTGGGAGGAAGAAGTAGATAATTTGATGTTGTCACTCAGGATGCCGAAGCCGAATTTAGGGTCCCACAACCCTCAAATGCTTGCTCTTTTCAGATATTTTTAGTCCTGTAAATTACCTTAGTGAACTCACTGGTTTATTATGCTAGACCTGGTTGGAATTGTTTCTCCAGGTCACTGTTGGTGTCCCATATGGGGTAAATCGACACTTAAGTCTCTCCACAATTAGTGCCTGAATAGAGATGGCAGAATCAAAGATGAGCTGAGGAGTGCAATGCAATGCCCGAGGAGCCCTGTGGCTGTCATGGTCTCGGTGAGGGTGGAGAATCCACAGAGGCAATCCTGGCATGGCCACCTTGATCCATGTGCTGTGGGATGGGGTATCTCCCTGCTGCAGTGGTGACTGCATGCTCCCTGTGATGCATGATTGGACATGCAACTGAGACTTAGTTGTCTGAGAGTGGAAATGGGTCTCTGATGACTGACTTACTCTTACTGTGACTGGTAGTTGGTTATTTCTGTCTGAGATCCCTATTTACGGGGAACCCCAATATATCTGTCTTCTCTTCTGTGAAATGGAGTGTCATGCATCCTTGATGAGTGGGATCTGCCGCGTGAATGTAGATACCCCTGATACAGATGAAGGACCAGAGAAAGCCACGTATTCCCTGAGAGAAGCATCCATGGAACGGGAGTGCTGGTTGGTTGTTGAGGCAGTTGCATGTCACTGCAATGAGTGATAAAACATGAAGCTGACGGTGGGATGGTTGCTCAGGGGAGCTCACCTGTTTAAGGGAGTAACTGCAAGTGGGAGTGGCATGTGCTGGCGTCCTCCACATTAGCCTCTAACTTGGATAGAAAAATGGTAAAACAGAAGTCTCTCTCTCTCTCTCTCTCTCTCTCTCTCTCTGTCTGTCTCTCTCTCTCTCTGTCTCTCTCCCTCTCCCCCTTCCTCCTCCCCCTCTCCCTCCCTCTTCCTCCCCCTCTTCCTCTCTCTCATGTGTATCTGTGCTTGTCTGTGTGTGCATGCATGAGCATGTGCAAACATGTGCTTCCAGTCAGAGGACAACTTCCAGGAGTCGACTATCTCCTCTTACCATGTGGGCTTCTGAGACTGTGCTCAGGTCATCATCCTTGGTAGCAAGTGCCTTAGCACTCTGAGCCATTTTGCCAGTCTGTTTTGTATTTCTTGTAGCTAGGTAGGAGGTCAAAGTGGAAATCAAATACAGGTTAGATCTGTGCTGAGGAGTCCTTCCTGGGACCCAAAAACTTGTCACCTATGACCAGGTCACAGAGACTGAGGAGGAAAAGAACATAATGTGGAAGTAATAGAAGATACCTTGAAGGTCCAACCTTTACTAGAGAAGAATTCACCATACAGACAGGGCCTCACCATATGGACAGGGGCTGGCTAGACGGCTTAGCAGATAAAGGTGCCTGTTGCCCCTATGATCCACGTGGTGGAAGGACAAAATCATCACCTGCAACTTACCATACAATACAGTTTACTTTTGCACACATGCACACACACACAAATAAAGAAATCTATATATAATATATAGATTTAAAAAAACTATATATTATATATTTGTTTGTTTGTTTGTTTTAAAAGATGTATTTATTTTTATGAGTACACCGTGGCTGTCTTCAGACATACCAGAAGAGGGCATCGGATCCCATTACAGATGGTTGTGAGCCACCATGATGATTGCTGGGATTTGAACTCAGGACCTCTGGAAGAGCAGTCAGTGCTCTTAACTGCTGAGCCATCTCTCCAGCCCTATTTGTTTGTTTTTTGAGACAGAGTTTCTCTGTGTAGTCCTGGCTGACCTGGAACTCCCTGTAGACCAGATAGGTCTTGAGCTCAACAATTTTCTTTTTTAAAGTGAAAAAGGAAACATGCATAGAGGACAATAACATTGGACAACAAGGAAGGGAACATGGTAGTGACAGAAGATGTCCTTCAGGTCCAACTTTTAATAGTGAGGAAGGGAAATGTGTGATCCAACATTCAAGACAGGAGCCCTAACAATGGCCCAATGTTATGACATGGGACCAGAGAGATGGTTTAGTGGTTAAGAGCATGGCTGTTCTTGCAGAGGACTGTGTGTGTGTGAACCTGCCTTGCACAGGTTCCATTACCAGCACCTGCATGCAGATCACAACCATCTATACTCCAGTTCCAGGGGATTCAATGTCCTGATCTGACCGCTGTGGGCACACACTCAATGTATATACATGTATGCAGATAAAAACATTCATATACATAAAATACATCTTTTTTGTTTTTGATATTATAATATAGTTATATCTCTGCCTTTCCTTTTCTCCCTCCAAAGTCTCCCATATACTCCTCCCTGTTTTCCTTCATGAAATTCATGGTCTCTTTTATCAGTAATGGTTATTGGATGAATATATGTCTATGCACACACACACACAGACACAGACAGACACACACACACAGGCAGACAGACACACACACACATACACACATCTAAATATAACCTGTTTAGACCATATAATGTTACTTATGTTTATGAGAAAGAGAGGGCGGTTCTGGCTAGCTAGATTCTGATCTGGAGCCTGGTGCAGAGGATGGAGAGATGATGGCGGGTGGTCTGTGTAGACAGTTGCAGCAGGTCAGAACATTAATTAGTGTGGTTCTAAGCCCTGACCAGCTGAGGTGACACTCCTTATAGATCATCAGGAGCATCGATGGAGTTAGGGATGCATTTGTGACTGCTGTCCCTAAAGGAGGATTCCAATTATCCTTTCCTTACTCTGAGGCTTAGGGCTGGATGCTGGGGAAAAAGACCCCAGGGTCTCTAGTTCCAGGAGAGAGAGTACTTCTCAAAGCATCGGCCTGGCCCTGAGAGGCTTGTTAGTGACTGCAGAGCTCCTGGGACAGGAGCTCCGGGGACCCCAGGATATGACATTGTGGGTCCTCAGCCCCTCCCTTCTTAGGCAGAAAGGGATGTTCACAGGGATGTAAGAACCTATCATAGCTATGGTGAGTTACATTCTGGCTACAGAAACCATCTGACCATCCCCACCTTAGGGAGAGACCTAAAAATGAATGGAGGGAGGGAAAGTTTCCAATTGAACAGTGACTTCCTTCTATGGGGCTTGTTTCAAAGGTGTTTAATTCCAAATTTGGGTTGGGTCTGCAGCGTCCAGGAGATTCTATAATGTGCTCAGAGGGAAGAAAAGGGAGCCCCTCCCAGCTCTGAACACTGCAGACACAACCTGTGCTCAGGTGATGGTGAGACAAAGAGGAGAGGGTTTGGGAGTGTGGGGCTACATGCTCATGCAGCCCAGAGCTACATGAGCACACAGACACACAGACACACAGACACACAACCCTGTAGGATGAGAGCTGGAAGCAGCAGGAGAGGGGCTCCAGCCTCAGGGGCTCCTTATGAGAAGAAATAAGAAAGGAAGGACCGGGCCCTCTCTCCCCAGCATTCCTGGTTCTCTGCCTTCTCACGCTTCTCAGGAAGGACCCTGGGTCTCTGGCTGTCATAGTGGAGATGGCACTGGTAGGTCCCTGAACACAGAACCCACAGGTAACACCTGCAGGCAAGGGCTGTTCTAGGACCTTCATAGGGCACATTTCATGGGCTCCAAGTGACCAGATGAGGATTGCAGGTCCCATCAAGTGACTTCTTGGACATGCTGGTCTTCTTGCCTAAGAGATGGGAACATGAATCTGGTTCTGTGTTTACGACATGTCTCAGCCAGGTTCTTTTAGCTGTCAATGCTGGTACCTTGAGTTCTGTGTTCGAGTTGAGTTTCCAGTTCATTGGGAAGATGTGTCTTAATGAAAGGTTTTAGAATGCTGGTAGTCTAGACACATGCAAGATTGCCTGTTCTTCTCAGCTTTTGGGTTGGGAACTCATCACAGCACTATTTGTCAACCGTGTGTTCATAGAAATTATCTTCAAGTTCACAGATGAGTCTCAGAGGGATGCAGCCAGCTGCCAGGAGTCATCATGTCCTGTATAAGAATGTTCTGGGGATTCAGGTCCCCATACTCGAACAGCAAGCATTCCTCCCCCTGAGCATCTCCTCAGCCCAGTAGTGCCCCTTTACTGGCTGTCTGCCTTCCCTGCTTCATTTCTTTTTCCATACACTGTTGGGTCATGAATTCTCATCTAGGATCTCTCTCTAGATTCAAATAAGCTAGCAATGGCCTTACTGTCTTCTTTCCCCACCTAAAGATCTTTGCTTTGTGTCTATGGCCATATGGTCCTGAGGTGCCTGACCTTGTTTGTCCTCAGAAGCTGAGCAAGATTAGACCAGCTTAGTACTTGGGTGGGAGCCCTAGGAATACTGGGTGCTGTAGGCTTAACTTGTGTTTTTTTTTTGCTTTGTGATTTTTTTCCTAAGATTTATTTGTGTGTGTGTGTGTGTGTGTATGTGTGTGTGTGTGTGTGTGTGCGTGCCACCTACTATTAGATGTAAGAAGTAAACTGTCTTCCTCCAAAAGCCAAGGAAGTCTTCTTAACCACTGAGCCATTTCTTCAGGTCCTGATTTATAAATTTTTCCTTTCTTTTGTTTTTATTTTGTGTGTGTTGCATGTATGAACGTGTAAGAGTGTTGGATTAGAGACAGTTGTGAGTCCTGGGAATCAAACCTGGGTCCTCTCAAAGAGCAGTAAGTACTCAGAGCCATCTTGCCAGCACCTCCTTCTTTTCCTTTCTCTTTCTCTCTCTCTGCCTGTCTCTGCTTCTACTGGCATTAACGGTGTGCACCAACACCACCTGGTTAATTCTTATTTTCTTATATGTTGAGGAGACATCTTTGCTGGCTGGGTAATAACTGATCACTTCTGAGTCCCTCTGTCTTGTCTGCAAACCAGTGATGATTCTTCTACCTGACACCTGATGCCTAGCCTAGCCTCACTGCCCTGCCTTATTCCAGTGACCCTATCTCCTCTCAGGCTCCTGAGAAACAGCAGGACAATGGGACCTGACTGGTGGCAGAGTTTGTGCTGGTAGGATTCTCCAACTTCCCAGAACTGAGGCCCACTCTCTTCATCTTGTTCCTCCTCACCTACCTGGTCACGCTCAGTGGCAACGCCACCATCATCACCATCATCCAGGTGGATCGCACTCTCCATACACCTATGTACCGTTTCCTGGCCGTGCTCTCCCTCTCTGAGACCTGCTACACACTGGTCACCATCCCCAATATGCTGGCTCATCTGCTGATGGAGAGCCAGGCCATCTCCATCGCGGGCTGCCGGGCCCAAATGTTCTTCTTCCTAGGCTTGGGTTGCAGCCATTGTTTTCTCCTCACCCTGATGGGTTATGACAGGTATGTGGCCATCTGCCACCCCTTGCGCTATTCTGTGATCATGAGACCCACCGTTTGCCTGTGTCTGGGAGCCTTGGTTTTCTGCTCTGGTTTCTCAGTGGCCTTGACTGAGACTTGCATGATCTTCTCCTCGCCCTTCTGTGGCACAGGTCTCGTGGAGCACTTCTTCTGTGACATCGCGCCAGTGCTCAAGCTCAGCTGTGCTGAGAGCTCACTCAAGGCTCTGGGCATCTTCTTCCTCAGCATCCTCGTGGTGCTGTTCTCCTTCCTCCTCATTCTCCTCTCCTACGCCTTCATCGTGGCGGCCATTGTGAGGATCCCTTCGGCCGCTGGTCGGCGCAAAGCCTTTTCCACGTGCGCGGCCCACCTCACGGTGGTCATCGTGCATTTTGGCTGCGCCTCCATCATCTACCTGCGGCCAGACTCTGGGGCTAACCCCTCCCAGGACCGCCTGGTGGCGGTGTTCTACACAGTGGTGACCCCGCTGCTGAACCCTGTGGTTTACACCCTGAGGAACAAGGAGGTGAGGGTAGCCCTGAGGAAAAACCTGGCGCGGGGCTGTGGCGTATTTAAGTAAGAACTTGTATGTGTTTATTGCTTCTCTAATAATTAATACAAGTATATTTAAAAAACACGATCTTCATCCTGGAACTCTAGTCCCCTGCTGGGAAAATAGGAGGCAATCCTCTGCCAGATGAAGTAACTTCTGTTATTTGCCAGTGCCGTGAGAACGCAGCCACAATAAAGGGTGCCTTTTGGTGCAATGTGATCTGTAAGGCCTAATGCTTGCCAGTGGAGGGCGCCACTGCTACAACCCATGGACGGAGAGGGACAGAGGGCAGTTTTTTCTACTTTAACATTTTTTTTATTTTTAATTATCATTTTAGTTTCTTATTTTTCTCGTGTAATATATTTTTTATTATATTCTTTCTCCTCTGAGATCCTCCTCACCTCCATACCCACTCAACTTCATGTTGGTGATCCCCCCAACAGAGAGCAGTGTTTAAAGAAAAACTGTGGGTTTTAATGGCTCAGCTGTTAAGGGCACTGACTGCTTTTCCAGAGGTCCTGAGTTCAAATCCCAGCAGCCACATGGTGGCTCTCAACCATCTGTAATGGGATCTGATGCCCTCTTCTGGTGTGTCTGAGGAGAGCAATGGTGTACTCATGCATAAATAAATAAATCTTTAAAAGTAAAAAATGAAAAAAATAAAATTTTATTTGAGAACCTCATATATGAGAACTACATTTTCATCACTTTCATTTTCCACCCCACTCCAGTGTCCACATAGAAGTTTTAACCAGGAGAGGGAGTGAGGACCACAGGCCAGAGATATAGCTCAGTAGGAATACATGCCCAGTACATGCAAGGCCCTGGCTGGGTTTTTTTTTTTGTTTGTTTGTTTTTTTAAATCCCCCTGGCCATTCAAGACTGACTTTTGGTCAGAATTACACAATTAACTGCAGTTTTTTAAAAAAGTACTTTTAGTTTAGCTTTGTTTGTTTTTCAAGACAGGGTTTTTCTGTGTAGCCTTGGCGGTACCTGGAACTCTCTCTGTAAACCAAGCTTTTGAACTTATAAAGATCCGCCTGCTTCTGCCTCCTGAGTGCTGGGATTAAAGGCATATGCCACCTCTGCCTGGCTCAAAAAATACCATTTAAATTAAAATTTTAAGTTAGCGTACAAAATAATGGATATTTAAAAAATTCCTTCTTCTCTCATATATTACACTCTGACTCGTTTCCCCTCCCTCCTCTCCTCCAGTCACTCCTTCCCACCTCCCCTCTCTCCAGAGCCACCCCTCCTATAATGGATTTCTTAGTGGCATTTCATACATATGTGTTGCTGGTCCCCTTTCTTCTCCAAACAGTGCCCTTCTGCTTTCAAGTCAGATGCACTTCATTACTGTTTACCACACCCCAAATGTGCATTCACTTGAATGTTCGCGCACGCCACACACACACACACACACACACACACACACACACACACACACCACAACCCCTTCTGTATGCACACATGTACCAATCTAAATCTAGGGTCCACTCATGAAAGAGAACATTTGGTACTCGTATTTCTCAAAAATTTCTTTAAAACTACCATTTCAAAAATGTGTATGAATCTTATGCTTGCATCGATGTCTTTCCGTCAAGTGTGTGTCTGGTACCCAGCAAGGCCAGAAGAGTTGCACTGGTTCTCTTGGATCAACAGTTATGACAGTTGTGAGCAGCCCAGTGGGTGCTGGGATCCCCGGTCCTCTGGAGAAGCATCCGGTGCTCTTAACCACAGAGCATCTCTCCAGCCCCAGAGTCACTTTTCTGAATCTGGCTTATTTCACTTAACGCAATGATCTCTACTTCCATGCATTTTCCTGTATGTGCAGTGATTTCAGTCTTCCTTACGGCTGAATAAAATTCCATTATGTTCATTGCCAGTTTTCTTTATCCATTCATCAGTTGGTGAGCATTTAGTCTGGTTCCATTTCCTTGCTATTGTGAATAAAGCAGCAATAAACACGGGTGTACAAGTATCTTTGTGTTGTGTCTATTTAAAGCCCTCCAGGTGTATATATGTCCCATGGCGGTACAGCTGTGAAACCTGTATATTGATTTCTATGGTGGCTACACTAGATTCAGTTCCCACCACTAGTGTTGAGAATTCTTTTTTCTCTACATCCTTGCCAATATTTGTGACAGTGGTTGTCTTGGAGACAATTGTTCTGACCAGGGTAAGATGGCATTTCAAAGCAGTATTACTTTACATTTTCCAGATGGTTAAGAACGCTGCCAACCAGACTCCCCCAGAGCTCCCAGGGACTAAACCAAATAGTATATATGGAGGGACCTATGGCTCCAGCTGCATATGTAGCAGAGGATTGCCTTATCTGGCGTCAATGTGAGGGGAGGTCCTTGGTCTTGTGGAGGCTCAATGCTGCAGTGAGGCGGGAGCAAGTGGCTGGGTGGGGGAAAATCCTCATAGAAGCAGGGGGCATGGGGGATGGGATAGTGAGTTTGCAGAGGAGAAACTGGGAAGGGGGATAATTTGAAATGTCAATAGATAAAATAACCAATAAAAAAAGAAAAAAGAACGCTGAATGCTTTTTTAAAATATATATTGAATATTTGAATTTCTCTTTTTGAAACTTGTCTGTTCTGTTCATCAGCCCATTTATTGATTATATAATTTTTGGTGTCTCATTCTGCAATTTTTCAAAAAAAATTTCAATGAAAACAAGTTTTAGTGTGTATGTGGTGTGTGTATGTGTGTCTGTGTATGTGTGTCTGTGTGTGGGTACACATGTGCCATGGTGCTCTGTGGAGGCCAGAGACTTTCGATTCTCTTCTTCTGCCCTGTGGATTCTAGGGATCACACTTGGGCCACCCAGCTTGGAAGCACATGCTTCTGTCCCCTGAGCCTCCTGCCTGCCCAAACTGTGCAGCTCTTTGTATATTTCAGTTATGAACCCATCATCTGATGCAGAGTTGGTAAAACATTTTCCATTATGTAGGCTGTCTTTTTGTTTTGGTGGTGGTTGTCTTTACTGTGTAGAGGTTTTTCAATTTTGTGCAATCCCAGTTGTCAACTCTTGGAACTATGTCCTGCGTTATTGGCATCCTTTTCAGAATGTCCCTGCTTATGCCTAAATCTGAAAGTATTTTCCCTAGTAGTTTTAAAGTTTCAGGCTTAGAGGTTCAGGTTTTACTTTGAGATCTTTGATACAGTTTTAATTGTGCAAGGTAAGAAGTATGGATCTAGTTTCATTTTTTTTTGGCATAAGGAAATCCATTCTTTCTCTCGCCATTTATTTTATTTTTATTTAATTTTTTTTGAGACAGGGTCTCACTGTGTAGTTTTGGCTATCCTGGAACTTACTATGTAGATGAGGCTGTTCTCAAGCTCACAGAGATCCTACTGCCTCTGTCTCCTGAGTTTTGGGACTAAAGTTGTGTGCCTCTATGCCCAGTTCAGCACTATTAAGAAAGTCTTTTTCAAGGGACATCCGTGCTAAACATTAGGTGTATCTGTGTGAGTTTGTTTCTGAGTCCTCTCATGACTGTCTTGGCACTAAGGCACCATAGTATAATTTAAGATCAGATATTGTAATACCTCCAACATTGTCTTTCTGCTTAGGATATCTGTGTCTATTTTGAGTCTTTCATTCATGCTTTCATATGAACTTTAGGATTTTCTTTCGGTCTGTAGAGAATATCTTTGCAAATATGATGGGAATTGTATTGATTTTGTACATGGTATTAGTCAATACAGACCTTTTTGTGTTACTAATTCTGCTAGTCCATGAACCCGGGAGAGTTTCTAGGTTCCAGTGTCATCTTTTAGTGCCATTTAATAGATGCTGGTCTGCGCACTGGGCACTGCCTACGGGGATCTTCAGGACTCTGTCCCTCTGGAGCAACCAACGAGCTGCAGCTCTCTCTCTCCAGGGGGGAGTTGGAGCAAGGTGGGCTGCTGGGACTCTTCCATGGCTGGACCACAGCTTTCCTGGAGTCGGTGGCAGGCAGTGGCAGGACACAGCAGCCAGCAGTGGGCATCTAAGAGTCAAGGTGTGTGTGTGTGTGTGTGTGTGTGTGTGTGTGTGTGTGTGTGTGCGTGCGTGTCATGGAGCAGGAAGTGACTGTGGCAGACTCCATAGCAGCTTCCACAGCAAGGCTTCGGGAAAGAATACTTTTCTCTGGAGTGTTACAGCTTCATAAGAAAGGCACTCTCAGATGATCTTTGTTATGACAACTTGTGCACTTCATTCCTTGTGGATAGGATCGTATACACATTTTGGGGTGGGTTGGGGTCTAAAGGTGGATGCTTTCTATTGGCTTGGTCTGAGATGTTAGGGATGCCTCATCTGCATGTAGAGGGGCTTTGCGTGTTGTCCCTACATGACTGATTGTCACACTTCTCTCCATGGGGTGACATGGTCATGTGTTCCAGGACAGGAACTTATAGGGAGTAGATTTAAATGCTTACCATTCTCCATTATGAGAACTGCCTGGATTCCTGAATCCACTGGACCTTACCAGGTTTTCTGACTGGTGGCATGGTCCACTGCCCCACAGATAGAGAAATCTATTCCATTTAGGGCTGAATGTTTAAAGGTCTCTCATACTGCATAAAGTCTGTCTGTGAGTCTCTTTATTTTTTTCTTTCTGCTGCAGGAGGAAGCTTCTCTAACAATGGCAGAGCAAAGCACTGATCTGTGAGTATAGCAGAATGTCACTAGGAGTCATTTTATTGTTGCATAAAAAAGTAGTATTTGGTTTTCCCCTGGGTCCCTGGGATATCTAGTCTCTGGTTCTTAGTCACCCAAACCACGTCAAGTTTGGGTTTCATCTTGTGCTGAAGTCAGATATTGGTTAGTTACTCTCACAAGCTTTGTGCTACCATTGCATGAACATATCTTGGAGGTAGCAGACCATTGTAGATCAAAGAGCTTATGGTTGGGTTGGAGTTTGTTTTTCCTTTGGCAGCATTCAGAGTACCTTCCTGTACCAAAGAAACTAGAACATAGTGGACAATGCTCTATGTAGGTGCCAGCTTCTCTGTGTTCGTTGAGTTGTCTTTAGCAATGGGGCCTTGCTGTTAGTTTGTGGAGAGCAACTTATAGTCTCATCAACAGCCTGGGTTGTTTGGGGATTCCCATGGACCACTATGGCCAACAACTTGATTAGATATAACCTAATCCTAGTGCTAGAAGCTTCATTAGGTGACAAGAGATAGCCAGTTGAGAGTCTGTCTCCCCCATTATTTGTTGATTTCATTTAGGATGCCTTTATATATGTGTACACTTTTAAAAAGCTTCTACTCTATTAGGTTTCCATATTACCCAGGTGGCCCTTAATTTTGACAGTCTCCCTCCCTTTTTACCCTTTACCCTCCCCTTCCTTGCTTTATCCTCCCATTTCAGCTTTCCCATCCATCCATACTCTATTTCCCTTTGCTAATAAGATCTGTACCCATAGCCCCTTACTCTAAACCTAACCTCTGTCATTCTACATATTGTAGCTTGGTTATCATTGACTTAACAGGTGATTTCTGCTTATAAGTGATTACATTCTACTTTTGTCATTCTGGGTCTGGGTTACCTCACTCAGGATAATTTTTTTCTAGTTCCACCTGAAAGGACCTAACTTACTCCATTTTAGAACAGGCAGCCATGATAGACCTTAAGTTTTCAATTTCCTGGGCTAGAGAGATGACTCAGGGTTTAAGAGCACTGCTCTCCCAGAGGTCCTGAGTTCAAATCCCAGCAACCACACGGTGGCTCACAACCATCTGTATTGGGATCTTCTGCTGTGTCTGAGGACAGCTACAATGTATTTACATACTTTAAATAAATAAATAAACAAATAAAACAAAAACAAACAAAAACAAAAAAAAGTTACAATTTCCCAAAGAAGCAGGCAACCCTCCTCAGGAGAGCCACAGAAAATGAATCATTAGTCAACAGCAGCCCTGACATTTGACAGAGACGGAGGATGAACCAGGAGCTGAGTCAGTTCCTGGGTCATCTGGTCGAGAGAGCCTTGATTTGGGACAGTTCCTTAAATTTCTCTAATGCCTGACCAAAAATGGCAAAGCTAATATAGCAACCAATCAGAAATTGCACTAATGTAACTTCTGAAACCTAGGCAATCATGTTAGAGCTTACCTAACATTACAGAAAATTCCCTTAGCCCTGCATAGAAAGAGGCTGTGAGCTCCTCTCCTCCTCCTCATTTTGATGAATGGTTGACCCATGAATGCTGGTTGTTTCTGAAGAATAAACACTCTTTGCCATTGCAGACTATTTGAGTCTGGGGTCTCCCTTCAGTGATTTTTTTGACTCTAACACATCCATTTGCATGCGTATTTCAAAATGTCATTTTAAGCATTTATTCTTTCTTCTCTCATATAATACATCCTGATCACAGTCTGCACTCTTTCTACTTCTCCCAGTCATCATCCTGTTCCTCCCCACCTCCCCTCTCCCCCAGATCTACTCTTCTCTGTTTCCTTTCAGAAAAGAGTGGGTCTTCCAGGAATACCAAATGGACATGATGTAACAAGACGTAATAAGACTAGGTGCAAACCCTCACATCGAGGCTGGACAAGACAAGCCAGTAGGAGGAAAAGGGTCCCAAGAGCAGACAAAAGAGTCAGAGATTCTCTCTCCTACTGTCAGGAGTCCCACAAACACACTAAGCTAAACCACCACAGCAGGTATGCAGAGGACCTGGCACAGATCTCTGCAGACTCCCTGGCTGCTGCTGCAGTCTCTGCGAGCCCCTGTGAGGCCTGTTTAGTGGTTCTGTGGGATGTGTTCTCCTCTTGTCCTTCTTTCCTCTGGCTCCTACAATCCTTCTTCGTCCTCTTCTGTAGGTTCCCTGAGTTCTGCCCAATGTTTGAGTATGTATCTTTGCGTGTGCTCCCATTGGTTGTCAGGTAGAGCTTCTCTGATGATTGGGCTAGGCACCAATCAATGGGTGTAGCAGGATATCACTAGGAACCATATCATTGACTTGTTTGTTTGTTTTTCTTTGTTTTTCTTTTGGTCTGTCATGTTTGGTTCTACCCTAGGTCTCGGAGAGCTAGTCAACGTTCATTTCTTGGCCATCCAAGCGGTGCCTGGGCTTTCTCTCATGGCTTGGACCTCAAGTTAGAGTAGTCATTGGTTGACCACTGTCACAAGTTCTGAGCCACCCCATCACATCTTGCAGGCAGGACAGATTTTGACAGAGGTCAAAGGTTCTGTGGCTGGATTGGTGTCGCAGACCTACACTACTGGGAGCCTTGCTGTTACCAAAGACGGCTGGTTCAGGCTCCATAGTCTCCATTACAAGGGACCTTTGCTAGGCTCTCCCTCATATGTTACAGGAAGTTTCTACTGCTATAGTTTTCCACATTGTCCCCTAAATGCCCCTGCTACTCCAGTCATCTCTCCCCATACTTCACCCCTCTGTCTCTCCCTCCCAACCTGATCCCTTTTGTGTAACTTTAATTTTTTCATGGTCCACTTTTAATGATGGTTCTTAAACGCTTTCACCTCACTTTTAGTCCACCCCCCACCCCCAGAGGTAGTGGAAAAGAAAGGATATGGGAGAAGTTGGACCTGTTTAGAAAGGTTCTTTGGAGCAACTCCCATCTTGTTGTCTGGAAATCGGCAGTTCAACTCACAGATCAGCCCCAGTAGCTCCATCCACTTGCAGACACTTCACAGATACACCAGCAGCCCAGTTGGGTGAAGTTGGGACAGCAAACACATATCAGCAGAGGTGGCGCCACCTAGCAGAGACAGCCAGGCCTCAGCCTTGGCACAAGTCAGCAGGAGGGGCCAGGAGGGATGCCAGGAGAAGTTCTCACCTATACTTCTCTCCGGGAAGACCAGTGAAGGTGTGAGACCAACAAGCGTTGTACAGCTAATTCCATAAACAAGCCAAGCTCAGTCTTAGCCACTGTCTGTCAAGTCCTTTTTATATGCTCTCCAAACATCACGTGTCCTCCATGGTTCTTGCCTCAGCACATGTCTTGCCTCAGCAAGTGGGGTCTGTCTCAGCTGACATCACTCTGCCCATCCACCTGAGTCCTCGAAAACAGCAAGATTCTGCAGCAAACCACCAGAAGTCTTTTGCCAAGTTTCTCTCTATGGAGTCCTGACAAATGGAGCTCAACTAGGCAATGTAACTTGCATGCCATTAGCAAAGAATCCTTCATCACTTGTCCTTTCACATGCTTGCTTTAGCAGAACATCCTCTCTCCTGTGTCTGCTTCAGCTAAATGTTCCTTCATGTGTTTGCCCCAGCAAAACACCATCCGACACAACTGACTTTCCACAGAACCCTTAAGTTTCTATTTCACTCATGATCCCTTCTGTTCCCATCCCCACCCACTCCCTGTCCACCTGCAAAATCTATTCTAGTTCCCCTTCCCAGAGAGATTTATGCATCTCCCCTAAAGTCTCCTTGTTACTTAGCCTCTCTGGGTCTGTGGGTTATAGTGTGATTATCCTTTGCTTAACAGCTAATATTCACTTAATAAGTGAGGACATACCCGTGTTGGTCTTTCTGGGTCTGACCAAGCCAGCTCAGTCAACAAGGGAGGGAGTGAACATTAAAGAAAGAAAAGACAATTAGACAACATTATAACATGATGCCAAACAGGGCTGAAGCAGAAGGGTTTTTTTTTTTCAGTTTGCTTTTATATCATTCTAGGTACACACAAAGAATATGGTCAGTCCTAAGGCATAAACAAAGTAGTCATGGAATAAATAAGGCATAGACAGAGTAGTTAAGGAACAAACAAAGCATAAACAAAGGTGGGTACCATGATTACTATATTCAGGGTCTTAACAAGACCCATCAAGATACAAAGAACACATTCCTCATCTGTGTTCATCTTGAGCTTTACTTCATTGTCCTAGCTCGACATCAAATTCCTGCCAAATTCCTAGAAGATGACACCAAGACTCTCCACATGCACCCGGGTTACCTCACTCAGGATGATTTTTTTTTCTAGTTCCTCCCATTTATTTGCCTGCAAATTTTATGATGACTTCTTAAAAAAGATTTATTTATTTATTTATTTATTTTCTTTTTTTAAAAATTTTCTATATTCTTTATTTACATTCCAAATGATTTCCCCTTTCCCAGTTCCCCCCCTCCCCGAAAGTTCCATAAGTCCTCTTCCCTCCCCCTGTTCCCCATTTGCCTAAGAATTTCATGAATTCATTATTTTTAATTGCTCAGTAGTATTCCATTGTGTAAATATACATGGAAAATATCTCTGATAAAATTGAAGAAATATATAGAAAAACACATTAAGATTTATTTCAAGGAAAAATTATACAGATAAAATGGTAGGCATAAAAATATTCCTAAGTTGATTGAAAGTGGAATTATAAACATCTTCTGATAAAATTGAAAATCTACAAGGAAAATATTTCTGAGAAAACTCAAGAAATATATAGAAAAACATGTTAAAACTATTTCCTGAAAAATTATACAGATAAGATGGTAGGCATAAAAATATTTCTAAGTTGATTGAAAGTAGAATTAAAAACATTTTCTGATAAAATTGAAGATTTACATAGAAAATATCTCTGATAAAATTGAAGAAATAAATAAAAAACGTGTTAAGATTGAGTATTTCATGGAAAAGTTATACAGATAAAAGGGTAGGCATAAAAATATTCCTAAGTTTTTTGAAAGTGGAATTATAAACACTTTCTGATAAAATTGAAGATCTACAAGGAAAATATTCCTGAAAAAATTCAAAAAAATATATAGAAAAACATGTTAAAACTGACTATTACATGGAAAATTATACAGATAAAATGGAAGGTATAAAAATGTTCCTAAGTTGATTGAAAGTAAAATTATAGACATTGTCTGATAAAACTGAAAATCCACATGGAAAATACTTCTGACAAAATTGAAGAAAAATACAGAAAAACGTTAAAATTGAAGATTATCATGGACAATTATACCGACAAAATGGTAGGCACAAAAACATTCCTAAATTGATTGAAAGTGGAACTACAAACACCGCCCCCCCCCCCACAAACTGAAGATCTACATGAAAAACACCTCCGACAAAATCGAAGAAATACACAGAAAAAAATGTTAAAATTAAAGATTATCATGGAAAATAATACAGTCAAAATGGTAGACACAAAAAAGCATTACTAAATTGAAAGAGGAGTCACAAACATTTTCTGATAAAATCGAAGATCCACATGAAAAACATCTTTGTTAGACTATGTTTTTTGTTGGGGAATTGAGTCTATTGACTTTATAAGATATTAAGGAATAGTGATTGTTGCTTCCTGTTATTTTTGATGTTCTTTTTATGTTTGTGTGGTTACTTCTTTTGGGTTTGTTGGAAAAAGATTACTTTCTTGCTTTTTCTAGGGTGTAGTTTCCCTCCTTATGTTGGCATTTCCCTCTATTATCCTTTGTAGGGCTGGATTTGTGGAAAAATACTGGGTAAATTTAGTTTTATCATGGAATATCTTGGTTTCTCCATCTATGGTAATTGAAAGTTTTGCTGGGTATAGTGGTTTGGGCTGGCATTTGTGTTCTCTTAGGGTCAGTATGAGATCTGCCCAGGATCTTCTGACTTTCATCGTCTCAGGTGAGAAGTCTGGTGTAATTCTGATACGCCTGCCTTTATAGGTTACTTGACTTTTTCCCTTACTGCTTTTAATATTCTTTCTTTGTTGAGTGCATTTGGTGTTTTGATTATTATGTGCCGGGAGGACTTTCTGGTCTGGTCCAGTCTGTTTGGAGTTGTGTAGGCTTCTTGTATGTTCATGGACGTCTCTTTCTTTAGGTTAGGGAAGTTTTCTTCTATAATTTTGTTGAAGATATTTACTGGCCCTTTAAGTTGGAAATCTTCACTCTCTTCTATACCTATAATCCTTAGGTTTGGTCTTCTCATTGTGTCCTGGATTTCCTGAATGTTTTGGCTCAGGAGCTTTTTGCATTTTGCATTTTCTTTAACTGTTGAGTCAATGTTTTCTATGGTATCTTCAGCCCCTGAGATTCTTTCTTCTATCTCTTGTATTCTGTTGTTGATGCTTGCATCTATGACTCCTGAATTCTTTCCAAGATTTTCTATCTCCAGAGATGTCTCACTTTGTGATTTCTTTATTGCTTCTACTTCCGTTTTTAGATCCTGGATGATTTTGTTCAGTTCCTTCACTTGTTTGTTTGTGTTCTCCTGTAATTCTTTCAGGGATTTTTGTGTTTCCTCTTTAAGGGCCTCTACCTGTTCACCCAAGCTTCTCTGTATTTTTTCAGGGATTTTGTGTTTCCTCTTTAAGGGCCTTTACCATTTGACCCATGTTCTTCTGTATTTCTTTAAGGGAGTTATTATGTCCTTCTTGATGTCCTCTAACAGCATCGTTAGAAGAGACTTTAAATCCAACTCTTGGTTTTCCAGTGTGTTGGGGTATCCAGGATTTGCTGTGGTGGGAGAACTGGGCTCTGATGTTGCCAAGTAGCCTTGGTTTCTGTTGGTAGGGTTCTTGCGCTTGCCCTTCACCATCTGGTTATCTCTGGTGTTAGTTGGTCATGTTGTCTCTGGCTGGAGCTTGCTCCTCCTATGGGCCTGTAAACCTGTGTCTGTACTGGGAGACCAACTCTCTTCTGGGAGGGTCTGTGCACAGAAGGCTGTGGAGCTGTCTGGTTCCCTGCTGCAGATGGCAGCTGGAAGGGAAGACTCCTGTCTCAGCTGCTTGATTTATTTATTTATTATATGTAAGTACAGTGTAGCTGTCTTTAGACACCCCAGAAGAGGGCGTCAGATCTCATTACAGATGGCTGTGAGCCACCATGTGGTTGCTGAGATTTGAACTCAGTCCTTCTGGAAGAGCAGTCAGTGCTCTTAACCACTGCGCTATCTCTCCAGCCCAATGTCATTTTTTTCCCCTGAACAACTGAATAATACTCCATTGTGTACCACATTTTCTTTATCCATTCTTCAGTTGAAAGATATCTAGGTTGTATTCAATTTCTGGCTATTATGAATACAGGAACAATGAATATGGTTGAGTAAGTGTCCTTGAGGTAGGATGAAGAGTCTTATGCCAAGGTCTAGATCTTGAGGTGGATCGATTTCCATCTTTCTGAGGAATAGCCACATTGATTTCCACAGTGGCTGTTTAATTTGCATCCCCACCAACAATAGAAGAGTCACTTGTGTTATTGATCTTAAGATTCTGACAGGTGTAAGATGGAATATGAGAGTCATTTTGATTTGCATTTTGCTGATGGTTAAAGATGTTGGACATTTTTTAAAATTTAAATTTATTTATTTATTTACATCCCAGATGCTGACCCTTCCCATTCCCCCCTCACAGAGTCCTTCTCCTATCTCCCTCCCCTTCTTCTCTGAGAGAGCAGGGCTCCCCTGGGTATTCCCAGATCCTGGTGTATCCAGCCTCTGCAGGATTAGGCACATTCTCTCCCACTGAGACCAGACAGGGCAGTCCTGCTGGGGAACAGACACCACAGTCCTTATCCCTCCACTCAGGGGTCCTGCCTGGCTACAGGAGGTGGCCTCTTCAGGTTCCATGTCCCAACTGTTACATCTCTTGGTAACTCACATTGACTACTGAAAGTCTCTCCATCCTAGGTTTCTGGGACTTCTTAGAGGTTTTCTCTGCCCCTCCTACCATGCCTCTGCTGCTGCAGATCTCCATCCATTCTCCTGGCCTGCTGAGCCTCCTTCCTGTCTCCCCACACTTGATCCTGCCCTTCCATCCCCTCACTTTCCCCTCTCCCATCCAGTTTCCTCCCTCCCTCTGCCTCCTATGACTATGTTCCCCCTCTAAGTGTGACTCAAGCATTTGTGCTTGGGCCTTCCTTCTTGTTTAACTTCTTTGGATCTACAGAATGTATCATGGGTATTTTGTATTTATGACTAATATCCACTTATCAGTGAGTAGATACCATGCATGTCCTTTTGGGTCTAGGTTGCCTCAATCAGGATAGTATTTTCTGATTCTATCCATTTGCCTGCAAAATTCATGATGTCCTTATTTTTAATAGCTAAATAGCAATCCATTGTGTAAATGAACCATATTTTCAGTATCCATTCATTGGATGAGGGACATCTGGGTTGTTTCCAGCTTCTGGCTATTACCAACAAGGCCGCTATGAAACTAATGGAGCGTGTGTCCTCATGGTATGGTGGAGCATCTTTTGGGTATATGCCCGGTAGTAGTATAGAGGAGTCTTCAGATAGAACTAGTTCCAATTTTCTGGGAAACTTTCAGATTGATTTCCAGAGTGGTTGTACAAGCTGTCGATCCCACCATCAATGGAGGAGTGCTCCCCTTTCTCCATATCCTTGCCAGCATGTGCTGTTGCTTGAGTTTTTGATCTCAGTCATTCTGATTAGTGTAAGGTGGAATCTCAGAGTCATTTTGATTTGCATTTCCCTAATGACTAAGGATGTTGAGTATTTCTTTTAAGTGCTTCTTGGCCATTTGTGTTTCCTCTGTTAAGAATTCTCTGTTTAGCTCTGTGTGCCATTTTTTAATTGGGTTATATTGAGTTATTCGGTTTCCTGGTGTCTAACTTCTTGAGTTGTTTATATTGAAAGGGCAACATAAACCCCACTCGTCTCCATTCAAGGACCAGGGCTCAGGAACAGACCATAAGTCCCAGAAACTAAGTCATAAGACACCAGTTCTAGGAACAGACCATAAAATCCAGAACAAGATCATTAACTCCTCTCCCAAAGAACAGCCTGGGGATAACATCAAAAATTGAGAAATATCTTATGCCAGAATGGGCCATCTGCACTAGGCAGACCTATTTCATCATATAGTTCATGACATAGGACACAGACCACTGACCACCTATGACACCCTAATCCTTCTAGAGAGTCCCCCTGGTTCCCTATAAGAAGGCCTGCATGCCTTTATCTGTGGTTGCCATTTTAGAGAATGGTTAGCTCCCCCCCCCCCAATGCTTGATGTTTCTGCAGAATAAATGCTCTTTGTCTTTGCACACTACCTGAGTCTGGGGTCTTCCTTCAGTGATTTTTGGACTCTTACAATATATTTTGGATATTAGCCCTCTGCCAGATGTAAGAGTAGTGGAGATCCTTTCCCAATATGTAGGCTGTCGTTTTGTCCTATTACAGTGTCCTTTGCTTTACTGAAGCTTTTCAGTTTCATGAGGTCTCATTTATCATGTGTTAACCTTAGATCCTGAGCCACTGGTATTCTTTCAGGAATTGTCTCCTATACCAATAAGTTCAAGGTTATTTCCTACTTTTTCTTCTACAGGATTTAGTGTATCCAGTTTTATGTTGAGGCCCTTGACCAACTTGGACTTGAGTTTTGTGCAGGGTGATAAATATGGTTCTATTTGCATTCTTCTACATATAGACATCCAGTTAGACCAATACCATTTGTTGAAGTTACTTTCTTTTTTCTATTGTATGGTTTTGGTTTTTTGTCAAAAATCAATTGTCCATAGGTGTGTGGGTTTATTTCTGGGTCTTCAATTCCATTCCATTGATTGACCTGTCTGCTTCTGTGCCAGTACCTTGGAGTTTTTAATTACAGCTTGAGGTCAGGGATGGTGATTCCTCCAGAAGTTCTTTTATTGTTCAGGATTGTTTTAGCTATCCTGGGCTTTTGTTTTTCCATATGAAGTTGAGAATTGTTCTTTCAAGGTCTGTAAAAAATTGTGTTGGAATTTTGGTAGGGATTGTATTGAATCTTTAGATTGCTTTTGGTAAGATAGCCATTTTCACTATGTTAATCCTACCAAACCATGAGCATGGGAGATCTTTCTATCTTCAGATAACTTCTTCAATGTCTTTCTTCAGAGACTTGAAGTTCTTGTCATATAGCTCTTTCATTTGCTTGGTTAGAATTACAAGATATTTTATATTGTTTGTGGCTTTTATGGAGAGTATGATTTCCCTATTTATTTCTCTGCCTGTTTATCATTTGTATAAAGGAGGACTACTGATTTCTTTGAGTTAATTTTATATCTAGCCACTTTGCTGAAGTTATCAGCTATAGGGGTTCTCTGGTAGAATTTTGGGATTGCTTATGTATATTATCATATCATCCATAAATAGTGATACCTTGACTTCTTCCTTTCCAATTTGCATCCCGTTGATCTCCTTTTGTTGTCTTATTGCTTTGGCTATGCCTTAGAACTTGTAGATAGGGAGAGAGAGGGCAGTCTTGTCTAATCCCTGACTTTAGTGGGATTGATTCAAGTTTCTCTCAATTTAATTTGATGTTGGCTATTGGCTTGCTGTATATTGTTTTTATGTTTAATTGTGTGCCTTGAATCTCTGATTTCTCCAAGACTTTCAACATGAAGGGGAGTTGGATTTTTTCAAAGACTTTTTTCTTCATCTTATGAGATGATCATGTGACTTTTTCCTTTCAGTTTGTTTTTATAGTGGATTATGTTGATGTATTTTCATATATTGAACCATCCTTGCATTCCTGGGATGAAGCATATTTGATCATAGTGAATGATGTTTTTGATATATTCTTGGATTCGGTTTACAAGAAATTTATTGAATATTTTTGTGTTGATGTTCACTTGATTTAAGTTCTTTTTCTTTTTTGAGTCTTTGTGTGGTCAGGGTCACTGTGGTTTCATAGAATGAATTAGGTAGTGTTTCTTCTGTTTCAATTTTGTGGAACAGTTTGAGGAGTATTGGTATTAGCTCTTCTTTGAAAGTCTGGTAGAATTATGTCCTAAAGTCACCAAGCCCTGGGGTTTTTTTGATTGGGAGACTTTTAATGACTGCATCTATTTCCTTAGGAAAATAGTCCCTCCTGGGACAGTTTAGATAGTTTATCTGATCTTGATTTAACTTTGGTAAGTGGTATATGTCTAGAAAATCACTCATTTTGTTTTTCCAGTTTTATGGAGTATAGGCTTTTGAAGTATGACCTAATGATTTTTTTTAATTTCCCTAGTTTCTGTTGTTATGTCTTCTTTTTCATTTCTGACTTGTTAATTTGGATACTCTCTCTGTGCCTTTTAGTGGCTAAGGGTTTGTTTATGTGTTGATTTTCTCAAAGAACCAACTCTTGGTTTTGTTGCTTCCTTGTATCATTTTCGTTGTTTTTAATTGATTGATTTCAGTCTAGAGTATGACTATTTCCTGCCATCTATTCCTCTTGGGTGTGTTTGCTTGGTGTGTGGGGAGTGGAGGATAGGGGTGAGGGGAGTGAGGGTAGGGGAGACATCGGTCCATGCTCTTTGGTTGGTATCTGAGAGCCCTCAAGGGTCCAGGTTAGTTGACTCTGTTGGTCTTCCTGTGGAGTTCCTATCCACTTTCAGGGTCCTCAGTCTTTCCCCAAACTCTTCCATAAGCGTCCCCAAGCTCCAGCCAATGTTTGGCTGTGAGTCTCTGCATCTGTTTGAGTCAGCTACTGAGTGGAGCCTCTCAGAGGACAGTCATGCTAGACCCCTGTCTACAAGCATAAGAGTGTATCATTAGTAGTGTCAAGGACTGATGCTTGCTGGTGAGATGATTCTCTAGTCAGGGTGGTTATTGCTTGGCCACTCATTCCTTCAGTCTCTACTCCATCACCCATACATGCATTTCATGTAGGTAGAATTATTTGGGGTTGAAAGTTTTGTGGGTAGGTTGGTGTCTCTATTGCTCCACTTGGGTTCCTGCCTGGCTACAGTATATGTCCTCTTCAGATTCCATAACCCCCGTGCTGTGAGTCTCAGCTAAGGTCACCCCCATTGATTCTTGGGAGCCTTCCTTATCCCAGGTCTCTGGCAGGTACTCAAGATGCTCCCACTCTGCCCCCTGCCCCCCCCCCCGACTGCAGATTTCCATTCACTCTCATGGCCATCTGGCTATCTTCCCTGTCTCTCCCCACATCTGATCCTGAACCCACTCTTATTCACCTCTCCATCCCTTCTCCTACCAAGATCCCTCCTCCATCTGTCTTCTACGACCATTTTATTCTCCCTTCTGAGTGAACCAATTCCTCATCTTATACTGAAAAATTGACTTCCATTTTGTATACATATGAGACCACTTGTACGCAAAACAAAATATAAATTTCTAATATTGCATACTTTCAGATATTTCGAAATATCAAGTTTCAGACAAGAAATGAGGAAGCAAGAAAGGAAATACCTCAGTTATATTAAAGGAATTATATAGTTCATTGTGACTTGCATAGGGGCACACCATTCTTAGATGTGTCTTATATGAGGTCAGCCATCTATAGACTGGAATTCCTTGTCTACAACCACAGCAAAATGATAAAAAAATGAGTTTGTTAAAACAAGAGTCATATTTTCCCATAAATCGTGGCCATGGAGTTACATAGACTAAGATTCTTTTTTGTTTTGTTTTGTTTTGTTTTGTTTTGTTTTTTGAGACAGGGTTTCTCTTTGTAGCTCTGGCTACAAAGAGAAACTCACTCTGTAGACCAGGCTGGCCTTGAACTCAGAATTCAGACCGCTTCTGCCTTCCAAGTGCTGGGATTAAAGGTGTGGGCCACCACTTCCCGGCCTACACTAAGGTTCTTGATGGATTGAGAATATCTCATCTCTTGGAAGCTACAGAGACAACTTCAGAGATCATTGTATCATGGCTCCAGCACTTCATTCTTTGTCTCAATATGTCATCTTATAGAGTCTTAAACACATTAGGACCTGACATAAGGACCTTATCATAACCCTGAATATGTTTCCAAACAATCTATATCCAAATATGTATCAGGAATTAGAATATTAATAGCTCTTTAGGGAGATATAACTCAAGGGATCTCTCAATAATTGTGCTTGAGATCAAGGAAATGGGCTGAGAGATTGTGGTTATAAATTACTTGTTTTTCAAAAGGATGCTCCCTCATTCCATCAAGGAGTAGTTTATGTACTCATCTATGCCATTCTACTTGTTTAAATAACAAACAGAAACAACATTTAAGCACCATGCTATGAAAAGGTATAAACTAACAGTGATGAGCCATCATTTATTTGCATGTAAAGGCCATTAGACTATAAATTCTTTGCATTGCAGTTTTTCTCTTTAGATTATCTATCATTCAGACATTCATCACCAATATATAACTAATTGATACCTGGTTAGAACAAACATACATTATTTTTTAAACAAGGAAACTGCTTTGGGGGGGTATTAAGAGTATAGGAAATTTGAAGAGAAATTGCTGATTGTTATCTTGTACCCCACATCTATATCACCTTCAATTTCCACACATTGCTTTATTTGGGTATGAAGCAAAATTTATGAACTGATATTGAGTCATCATGATTAAGAGAAAGCCATTATTTTACACAATGATTGGCATTCTGTGTGTATAATTTTCATTGTGAGCACCTTTCTACTAACATGCATCAAGGCTACAGAGCCACACACGTTAGAGTCATTGGCACATTTCCTTACTGTGATTTTGGAACTGCTTAGGGTTTGGAGATAGAAACCAAAAGGCATTGCTAAACTAGTAGTTTTCTAAATATCATCATGCTATCAGAGAAGGTTAACTAGTGGATGAATTCAATTATCTACTTGTAGGTAGCTTTAATTTCTATATATCAATGGTACAACTAGCCATTGATAAAATATTGATAAAACAATATTTTAGAAAGTTGAAGTTCAGATGTAAACAGGCATCATTGGTACATTTAAATTAAGCTACTGATCTGCAATTGATGAGCTCAACAGGATCATTGATTTCTCAAGAAATATGGCACAACCTGTTTAGAGTCAGACGTGGGCATGATAAGGGATGCAGATACGAACGCACAATAGAGAGCATATGCTGTGAGTCCTTCAGACTCTGGCCAAGTTAAAAAGAAAAGGGACAGTCTTCCATTTTAGACACGAGGATGCTACACTCTTAAGATGGTCATGTCTGGCTTGGGCCTTACCTGGCCTTTTCCCTTTCCTCCAGCATGGTATCTTGAGATGTAATATGTTTGCCTCACTCTAAATGGTTTTTGTATGGATAGTTTGGCATTAACTTGTGTGTAAGTTTCCTCCAGAGGTTCTGCTCAGTGTGGCCTCAGATGAAATCCCAATGCCTGAGGCTGAAGAAGGTCTGCAGACAAATATTCAGCTTGTTTTCACCTGTACATGGGGCCTCGGATGTAGGAGTAAGTGCTCCAGGGTTCTCCATGGACTTGAAGAGGCCAGTTGGAAAGGAATCACAGTGATTCAAGTGGCAATCTCTGTCATCAATGTAACTGCAAATACAGCATTACACACATGAGCTGTGCGAGTTCCTGCTGCATACTGTGGGTGCACCACCATGAGACTCACAGCTTGGCAGACACTCTGTTAATATGCTCTTCTCTTGGATTTTATCTGCTGGTTCTTGCAGACTCCTTTTACTGTGTTTAGCTACAAAAATTTTGGATGTCTCTTCAGAATATATTCTTTACAGCTGGATGGAGATATGGCGATTACTATCTGTTTTCTATTCACACTAAACCCCTGAAAACTGGAGACTGTTACAGAATATGGACTTTGTAGCAGAATAAGTTCTTTTTCTCACTTTTTTACTTTTTCAAATTCAGGATTTTTGTGCCCTGGGGGAAGTATAGACTCAAGCATCCTCACTCCCTATTTATCATGCTATAGCATTCTCTCACTTCCATCTCTAGGTACTCCCTAGGATGCTGACATTCTATTGACCTGTTTCTTTCAAAGCTGAAGGGAGAATTTGGGTTTTATTCAGTTTACTTTCTATATTTGTTACTCGAAATTTCCCCATCTTACTTTGCTCTGCCTTCTGCCTTCAATATTTTCAATGTCATCCCTGCACGAGAAGGATTATAGAAGGAAGGGTTAACAAAGTATTTTGGCAAATTCTAGAAGTACAGTTGTACTTCCGTGAGAAGAGAGGATGCCATTGAAGGGAGTTACCACTGATTTTCTCATGTGAGGATGGAGTGACAAGAGTTGCCTGTGTTAGTTGCCATAGATTTCAGAGCAAGCACGTCAGAGTTAGAACTATAGGCCATCTCTCCACCTTAATAACATCTTCCCTACCAGGTACGGTGGCAAGTAGCTTTAACCTCAGCATTCAGGAGGCAGAGGTAGGCAGATCTCTGTGAGTTCAAGGCCAGCTTGATCCACAGTGTTCCAGGACAGCCAGGGCTGTTACAGAGAGCTCTCTGATGACTGTTGGGCTGGGGTCAGGTCTATGAGTGTAGCAGAGCAGCATTAGGTATTGTTTCACTGGCTCTGACCTCTGGTGCCTGCTGAGCCTCCAAGGAGTGTCAGGTGTGGGCTCCCTCTTGTGACACGGGTCTCAAGCTGACTTGAAAAACCAAAAAGCAAAAACCAACCAAACCAAAACCCAAACAAAACAAAACAAAAAAAACAAACAAAAAACTTACAAACAAAAAAACCTTCCCAACTTGAGATTTTTGAATCTATTTGTCTGCTAATATTTATTTATTGCCAGACAATTTTATCATGTTTACCTGTTTGCTCCACTTTTTCCAGTGTGTTGCTCTCTGATGTGAATTTGTTCAACTGCACAAACTGATTGCACTTTTAAAAAATATTTAAAAAATTTTGTTTAATTCATGTTACATCCTACTCACTGCCCTTCCTCCCAGTCACGCCCTCCCACATTCCTTCCTTCCCTCCCCTTCCCTTCTCCTCTGAGAGTGTGGAGGTTCCCCTGGGTATCCCCCCCACCCTGGCATATCAAGTCTCTATAGGGCTAGGTACCCACTGAGGCCAGACAACGGAGACCAGCTAGAACATATCCCACAGACTTGTAAATTTAATGGCTAAAACTGGTTTATTTTCAAACTGAGTTTCAAACTAAGTTACTGTGTAAAAAAGAAACCAACAACAAAAATCCAACAATTAAAAAAACAAACTGGAAGCCTTGCAGGGTTACAGAAAATGGTTGGTTCAGGCTCGATATCTGCATTTCTAGAAGTCTTAGCTAGGGCTACCCTCGTCGATGCCTGGGAGTTTCCATTGTATTATGTCTTTGGTCTACAGTGTGTCCTGCCTGAAAGATGTGCTGGGGTAAAGGTGGTACAGAACTTGTAGCAGTGGCCAACCAGCGACTGTTTCAGCTTGAGACCCGTGTCACAAGAGGGAGCCCCCACCTGACACTCCTTGGAGGGTCAGGCACCAGAGGCCAGAGTCACCAGAGCCTAGCCCAATTGTCATCAGCAGGGCTTCTTCTAGCAAATGATGGGAAGAAGGTGAGGACGGATTGCAGGAGCCAGAGAGGTCAAGGACACCACAAGAAAACCCGCTTATAGAATCAACTAATCAGAGCTTATAGAGGCTCATGGAGACTGAACTGACAATAAGGGACCCTGCATGGGTCTGACATAGGCCCTCTACATATATGTTATGATTGTGTTCTTGTGGGAATCTCAATAGTGGGGGAGGAGGTGGGTGGTGGGTACTACTGTGTTGGAGTAACCTAACCCCACATCTATTATAGCAACTGGCTATGAAGGTGTGTCCCTGTATTCTCGATTGTTAATTGTCTGCTGGCAGCACCTGGTGCTGGCACAATAGATATATGGTATTGTCATTTCTATAGCTCAGAAGACCTGATTTTTATATGTAAACGTTTGTCTAGTACTCACTGGTCCACAAATAATGCTCTCTGAGATTGTCATGTTAAAAAAGCAAGCAGATATGAGGAAGGTCAAATTGACCCTGGTCTTGCCAAAAGGACTGCGGAAGGAGGCCTGCTGCTGACTGGTTCATGGGCTGGGGCCCTCTGCCACTATGCTGACAGCTGTTTTTCTATGAACAAGGAGTGTGGCTTTTGATAAATGAAGAGCTGGCAGCTGGAGTTGGGACAGAGGGACAGAAGAAGAGGAGCAAGGCAGAGAAGTCAGGTGGAGTCTGGATGGGAAGCTGAGGGCCTGCCCCAGCCTTTTATGATACAGATGTCTCCACATCTTTATTACTGAACCCCATGCAACCCTGAAAGCTCCTGCAATACTGCTGTGCCTGACTTGTTTCCTCCTTTGGGGACACTTTTTCTCCTACTGGATTGTCTCATTCAGCCCTTATATGATGGAGGTGCTTTGTCTTACAGCAACTTGATATGTTTGGTTGCTATCCCTGGTGGGTCTGCCTTTTTTTTTAAAGATTTATTTATTACTATATCTAAGTACACTGTAGCTATCTTCAGATGCACCAGAAGAGGGCATCAGATCCCATTACAGATGGTTGTGAGCCACCATGTGGTTGCTGGGATTTGAACTCAGGACCTTCGGAAGAGCAGTCAGTGCTCTTAACCGCTGAGCCATCTCTCCAGCCCTGGGTCTGCCTTTTTTTGAAGAGAAATGGAAGAGCAGAGGTGGAGGGGAGGGACTGGGAGGAGGGGAAACTGTCGTCAGGCTGTAATATGTAAGAGAAGAATAAATAAATTAATTAATTAAAAAAAGAAAAAAACCCTTTGGGGTCAGCAGAACCTAATCCTCAGTCTAACTTGATTGCTAACCATAGGATGTCTGGACCATGCTTCTAGGGTCAGCCCCATCAGCAGTTGAATCTTGACCTCAGGGCCATCTGGTTCATTTCCCAAAAGTGTTCCCCTTCCCCTACTGTGTAATTGTTACCCTAAAATATTAACCAGATGCTCATTCAGCTCTCTCATCTGCTTAACTTCTGCTTGCTTAGAAAACAAAACAAAACAAAAATCCATGATAATGGCTCATACAGCAGAAATCACCCGGGGTTGAGACAACGTGGCTTTTGCCTTTAAAACCTCCAGCCCCAGTCTTCCTCTCCTGCGGCGGCCCTCAGATTTGTACGGGAGGCTGTTGTTGCTGTGGGGATGAAATTATGCTCAATGGCACCATTCTTCCTTTTTTTCTGTTTTCTTTTTTCTTTAGCTTACTTTTAGGGTCTTGGCACAAAGTGACCACGCGTGACCATGGTCCCTTCCC
This sequence comes from Tokudaia tokunoshimensis, assembly GCA_036184795.1. Lineage (NCBI taxonomy): Eukaryota > Metazoa > Chordata > Mammalia > Rodentia > Muridae > Tokudaia > Tokudaia tokunoshimensis. The sequence continues at coordinate 3,208,406 of BTHU01000007.1, read as the reverse complement.
TTTTCTGTACCATGTGTCTCCCAAGGACATAGCTCTCTCTGTCTTGGCATTGCCTTTCTGATCTTCCCTTGCCACTGAACATAGGTGTGAAGGTCATAGCAGATGACCACAAGGAATCAAATCCTAGAAGACTTGAAAAAGAGAGATGTAAAAGAACAGAGCCCACGTCACCCTTATCACAATGATCTCAGAAAGTGGGGGCTCATTTTTCACAGAATCCTGGAAAAACCCAGGGCAGATGCTGGAATCCTCAGCCAATGGTGGCTGTCTTGAGGACACTGATTCTTTATTAACCTTAATGTTAAATGTAAGGCAAATGCTACACACATTGAAAGTCTGGACTATGAGTTCACAATGGGATAACTGCAAGGAAAGGGAGAAGTGGAAACTTCTGAGTGCTTTGGAAAGTCAGTCGTGTCAGATGGTGTTTTGCTGGGGCACACACATGGAGTGTTCTCCTGAAGCAGGCACAGGTAGAAGGATGTTCTGCTAAAGCAAGCACATGAAAAGATGTCTGATGAGGATTCTTCACTAATGACAATGTATTATGTTAAATGTATTATGTATAAGGCACTAATGATAATGCCTTATGTTGTGTAGCTGACCTCTGCTTGTCGTTACTCCATAAAAACACACCAAAAAACTTCTGGTGTTGTGCTGGTGGCTTCTTGCCACTTTCTTGGACTTGGACTGATTGGCAGAGTGATGTCAGCTGATACAGACTCATGGAGTTTTGCTAAGACAGAGTCATGTGCTGAGGCAAGACATGTAAAGGACATGTGGTGTTTGGAGGGAGTATAAACAGGACTCAACTGACTGAGAGGGGCTTGCTTGTAGAGCGAACTTTGCAATGCATCTTGGTCTCGAGTCCTTGCTAATCTTTGCTTTGCTGAAAGAGGCACAGACAAGAACTTCTCCTGGGGTCCCTGCTGGTCCTAAGCCCTCCTGCTGACTCATGCCAATTTGACTGAGGCCCGGCTGTTCCTGCTAGGTCGTGCCACCACTGCCGCTATCCTGACATTATTGAACTGGACTGTTGGTGTATCCATGAAGTGTTTGCCAGGGGACTGAGCTGCTGCTGCTGACCTGTGAACTGAACTGCTGATTTCCTGACAATGCAGATGAGGTTTGCTCCAAAGAACAATCTCTAAACAGGTCCACTTCATGTGTATTTATATCCCAAGTGCTGCCCCCTCCAGGTCCACCCCCACAGAGTCCCTCTCCATTCCCCCTCTCCTTCTCTGAGATGGTGGGGCTCCTATGGGTATACCCAGGGGCAGAATTTGGGATGTAACTAACTAAGTAACTAACTAACTAACTAACTGACTGACTAACTAGATAAATAAAAGAAAGGATGGGATGATTCTGAGAATCAGAGGCTCAGGAAATCTTCCTCTAGAGTTCCTTCTAGTTATAACAGGAGAACTACATCTGTGAAATTCCAACAGCATTGTGTCTGTACAAGACAAGTTGCCAGCTATGGGATTTTGTATGAAGCTTATCAGATGAACTAAAAAAGTTGGACATGTGTACACACCCACATGCATACACAGACACATGCACACACACACATACACACCCACATACATGTCTGCACACACACAAACACAAGCACACACATACATGCCTGCACATACATATACATGCAAGTGCACACACATGTATACACACAAGTGCACTCGTATAGGTAGCCATTATGTACAGGACGAGTCATCAATAAAGAGGGTATTCATAGGATGAGTCAAAGGTCGGGAGGAAGGAATGGGAATGACATAGGTGCAGTGATTATGTATGAAGTTCTCCACAAATTAGAATATATAAGAAAAGGGAAAAAACCAGAAATAGCCACAAAACAAAAACAAAAACCCTTTCTTTTACAAAATGAAGTTTTAAGTATTTTCAGAAATTCACTGGGCATTTCTGCCTCTTCAGGAAAATTGGGTTTTATCTTAGTGCACATTCATTATTTAGAGTGATTGGTTCTAAGTTTTCTACTGAAACTGTCTGATTTTAGAAAAATAATTTTGCTTCCATTCCCCCAAGGTTTTCATTTGTTCAATGTTATTGATTTCTATGTTAAAGTTAATTTGACATCACAGATTAAAGTCACTGAGAGACAAGTCCCGATCTGGCTCTGCCACACCCCTTTGGGCCCATTTCTCATAGGATTGTGCATCCCTTTCAGCTTCATGTTTTCTTGAAGGACATTAAACTTATCACTCATGCTGGAGGTCACGTGGTTCTGGATTGGATAAGGAAATCAGATACAGAGTATTCTCAAGGTCTGGAATTTCCCAAATAGTCTTAGGTTAAATTCCAAAGGGGGAATATTTTCTCCAAATCTCTCTGAGAGGCAGCAGTTGTCTTTACCTGAGCACATGATACAGTGGACCATTGGATTTACACAGTGAGTTGGTTTTTCTCTCAATGCCTTGTCTTGTTAGTAAACAACAAAATTATGGTTCTGTTTGTAATGATTGTTAGCTACTTCCTCCGAGCCCACACTTATATAAATAATGACTACCTATATAAGAAGTTTTCTTATGAACTTATTCTAATGGATAGAATTCTTGATTTTACAATCTGTTCCTAAATATTCATTATTTCATATCGTAAACACAGTAGCTTTCAATACGCTTTCCTGACAAAAGACTTATGTTTTCTCCATAGTTAGAAAGTTTTAGTCCTTGGTTAGTTGGCTTTTTGCTTTTAGGCTTCTGATGGGCAGAATAGTTTGATGGAAAGATTCTGATTTTAGCAAGTTGATGCTGATGGCCTCACCACCTCCCAGTCCAGATGCAGAATGCTCACCTGCTTTCATCCTTTCATTATGTCTGTGACAACAAAGAAATGTTACTGTTCTAGTTTATGGAGGGTCTCCCACTGTCTTAGTTAGGGTTTTACTGCTGTGAATAGACACCATGACCAAGGCAACTCTTGTAAGGACAACATTTAATTGGGGCTGATTTACAAGTTCAGAGGTTCAGTCCATTATCATCAAGGCAGGAACATGGCAGCATCCAGGCGGGCATAGTGCAGGAGGAGCTGAGAGCTCTACATCTTTATCTGAAGGCTTCTAGAAGAATACTGACTTCCAACCAGCTAGGATGAAGGTCTTAAAACCCATAACCACAGTGACACACCTACTCCAACAGGGCCATACCTAATAGTGCCACTCTCTGGGCTGAGTATATACAAATGATCACACCCACCTCACGTAACCTAATTAAGAAAACTCTTCCCACTGATGTTCAGTGATTTTCTTTTCCCATGGTGTCCAGATCCTGTCGAGTCAGTAACATTAATTATTACTATAGAAGAAAGAGTCATTTATTATAGCAACTGGGAAGGCCAGAGATTAAGAGTCCAAACAGGACTTTCTTGGACATGCTACCAAGGACCTACATATTTCTAACTTTCCTTACCTTGTAAACTTTCCATGACTCTCTGTCATTCCCTTTAACATGCTTTAACACATGGGCTGTGTACGACATACCCTATAGAACCCAGTGGTACACAAGCCACCATCTGCATTTAGAGATACTAAAATATACAAACTATAGGAGCCTAAACACTCCTGTTTTGGGTGGGATTCCACATTAACATGAGCATTGCTGTCATTCATTTCATTTCTCTCAGATTTCTGTCTGTGTGCTATGAGCCATGTGGTCCTGGGTCCAGGAAATCCCCTAGGAGAGCAAGCTGCCTCCTCCTATGACTCTACTCCTTGCCAGAGAATGCGATTTCCTCTGAGCCAGGTAAATGTCAATCATGCAGAGAATATTCTCACTTGTTCATATCTCCAGTATGTTATCAAATGAAAAACAAGTGTTTACCAGACATCAATTTTTCCAGAGTCCAGCCTGAGCAGAACCCAGACTGTCATTTACAACACTGTCAGTATCACTACTATTTTGAGGATACCAGCATTGACCCAACATTCAGAACTAACTAAAATGTCAAAACATGACATACGAGCTGTTCATTAAGTGGGGGGAATAAACCAGGAATAGTTTAACACATTGATGTTCCCAACAAGTCACATACATCAGCTCAATGCCAGTAGGGGAAGAGTAGAGAGAGAAATCATGTATCAAAATTAATTCAGGGAGCATGTAAAAGGCACAGTGTAACTGAAATCACCAGTGAAAAGGAACATTGAGACACTATGTTGCTTAGGAAGAGAAACCAAAATAAGAACATCAGGAACATTTATGGGACTAATGACCTTGTTTTCTTAGTCCTGTAATATTCTGCATAATTCAATTATTACCTTCAAACACTCATACATTTGTAAAATTCACCTTTACACTAGCATTTTCTAAGTATTTTATTATTTGAAATACATTGAGACTGACAATATACAGCACCATATAGCTAACTTGGACAGATGTTATTTATGTACATTGGGTGTGTGCAACTTCCTGTACATATTCATTTGCACAAAGCATGAACAAATGACAGATGGAAACCAGATCCTAAATGGTTACAGATTGAGAATCCATAGACCCAGAGAGACTAAATCAAGGAGGGTATAGGGGAGGATGCGTGGAACCCCCTGGGAAGGATAAATGGAATACATTTTGTGGGTGAGGAAAGAGGGATGGAGGGAGAGAATGTGGGGAGAGACAGAATTGGGGGTCATAGGGGAGTGATATGGAAACCTAGTGCAGCAGAAATTTCCTGAACTCTATGAGGATGACCTAGTAATGGAGGGGAGCCTGTACAGGCCATCTTCTGTAACCAGGCAAGGCTTCCAGTGGTGGGACCAAGACAGCAACCCAGCCACAGAGCCTATGACCTACAAACAGCCCTGCCTGCAAGATTTGCTGGGGCAGTGATGGCTCAGAACTTGTGGGAGTGGACAACCAATGACTTGTTTAAGTTGAGACCCAGGCCACAAGCAGGAGCCCAGGTCAGACACTACCATGATGGGTAGGGACAGGAGGAGGCTGAACAACCCAGAGACCTAGGATAGAACCAAAGATTACACACACACACACACACACACACACACACACACACACACACACACACACTCACTTGTGCCAATGAAACGATTTCAAATGACATTCTGCTATACTCATAGATTGGTGCCTAGTCATCAGAAAGACGTCCACCAGCAGCTGATGGGGACAGATGCCAAACATTAGGTGGAACTTGAGGAACCTTGAGGAAGAGGGGGAGGAAGGATTGCGGGAGGAGACGGGGTTGATGACACCATAAGAACACAGCCCATAAAATGAACTAAGCAGGGCTCTCAGAGACTGAAACACAGAGCATGCAGGGGTCTGCTCTAGGTCCTCTGCATGCACATATCTATTGATTGTGTAGCTTGGTGTTTTCGTGGGTTTCTTAACAGTGGGAGTGGGGGGTCTCTCATCATTTTGCCTGAGCTTGGGATTCCTTTCCTCCTACTGATTGCCTTGTCCAGCCTTGTTATGAGGGTTTGTGCCTAGTCTTACTGCATCTTGTTATGCCATGTTTGGTTGATATCCCTGGGAGGGTGCTATTTTCTGAAGGGAAAAGGAGGAGCAGTGGATCTGGGGTAGAGGGAAGGTTGGGAGGGGCAACTGGGAGGGGTGGAGGGAGGGGAAACTGCAGTTGAGATGTATTATATAAGAAAAGAATAGCAAAGTAGCTTTTATAACAATTTGTAAACAAAAACAAAACAAAACAAAACAAAAACCTGATACATAAATGTTGGACACTTTATAATAGAATGTATTCCTTGTCAAGCCTTGTAGAGTAAAACAAGCATCATTAGATGGGAATGTCTCATCTTCTGGAAAGTGATTTCTGTAACTCGTATATCCTATGCCTTTGATGACTAAGATATTGGTGTTGCAGTCACCATACACGGCACAGAGTAAGTAAAAGAGAGTGGCAGAGGAGTGAGACACGAAAGGACAGCGTGAGTGTGTAACACTTGAAAGTGTGGATGTGTAGGAGAAGTTAAGAGAAAAGGAAGGGGGCTGGAGAGAAGGCTCAGGGGTTAAGAGTACTGGCTGCTTTTCCAGAGGTCTTGAGTTCAATTCCCAGCACCTGCATGGTGGCTCACAACTGTCTGTAATGGATGCTTTCTTCTGTCATGTAAGCATACGTGCAAATAGAGCACTCATATCCAACCATAAATATTTTTAAAAGAAAGGGATGAAAAATAGGTAATATTCACAAAAAGGAGGGTGACTCTAATAAAAGGAATTTGATAATCTGTTAATGAGATTTATCAACAAAAGTAAAATTAAAAAGTCTTTAAAAGAGTAAAGTTTACAGAAATGTTGACAATAAAAGTACTACATGAATAGATTGCTATGTACAAGACTTCAAGATTCGGCCAACGACTTTTCAGGATCAGAATAATCAAGCAGTGTTCCATGAAGAATGAGGGCTAGATCGACAGTTCCATCACATATGAACTAATTAGGTACTCTTCCCTCCTAAATTATGAAGACAAACTGTTTCCCTAGTGAAGTTTTTAACCCTTCATGGACTTAATAATACTCGTTCACCCAGGGTCCATCACAGAATAAACAATGCTGAGGATTTTGTGAATGTAGGCAAATTTAGGATATAGATATGAGAACACCACTGTTTTAAGGGCATTCTTCCTCTTCTACTGATTGCCATGTCCCACAAGCTGGAGAGGTTGCGCAGTGGTTAAGAGCAATGCCTGCTCTTCCAGAGGACACAGGTTTGATTCCAGTACTCACATGGAGGCTTACACCCTCTGCAACACTAGTTCCAGAGGACTCGACAGCCTTCTCTGTCAGATAGTACACAGACCTGCATGCAGCTAAAACACTGGATACGTGAAATACAAATAGATAAATAATATTTGAACAAAGGATGGAGACATACAAGGAGGCAAAATAAATTATAAATTATGTCCATATACTCTGATGTACTTTGATGACTTAATACTGTCACAGCTGTCGCTAAATGTAGAGAAATTTAAGTAATGACAAAAAATTGAGCTGTTTAATCTATATAACCATAAGACACAATGAAATTATTCAGGACAGCTTGCTTATTTATTTATATATGAAATAAAAAGGGGTGTTTCAGCTAACAGTGCAAATGCTTGGAATTGGCTTAGGATAAAATAGATAAAATAGAAATGCTGTACACAGATGATAGGATTCCTTTCTAGTAGATATGGGTCAGTATGTGAAGAGTCCAGAAAGTCACTGTGCAAACGCAGAGATGAGCCACTGCCTACAGAATACTGGGACCTTTCCGGTCTGTGACGATCCTTTGGTGAAAGCAATGGCCTCTGTGTCCTTGACCTCCTCGACACTCACAGCTGTTGTCTTTGGGGTCTGTGTGAAGCAGAGACACTCCCATTCTCAAAGCCAATAACTGGTGACTCACATCCTACTCACCAGGATATAAAGATGTTTTGCCTTCTGTTTTTGCTGTTCCAATACAGCCACCTGCATCCTGCAGCAGAACACATTTGGACTTCTGTTCACTGTGGTTTTTTCTACTGTGTTGGCCAAAATTATCATTGTAGTCATGGCCTTTAAGGTCTCTGCTCCAGGAGAAAGAACGAGGTGGTTGCTGATGTCGTGGCTCCTACTTTCATCGTTGCCCTCTATACTGATCCACATTGCTCTGTGTGGAATGTGACTGGGAACCTCTCCTCCCTTCATTGGCATGGATGCTTGGTCTGAACATAGACACATCATCATTGTGTGCAATAAATGCTTAGCTAGTGCCTTTCATTGTGAACTCATATAACTGGGACCCCTGGGTCTAGGAAGCTACACTATGGCTTTTATGTCCAGGAACCTGCCTGACACATTCAGTGAGGCCAAGTTCCTGGCCTTCAGCATGCTGGTGTTCTGCACAGTCAGGGTCACCTTCCTACCTGTCTACCACAGCTCCAAGGGGAAGATCATGATGGCTATGGAAGTTTTCTCTAAATTGGCTTCCAGTGAAGTCATTCTAAGCCTAATCTTTGCCCCCAAGTGCTACATTATTTTGTTCAGGCCAGATAGGAGCACATTTCATCACATCAGAGGTAAAACACATTCTAGAAGGAAAAACCGTCATAAAACCTAGCTCACACAGATCTTAGATTAAGGATAAGACATAAAGATGGCTCTTCATCGTTTGGACTGTCACAAATTAGATTCTGATATATCTTTTGATGTCACAGAGCATTGTTTCTTTGTTTTGCAACCATCAGATTTTCCTGTTGGCACATATGTTGCATTATGTGTCTAACTCTTATATGTAGTATTATCTTTCTAAGACTGATTTAGTTTGCTCATAAAATCTAAATTTGTGCTTTCTTAAGTTTGCATTATCCACATATTTCCCTAACTTTTAAGCTGAATTCCAATAAAGGTTCTTTTTCTTTATCAATCATTGGTGACAAAAGATCCAAGAGTCTTGTGTGTAGAATTTAAGGTTTATAAAATATATTATCAGTTTGCCTTTTGATACTATTATATATACCAATATTTCAGTGTGATTCTGAAGACAATTCATTACATTTTTACACTTTCGTTGTGATTTCACACTTTTGTGTTGTGATTTTGTCCTGAAGAAACTGAAATTCTTTAAATTCAACATCTTTTTCAACCAAATTTTATTATACCGAGGTCGTGAATGAGAACCATAGTAAGTTATTAACCTATGACTTTATTTTATTTATTTTTTCCACATTTTATTGGATATTTTCTTTATTTACATTTCAAATGTTTTCCCCTTTCCAGGTCTCCCCTTCAGAAGCCCCCTATCCCTTCCCCACTCCCCTGCCTCTATGAGGGTGGTTCCCCCCATTCCTGTCTTTCCTCCCTGGCATTCCCTTACACTGGGGCATTGAACACCCTCAGGCCCAAAGACCTTTCCTCCCACTGATGTCCAACAAGGCCATCCTCTGCCACATATGCGGCTGGAGGCATGGGTCCCTCCATGTGTACTCTTTGGTTGGTGGTCCTGTCCCTGGGAGTGCCAGGGGTCTGACCCGTTGACACGGTTGCTCCCACATGGGGCTGCAAACCCCCTCAGCTCCTTCAGTCGCTTCTCCAACTCCTCCATCGGGGACCTGTACACAGTCCAATGGTTGGCTGTGAGCATCTGCCTCTGTATTTGTCAGGCTCTGGCAGAGCCTCTCAAGAGACAGCCATATCCGGCTTCCTCGGTTAGCACTTCCCGGTATCCACGATAGCAGCCTGGTTTGGTGGCTGCATATGAGATGGATCCCAGGTGGGGCAGTCTCTGGATGGCTTTCCTTCAGTCTCTGCTCCACACTTTGTCTCCATATTTCCTTCTGTGAATATTTTGTTCGCCCTTCTAAGAAGGACTGAAACATCCACATTTTGGTTTTCCTTCTTCTTGGGCTTCATATGATCTGTGAATTGAATCTTGGATATTCCGAACTTTTGGGCTAATATCCACTTATCAGTGAGTACATACAGTGTGTGTTCTTCTGTGACTGAGTTACCTCAGGGTAACTCAGGGTAATATCAGGGTGGTATTTTCAAGTTCCATCCATTTGCCTGAGAATTTCATGAATTCATTGTTTTTAATAACTGAATAGTACTCCATTGTGTAGATATACCACATTTTCTGTATCCATTCCTCTGTTGAGGGACATTTGAGCTGTTTCCAGCATCTGGCTATTATAAATATGGCTGCTATGAACATAGTGGAGCATGTATCCTTATTACATGTTGGAGCGCATCTTTTGAGAATATGCCCAGGAGTAGTAGAGCTGGGTCCTTAGGAAGTACTATGTCCAATTTTCTGAGGAACTGCCAGACTGATTTCCAGAGTGGTTGTACCAGCTTGCAATCCCACCAGCAGTGGAGGAGTGTTCCTCTTTCTCCATATCCTTGCCAGCATCTGCTGTCACCTTAGTTTTTGATATTAGCCATTCTGACTGGTGTGAGGTGGAATCTCAGGGTTGTTTTGATTTGCATTTCTCTGATGACTAAAGATTTTGAAAATTTCTTTAGGTGCTTCTCAGCCCTTTGAGTTTCCTCAGTTGAAATTCTCTTTTTAGCTCTGTTTCCCGGTTTTTAATAGGGTTATTTGGTTCTCTGGAGTCTAACTTCTTGAGTTCTTTGTATATATTGGATATTAGCCCTCTATCGGATGTAGAATTGGTAAAGATCTTTTCCCAATCCGTAGGTTGCTGTTTTGTCCTATTGACAGTGTCTTTTGCCTTACAGAAGCTTTGCAATTTTATGAGGTCCCATTTGTCAATTCATGATCTTAGAGCATAAGCCATTATTGTTCTGTTCAGGAAACCTACGGATTGGGAAAAGATCTTTACCATTTGTCAATTCTTGATCTTAGAGAATAAGCCATTGGTGTTCTGTTCAGGAACATTTTCCTCTGTGCCCATGTGTTCAAGATCTTTCTCCCACTTTCTATGTCAGATTCAGTGTATCTGGTTTTATGTGGAGGTCCTTGATCCACTTGGACTTGAGCTTTGTACAAGGAGATAAGAATGGATCAATTTGAACTCTTCTACATGTTGACTGCCATTTGAACCAGCACCATTTGTTGAAAATGCTGTCCATATGAGAACCATAGTAAATTATTAACCTGTATCTTTATTTTATAAATGAAAGTCCAATGCCAATGAGAACAACCAGCTTATAATTAATTACATGTAGCCAATGCTTCAACTACAATGACATAGTCAAATGTCCAAATATAAACAGATCAGCTGATTCCATGCTTGCTTCTGTTTGCATTACTTTTTGTTAAATTGGTGTATATTCCTTCAATCTACATCATATTTGGGACAAAACATCCTACATAGTTATTATTATTCATTTTTCCATAACTTAACAGTACTTCACAAACAAAATGAAAATTAAGTCTAGCAATTTATTTGCATTTTCACTTTATTTATTGTTTTATTCTGACCACAGTTTTCCCTCTACTCTCCTCCAGTACTTTTCTTCTCCAGACCCACCCCCTTGCTTCCCAGGGACATCAACCAAATAAGGTATAACAAGCTACAATGAGACCAGGCACATACCATCACACTAAGGCTGGATGAGGCAATCCAGCAGGAGGAAAAGGGTCCCACACGTAGGCAAAAGAGTCCCGGACAGCTCCCACTTCCACTTTTAGGATTCCCACAAGAACACTGAGTTACACAACCATATGTATATGCAAAGGACCTAGGTCAGATCCCTACAGGCTCCCTGATATCTGTGAGCCTCTAGAAGTTCCCGTCAGTTGATTTTGTGTTCTTGTGGTGTCCCTGACACCTCTGGTTCCTCAGATCCTTCCTCCCCCTCCTATGCAGGACTCCCCCATTTTCACTTTTGAACTTCACATGTGTATAAACGTTAAAGATTGTTAAGAGTATATATGTGTTTTGTCATGGTACTTTATTGTTCTTTTTTATTTTATTGCTTAATGTTTTTTAAATTTTGTATTTGAAAATCCTTCATATATAATATTTTGATCATAGTTTTTCTGTGACAACTCTTCCCAGATCTCTCCACTTTCTATCCTCCCAATTACATGTTTTCTCTCTCTGTTAAAAATGTGTACCTTTGTCCAAATGATGATATCCTTTGCCATTTGAATTTCAATTTCACGTGGGAGGTTCCATTTATTAGTTGCTAATCTTAGTGCCTATGCTAATAGTATTCTGTTTAGAAAGTCTTTTCCTGGGTTAAAGAGTTCAAGGCTATTCCCCACATTCTCTTCTATTAGGCTTAGCATATCTGATCTTATGTTCATGCTTTTGATCTATTTGGAGTTGAGTTTTGTGTAGGGTGTTAAGTGTGGTTCTATTTTGATTCTTCTACATGCAGACATCCAGTTTGACCATGTTCATTTGTTGAACGTGCTTTCTTTTTCCAGTGTGTATTTCTGCCTTTATTAAAATAAAAAATCAAGTGTCCATAGGGATGTGGGTTTATGTCTGGGTCTTCAATTCAGTTCCATTGTCCAATATGTCTGTTTTGTGCCAAAACTACATTTTTATTACTATAGCTTTATAGTGCAACTTTAAATTGTTGATAGTGACATCTCCCACAGTTCTTTCATTATTCTAGATTGTTTTTAGCTATCCTATGGTTTTTTTTTCATGAAGTTGATAATTGTCATTTCAAGATCTTTGAAGAAACATATTGGGATTTGGGGGGGAGGCATTGAATCTGTAGATTGCTTTTGGTAGGAAGGCCATTCTTACTGATTCATGAACATAGGACATCTTTCTATCATTTGATATCTTCTTTAATTTTTTTCAAAGATGAAGTTTTTATCATACAGATCTTTCACTTGCTTGAATAGAGTTATCCCAGATATTTTATAATATTTGTGGTTATTGTGAAAGGTGTTGTTTCTTGATTTCTCAGTTCATTTGTCATTTGTATATAGGAGGGCTACTGATTTTTTGTGAGTTGGCTTTGTTTTTTCCTATATTTATTTATTTTGTCTCTCTCTTTTTTTTCTATATTTATTTTTATGAGTATACTGTAGTTGTCTTCAGACACACCAGAGGAGGCATTGGATCCCATTACAGATGGTTGTGGGCCGCCATGTGGTTGCTGGGAATTGAACTCAGGACCTCTGGAAGAGCAGTCAGTACTCTTAACTGCTGAGCCATCTCTCCAGCTCTGTGAGTTGACTTTGTATTCAGCTACTTTGTTGAAAGTGTAGGAGTTTTCCAGTGGATTTTTTTAGGTTCACTCATTGATCACTACTTATCATCTGCAAATGAAGATACTTCGACTTCTTCCTTTCCAATTTGTATACTTTTGATCTCCTTCAGTTGTCTTCTTGTTCTAGCTAAGACTTCGACAACTATATTGAACAGGTATGGAGAGAGTGGACAACCTTGTCTTGTATCTGATTTTTAGTGGAATTCCTTTGAGTTTCTGTTCATTTAAGTTGATGTTGATTATGGGCTTGCCCTAAACTACCTTTTTTATATTGAAGTATGTTTCTTATATTCCAAATATCTCCAAGAATTTTGTCACAAAAGAGTGTTGGATATTGTCAGAAGCCTTTTCTGCATATAATGAAATTATCGTGTGTTTTTTTGTGTTTCAGTTTATTTATATGTTCAATTACATTTATCTAGGATGAGACCTAGTTGATTTTTTCATGTGTTCTTGGATTCAGTTTGCAAGTGTTTTATTGAGTAATTTTAGGGGGGAAACTACCGTGTAATTCTCTTTCTTTCTTTGGTCTTTGTGTGGTTTGGGTATCAGGATAACTATGGCCTCATAAAATGAAATGGGCAATTACTTCTGTTTCTATTTTGTGGAACAATTTAAAGAATATTGGCATTAACTCCTATTTGAATGTCCAGTCGAATTCTGTGCTAAAACCATCTGTTCCTGGACGATTTTTGGTTGGGGGACTTTTGATGATTGTTTCTGTTTCACTAGGGGTTATAGGTATGTTTAAATTGCTTAAACTGAGTAAATCTTACTGATTTACTCAAAGAATGAATGAAGTTTTTGTTTCATTGTTCTTTGTACTGTTTTTTGTTGTTATTTCTATTTTATTGATTTCAGCCATGTGTTTGATTATTTCTTTCCATCTACTGCTTTGGGGTGTGAATTTTTCATTTTGTTCTGGAGGTTTCAATTGTGCTGTTACATTATTAGTATGAGGTCTCTCCCTTTATTTTTAATGTAGGTACTTAGTGCTATGAACTTGCCTCTTAGCAAAGCTCTCATTTGTCCTATAAGTTTGAATATGTTGTGTATTCATTTTTATTCAATTCTAGAAAGGCTTTAATTTCTTTCTTAACTTCTGCCTTGAACCATTTTTCATTCAGTTGCAAATTGTTCCATGAGTTTGTAAGTTTTCTATTGTTTCTGTTGTTGTTGATATCATCTTTAATCCATGGTGGTCAGATAGGATGCAGGGGGTCATTTCAGTTATGTTTCTTGTATCTGTTGAGACTTGTTTTGAGTCTGAGTATGTGATCAATTTGGGAGAAAGTTTTACGAGAAGGTGAGAAGAAGGCATATTCTTCTGTGTTTGGGTGAAATGTTCTGTAGATTCCGTGGTAGGTTCCTTCGGTTTATAAAGTTATTATCTTCAGCATTTCTCTGTTTAGTTTTTGCCTGGATGCCATGTCTAATAGAGACAGTGGGGCACTGAAAGCTCCTGCTCTGAGTGTGGGAGGGTCACTATGTGATTCATACTGTTCAAGGGCTTCTTTCACAAACTTGGATGTCCATGCTCTCACTGAGTAGATGTTAAGAATTGCACTGTCCTCTTGATGTATTTTCCCTTTCATGAGGATGGAGTGTTCTTCCCAAGCTCTTCTGATTAGGTTTGGTTTGAAGTTTATTTTGTCAGATATTAAAATGGCTATACCAGCCATTATTGGGGGAATTGAGACCATTGATGTCGAGAGCTATTGATGACGAATGATTATTGATTCTTATTGTTGCTGTTGTTGTTATTGTGTGAGTTCCCTGTTTTGATTTGCTGGTTTGAGATTATTTCCTGTGTTTTCTTAGATGCAGTTAACTTCTTTAGGGTGGTGTTTTCCTTCTAATTCCATCTATAGGAAGGCTGAATTTGTAGACAGATATCGCTTACATTTGGTTTCATTGTGGAAGGTTCTACTTTCACCATCTATTGTGATAAACGTTTTCCTATATATAGTACTCAGAGCTGGTATTTGGGACTTGTAGAGTCTGTAGAGAATCTGTCCAAGCTCTTCTGGGTTTTAGAGTCTCCACTGAGAGGTAAGGTGTTACTCTAATAGGTGTGCCTTTTTATGTGACCTGTTATTCTAATAGGTGTGCCTTTTTATGTGACCTGGTCTTTCCCATTGCAGCTTTTAATATTCTTTCTTTGTTCTATATGTTTAGTATTTGGATTATTATATGCTGAGGGGACTTCTAGTTCAGTCTACTTGCTATTCTGTATGTTTCTACATTGATAAACATCTCTTTCTTTGGGTTATATATATTTTTGTCTGTGATCTTGTTGAAACTATTTTCTTTTCTTTTCTCTTCTTTTTTCCTTTTGGTTTTTCTAGATAGGGTTTCTCTGTATAACCCTGGCTGTCATAGAACTCACTATGACGACCAGGCTGGCCTTGAACTCATAAATTAATTAGCCTGCCTCTTTCTCTCAAGTGCTGGGATTAGAGGTGTATGCCACCACCTTGTGGCTTAGGCTGTTTCCACTTTCTAGCTGTTGTAAATAGAGCAGCAATGTACATGGACAAATAAACATCTCTAAAACTGGATATCTAGTTCTTTGGGTATTAGGTCTCAGAGTAGCATCGTTTTAGGTTTTATTGTTTTGTTTTTGTTTTTTTTAATTCTCCATACTAATTTCCTCAGTAGCACTCCCACTTTGCAGTCCCACTAGCAATGAATGAGGGTCCCTCTTCTAACCATGTCCCCAATACCATTTGTTGTCAGTTGTCTTCTTGGTCTTACACATTCTGACGGGGGTAAAAATGAGGTCTCAAAGTAGCTCTGCTTTGCATTTTGTTAAGGCCTAGATGGAATGATAAGGCCTAGGTGGAATGATAAGGCCTAGGTAAAACATTAAGGCCTAGGTAAAATGTTGACGCCTTGGTAACTGCTACCTGGCTAGCCTGCCATTATAAGGAAACTTTCTCATGTGTTTCTGCTGTTACTAGGAAACTTTCTAATGCCAAGTTGATTACATGCATATTCTGTTATGTTCTGTGTCCTTGGAAACCAATCATCATGATAGAAGTCAGTAGAACTGTTTTCTATAACACCCACAATAAACCTAAACCAATAAACTTGAACCTAAACCAACCACCCAACAGCACTTCCTGTATCAATGTATAAGCTTTTAGGGTATGATCTGCCCCCCGGATGGACCCCAACATAAGAGAGACACCTGCTCCAGTATAAGAAACAGTTTGGAATAAGACTTCCATTCTGAGTACTGGTTGAGTGAAATTTAAGTTTTCGAGACTTCCCTGAGAACTGCCATCCTATTTGGTAGAAAGAAACATATGCATGGGCAACTGACACCCTGGTTGGCAAGGTAAGACATGAATGTTAGACAAATCCCATCCTGATAGACAAATTAAGACATGAGTGTCAGACAAGTCTCATCCTGATAGACAAGTTAAAACATGAATGGTAGAGAAGGCAAATCCCCTGCCACAGTTGAATATCCCAAACCATGGGAAAAGGTAAGTGTCCAACAAAGACATGTTCCTGAGGAAATCCCCCTAAGCCTAAATCCTGATTGGTGGAATAACTTGACACAGATGTTTGTAGATTTCAGGCTTAAAAAGACCTATAGGACCTTAACTTGGGGGTCACAGTTCAGTTCCTGAACCAGGACCATAGCCCTGGTCTATCAGTTCTGGGTTGTATGCTCAATAAACTATCCCTGTCTGACTGAGATAGGTCTTAGTGCGGTTTGTGAAGTGATTCCTGGACCCCAACACATTTCCCTAATAGCTAAAGATGTTCAGTACCTTTAAAGGTATTTCTTAGCCTTTTGCTTTTTTTTTTGAGAATTCTGCTTAGACTCATAGCACCTTTTTTGTTTTGTGAGTTCTTTCTGTATTTGCAATGTTAATCTTCTGTCAGATGTGTAGCTGGCAAGAAGTCTCTCACACTCTGCAGGCTGTCCCTTCACTTGATTGACTGTTTTCTTTGCTGCACAGACTTTTCAGTTTTATGACATCCCTTTTGCCAATTGTTGGCCTTAATTCTTGAGTGTTCTTGTTTGTTTTCTGTTGCTGTGATAAAACACTGACCAAAACTTGACTTGT